>CM075814.1:40861145-41610200 GCA_037975025.1 Excoecaria agallocha
CTCATAGGTCAAAAGAACTCAAACCCAGAATTTTATCAAATTCACATGCATGTCTCATCTTATGTTCTCTTTGTTTATTTCTCAAGTTTTCAAGCAAAACACATCATGTTCCAAAAGATCCATTCACAAGCAATATGAGAAACCCTAAATTCCCATACCTTTTTCTGAAACTTATCACACTCAAGCTTTCAATCTCTTGCTATGTCTTTTCCTTTATCCTTCCTATCTCCTCCTTCTTTGACTACAATGAAATTCATTCCATCATTTCCAGCACTTATGCTTCATTACCACAAGAAAGATGATAAGGAGCAGAAGAAGATGATGATGAGATTCACTAAAGATCACTTACCTTAGTTTATTGCCTTAAACACTTGATGAACCAACAAAACTTATCAACTAATTTCTTGAGAGGATTTAGAAGAAAATAAGAGAAGGAGAAGGGATGGGAAATTTCTGGTTTTCCTCTCAATTAGCCGACCAACAAGCTCTCCAAATGCCACTTTCTCTTTCTTTCCACTACACACCCACCTATTTATAGAACTTTGGCAAATATCACTTTAGGTCCTCTAAGAATTTGCATGTCACACTATAACCATGCATCTATTTGCATGTTATATAATGACCTCTCCACTAACTATTCTTCTTAAATCAACCTCCTCATTCTATCTCTTTTATACATTGACCTCTAAATTTCCAGAAATTATAAAATTACCCCACAATTAATACTTTTTCTGCAATTGCATCCTTAATTACTATTAATCATTACTTTTAAATTTTTATTTTCATGCAATTAACATAATAATCTATCCCATAGACCCTTACTTATACATAATCCTCATTTAAAAAATATGCAATTTTAACTAGGGTCATGTTAGGGGTCTTACACATTGGATTTAGACAAGTCACGGGCTGGACTTAGACAAGTCATAGGTTGGACTCGACGAGTTACAACTATTCTCGACTGAGTCACGATATGGACTTGGTAAGTCACGGGATGAACTTGAAGCTAATATGTAGAAATAATCTGAGTCACTACCTAAAATCAATCCAAACTGCATCGATCTAATGACTTCTAAACCCTTTGGACCATTTTTTGAAACCAAAAACTCTAAAAATAACTTGGAAAAAAAAGCTCCTAAAACAAAAAGAGATCCTTGAACTTCAAGTTCTTTGCATTTTAAGAGAAAAAAAAAGTCATCCTTATTAGGTAACTCTGAAAAAAGTTGACTTAGAATCCAATGTTTATAATGATACTTTTCAATAATTAGATATTCATTATTATTATTATTATTATTATTATTTTCATAAGCAACTAAATACATAAATATATTTTTACATAATTCATATAATTTAGCACTCATAAAACCACTTCAAAGATTAATTTTCTAGAAATATGAAGTTGTTGATACATGTTACTTTTTACATTTTATAGAGTATCACAATAAGAATTTTTTTATTTCTTTTTCTTTCTAAGAATGATATCTTTTTCACTAAAAGATCTATCACATTTCAGGTGAATTTTAGATTCGTTGACAATATTACAAAATGTCCTACATGGATAATTACTATTTACCATTTCTTTTTTGATAAGTCATGTTATCAATCTTAAGGGGTTATAAACATTCATAATTCATGGGCTTTGTAATACATATTTTCGCTCCAATATATATTAATTTGTACTATTTCACTAAAACCTTACTAGAAAAAATCTTATGGGATAAAAACCTAATGAAAGTAAAAAAGATTACACAATATCTTTCATACACATCATAAGTTGACTTATTAAAAATTTTAACAAGAAAACCCAATGGAAAAAAATCTTAGTTAAGAAAAAAAAAAGTAGAACATGTATTTTCTTTTATAATACTAATTTCAGTAAACAATTTTAAAGTTGTGCATTTAGCGTCCTAATATGCAATTAATATTATAAGATTATTTTGCTAAAAATGAACCACGTATTTTCTAGATATGCTAAGCAAAAATCTTCTAGATATATTATGCATGAAATGAAAAATAACAACTAAAACTTATTTTGTAAAATTACATGTTGTACCTTCATAAACATATACAAGTTTATTTCCACATCTTTCATTTCTTTAAGATGGAGGATTAATAATATGATCAAATGTACAATAGGTATGGGATCAATATATTTTCATAATTTATCATGAATAAGTTATCTATTTCAAATGATTTTTTTAATCATTTTTATTCTTTCTTTTAATTATTAGCCACTTCTAGTGATCAAAATTAATAGGATAGTAATAGCTATCATTTATTGAAAATATCATTTATATGGTTATAATTCTATATTGTTTCATTCACTTTAGGGAATGAAACAAATGCAATGAAATAATTTTCATGACATGTATACAAAATAATCATATAATAACTATTGCAAACAAATGCATTTAGTAATTTAATTTCAAATATTTTTAAAGAATTGCTTAAAAAACAAAAATAATAAAATTATTCAAATAAAACATATATGGTTATATAGAGAACTATACTTTTTAAAGCAATATATAATTTTAAGTAACAATTTGACAATCACCTTACAATACACGATTGCATAATATGCCAATACCAATAATATATGATCATGAAATATATTGTATTTAGTGACTTTATAACTATTGGGGTACTCAATTAAATATAATTTATAAATATATAATCACTTTGTCAAAAATTATTCATTCAATCAAATAGTACTTGATTTTCAAGTCGATGAAAATATTTTAACTCCTAAGATTTGTTAAATTATTTTAAACTTTTTTAAGAGTTTCAAAAATAATTAAAATTATAAATAAATCATAATAATAGGCAACATTATAATATTTTAAAATCAAACATATAAAATTCCATACATATTTCTATTCAACAAATTTTTTAGCAATATTTATATGTTTTAGGTATTGATAAATCCTTCAGGTATTTTAGACAATTTCATTATCCAACAGGCAAATAACATCAATTATTTACATATATATTTCCAGATTGATAAATACTAAAAACTTATTACATCCATATCTATTATAAGAAAATATATCTCTTTATAATCAATGCTAATTCATTGAATATCATAAATAAATCATATTTTATAACTTCATTGTATATTGCATGACTACTATGTACACTTTATTGGCATCATATTATTCAATATTTGAACTATAGGTTCAAAACTTCATATTATAGATTGAATACAATTAGTATCTGTATTTTTCAATGAATTTAATTTTTAAATTCTCACTATGTTGAAAATATCAACATTAAAATTTTTATGAGAACTGCTATTGACAATTTTTATCTTTCTCAATTTTTTAAAGACATAACATATTAAGATCTCTTGTTTAATTTCAAGTACCTGAAACACTTCTGAAATTTTAAAATTAGTTATGTTATAGATCTCTTTAGGAGCACCTACCTCCATAATATGGTCATTTAAATTTATTTGCTCTTAGCTATTCAAAAATTTTAGTTTTATTTAGAATTGAATAATTTATCCTACAAGGTAAATTTTCTTATTAGAACATCATTTTGAATTGAAGCATTTGCAGTTGATACATATGAGATTCAATAAAATCTTTACACATTAACAAATACATTAGCATCATAACTAAATAATGTTTTGAACTTCGAGTTCATGATAAGGATCTAGATTATACGTAATGTATTTATTTTTTTTATTTTTCAATTACTTATTTTTTCCATGATATTAGAAAAACTATTTTATTAAAATGCAATCAGTGCATATAAGGAAAACTATTTTATGATTTTTAGTGGCATAATGCATATAAGTATTATTTCAAGCAATATTATTTTTATATAAAAATATAAGTACTATTGTTCTCATAAAAATGTCCACCAATTATTCGGAGTCATTTAATAAACAATTTTGCTAAACCTTTGAGTATGAATATTCAGGTTTATGCTATTATCCCGGATTCATTGCTAATCAATAAAGCTACTGCCTGCAATGTGAAACGAGATCTTTCATTTCAACTATTTCATTTTTTGCTCTACAAGAGGTAAATATTGTCCCCCCCCCCTTATTTGATATATTGTGACATATCTAGCATTGGTATCAAAACCTTTATTTTTTGCATTCTGGCATGTGTTTTTTTTTATTTTATCTCAAATTATATGTAAATTGATAAACCAAAATTTGTTGCATGAACACCAAATTAATTTCTTAATTGTGTTTTTGATATATATTTTTGTATTGTTTCGTGTATTTGTATACCAAAATTTGGGAAAAAATCGTACACTAAATTAGAAGTCAATATTTTAAAATTTTGACCATATCATCGGATTTCTAGACCCCAAAAACCCCCCACTACCAAAGTGCGATCGTGTTAGAGTGATACATCATTCTCATATATGGACCTATGGGGGTTTGACATTTGGACCACTGTGGTGTGTGCAACGTGTCATTGTCACATGCTAGAATGATGTATCATTCTACCATATGAACCATTAAGGGGTTGACATACGAACCACTATAGTGGACCCACGTTTCATGAACATGTGGCCCAATCAAGTAGGGGTGTGCATCAATCGGGTTCGGTTGAACCTGATCCGAACCCGATTAACATAAAATTTATATATTTTCCTTACCTGACCCTACCCTATATAAATATCGGGTCTTTATCCGTTTAACCCAATATTTTTCGGGCCTTGACTCGACCCACCCAATTTATCCAAATTTATTTTTTTAATTTACATATTTAAATTAAAATCTTAAATTAGTACAAATAAATAATATTAAATACTATAAAAAATATTTTAAAAATATAACAAACTAACAATTTCAAAATTACATTAAATATATATTATATATTAATTAATATTGTAGAGAAATTAGAATTTTTTTATTTATATATTAAAATTTTCAGGTTGTTCGATCGGGTCGGATTGGTCGAATTTTCAACCGACCCGATCCAAACTCGAAATATACCTAATGTCAATAATTGAACCGACCCTATTAACCCGATTAGCCCCTACAATCAAGGTCTATCATGTGGCTAATGGTGGTTATGCCACATGGCATATATGGAACCATTTAGACGTCATATAGATGCCATATAGACCAATTGGTATCTACCATGCTTCAAACCGAGGTCTAACATGGCAACACATAGCCCTATGGGGTCATACCACATAGAAGAAGCCCTCAGCCAGCGTTTGATGGTGCATTTTTACGTGTAAATGTGTGGCACATGAAGGCACCTTCAGCTACCAAATCAACTCAAATTTTTTTTAAATTGATTTTCTCAAAATTTTTTAATTTTTTGGTTATTTTTAATAAATTTTTTAGGAACAAAAAATATTTTTTGGATTTTTCAAATATAAATATTTATTAAAAATTATTGAAAATGCGTTTTCTGCCTTCATAAATTTTCAAATTTTTTTGAAAATTATTTTTGTGGATTTATCCTTAATTTTTTATTGAAAAAAGTTTTAATCATATGTGTTTGTACATGAGTGTACTAACCATTTATTTTCTGTTACGTGTAATAGAAATGGTGATGATAATGACATTAATAATTCCATGGACTTCTCATGGTATTGCAAAGGCTAATATAAGAGTTCAAAAGGTTCACAACATGAGGATGCATAAAAAGGCTTAAGCTAATGGCATTGATGCAACAGTGCATCATATTGTGTACGTGCATGAGCAAATAAAGGAGTGCATTTGGTCTAGTGGCTTAGACCAAAGAAGGGTTGATAAGACCACGACTAAAATAATGATTGACTCTTTTGGTCACCATCCAGATCTGAGGAACTTGATGGTTGATGCTTGGAGTATAGAAAATCAAATTGATAGAAAGTTTATTGTCTAATTTTTGTTCAAGAAAACAAAAAAAGAAGTGTTAAAAAGTAACACTAAATCTGAGATTGTACTGAGAAGTAGACGTAGCGTGCATTATCTATGGCTTCTTCAATGGATTCATGGGATACCTTGTGAATTGTTAAAGATGGTCAATGAATTTTTTCCTATGATAAGGAAGGTTCTGATAAATATTAGACTTCCAAAATAGTTGGCATATGTGTCGATTTTTTAGGTTAGTAGATTTTTTGTTAGGATTTGTGTTTCCAATTATTATTTATAAATAAGTGTGTCTTATTTTTTTTTTTAAAATCATTGGATTTTTTATTATTGATTGAATAAATGCATTTATTTTGGATATTATGTTGGCATTTAACCTTCGTAATAAATTTATTTATTTTATTGTTAATTGCCCTGCAATGTTTTAAGAGTAAAATGATTGCATGATAATTTAGTTAAGTTTTGATTAATCAAATCAATAATATTCCATTTTAAGTTTGAGAACTTAATATCAAATAATTTAGACTTACTATGCATGAAATTTTAAATCATGAAGTTAGACATTGGAACTTAAAAGATAATTAGATACTATAAGTAGCCTTTTAAAAATTAATATATAACTTTATTAGGTTCTTATATTGGATGTATAGTAAATTACATGTATGTCCTTATCTCCTTTAATAATGTGCACAATTGTTCCATTGTAATCAAAGGATCTAAATGGCTTCCAAGTCTATTGTCGCTGAACTAAACAAAGACATGAAATTTAATGGCGGCAATTACAAAATATGGAGTATAAGGATCCAGCATGTGCTTAAGGAGTAGAAGCCTCTAGAAACCTTGAGTTCGATTATGGCTGAACTTAATGATGGCACCACAACTCAGTATAAGTGGGACTGAGATGCCTATATGGTATGGAAAAATAAGAATTCCACTGCTCGCATCATCTTATTGAGTGAAATGGATGATGACATCATTAAGCAATTTTACAAGTATGAAATGCAATCAATTTATGGATCACATTGTGAAAAAAGTTCAGAGGCGTGTCTCTAACTAAACTCTAATCATTAATGATCAAATTTGACACTTATCAAAAAAAGTATGAACATATAATGTGAAAATATCTTAGAGAGATGGAGAACATGGTATGCAAGCTTAGTGAGACTAGTTATAAGTTTACTAATGAGCAATAAATCTAAGCAGTTATCCATTCCTTATCCAAGAGTTTGGAGCATATGAAGATACAACTAACTCACATGGATAGTATAAAGATATTTGAGGATGTCACTCGACATTTGGAGCTTGAAAAGGACCATCTAGAATTGATTAAGATCAATGCCGAAGACATGTGTCACAATCCCATTCTGGTAAGATGAGTATTAACCAAAATAGAAAAAAAAACTTCAAAGGTAAGGGTAAGGAAAAAGCTCAAGAGCCTAAAAAGTATAAGGTAAAATAGAACATCAATAGGTCCAAAGGAAAGAAGAAAATAAACATTTGAAGAGTGAAATATTTCAACTGCCAATAGAAAAGACACTAAGTAAAAGATTGTACTACGCCCAAATAAGTACACTATTTTGACTCACAGGTGAGTGAAATTTAAGTATCAAGTTTTGTGTTTCTAATTGAATTTCATCCTTTATAGGTGGTAGATTCAAGAGTAATGGATCACGTGACAAGCGATCAAAATTCCTTTATTGAATTTCTATGAATCCCAAATGGAGGTAAATATATTTATGTAAGAAATAATGCTAGAGTGGCAGTTCAAGGGATTGGCATGTGTAGATTAGTATTAAGTGAAGGCTGGACCCTACTCTTACATGATGTATTTTATGCTATGGATATTCGTAGGAATTTAGTTTCTTTTTTATCTTTAATAAAACTTAATTTCGATTTGTGTTTTAAGGAAGATAATGTACTCTTACGTTTGGAAAATATTTATTATGGTTATGGTTTTGTTTTGAATAATGAACCAACCTAAAATTCACTTAAAATGATCCATAATACCAATGTAAGATCTACTAACAAAATACCCCCAAACTTGAACTTTGCTCGTCCTCGAGTAAAGAAGAATAAACCACAGTTTTGAATAATTCAATCTTAAAATTTTAGATGATATCAACCAATCTTAACCAAGATAAGTAGAAGCATAATTTACCAATTATCACAATTATATTTTGCGCTTCCCCTTAACACACCAAATCCAATAAACTACAAATTCCTATAAACTATGGATTTAAAAGCTAAATTGGCTTATCATAAGCAGCTAGCATTACACAATAAATTCTCATCACTTTACACTAAACATAACAATCTTAACCAAGTTCTCAAGAATGAGATATAGAGAATTTAACATCATGATCGCACAATTAAGCCAATACGTAGAGAAATATGTACTCAACTTACCAAGATAAATAATATTTACAAATTCGTGCAAATAAACTTAGAGAATACAGAAGCAATAACAGTTAATTTTTATTCAATATTCTTAATTCACTTTTCCATTTGAGGCACTTTTAATGGTTTTTATTCGAGCTTATATTGGCCCTTATAGGGATACACTTTCCCAACACTAGTTTTCTCCATGCACAAAGCTCATTACCAAGATTTTGCTTAAAAGAAATAGTTCCAAACCACCTGAATCAACTAGCGATGGTGAACTACCATTTTTTTCATTTGTGTGGTAAATTTTGAGCTATGAACAAACCTTATGGGGTAAAGCTCTCCCAACATTGATCTTTTCCATTCACAAAGATCATTACCAAAATATTACTTAAGGGGAATAAGTATCGTACCACTTGAACCCACCAATATTGGTAAAAGGAAAAGATATATATTTATATTTTTTTAACTATTTGGTTTCTGGACATCCCATGCTTCTAAATTCATTGCTTACAAATTTAAAAGTTTATGCATATCAAGGCAAGTTTAAAATAAAGTATCAAAATGCATTAATACTATCTCTTGCAAGCAAGTTTAATTTCTTATTTAGAACTCACACATCTTATTCTCGACAAAAATAGTTAAAACTAAGCCTTAATATGCAAAAATACCCTTAATGTTTACCAAAAAGAGCAATTTTTCTCCTAATATTTAGTCACAAGCAATTTTGCCCCTAAAGTTATCAAAATGGTGCAATTTTGCTCCTTAAGTAATGCAATTGTTAATTTGACCATCTTCTATCTTTTAATCGCTAACGTGGACATGTTGCAAAATTTTGATGGAATGACATCAAACTAGCGATTTCGTTACTTCAAGGACAAAATTGTACCATTTTGATAACTTTAAAGGCAAAATTGTTTGTAACTAAATATTAAGGGAAAATTTGCTCTTTTGGTAAACATTAAGGGAATTTTGCACATTTGGCCTAAAATTAATCTTATCAGATGCAAAAAGATGAGAAAAAATCATTTGTGCTAGATTATTTAAATAAATCATTCTAGATTTGAAAGTCATGATTTAGAAGGCTTGTTCATTAACATAATGAAGCTCAAACACAAAATGATCAATCTAACTTAGCTACTTTCCAACTATACACTAGCTTAACTTGGTCTTTATTTAGATAAAATCATCCAAAATCAAGCTTAAATACATTCAAAATCAAAAGCCAATCAAGGTCCAAGCATAATTTAATTTATTATTATTATTATTCTTGTTTTTTTCAAAGACAAAATAAACCATACAAAATAGACTATAACCACCCCAAACTTAAAACATTCATTGTCTTTAAAGCACAAAATGATAGTCAGAGAAAGAAAAAAATATTAAGAGAATTTATAACACTTCCCTAAAATGGTAAGGACCACATAACATGGGAGACAACTGAGGTGGACAAAAGCATGGTAGGAGGGAAGCAATTAAAAACTCTATTCAATCCTGTAAGTTAGAGATTTTCTCTTGCACACCATCAATTCTTGCATCAATATGAGCTTTCAATTGCTCAGTATTTAAAGTGGTGCTGGAAGAACTTGGATAAGTGATTAGTAAAATTAGGGTCTCTTCTTGCTCATTCGAGCCTTTTGGAATGTTGTTTACACCGTAAACCTGTTATTTCTCAATAGGGATAGAATTGCCATTCTTATCTAACAACATCCATCAGTTAGCATCCCATTTATAGAATTTTATGGATTGAATAGTTTCAAAGTCAACATAATTGGTTTGTATTGAAAATGGGCCCTAGTTTTCTAATTTTAAACATTTTGCAATGGTTGTAATAAAGCCTCCTGCAATAATTTTTCATTTCTCTTACTCAGCCACCATTTTGAGGTGGTCTACAGGCTAGACACCACTATTAACCAACATACCTTAATGCATACAATACATAAAGAATAGCTCAGACTTGGTGATAGACCCTTGGCTATTACCCCTCCTACAAAAAGTATAGGATAACACCCTCTAAATATAACGGAATGGATGCAACAAATTAGAAGATTTACTCACTGCAAGTTGAAAGTCTTCATTAATGTTAGTGAGTATATGCTAAGCACCAGTCATACTAAAGTCTTTAGGAAAAAAGCAATGACCTTGGTTAGGCAATTTAAAAATAAAATTAAAATTTTGTGAATTAATCTTGTAGCTCTTATTTCTAAATCTAAATGTGAACATATTTGTATCATTCATATAGTGTGGGCTCACATCACATTTTAAAGAACTCAAAAATTCTAAGGTCAGGTCATGGTAACTATGATTTTTAAAATTCATTAAAAACTCCCATCCAATTCTTTTCATTAAGCCATAAACATTATTAAAAGAGCCTGAAGTTTGAAGCATGTTATTAGCAAAGTATTTCATAGCATTATGATGCATATTATGAATAAATTCATACCTGGTTTATTAGAATGGCATACCAAACTGAAAATTAAACTCACCTAATCTTTGTGGTTCGACTACTTCTTGCTCTTTGACAATGGCTTATGTTGATATCAATTTTCTCTTAAATGTTTATCCTTATTTTTATTGCTTCTCAACTGCCTTATTTCCCCTTATAGTTGAAATTGCAATATGCTTTCTTTTCTCACCTTCTCTACCTATTAGTGGATTTTATTTCTAAAATCCCCAATTAGAAAAAACTAAGGATTTTTTAAAAGATCTTCTTAGATGAATAAAAATAGAAAGACAAGAATGATCAAGAAAGAAAGCATATTTCTAATTGCTATTCACAGCAAGAAATCAGAATTTTCAAAGAATACTTTTTTTTTTAAATATTTCAGTTCATGATGGGTGGAATGTTATGCCTAATTTAAAGTGGTAAAATCAATTTCATTAGTTAGGCACACGAAAGGGACTGCTAAGTTCAAATCCAAGAAAATTAAAAAGAAACTCAAGTTATTGCCGAAATCCATTTCATGGTGCAGGTACGTGAAATCCATTGTCACACACCCATGAAACCCACTGGTTAATTTTGCCTTTGTTCTACTTTGGCCTTTTATCCCATTTCTTTTTCACATTTTATCAATGTGAAGTTCATTGTATCTTTTTGTCCACTTTGTATGTTTTGTTTTCTTTTACTTATGTTGCCTACATTTCACGTTTTGTCTTCTTTTCTTTTCTTTTTTACTTTAAAAAAAAAGAAAAAAATAAATTAAAAATTAATAATATAAATCATAAAACCTCTAATTAATACTAATATAAATAAATATTAAGCCTAATAAAATAAAAAAAATGAAAAGAAAATTAAAAATAAAAAAATCTATAAAAAAATAATAAATTAATTAAATTAAATTAAATTAAACTAAAATAAAATAAAATAAAAATATTTAATTGAATGATTGGGTTGCCTTCAAATTAGCACTTTAGTTAGCAACTATAGCTAGACCGAATTATGCCCTTTACTTGAGTCAGAGAACTTCGATCAATGAAATGATATCACCCTCGAAATAAGATTTCAGTCGGTGCCCATTTACTTTAAAAGTTCAATGCTCGCTTTGAACTTCAATAACTCCATGTGAAAAAATCCTCAAAATTGTGAATGGACCAAACTAACGAGATCAAAACTTACCTGGAGAAAGTTTAAGACGAGAGTTAAATTATAAAACCTTTTGTCCAACATAAAACTTGCATCTTACAATATAGTTTTCATGCCACTTCTTGGTCTATTCTTTATAAATTTTAGCATTTTCATAAACTTGAAAGCGAAACTCATCCATTTTATTGAGTTGTAACAATCTCTTTTCACCTATAGGTACCTCATAAAAATTCAACGGTCTTATTGCCTAATATGCTTTATATTCCAATTTCATTAGCAATTGGTAGGTTTTTCCATATACCAACTGATATGGGGACATCCCGATTGGAGTCTTGAATTCCGATCTATATGCCCATAATGCATCATCGAGCTTTTATGCTCAATCTTTCCTAAAGGAACTTACCATTTTCTCAAGAATCCTTTTGATATTCCTATTAGATATTTCAACTTGTTTGCTAGTTTGAGGATGATACGGTATACCTACATGATGAGTCACACCATATTTCATCAATAAGAAATCTAAGTAACGATTGCAAAATTGTTTACCTCCATCACTATAATTGCTCATGGGGTTATAAAATGGGCAAAAATATTTTTCCTCATGAAGTTCATAATACTTTTAGGATCATTATTTGGCAAAGCCACTGCTTCCACCCATTTAGACACATAGTCCACTACCACTAAGATGTATTAGTTTAAGTAAGATCATGGAAATGGGCCCATGAAATTGATTTCCCATACATCAAATAACTTAACTTCGAAGAATTTGTAGCGGTATCTCATTTCTTTTGGAAAGGTTACCTATTCTTTGGCATTTATCACAAGTAGAAATAAAATGAAAAGCATCTTTAAACAAGTTTCACTAATAAAAACCCCATTGTAATACCTTAGCCGCTATCTTAGAATGTCCAAAATGACCATCATACTTGAGAGTATGGCAATGCCTTAAGATATCATTCATTTCATGCTCAGGAACATATTGTATAATAATCTGATCAGTACATAACCTAAACAAGTATGGATCTTCCCAATAATAGTGTTTAACATTAGAAAAGAATTTTTTTCTTTGCTGATATGTCATATTCAAGGGAATTATTTCACAAGCTAAATAGTTAGATATATCAGCATATCATGGTATTTGAGATGCCAAGACAACATACAATTGTTCACTGGGAAATGATTCATTAATCAAACACTCATTATCATTAGTTCTCTCTAATTCCAATATAGAGAGATGGTAAGCTACCAAATTCTCAACGCCGTTCTTATTTCAAATTTTAAAATCAAATTCCTGCAAAAGTGACACCTATCTAATTAGTCTAGGTTTGACTTCTTTCTTTTGAAAGAGATACTTAATAGCTGAATGAATGGCACCTGACTTTTTTTTATTCCCTATCAAATGAGAAAGAAATTTATCAAAAGCAAAAATAATAGCTAAAAGCTCTTTTTCAATAGTTGCATAATTAAGTTATGCATCATCTAAAGTTCGGCTACCATAATAAATAACATGCAACTTTTTATCCTATCTTTGTCCAAAAACTTCTCCTACTACGATGTCACTCGCATCACACATAAGCTCAAATGGTAACTCACAATTTGAGTATGCCATAATAGGTGCCGATGTGAGCTCCTTTTTCAATCTGTTAAAAGGTAATCAAACATTTTCTTCATTAGAATCAAAAGGCATATCTTTAACTAACAAATTACAAAGAGGTTTTGTGATTTTAGATAAGTCTTTAATGAATCGGTGGTAAAATTCCACATGTTCAAGAAAACTTCGCACTTTGTTAATCAAGGTTAAAGGTAGTAATTTGTAAATCACTTCAATTTTTGCCTTATCCACCTTAATGCCATTTGCTGAAATCTTATAACCTAGAACAATTCCTTTCTGCACCATAAAATGACACTTTTTCTAATTTAAGACTAAGTTAGTCTCTTCACATCTATGTAAGACTCGAGAAAGGTTAGTTAAACAAAGATCAAAAGAGGAACCAAAAATAGAAAAATCATCCATAAAGACTTTAATAGAATCCTCAATCAAATTAGAGAAGATAGCCATCATACACCTTTGAAAAATTCATTGGTGCATTACACAAGCCGAATGACATTCTTTTACAAGTAAACAAACTATATGGACAAGTATATAGTCTTTTCTTGGTTCTCTAGTGCAACAGGAATCTGTAAATAACCTAAATATCCATCTAAAAAGCAATAATATTTTTATCTTGCAAGTCTTTCAATCATTTGATCCATAAAAGATAGGGAAAAATGGTCTTTACGTGTTGCATTTGTAATGACCTCAATATCGGATCAGCCTTGAATAGTATTTCTCGATGATGAATAGTGTTTCAGGGTGAGAAGTATATCCGAAGGTAAAAAAATATTTTATTTGATCAATAGGAAAATATTGATCACAGCTTGTTCGTGATTAAAATTTGGAGTGAAATCAAGGTCAAATAAGCCTTCAAAAGTTAAAATTACGAAAAAGGAAAGTAGCTCTGTTCGAAGCTTAATTAGGTTTACTTAAGTTTGATCGAGCCTTTCAAATAGCAAATGAGTTCTAAAACTTGCCAAAAATTACAGATTTGCCTAAAATGATGTGTAGAATCTTTTAGCTAAAAAAAGTTAATGTTTCGTTGATACTGGTAATTATTGAATCTGAATTGAATTGAACCAGTAATGAACTCCGATTGAGTTAAAATTTATGTACAACCTAATTTAGATATAATAAGAATGATGGAAACAAATTTAGGCTAATTTGGATTTTGAAAGTGGAAGAATCCTAGAAAAATGGCTTATTAAGCCCTAAAAGGAGAAATGGGCTTTTGGTTGAACCAAAGCCCAACCCACTTACACCCACATAAAAGGGAAAGGGAGCAAATTTTTTGGTGCTTCATCCTTATCCTTTCATCCTTCATCTTCTCCTTCATTGACTGAATACACCATAGCCATTCTCTCTCAAATTTCTTTGAGTTTTCTCTCTCTTTCTCATCTAAATCCAAGCATCCTAAGTGAAGTTCTATCTCCCTACAAGATTTTCTAATTCTCTACTCTTTGATTAGAGTGACAAAAGTGGGAGAAAACAAGGGTGAAAGTGAAAGAGGTCAAAGTGAGGTAAGTAAAATTCAAGATTTTAATTTGGTTTAAAGGTACCTAAAGGTGTTTTTAGGTGCCTAAAGTCTATTTATGATGTTAATTTGAGCATAAGATATCAAAAAAGTTATGTTTTTTTTATGGAAAATTTAGCCCCTTATAGATTCTCAAGGTGGTGGGCAAATTTCTAAAGCCAAAGGCAAGAAAAAGGAAGCTTAAGGAAGATAAAGCAAATGAGAAAGGTTAGTGACTATTAAATCCATCAATTTCCTTCAATTTGGCATGATTTTGCTTTATGTAAGCTAGGTAAATCTTGATAAAATGCATGTGTAATTGAATTAAAGCTTAGAATAGTGGTTAAAAGCTTTAATAATAGTCTTTAGGAAGCTTAAATTGAATTAAAAGTGTTGGTAAGGTGGATAACCTTACTTGGCTGAATTGATGTCTAAGGAAAATCAAAGTGTATTTTATATATTTTGGTAGTTTAAAGCCTAAAAATGAATATAGATATGAAATAATGTGTCCATGAATTTTTTTTAAAATTTATGAAAATTATATGAATATATTTTAGAATGAAATTGTATTATGTACAAAGTGAAATTGTTAAATTATGGTGTAATAATTCATGAAATGAGTGAAAATGGTGAATTATAATAAGATAATTCCCAAAATATGCAAAAGAGATGAAAAAAATTGACTGACTGATATATTGAAATGAAAAGCCAATGAAAAGCATAAATGTGAAGTGAAAATGATGAATTGTTGTGAGATAATTCATAATCTGTATGAAAGTGTTGGAAAAAGTGAATGACTGGTGCACTGAAATGAAAAATCAAGTGAAAAAGTAAAAATATGTAAAAATATTTTTTAAAAAAGTGAATTTTGCTCTTAGTAGTAGTTAGGCAGTCAAAATTTAATTCAGGATATGATCGGCTGGCCATAGGAATACCCATACCGCGATACAAGTCATGGCGACTTGCTTTGCTATGGTAGGATCATAATGATCTCCTATAGTTTTGTATTATCTACTCTATTCTGTGATGAAATGGTGCTTTGGGGTCATTTCCTTATTCTATTGTGGGTTTGTGGGATCCATATCCTGTATGTTCGGTCTGAAGATTTCTACCGAGATTGTACTAAGGGCATAATGGTAAATGTGAATGAAAAGTGTAAAAAAATAAAGTAAAATGAAGTTTAGAGTGAAAAGGGACTTCATTGAAAGAAAATTAAAAGTTAGGGATAAAATGGTAATTTTCCCAAATATTGAGTTTAATGAGTAAAAATGACAAAGTGATGAACAAAGGGTAAAAATGAAAAGAATTAGTGAATAAATGGATTAAAAATGAACTTTTGTAATTATGAAGGACTAAAATGTTAAAATAGAAACTAATTTGGTAATTTGTATGCCAATTAATGAGATTGAAGAGAAAATTAGTGTACTAGTGGTAATTTTGTAATTAAATGAAAAATTAATGACTAAATTGAAAAGTTTACCAAAGTGATGGTATTAATTGATATTGAATGTTAAGTATTTTGATAATTGTGTTTGGTGGATAATTAATGAATTTATCATGATTAATGCAATTGTGCATGTGATGAAAATTCTTTCATTTATAATCACCACTAAGCATATTTAATACTCAGCATATAGTGTTTACTACGTGTAGGTTTCGAAGTTTGAGTAGAGTATAGTACATAGAGGAGCCAAAATTTTGAAGAGAAATGAGACAGTTACACATTATTTGGTTATGGCATGTATATACTTCGCAAATTTTGAAGTATAAATTGAAGTGTATTTGGACAATATTTTGTGTATATGTAAATATAAGTTATGAAAAGAAATGGAATTTGAATGGATGAGATGAATGTTATATTGATTGCGGTGGAAATTGTCTACCTTTCAGGTTGGTTAGATTAGTTTTTAGCCATTATATTACCGAATTTTTAATTGATGAATAGTAAATTGGACAGTTATAGGTCAATCGGCAAATTTAACTTGCAAGCAATAGTAAATGGAAAAGGCTACAGTCAATGAAATAGTTAAGGTTCAATATATGATTTTGAAAACAAAAATTCCGACTTATTGCTTAATTCAGTAAAATTATGTTAGTAAAGGTGTTACAGCATTATTAAGTTTTCTAAAATCAATACATACATGCCAACTTATTACTATTTTGATTAGTATTAGTTCATTATTTTCATTGGCTATAAGAGTAATTTTCCCCTTCTTAGGCATAACTTGTGCAAGACTAACCCAATTGCTATCTGATATAGGATATATAATTCATGTATCTCAAAGCTTGATGACTTTCTTCTTCACAACTTCCTTCATATTAGGATTTAATCTTCAATGAGGTTAAATTGAAGGTTTGTGATTTTCTTCCATTGAAATTTTATGCTTGCACGAAGTAGGGTTAATCCCCTTAATGTCAGCTATTGTCCAACCTATAAATCTAATATGTGATCTTAGAACATGCAATAACTTTTTCTCTTATTCTTTAGTTAAATTAATACTTATAATTACAGGAAGAGTACAAGATTCTCCTAAGAAAGCATACCTGGGATGACCTGAAACTTGCTTAAGCTCTAACATAGGAGCTCTAACAATATAAGGTACTGTAGGGGTTGATTCCTTCTCAAGGTTCTCAAACACTTGCTTCATTTCAAAGTAAGTTCTATCAAAACCTTCCTTTGATCCACTTTTTCTAGATCCTACACTTGTACCTTATCAATCTCAACTAACTCATTAGAACACAAACATTTGGGTTGATTTCAAGTTTTATCCACACATTCATCAGTAATATCAACCCAATTACAGTCAGAAAAATCAAAAGAGTATTTAAAAGCATTAAAAATATTAAAATTTACCTCTTTTGTGTCATTTTAATGTCAATTTACCTTGTTCTACATCAATTAGTGTGCATTTGGTGTAGAGAAAAGGTCTTCCTAAAACCAATTGTATGAAATCCTTCCTCTTCCATGTCAAGAACTACAAAATCAACAGGAAAAATGAATTTTTTAATTTTGAAAATGATGTCTTCAATTACACCCAAAGAATGTTTGATCAATCTATCCGCAAGTTTTAATGACATGATGGTGGGTTTGACTTCCTCTAATCTTAATTTTTTAAACAAAGAAAATGGTATTAGATTTATGCTGGCACCAAGATCATATAAAGGTTTACTACTCTTGTTATTTCCTATTTTGAAATCAATAACAAAACTCCCTAGATCCTTTAGTTTTTATGGTAGTTTTCTTTGAATAATGGCACTACATTCAGCTATCAACTTTACTGTTTTGTATTCTTTTAACCTTTTCTTATTGGTAAGAATCTCCTTAAAAATTTTAGCATATGATGGCATTTCTGCTAATGCTTCTGCAAAAGGAATGTCATTGTGTAGCTTTTCAAAGATATCTAAAAATTTAAGAAAATTCTTATCTTCTTTGTGCTTTTAGATTCATTGAGGAAAAGGAACTAGTGGAACATATGGCTTGATTTGCTCGGTTTTCTTAATGCCTTCTTCCTCCTTGTCATTGATGTTTGTTTTTTTCTTTATTGATATGTCAACTTCTTTATTCTCTTGCTTCTCAAGATCTCTACCATTCCTTAATGTAATTGCCTTCAATTGTTCCTTTACATTTATCTCTATATTGCTAGGTAAATTACCTTGAGTCTGATTTGTCATGGCTTATGCCAATTGGCCAATTTGAAGCTTTAGATTCTTGATAGAGGCTTGTTGATTTTGAAAATTTATCTTGGTGTCAACCATGAAATCTGTGGTTGCTTTGGTGAGGTTAGCAATTAAAATCTTCCAATAAAGTTTTCTTCTCTTGCTACTAAAATCCAAATGGAGCTCTTTGCACATGCTACTGGTTATTCCATGAAAAGTTTGGGTGATTTTTCTATCCAGGATTATACATGTTAGAATATGGGTTTTGCTATTGACTACCTTGATTAGCTACATAATGAGCTTGCTCTGAACTTTGCTCAGTGAAAGTTACTCCCTCTTGGCATTCATTGGTTCTGTGTTGTCCAGCACATGTTTCACAAACCTACATATAAGATTAAACAGATTTCAATTCTAATTTATCAACTTTATTAACTAAAGAATCTATTTTAAGATTAAGTGATGAAATAGCATCAATTTTTAGAAGTCTGTTAGTTTTCTTGAGGGGACTCATATCAGATGAGTTGTATATGTAGTTGTTCATTGCAATTTCCTTAAGAAGCTTTATTGCATCATCCATTTCTAGTCCATGAAAGTTCCTCTTGCTGCTACATCTAATAGAATTCTAGTGTTAGGATGGAGACCAGTGGAAAAATTTTGCACTAACATCCAATCTGCTATTCCATAATGCAAACACTTCCTTAACAGATCTTGAAACCTCTCCCAAGTATCATATAGATCTTCAGACTCTTGTTGTGCAAAGTTATTAATTTTAGACCTTAACTTTGTAATATTTATTGGTGGAAAGAATTTTGTTAAGAATTCTGAGCCAAATCATTCAAAGTAGTAATTGTCCCTGCTGGTAAAGATTCTAACTAACTCTGAGCCTTGTCTCTAAGTGTAAAAGCAAAAATTCTTTATCTAGTAGCTTCGTTAGAAGCTCCATTAGTCTTAAATGTGCCATAAATAGCCAAAAATCTTGAAATATGCAAATTTGGATCTTCAGTGGTCAGCCTTCCAAATTGACATGAATTTTGAAGCATAGACAATATGGATACTTAATTTCAAAGTTGTTAGCTTTAAGGGCAGGTTGCACAATGCTTGGTATTGCTCCTTCAACAATTGGGGTTGAATAGTTGTGTAATACGCGTCTAGCTGGCTCCCTTATAATTATATCCTTTTTTGTTTCCTTCATTTCTTTTTGTTCCCTTAACTTAGCTTTTAAGATGCACTTAATTTTAGGATCAAATGGAAATAGTTCAAAACTATTTGATCTTCTCATACACCTACAAAATAAAATTAAGAGAGATTAAAGATAAAATAAAACAAAATAAAATCTAAAGTAATAGAAAATTATTTTGTGTTGATATTAATCTACTCAATCCTAGGCAATAGCACCAAAAACTTGATATCAATTTTTACAAGTACATGAAATAAATTCTAGTAATAAAGAGTGAATGAGTTATCATTCCCATTAGGACTGATGATTAAGTACCAAAATTATGATAATTTTTTATTATTTAGACAAGTAAAACTTAAATTATTAGCTAAATGAAAATTATATAATTAAATCACACAAGCAATTGAAAGGTTGAATAAAATCAATAGATGGGAAGTTAATATATCTTTGAATTCACTTGAATCTATCTTTTTGTTTATATCTATTAGCAATCAAATTTAATTACTTAAATAACGAAAGAATAACCCTAAGATATTTAACATGTTCTCCCAAGCGATGTCGAACTTATTCATCAATTTCCATTAATCTTTTATAATAGATATTAATGAATGAAATTAGATTTATGATTATTCTCAATAATTCCCATAAGTCAAGTTATATTATTTCCATTCAAACTATGTTCTTATGTTTTTTACAATTCAATTCGATCTTAAGACTTTCCTTCCATACTAATCTTAAGAAAATAAATCAGTCAATCAATAGCCAATTAATTGAAAGCATTAAGTATAACAATAAACAATTGTAGAAGTAAAGAAAACTAATCAGATTAATCCAAAAAAAAATAAGAATTCAAGCTATATAAAAGATAACCCTAAAAGAGATTTAGCTTATGCTAATCATGTTCAATAATCCAAAATAACAATTTGAATTCAATAACATAGTTAAAGCAAACTTGAAATTGAGTAGAGCTAAAAATTTTGATGCTTGAGGCTTCAATTTTATAGCAATATTTTTCACCCAAATCTTGCATTTTTTGCAAGTCTTTTATTATCCTCATTAGAGATGGAAAAACCCTTTTATATGGAAAAATATCCTAATTGGAATAGGATAGCTCTAGATCTTGTTTTGGAAGGTATAAAACAAAGTTAAAGTAGAAAAATAGACTAAAAATTAAATTCCCATTTTTATTCTTGTCACCACACCCTCACTACAAAAAAAAATGCATAATAGAGATAAAAAAAATTAACGAAGGCAATGAAATTTATTGCTAAATGCACCATTTAGCGACAACATTGCATTGAAAAATGATTTTTGTCGTCAATATTTTTAGGGGCTAGTGATAAAATAGATATTGCGACAATTTAGTGATAAATCAATTTTGTTGTAGTTAATCTTGGGCACTAAAAGTTTGGTGCAAAAAATAGTGATGACTTTACGAGCACATAACCCTCGTTAACTCTTAATTCATGTCGTGAATGATTTATGAACCATTTAAATCCTCACTAATTTTGCAAGAAACAAATCCTCACTAATTTAGCGAGGACATTTCCCTTGCTAACGTGTGAGTGATGTGGATTTACATTATGAAGTATTTGGCGAGGACATTATCCTCGCTATATTTGCATGGAATAAATCTTCATTAATTTGGCGAGGACAATTCCCTCGCTAACACATGGGTCATGTGGGATTTGCCTTATTAAGTATTTGGTGATAACATTATCCTTGTTAAATTTGCATGGAATAAATTATCACTAATTTGGCGAGGATAATTCCCTCTCTAACGCATGGGTTATAGGAGATTTGATTTATTAAGTATTTGGCGAGGACATTATCCTCGTTAAATTTGCATGGAATTAATCCTCACTAATTTGGCGAGGATAATTCCCTCTCTAACACATGGGTCATATGGGAATTACTTTATTAAGCATTTGGTGAGGACATTATCCTTGCTACTTTTGGGTGGAATAAATCCTCACTAATATGGTGAGGACAATTCCCTTGCTAAATCATGAGTCATGTGGGATTTACTTATTAAGGATTTTATGAGGACATTGTCCTCACTAATTTTGCTAGGAATAAATCCTCGCTAATTTGGCGAGGATATTTCCCTTGTTAACACGTGGGTCATGTATGTGGGATTTTCTTTATGAAGTATTTGGTGAGGAAATTATCCTCGCTAATTTTGCTAGGAATTATTCCTCACTAATTTGACGAGGATAATTCCCTTGCTAACTCTTTGGTAGGTTTTTGTTTATGCATTATTTAGCGAGGACATTGTCCTCACTATTTTAGTTACTAAATAAATTGTGAGGTTTGTTGTCCACGCCAATTTGGTGTGAACATTTTGATAGGTAATTGTGGTACAAATATAGCGCAATTAGCAACACCTTTTACCCTTGCTTAGTTTAGCGAGAGTTCTTTGTTCTCTCCAATGTTGAAAACCCTAATTCTATTTTAGTCGGATAAAAATTAATTTTCATGGGATTTAATTGAAGATTTCAAAAATCTGTATCCTAGATGAAAAATCCCTAAATCTCTCTTTACTATGTCTATCAATCTTTGGTACTTAGTACGGCCTCTTTCACTTCATTTCTATGGTGCTTCACATCTTTTCATTCTACACTGCAACTGCCGCTTCGACTAGCAGATTGCCATGGATGCTGCTCCATTAAAGAAAGGTGCCATTATTTCCAAAGGAATATCAAGTTTGCTATTATTTACCAACCTCACTCTCTCTTTGCCATTATTTCCCAACCTTACTCATATCAATCCATATTTTTTTAGTGTCTATTTATGCATATAAGTTCAATACCATAATTACATACATAGATATACAATTTTAAATTTACAGAAGCTTATGCAAATTCATGTAATTGCATGATATAGGCTCCCTTTTAACATCATAGGAGTACACACATATTACCATAGTTATACCATCTCTAACAAGTATTACTAATTCTAATTATCCAAGTATTAGGTTTATATATATTCCAATAAGTGATGTTAATTACGTTTGTTCAAGTATAAAACTTATACCATACTGTAAGCCAATTTTACTATTGACTTAGTCTATCAATCTTCAATTCCACTTTTATAGTCCATTAGATTCATAAGATATCTAACTATGCACTTTACAATAACATTAATAGTTAAATTCCTAAATGATTTGTCAATATGTATTTAAATACTCTTCTTTGTAAGTTATATAAGATGGCAACTTAAAATCCATGGTTAAGGAATTACTCTAAATTCGTACGTTTATATGCTAAAACATTTTAATAAATATTAGCAAAGAAGAATATGTTGTTTAAACACATTGAAAATTTTAAGTATTACAATAATATCTTAGGCTTATTCACTTGTTCAATATGTATTTAAGCTTAGACATTTACTATAATTAGGAAATTCCAACCTATCAAGTTTTGGAAACTAAAACTCAGGGGAGTGTTTATCAACTTTAAAAGGTATTTATGGGATAAATTAGAGTCTTAACAACTCTAGAAAGTGGGGTTTTACTCAATTGGGGCTATTAACTCAGTAAAGAAGCAATTCACTTGGTTGAGTGAGAAGGAGACTTAGCTGAGTGACTATATCACTGGGCTAAGTGCTTATGGCACTCGATTGAGTGACTATGGCACTCGGATTAGTGCTTCCCTGCTGCCAAAAGAGATTGAAACCAACAAAATTCCTATTTAACTCATGATTACTTCAAACATAAAGCTTTAAATCTATACAATAAGTTTTTTGTATATATCCTTTTAAAATCTATATATATCTATTCTCCACTAAACATTCTTAAACTTAAGAATATCATAATTCTAATTCTCACTAATTCTCAAGTCATAAATATAAATCCTTTAAACCTAAGTATTTCTGTATAAGAAGGAATTATGCTCCTACAGTGGATTTAACAAGGGTTGCTACAAGAATAATGGCTTTCTCAATACAATCAATTGATTATATCAAAGACCAATTCTTATATCAACTCTAAACCTACACGCATTATATTTCTTCAACTTAATGTTTAATAATCGATTTCATTAGACAATCAATTCCATATACAAGCATCTACAGAAATCATATCTTAATTTCACTACTTTAATCATGGTTTCATCGACGGTGAATAACATTTTATATACATGTTTTTTCTTTAACATACATAGATAAAATATCTTTTATATATTTTATCTAAAAACGAATTTAATTTTCATGAAAAACTAATCATTATACAGAACTTGTATAAACCAACCATTATACAGAACTTGATGAGGAGAAAAGATGTTCATAATGTTTTCTCTTATAAGCTATTTTCAATAATATTATTATTTCAAAATGAATCCAAAATACAGCAATGTCCTTATCAACCATAACCCTTCACTTTCTTTGTAACGCCCCGAAACTGGCATTTGACGTGCCTGACATTTTGTAGAGCATGAAAGATAATCTCAGTATAGCTTTCGAAGCAAACAGAGCTGGGAAAGCAGAAAAATTTGAAAAGATATAAAAGGTAAACGTGCTCAGGCCAAAAAAATCGAAAATGGGTGACCTGAGGGAAAGTTTGGGCTGATAGTGAATTATGAGAATAGGTATTAAATGGAGTCCGAAGATATAATTTAATGCAAAAATGAGTTCAAATGGATCCTCAAATCAGACAGAGAAGTTTTACCCGGTACCGAAGAAAAATTGACCAGAAGTTTGACCAGGCTTAAGAGTATTCAATTGATTTCTGAAAATTATTCCAATCACATGGATATGGTAGAAATAATGCAAATAAAATATTAGAAGTAAAAATAAATTTTTTGGTAGTTCCTGAATTTTGGAATTCGGACTTACTGTTCAGGCTGCCAAAGCCAGAAGCATATTGAAATGGTATCAGAATGGATTAAAATTTTAAATACATGGTTTTGAACTCCTTAGTACACATAGGGAAAAATTTTGAAGCATTCTAATCATGGGAACACTAGTTTCTAAAAATGGTCGAGGGACCGAGAAAATGGCTAATTAAGGTTTCAGTAGAAATTTAAAAATAGTAAATGACTTCTAAAAATCACCAAAATTTTTAGATCTATTAGAAATGGTCCAAATTAGTGTTTGGAAGTGGAAAATTATTTTTCTGATAATTATCAATTTTTAGGATTTTGATAAGCGAAATTTTCCTCTAAAATTGGAATCATATCGAAACGATCTCCGAATGACCTAAAATTTTAACCACAAAATTCTTCATATGTTTATAAGTTCACGTCAAAATTTCATAATATTTGGATAAGTGGCACATTGGTTTTTGGAAAATGGCCAAATTGGATTGGCAGAAGTAAATCGGACTGAAAAGAGACTCTAATTGGCCTAAAAATTTATGTAGAGACTTAATTTATTATTTTAAGAATTATGGAATTCATAAAAAGAAGAATTGATAATGAAAAAAGAGAGAAATAATTTTATGGTGCAAATTGGGCTTAAAAACATAACTTAGGCTTAAGTTAGGCCCAATTATTTTTAATTAAATCAACCCAACCCATTAGCCTATGTATAAATAGGCCAAAGAGCTGCTGAATCTCCAGAATTTTCTCCATTTATGTCAAGCTCCCTCCATTTCTTTTGAAGGTCGAATTGGCCTCTCTCATTTCTTTTCATTTTCTTTCATTCTCTTCCATCTTTTTCACTAAATTCAACCTCTCTAAGTAAATTACAGCCCATATCTTCATTAATGATAGTCTCAAGAGCTCAAAAGGAGTGAAGGAAGTGGTAGAAATCAAAGAACAAAGGTTATGTATCAAAATTGAGGTAAAAGAAAATGAAGTTTTAAATTTAGTTCAATGGTTCCAATAGAAAAATTAGAGTATGTAGCATATATTTATATGATTATTTTGCATAAAGGAAGAAAGAAAGTGATGAAAAATCATCATGAAGAATTCGGCCATTAAGGGACATAAAGAAGATCTTGGTGTTTCAATGATGGAAGACAAGGAAAATGAGGAATAAAGTGTGAAGAACAAGAATGGAGGTTAGTGGATACTTTTCCTACACTTAATTTCATTAAATTTTGAGTTTTCTCTTAAAAATTTCCACTATGTAACTAATGAAAATTATGAATTAGTGGGAAATAACTTGATAGGACCTTGTAGAATGATGTAGTAACATGAAATATGTAGTAGATTAGAAAGAAAATACACATTTAAGTGGAGTCCTTAGGGTGGTCGAATTGGTGCCCTAAGGAATGTCATAAGGTATTAGGTGTTATTTAAAGAATTAGACATGCTTTGGCCAATATATTGATAATTAAAAATGTTATGATTGATTTGACCTTAATTTAAAGTGTATACATAGTGGTTGTAATGGGAACATAATGGTAATTATATATGTAACATAGTGATACTAAGGTGATATGTGTATTAATTAACATGTCTAAATATATTTTAACTCTAAAAACATAAATGACATAAAATGGAATGAGAAATTTCATGATATGTTGAAGAACCATAAGAGGCCGAATGGTAAACTTAGTATAAATGCCATGAATTCATCAAGTTTAGTTATAATTTTTCATCTACATTATAAATTTATGCATGGTATTCGTGTTTATAAGAAAATGATAAAGTATGTGATGTTACATAATGAACACATGTTGAAGAATATAATAAAAATATAACATAAAGTATAAAAATAAAGTTGTCCTTAGTGTACAGTGGTTGATCCAAGACCCTAGGATATAATGGCTAGCCATAAGGATTCGTATACCACGGTAAAATCATCCAGTAAAATTTTGGCGAGGCATGACTACGAATTTGTGGTCACCTCACCCATACAGTCATACAGTAATTTCATACAGTCCTCGTCCTGCATATTCGGTTCGAAGATTTTTACTGATGACAACTAAGGACAAAATGATAATTATGCACAGAAACAAGGGTTAAACAGTAAATTTGGCATCAGAAAAGTCATAAATGAAAATAAATAGAAAATAAAACGAAAAGTGAGAATAATGTGTTCAAAAAGGGTAAAATAGTAATTACGCGATAAACTAAGGGTAAAATGGTAATTTGACATGAAAAGGGTGGTTAGGAGAAGTAAAAAGACTAACTTAAGTAAAAAGGGCAAAATCGCAATTAATGAAAATTTTAAGGACCAAAATATAATTTTTCACTTAACGAGCACCATAAGGACTAAAAAGGAAATTTTTCATTTAAGATACATTAAAAGCCAAAGGTGAGTCAAACAGGTTGAAACGGAGGTCAAACGAGGATAAATTGGACAAAATAAAAGTTTAGGGACCTAATTGAAATTTTACAAGTAGGTAAGGAAATTATGGAAACTAATAAGAAAATTTAGGTATAATAAGATTTAACAAGAAATTAAGTAAAATGAATAAGTAGATGGTTTAAAAGAGTAAAATAGTAAACAAAGAAAAATACAGGGACCAAAGAGCAAATTTGCCACTTAAGGAATAATTTTAAGGACTAAATTATAATTTATGAACTTAGAATAAATTAAAAGTCAAAGGAGGTCAAACTAGTCAATTGGGAATCAATTTGGTTAAAATCGAAATTAAAAGAAGATAAAATATAATGGAATGAATTATAGGTATCCAAATGTAATTTTCCATTAAGATAAAGAAATAAGTGAAATCCAGTGGGAAATATTTATAGTACAGAGAATCAGAGTAATTTATTATATTAATGGAGTAAATTATAAATTAAATAAAGGAGATAGTAAATAAGGGTAAAATAGTAAAAGAGTAAAATAAAAATTATACGTGAAGAATCGGGGCCAAAATATAAATTTTCCAATTTATAATAAAAGTAAGGATCAAGATAAGATTGTCCAACTAAGATAGATTAGAAAATAAAAGAAGTCAAAAAGAGATTAAATGGAAAAGTCAATCAAGATTAAATAAAGTCAAATATAGTCAAATTGGATAAATAAAAGATTACAGTCCAAGATGTAATTGTATAGTCAACCAGAAATAATATAATATTTATTCATTAAAGATAGAATATAAATGTAATTGTAGGAAAAGATATGGATTCGAAGTTAAGGAAATGAAATAGGAAAGTATACCAGTTAGGAAATTAAACAGAAATTAAGCGTCTAAAATAATAGTTTATTGGAAGATTATTTAGAGACTTGGTAACTTGATAACCAAAAACACAATTGGCATAATTAGAATAATAAAAGATTTAAATGAATTACATAAATAAAAGTACAATAAGAAGGAAGAAGGTAATTATTGAATTCGACAGAAAGAATAATCCGAAATAAACTATGAATTAAGTAAGTAATAATTACAATAAATGAATAAATAAATAAAGGAAAGGAAAATGCAAAACAAAGGATAAAAGTATAAAGTAGAACAGTCAAAAACAGTAAGTGTCAAGGAAGAAAGGTAAAGCACAAGCAAGAAAACAAAGGTAGAAAAATCTACCAAGTAATGAAATACAGACAGATTAGGAGTTGAAATGATAAAAAGGAATAATGTATGCAGAGGTAGGAAATAAAAAGAAAATAAATTCTTGATCAAAACTGTGGTATAGAAGGAACAAAAGACTAGGACAGTAAATAAAATAAAATAAAATAAAATAAAACAAGGATGACGAGACAAAAGTAAAGGAATTAAATAGTAAGTAACAAGGGTAAAAAGGGTTCATAACTAATAGACGGTAATGAATAGAAAGGTATGAAAATCTAGTTACTGCGATATGAAAATCTGAAATATCAATGATTAGACAGTTAACAGTATATGGAAATAAAAGATAGAAAGAGTTGTAAAGCACGGACCGAAAGAAACAATAGAAAAGCTAAATAAATTAGCATAAAAGGTAGAAAAATTCAACCAAAAAGATAACAGCAAAAAGTTAAAACAAAAGAGACAGTAACAAGTAAGAGCAAGTAAAATGTACAACCAGTCAAAGAAAATAGAAGACAGTATATGTAAAAAAAAATATGAAACAATCAAAATCAAAGTTAAAAGGATTAAACAAAATTTTACACATGGCAATCCTCAAAGAAAATAGGCAAGATTTATCAAATAAGTCCCAATGGTGAATTAATGAATACGGAATATAAAATAACAGCAACAGAAAAGCAACTAAATCGATTAATAATAGCACAAAATTAAAGTGTAACAGAAATATTAAATTATTTAAATGAAATTTTGTGTAGTTGTATCCACCACTAAGCGACAAGGTTGCTTAGCACATGGTTGTTTGACTACGCACAGGGACAGGTATTGAAGATGCAAGGATGAAGACGTGGTTCGGCATGTGCATGTGGCGAGGATCAGAGGACAATGTAGGGAAAATTATAAGTAAACTAAAGGTGATACATTCTTCTCATATAAAATATGAATGTGATTTGATTCATTCAATTTAGAGTGTCAGTATTTCATTTGAATTTAAATTCCATATTGTCCACATAATTCATTTGACTAATTAAAATTTGCACTACATAAATTCACAAAGAGAAAAAACACCTTTTAATAAATATCTTGTTAATCATTTGGCACTAGCTATTTACATGTCATAATAATCTCTCTTTTTGCTGGCTTAATTTAGTAGATACGTATGTTATTTTATTTTTTAGACGTAGTCACATGCTTTCGTCTTTGCCTTAGATTTGGACCAATCGTTGAAACTAATTCAAATTTGTATATACATCAAATTCATATATATGGCAATGCAAAGATTTCTATTAGCATTTAGTGCATTACCATGCTTCTACTCCTGCTTTTACATATCAGTTCCAGTGCACTATACTTGGGATTTTTTGTCATAATAACTTCCACGGTATTCTATATCTGAAGATTGTTAGCTATCATATTGCTTTTTTGTGAAGATCCTAATGGTATTTTTGAATACATGCAGTAATTTGAGTAGTGTTTGTCAAGGTCTTCATGGAACTGCATTGGTAGTGTTTGTTATAAAGGTCAATGTTTTTCTTGCTTCTAATTAAAAATTTAACCTCGAAGTCAATCTAATATGTGTTTGATTCATGCTGTCCATATTTGTTGTACTACATGTTAGGGGTGTTCATCGAGCGAGTTTGGGTTAACCTGAACCCGAATAACCTGAATCCCAAATTTTCCCATATATCCCAACCCTTTCCTACCCTATTAATAATTCGGGCCCCTATCCGAATAACCCGTAAAATTTTGAGCTCCGTCCGAATAACCCAAAATTATTTTTTTAATTTAAAAATAATTTTTTTCTTTTTATTTAAATTATAAAAAATGAGTTTAGATCGATTCTATTCGATTTTGGTTAACCCAATCCGAATCTGATCAGATACACAAAATGAAGCCTTTTGGAGGAGATCATTTTGTTGTTCAGGTTTAACCCGAGCCGACCCGAACTCAAAAAAATACAAAGTTTCCAACCCTACCTGACCCTAACAACCCTACCCAAATTCCTTATTCGAATCGGGTTGTTCGGGTAGGGTTGGTTTTGAACATCCCTATTATATGTGTATATACATTAGGTCCAAATCAATTTAATTTAATAATAAAGTATCAGAGAAAAAATATTTGAAGCTATTAATTTAATTCAAGCTTCTAAATTACATTATATATTAGTATCTTTGTTAAAAATTCAATGGCCATCATAATTACATTTGTTTAATGTTATATATATCTTTCCATGATATCTTAAATAAAATTAATACATGTCTTAAATGCATACTTTTCTATGGCAGGTTCTTAAATATTTAAAATTACACAGTCATTTTCACTTCTTAATTGTATGTTATGATGAAGGAGACTAACTAAAAATGGATGTATATGCAGAAAGATAATCATGGTCAAATTAATCCAAATCCCATGGCATAAAATTTTTTTGATATGCTTGATGCAGTAGACACTCTATTGTATCCTGGATGACTATTAATTTAGTTATTTTAGTATTAATTTAGTATTAATTTAGTTGAATTATTGGTTAATTGGTTAAATTTATTTTTTAAGGTTTAATTGTAAGTTTTGGTCCTTTTTAAGGTCAAATTAAAAAGAAAATGACTAAATTAAAACAAAGGAAAAGTTTTGGGTCAATTTCATAATTTTGTAAAAAAATAGTAAACAATTATGATGTTTGGTCTAGAGGCCTTTCACTCAGCCAAGCAGTGAGAGCAAGAAGCCAAGTGTGATGAAACTGCAAAATAGACCCAAAAGAAGAAGAACAACTTTAGTATGGAGAGGTAATACTTGGCCGAGTATCCCACTTCTTTAGTCATCACTTGGCCGAGTGATGATTTTGTTCTTTAGGCACTTGGTTGAGTACAAGAAGCAGATTTTGATGTAACTTCCTAATCAGCTATAATTCTTTTCCTATTCTAATTTGGAAGCAACAAAATGCAGGCTTCTCCTCTTACTCCTATAAATAGAAGATAGAAACACCAGAACTTGAGAGAGAGCTTAGATGTATAAAAAACTTCAATTACGAATTTTTTTAGTTTTTAGGTTAAGCTTTTCTTTAGTTAATTGTATAGTAGTTTTAGCTTAATTTTCTTATTTTCTTTGTTTTACAATTCTCTTAAAAGATTCAAGCTTTTTATTAAAGTCATCAAAAATAAAGTTTGGAGCTTCATGATTATTGTATCTCTTTACTTTAATTCTTCTTTTATTTTTATTATGTTTGGTAAGTAGTTTTCTTACTTTTTCTAAAAGAAATTTGAACCCTTATATTTTCATCATAATGACTTTATTTTGAGCTTTATTTCAATACAAGTTTCATTATTTCTTATTTTTGGGCAACTTTTTATCTTTGATTTTTATTGAATTAATAATTAACTTATTTTAATTAATAGTTAATGATTGATTTATGCATGACTATTGGTTTGCATGTTTTGGGATTAGTTTATTGGTATTAATGCATAATTATATTCTAAGTAAGGTGTAATTATATGTTGGTAATAATAAGTTAAGACTAAGAAATGTTAAACTAAGAATAGATTGAAGTTAAGTTTGCTTGCAAAAGAGTTTAATGGTTGTTTAAGAGTTTAAAACTAGGTTTTTATGCTAAGTATTAGATTTGTCTATGAGTTTAATACGTAGAATGATATTTTTGCAAAAGATATCTGGCTTTATCACTAGTTTTTCTATAATCACTTGTGTTCTCTTTTTAATTAAGTCATTACAATGGAAGTTGAGATGGATAGTTCCTTTAGCAAGAGTATTTTAGTTATTTCTTTGTTCTTAATTTATGTTGGTCTAGTTTTAATTTTATTTTGTTTAATTGTTAATTTAGTTTAGTTCCTGTCTTTAAATCAAAAACTTGGGAAATGATCTCAGATTAATTTAATTCATATATAGATATTTTGCTTAGCAATCCGTGTTTCCTCGGGTATGATATTTAGGATCTTAATCTATATTTTCCTATAAAGATCAATTCAAGGGAGTTTTCTTTCCTTGTTTATTCTTTTATCTTGTTCATTCTCTTATCTTGCTCATGAATTATTTTATTATTTTTTTAGTTATTTATTTTGTTTTTATTTTAGTTGTTTAGTTTTGTTTTTAGTTTGTACGTTTAGTTTTATTTTGCATGTTGATTGAGTATAGTTCATTCATATATCATATATTATACATTTAGCTTAGTTCATCATAATTCTTTCTCAAAAATTGAACATGTTGAACTTGAATTTAGAATGTGCAATGTTTAATTTTTTTTTTAGCATTAGAACAAGCATGTTATCTAATAAATTTCTAGCAAGATTAATATTCAATTAGGCTTATATTTGTTGGTTTCTATTATTTAAGTGCTAAAGACCAGATTTTGAACTTAGAAAAAACCAATGCATTGGCATATATAGTTGAGTAAGAAATTTTAGAACACTAGAACCTTCCTCATCACCCTTCAAAGCATGGAACAACTCAAAACAAGCTAGAATGTTATCTAGGCAATATTTTCTTGTTAAGCCATATTTTAACTTATTTTCCTATTTTTTATATATTTAATCCTTATTAGCCAATTTGAGCCTAATGAGGTATGTTTAATGCATGTCATATTTATTTTTTGATTACACTCATTTATTAACCATATAGCCTAAAAAGCTTTTATCTTTCTTACTAGAATTGACCACTTTAGGATTGGATGGATTAGTAGGAATTGGGTATCTTATAAGGTGCAGTAAGACATTTTATTTTATTTTATTGTCAAGAGTTTTGGATAAAGTCAAGTGAAAAGTGAAAATTTCATGCTATTACCCAAGTAAATATTGTATTGCCAACATCAAAGCTAGTGGAAAAAAAAAGAAAAAAAAAAGAAAAAAGAAAAGAAAAAAAGAAAAAAGAAAAAAGAAAAGAAAAAAAGAGAAAAAAGAAACAAAAAAAGAAAAAAGAAAATAAAAGAAAAAGAGAAGAAAAAGAAATTAAACTAGCATATATGGCAAAAATCTTAAGTGTGGGGTAATTTACAAGGGAAAGCAATTGTGACTTCTAAAATGGGATGAGATGTGAATTTGAGAGAGTATCAATAGTTTTTTTTTCATAAGTACTTTAAATTATAAAAGGTTGAGCAAGTTTGACTAAGTTCTTTAATTTTTAAGTTAATGGGATAAAATTTTAGAAATATTAGTTAATTTTATCTTGGAGTGGCTATTCTTTTTGTTGATCTTTTATCCATTCTTTGATAAGCAATACCTTAATCACATTACAACCTTTAAAAGATCTAAGTGATTCTAAGCTTTATTTTTGAGTTGTTTAGCAAAGATGGCCTTCGGGTTCCGATGCTAAAGGAGAGGCTTATGGTGTATCTAGAGTTTTAAATGTGAAACCATATGTACACTTAGGTGTATAATCATTTTAAACTTGACTATGAATTTGTATTGGTGTTTTATTTTGAAAAATGCTTAAAATATTTTGGTCTTGCACACATATAAAGAAACTAACTCGTATTGTCTTGTTTGAATTTATTCTAGTTGGAATTTTAATAAGTGCTCTTGTTAATTGCTAAGCTTGGTTTTAGATTACATGATTATTTAGTTGATTTTAATTATTTTGAGGAGTTAGATTGTTCAAATTTGCTCGGAAGCTAGCAAAGTTTAAGTGTAGGGTATTTGATAATTATGAATTGTAGTATATTTTTAGAATGTTTTAGGTGTTTAATTGAGTTAATTTAGTTTAATTATTGTTTAATTGGTTAAATTTGTGTTTTAAGGTTTACTTGTAAATTTTGGTATTTTTTAGGGTCAAATTAAAAAGAAAAAGGACTAAATTGAAACAAAGAAAAAGTTTTAGGTCAATTTCAAAAAAAATGGTAAATAATTACAACGTTTAATCAAGAGGCTTTTTACTAGGCCAAGCAATGAAAGCAAATGGCTAAGTGTGGTGAAACTGCAAAATAGGCCCAAAAGAAGAAGAACGACTTTAGTATAGAGAGGTGATACTTGGCCGAATGACTTTAAGTCATTTTCCTCACTTAGCCGAGTGATGATTTTGCTCTTCAGGCACTTAATCGATTACAATAAGCAAATTTTGACATAACTTCCTAGTCAGCTAGAATTCTTTTCCTGTTCTAATTTGAAAGTAACAAAAGGCAGTCATATTCTCTTATGCCTATAAATAAATAGAAAAAGCTTCAATTACGAATTTTCTTAGTTTTTAGGTTAAGTTTTTCTTTAGTTAATTATATAATAGTTTTAGCTTAGTTTTCTTATTTTCTTTGTTTTACAATTCTATTAAAAGATTCAAGCTTTTTATTGAAGTCATTAAGAACAAAGTTTGGAGCTTCATGAGTATTGTATCTCTTTACTTTAATTGTTCTTTTATTTTTATTATGTTTGGTAAGTAGTTTACCTACTTGTACTAAGGGAAACTTGAACCCTTATATTTTTATCATAATGACTTTATTTTGAGCTTTATTTCAATACAAGTTTCATTATTTCTTAGTTTTGGGCAACTTCTTATCTTTAGTAGTTATTGAATTAATGATTCACTTATTTTAATTAATAGTTAATAATTGATTTATGCATGACTATTGATTTACATGTTCTTGGATTAGTTTATTGGTATTAATGAATAATTATATTCTGAGTAAGGTGTAATTATGTGTTGGTAATAGTAAGTTAAGACTAAGAATAGATTGAAGTTAAGTTTGCTTGCAAAAGAGTTTAATGGATATCTAGGAGTTTAAAACTGGATTTTTATGCTAAGTATTAAATTTTTCTATGAGTTTAATACTTAGAATGATATTCTTGCATAAGATATCTGGCTTTATTACTAGTTTTTCCATAATCACTTGTGTTCTCTTTTTAATTAAGTCATTACAATGAAAGTTAAGGTGGATAGTTCCTTTAGCAAAAGTATTTCAGTTGTTGCTTTGTTCTTAATTTATGTTGGTCTAGTTTTAATTTTTATTTTGTTTAATTGTTATTTTAGTTTAGTTGGGAAATAATCTCAAATTAATTTAATTCATATATAGATATTTTGCTTAGCAATCCATTTTTCTTTGGGTACAATATTTGGGATTTTAATCTATATTTCCTTATATTACTAGCCAATCTAGTACACTTGCTAGACATCGATCAATTTTTTGGTGTCGTTGTTGTGGAATAGTTTAAGTTTTTGTTGTTGTTGTCGGGGAACAGCGGTATTTTTTGTTTGATATCTTTGATTGAGTTAGTCTGAGATTTTTTTTTATTTTTGATTTGGTGATTGTTTTTCGCAGGAAAATTTGAGACATTCTTCACGATGATGCAAAAATAAGTCAAAAAATATGAATTGTTCCTTTTGAAATAGTAAATGAATGATTTAATCAAAGAAAGGGAGGAATTGAAGCTTTTGCGTGCATATTCACCAAGTCCTTATTCACCGCCATCCTTTGTTGAAGAGTATGATTCTCCATGGGTTTCGAGAGCAAAAATGAAAGAATTAAAGAGAGAGAATCAAGAATTGCAATATTCAAAAAAGGTTTGTAACTTTAAAAATTAAGTTCTTCTTGACTTGCTTTTAAACAAGGATACTAAATTTTGGGCTAAAAGTGAAGAATGAGAGGTTACATTTAGAAGTCAAGAGAAAAACTTTTGAGCGCAAAATGAAAAGTTAAGGATTCAAGAGAAAAATTTTATAATTCAACAGGAAAAGTTTAGAATTCAAGAGGAAAAGTTAACGACTCAAGAAGAGACAATCAAGAATCAAGAGAGTTTATTGAGGATAAAGAAAAGGAATTGAAAGATTGGAATCTAAACTAGAACTCTTGAGTATTACAATGCAACTTCAAGGAGATGGTGGTAAGGAGGAGGACATAAGTCATTCATTAATGGTGGATAGAAAAATATGTAGTTTTAAGGTGCACAAAGAAGAAAAGGAACAATTCATATCTGAAGACGAGTCATGTATTTATTTAGATGATGTTGGACCTTTTATGAAGGATGTATCACTAAAGGAGTAAGAAGTGTTCAATTCTCAAGTGGAAGCACTAAATTATCCATTTGAAAATTTTATTTAGGCTATAAGAGTCGATAGAGTTCGTATTTAAAGAGCCAAAGGAGGAGTCTTATTTTATTGAAGACATGAAATTTCCAGCTTTGCTGAATTATGACAAGTTTCTTCTACTGATGATATAAAATGAGGAGCAAAGTCTAGAGATCCTAAGAGTAACATAAGTTGAGCTGGGACTCAATAAACCAGAACTTCTCTAACTCTTCTTTTTCAATTTTCGTCAATTATTTTATGATTTGTGCTTTGTTTTTTATTATTAGTTGCTATCTTGCCTTTATTTTAATTCATAGGCTTTTATAATTCAGTTCATATTTTCTTATGTTTATTGGTTTGTGTCTTTCAATTCATAAGTATAAGATTTAGGATGAAAAGAAGCTATTTCTAATGATTTTGTGCTTAATTATCTTATGTAAATTAGTAAATGCCTCTAAGGTAATTAAAGAGCTTATATTGTTTTTGGGGATGCCAATTAAAAGGAATTACAACTCAGTTGAACTTAATATAAAGTTATGATTTTTAAGTTGTTTCCATTGTTTTAGTATAAATTTGATAGTAGTTGCATGATGCTTCATGAACTTAAAGAAGAACTTTGCATGTGATGAGTTAAGAATGGACTTAATATGTAATTGAATTGATTGATAGATTTGCATATTACTTGACATGATTAAATTGGAGCTTGAAGAGAATTTAGAAGGAAAAGACATAATTGAGTAAGTATGAGTAATGTTTTATTCATGTTGTGCTGTAACTGGTTTATATGTTTCAAAAATCAAGGTTGACAGAGGTTGAGCATAAATTGAATAACATAATAAATTTTAAGTAAAAGAATAAATCTTGAGATAATGTTGTTATGGGGGAGTGATTGAATTCGTTGAGATGTAATTAAGGTGAGCTTAGGTGACTTATATTTCTGATGTTTTATTGTGCAAGGAGCTTTGAATTTTAAAGTACGATAACATGATAACTCTCCTGAGTGTGAAAACACTCACCCAAGTGTTCATAAGGCAAAATTTTTTTGGAACCTAATGGCCCCTTGCTCGGTGAGCACTCTACCAGGCCTTCCCTTTGCTCGTCCGTCCATGCCCACTAATTCCTTTTGCTTGCCTGTGTGATAGGCCTTTCTTCTCCATGCTCAGCTGAGTGACTCCTTCCCTCTGCCCTTGCTCGGCTAAGTAGGCCACTTATGGACTATTTTTTTCTTCACACGGCCAGTGCCATTTATCCCTCCCCTGCATGCCTCGTCACCCCACTCATCTCATCACTCTTCCTTGCTAATCCCCTACCTCGCTCGCCCTTCCCTTCCTTTCCCTATTTCCCTCCCTTCCTCTTCTTCATTCCTCCCCTCCCCTCTACCATCACCCTTCCCTTTTCACTCCATCACTCACCCACACTCACATCCACTCTTGTACACACACTCAATTGATCAAAACACTCACTCAAGAACATGCCTACACTTAAGTAAATCAATTTTTTATTTTAGTTATGAATCACCTGCATATTATCACTTGTTTTGAGTCTTTATTACGGCACGAACTATTTTGATCATAACTTTTGCTACAGGTGTCCGATTGACTATTATAATATATTTTCGAAAAGCTCGTTTTGATATAGACATTAATTAAGGCTTTGCCTTATGTAATAGCTCATTTCAGGCCCTAAAAATGATGCTTAAGCTTTCAATTTTCAGTTTGAAGTTTTAGGGATATTTTTCATTAGTTTTTTATTTGTTCATTACTTCAATTTGCTTGCTGAGATTAATTTTCATGAATTGGTGTGATTTTTTTAACATAGGTTGGCTTAAAGTTTAGTTTTGAGTTAAGGTAGGCTTTCTTTACATTGCATTACTCTTAGTTACTTGTTGTTTGGAATTGAACTTTATTGTTAGCTTAATATAGGTTGAGATTGTATTTAAATTGGCTTTGTTATTTTGTGCTTTCCATGACCAATTAAAATCTTTTTCTTCATTTTTTTAAGCCAAATCATCATCAATTGATATTTTGGTTTGAGCAGTAAAGCAAGTTTGGCCTAGAACATCTCTTCATTTAGTTACCATGATTATTTAGCGTTGTTTACTACACTATATTGGTTTTAAAGGCATGTTTGCTTGTTAACTCAATTGCATTGGTCTCATGCCTTCTTTTTAGCTTGATTGTGGTTCTAGGTGTGGTTTGCTTTAGTTTACATTTCTCTTTGTCACTTACTTGTTTCTAATAATTGTGCAGCAAGTTAATATTTTTGCTACTTTGCTGAGGACAGCAAGATTTTGAAGATCAATTAGGGGAGTTCTCTTACCTTGTTCATTCTCTTATCTTGCTCATGAATTATTTTGTTATTTTGTTTTAGTTATTTATTTTGTTTTTATTTTAGTTGTTTAGTTTAGTGTTTACTTTACATGTTGATTGAGTATAGTTCATTAATTTATCATAAATTGTACATTTAGCTTAGTTTGCCTTAGTTTTTTCTCAAAAATTAAACATATTGAACTTGAATTTAGACTGTGCGATGTTTAAAATTCTTGTTTAGCATTAGAGCAAACATGTTGTTTGCTAAATTTCTAGCTAGATTGATATTCAATTAGACTTATATTTGTTGGTTTCTATTCTTTGAGCACTAAAGACCAATTTTTAAACTTAGAAAAAACCAATGCATTACATATATAGTTGAGTAAGGAATTTTAGAACACTAAAACCTTCCTCATCACCCTTCAAAGCATAGAAGCAACTCAAAACAAGCTAGAACATGATCTAGGTAATATTTTTCTTGTTAAGCCATATTTTCACTTGTTTTCCTATTTTTTTTATATATTTAACCCTTATTATCCAATTTGAGCCTAATGAGGTATGTTTAATGCATGCCATATTTATTTTTTTATTACACTCATTTATTAACCATATAGCCTAAAAAGCTTTTATCTTTTCCTCTATAATTGGCCACTCTGGGATTGGATAGATTAATAGGAATTGGATAATGTAAAGGGTGTAGTAAGACATTTTTTGTTTTATTGTCAAGAGCTATGGATGAAGTCAAGTAAAAAGTGAAAATTCCTTATTATTACCCAAGTAAATATTGTATTGCCAACATCAAAGCTAGTGAAAAAAAAAGAAAAGAGAAAAGAAAAAGAAATAAAACTAATATATATGGCAAAAATCTTAAGTGTGGGGTAATTTACAAGGGAAATCAATTATGACTTCTAAAAAAGGGATGAATTGTGAATTTGAGAGAGTATCAATAGTTTATTTTTCATAATTACTCTGAATTATAAAGGGTTGAGCAAGTTTGACTAAGTTCTTTAATTTTTAAGTTAATGGGACGAAATTTTAGAAATATTAGTCTATTTTATCTTGGAGTGGCTATTCTTTTTGCTGATCTTTTATCCATTCTTTGATAATCAATACCTTACTCTCATTATAACCTTTAAAAGCCCTAAGTGATTTTAAGCTTTATTTTTGAGTTGTTTAGTGAAGATGACCTTCAGGTTCCAATGCTAAAGGAGAGGCTTATAGTGTATTTAAAGTTTCAAGTGTGAAACCATTTATACACTTAGATGTACATCCATTCTAAGCTTGAGTATGAATTTGCATTAGTGTTTTTTTTAAATGCTTAAAATATTTTGGTCTTGCACATACACAAGAAAACTAACTTATATTATGTTTTTTGAATTTATTCTAGTTGGAATTTTGTTAAGTGCTCTTTTTAATTGCTAAGCTTGGTTTTGAAATGTATAATTCTTTATTTAAGTTTGATTATTTTGAGGAGTTGGATTGTTGAAATTTGCTCGGGGGCGAGCAAAGTCTAAGTGTGGGATATTTGATAATTGTAAATTAACTTATATTTTTAGTATATTTTTAGGTGTTTAATTTAGTATTGATTTAGTTGAATTATTGGTTAAATTTGTGTTGTAAGATTTAATTGTAAGTTTTGGTATTTTTTTAGGATCAAATTAAAGAGAAAAATAACTAAATTGAAACAAAGGAAAAGTTTTGGGCCAATTTCGTAATTTTGTAAAAAATGGTAAACAATTACAACTTTTAATCCAGAGGCCTTTTACTTAGCTAAGCAATGAAAGCAAGCGGCCGAGTGTGATGAAACTGCAAAATAAACCTAAAAGAAGAAGAACGACTTTAGTACAGAGAGTTGATACTGTGCTAAGTGACTTTAAGTCATTTTCCTCACTTGATCGAGTATCCCACTTCTTTAGTCATCACTTGGTCGAGTGATGATTTTGTTCTTCAGGCACTTGGCCGAGTACAAGAAACAGATTTTGAAGTAACTTTCTAATCAGCCAGAATTATTTTTCTGTTCTAATTTAGAAGCAACAAAAGGCAGTCTTCTTCTCTTACGCCTATAAATAGAAAATAGAAACACTGAAACTTGAGAGAGAGCTAATTAGATGTAGAAAAAGCTTCAATTATGAATTTTCTTAGTTTGTAGGTTAAGTTTTTCTTTAGTTAATTATATAGTAGTTTTAACTTAGTTTTCTTATTTTCTTTTTTTTTATAATTCTCTTAAAAGATTCAACCTTTTCATTGAAGTCATCAAGAACAAAGTTTGGAGCTTCATGAGTATTGTATCTCTTTACTTTAATTGTTCTTTTATTTTCATTATATTTGATAAGTAGTTTTCCTACTTTTGCTAAAGGAAACTTGAACCCTTATATTTTTATCATAATGACTTTATTTTGAGCTTTATTTCAATACAAGTTTCATTATTTCTTAGTTTTGGGCAACTTCTTATCTTTAATTGTTATTGAATTAATGATTAACTTATTTTAATTAATAGTTAATGATTGATTTATACATGACTATTGGTTTGCATGTTTTGGGATTAGTTATTGGTATTAATGCATAATTATATTCTAAGTAAGGTGTAATTATGTGTTGGTAATAGTAAGTTAAGACTAAGAAAAGTTGAACTAAGAATAAATTGAAGTTAAGTTTGCTTACAAAAGAATTTAATGGATATCTAGGAATTTAAAACTAGATTTTTATGCTAAGTATTAAATTTGTCTATGAGTTTAATACTTAGAATGATATTTTTGCCTAAGATATCTAGCTTTATTACTAGTCTTTCCATAATCACTTGTGTTCTCTTTTTAATTAAGTCATTACAATGGAAGTTGAGGTAGATAGTTCCTTTAGCATGAGCATTTCAGTTATTGTTGTGTTCTTAATTTATGTTGGTCTAGTTTTAGTTTTATTTTGTTTAATTGTTATTTTAGTTTAGTTCCTGTCTTTAAATCAAAAACTTGGAAAATAATCTCAGATTAATTTAATTCATATATAGATATTTTTCTTAGCAATTCATGTTCCTTTAGGTACGATATTTAGGGTCTTAATCTTTATTTTCCTATATTACTAGCCGATCTAGTACACTTGCTAGACACTGGTCAATCAAAACCAATCTCGAGTTAATTAGAACTTGATAAAGAAGTTAAAAAAGAAGATGAGGAACCAGAATTGAACTCTTCAATTGATGACTCTAATATTGATAAAGAGAATGATTATCATTCTCCTGAGGATAGTGAATAATTTTGTTGTGTTAGTGTAGTGGATAATGATTGCATTTTTTATCACGAACATAAATTTATATCTTATATGTTTTATTTTATTACAAATATGTCAAAAAGGAAGCACGTACAAGTACCTATGGTTTGCGGAGTAATGCATGGCATAATTCTTTTAGCATAGCGCTTGAAAAGAAAGTAGGAGAAAGATAACAACCAGTGCAGACACCTTTTTTAACTGAACCACCATAACCTCTAATAGTGCAGCCACAAATAGCAAATGGTGATGCATCTCTTCCACCGTTTACTCTAATTGGTGTGATCATCCACCTGTTATGATGCCTCAAATTCCCCTAGCAGCAAATTCTACACATGATAGTGGAGATTCACAGTACATTGCTGATGATGATACGAGTCACCATTCGAGATGGAAAGTGAGAATTAAAATTTAATGATTTCATCATTGATGATTAAGGGAAAGGAAGAAATAGACTATCTCATAGCCATAATTTCATGTTTATATTAATTGTACCTTGCTATTAACACTAATGTATTTATCATTTCTTATCTATTCAGATTTTTAGAGCCAAGCAGTAAGTGTTCTCGCAAAAAGTGCAGGATTTTTGAGGGAAGGCTAGAAGAAGGATGATTAAGTTGGTCAATGGTCAGTCAATAGACAAAGGATGTATATTTTAAAGAGTTTAAGGTAAATGGTTACATTATTAAATTAAATACCTATATATAATTGCATCTATATTCTTTGTATTTCTTTTAATTATGAAACTTAGTTTTAATTATAAATGTAAAAATTTTTCTCTTTGGATCCATCAAAAGATACATTGGTCAAGTTTGCTTAGAAGAAAAAGGAACCTATTAGTATGGCAATTTTATCTCTAAGATGAAAAGAGAAAAAATCATCTAACATATATACTAGAGTCTATTTAGACTTCATGGCTTGAGAAGTGGGGCCATCCAAATATTGTCAAGAGATCACAACAAAATTCAAAAAATCGATGTTGCGGTAATGAAGATGATGTTACATTATCATGCCATGTTGGAGGATCTTTCTCCCTTGCCATGCATATGAAACGTTTGGAAAGTAGAGCTTTTTTCTTAACAATGATCAATGAATTGATATAGAACTTGATTTTTTAGTATGATATGTTTAATATGATGATTAGATGAGTTGTTTTGGGGCCTAATTGTTATAAATGCATTGATTTTTATAGAAGTGCAAATGGAATTTGAGTTATTTGATGAACAGAATATATTTGATGTGACTATTATATGTGTTGCTTGGCCACTTAGAAAGGACCAAAATGGTTGTTATAAATGCATTGATCCTTGTAGAAGTGTATTTGTAAATATTTTTTCAGGTTTAACAATTTGGATTTGTCTTAGTTTTAGGGGAAATGCTGCTGAATTTTTGACAACACCCGAGTTTATTTTTTTTATTTTTCTTCTTTGACTCTATTTTAGGCTAAGAAGAAATACCAATGGCCCACTGCTTGTGAAGTCTTCTTGTACATCCATACAAAGTGTTAAAGAGTATGCCCTAGAGCCCATGTAATAGGGATGTATTTCATATGTATGAACTCATATTCTTAATGAAAGGCATCATTCATTTATTAATGCTATGTTTAAATACATGAGTTTGTAAATCTTAAATTAATAAATGAAATCCTAGATATTATAAACACAGTGCAAAGGCAATCATGAAAGTGTTTATGATGTTAGATGTCTATTGCATTCAAATGTGTTAATATCTAAATAGCCCTAGTTATAAAATTAACAAGATAGGACATTGTTAATTCGGACAGACTAACATATGTTATACTTCTTGAATGGTTTAAGCTGTAGTTCTCATAATTGGGATTATGGAATATAATCAAAGCTAACATGTGGATGCTCGTTAGAAGAACAAGTTCATTGGAGACCTGCAAAGAGAATCCTCACATGGATATTAAATCTATGTCAGTGAGGAATCTCTTCATAGCGGTTGTACAAGTAACCTTAGACTTGAGATCACCAAGGTTATCTTAAGTAGCAAGTGGTATACTTTAACTCCATAACTGATTACTTCCAACTGGAGGTGAACATAGTTAGGAGGTTGGATATATCATGAACTACTTCAAGATAGTTGAGTGATTGATAAAGGATTCACCATCTCATATTTATTAAGGGAAGTTATCTCGCATGATTCTATACTTGCCTTGTTCAGAGAATCTCTAACCAGAGTAATATGCCAAGATGGATAGGGATCCATGAAGGGCATTTTGAGAACAATGGTTAAATTAATAGAACATACATAATTAGATTTATATGAGTTGACAGAAATCCATACTCATAATCTAATTTAGATAAGAGTGGTAAAAGGAGTAATTACACGGTAACTATTTCTATGGAAGGGTATAGTCAAACCATTTGACTTTTCTGACATTTGGGCAGTCATGATGCCTAGCTAGAGGCCAATCATGACTTGTATAATAGTGTATCATAAATATCAATAGGGATTGATAAAATGATTTAAAGAAGTTTAAATCATGTGAGTTTTGAATAGAACTCACAATTACATATTATACTGCCAATATGGACAGGAACCCAATAGGTCACACACTTATAGAGAAAAGGATAAAATGGTAAAATGACAAAGATAATAATATTTGATATTATTATGAAAATAGAGAAGTGAATAAGAAAATAATTAATTAAAGAGTTTAATTAATTATGATCAAGTAAAATTATTCACAGAACTTTTATAAATATTCTGTAAAATGGACCTAATTGAAATATTGTATTTCATAATTAATTATTATTGGACTATAAGTGTTATAGGGCTGATATAATAATTAATAAATCCATTGGAGAAATTAAAGAGGCCTAATTCTTGGACCAAAATAAATTAAATATATTTCATAAGTGTTATGGAGCATACATATTTAATTTGGATGGATTTGGAATTCATTTGGGTGATTAAATCCAAGTGTATGCATAAAGGGCCTAGTTTATGGATTTTGTGCATAGTCCTTCATTATTTAGCGAGGACTTTTATCCTCGCTATTTTGCATTTTTCTTGTAGTGCCTTAGGTGATGATTTATGCCCAATGTCACCATCTTAGGTGGTGTAACCCCTATGCTTGTCCAAACATCATAGCCTTAGGTGGTGAAACCCTCTTGTTGTCATCTTTCACCATTTTTCACTTCTTTTAAACCTTTAAAGCGTCCAATGCCAATTTTATGCCTTCAAATGACCTTCTAATCCTTTAATCATTGAAGATTAAAAATATTAAATCTAAAACCATCAAATTTAACACAAGTAAGCCAACTTGATAATCAAAAATTAAAAATTAATAATGGAACTAAAAGATAATGAAAATTAACTACTAAACTACTATTCTAACCTAAAATTCACTTAAAAATGATCCATAGTACATATGTAAAACCTACTAATATAGAGCATTCCGAATTACAATGAATTTATGAGATATGTTTGTCAAGAATCGAAACTATGAAAATCTAAAAGGAAAAGTGTTCCACATTGTTGATTTGTGATCGAAGGATTGAACAAGGCCCTTTTGATTATCCCATAAGATGAAGAAGAGCCTGAAAATGTACAAAAAGCTCTGTTATGCCCATCTAAGGAAAAATGGATTTAAGCAATAGAAGAAGAAATGGCATCCATGAGATCAAACCAAGTTTGGAAACTGGTTGATCTACCAAAAGGATGAAAACCAATTGGAAATAAATAGATTCTCAAAATAAATTGAAAAGTTGTGGAAAGCATCAAAATATACATGGCTTAGTTAATCGCTAAAGGGTTTACATAATAGGAAAGGATTGAATATGAAGAGATTTTGTTACCTATTGTGAAATTTACATCGATAAGGTTAATCTGGCCATAGTGGCTAGTCTAGACCTAGAACTACATCAAATGGATGTGAAGACTGCTTTCCTCAATGAGAAATTAGATGACGAAATCTATATGGAATATCCTATAGGTTTTATTGAAAAAAGCAACGAACATAAGGTTTTCCAGTTGAAAGATCAATATATGATCTTGAACAGTCTTCAAGATAATGGTATTTAAGATTTCATGATACGATCATGTCAAATGAGTTCAACATGATTGATGAAGACCATTGTGCACACCATAAAAGCTCTCATAATAAATTTATCATTTTGGCATTGTATGTGGATGACATATTCATTGGCAAAAATGACAAAGGGTACGTAAATGAAATCAAAGATTTATATCATCCAACTTTGAGATGAAAGATATGGGTCAAGCATATTACATCCTTGGAGTTAAAACTTTAAGGGATCATTAGAAAGGTTATTTTCACTTTCACAAAAGGCATATATCAACAAAGTGTTAAATGATTTAATATGAAAAACTGCAAACCCATAGATAACCCTATTGCTAAGAATCAGCTTTTTAGCAAAAGTATGTATGTATCCTAGGATGCCAAAAGAAATGGAACGTATGACAAACATTACATATGTCAGTGTCGTGGGTACTCTAATGTATGCAATTTTGTGTACTAGACTTGATATATGCTTGTAGTGGGCATGGTGAGTAGATATCAGTCCAATCCAGGCGAAGCACATTGGAAAGAAGTCAAGAGGATACTTATATACTTTAAAGGTAACGTAAATTATTCTCTTTGTTACCAAGAAAAAGGATTTTCAATTGAGAAGATATACATATGTTGATTAAGGAAGAGATGTGGATGAGAGAAAATCTACATCAGGTTATGTATTCTTGCTTAACAAGGGTGCCATCTTATGGAGTAGCAAGAAACAAATATGTGTAGCCCTATCTACTATGGAAGTTGAATTTTTGCTTCCTTAACTACAGTACAAGTAGGGATGATCATAGGACGAGGAATATCCGACCCCAATAGGGCCACGACCAGAACGAAATGGGGAATCCCCGAATTTTTCCCCATTCTAGTACGAGGAAGAGGAAAAAATTCCTAACTTTGAATTTAGGATGGGGATGGGAAATTAGGTATCTGCCCTGCGAGGATCCCTGCCCTGGTATAATTTGTAACATAACCCTTAATTTTTTTATTATTTACATTTATACCATTGCTATAAATAGGGGTATCAAAACCCTACTTCATTTCTTCTTTTTATTTTTCTTTTCTTTCTTCTCTTTCTTTCTTCTTTCTGTTGCCATGCCAAGAGATCAATTCCCATTCCCATCTACCTACCACCGATCTGTAAACCTCATCGTCGTTGTCATCATCATCATCGTTGTGCTTCATTTTGTGTTTTTTCTTATCATCATCGTTGTTGTCATCATCATCCTTTTTCTTAGGCTTTTTATATGATGATGGCAATGATGCTCCTGGAAATGGTGATGAATTGAAAGATCTTGAAGATATAGTAGATAGAGATAGAGATGGTTCAGGAGATAGACATAGGGATGATACAGGAGATGAAATGTCACCAACTATTGATTAATCATAAACTCCCAAGCAGATCATCATCACAAATGCTACTATGTTTTTTGCTCTTACAATTTCCCCCATTTTTTATTTTATTTGCTTATTAATTATGATTTCCATTCATATTTTTTGTCCCTTTAAATAAGTTTAGTTTGCCTTCTGAGATTGGATATTTGAAATATGAATACAATGCAGATTTTGGATTTTTTGTTGTATTGTTTGTAATTTATTGTGGATTTTTTATCATGTTGTTTGTAATCAATTGTGGATTTTTTGTTGTGTTGTCTGTAATTTATTGTGTTTACTAAAACTTTATTCTTCATCTATTGTTTAAGATCGGTTTTCTTCACTTATTTTAAAATTTTGTTATTCATAATAGTTTCAACTATATGGGTTTGTTAATTGATTTTAGTTTTTTCTAATTATTAAATATTGTATTTTAATTATAATTAATAGTTAAATATTATATTTTAGAATTTAAAAATATATATTTTTGGCTAGGACTGGGGATCCTCGTCGAGGCCGAAGATCCCTGTTGAAATGAAAGCAGGGGGAATTTTGCCCCTGTAATCCAATTGGGGGTGGGGATAAGGAATCCCCATCCCTAAGCAAGGCAATTGGTGTGATCCACTTCCCCTCCCTACCCCCGCCCCGTGATCATCCCTAAGTAGAAAAAGGCAGTTTATCTAAAATGATTTATGAACCATGTAGAAGTAACTGTCTTAGAGGAACTAGTGACAGTCAGTCATCGATGGCTTACATCAAAGATCCAAAATTTAATAATATGACTAAGCATATTGACATTAAGTATTAATATACAAAAGATATTATTGTACGAGGAGAAATGTTGATCCATTGATAAAACCTATATCGAAATATGTATTTAAAAGACACAATAGATCTTAGAGTTTGCGTAGGATTTGATTTGTACTGTTTATGTAATCCCTTAACATTATTATTCATGAATAATAGCACAGTTCATTATTAGCAATATATAAGTATGAATGTTTAATTTGTGAACATTTATTGTTATTAGTTATAAGATTGAGTATGTCGGATAGAGAAATAACCCACTCACATGGATGTTTACCTTAGTTTTAACAATGAGTTAAGAAATACTAAGATGAGGTAATTTTTGAACATATGATGAAACTCGAGAGCTTGTTCAAAATAAAAGTGTCATCTTGTGAAAATTACAAGATTAGTCTTGTTAATATGCAAGATAAAAACATACATGAGGTTGTATACTTTGGATTGAGATCCAAAATAAGATTAAGTGTAATCCCATGATAAGTTAAACATAAATATCAGGTTATATCCTAAAAGCCAGAAGTAGTCCTGATGGACGCGGATTAAAGTTGGATGATTCGGTACGTCGCAACCTTATGTTATTGCATGGTGTTATATATATCATGTGTGTGTGTGTGTTTTGTGAGACGTAACTCCTTTACAGGAAGGAAAGAATACCATGACACATGTTTCATACCATGTGTACTTAAGTTAACCAAGGGAGGAAATTTAAAGTAATCGATCTCAACTTTTTCTGGTGTGAAACCCTATATGATTAACAACCCTTAGAACCCTTAACTTATTCTTGAAATACGGTTCAGTGTGGCTAGCTTAGTTCGTCTCTAAGAGGTCATGAGAAAAATTCAACCTGACTGATCTAATTAGAAAAGTGAGCTAAACCATGATGGATGGCATTTAGTAAGATGAGAAGATAGCCTTTCGATCACATTGAATGATTTCATGGTTCACCGATATGCCTATTATAGTTTATATGAATAGAGACATAATAGTAAATATAAAAATTATTTTATGAGATCATAAGTTAAAATAGTAAATGTAAGAAGGCGATATGGAGTTAAGCATACGTAAAAAAAGAGGATCTTGTTCTTCCGAGATGTTATGTATCCCTAACAGTTGTATAACACTAATGCTCTCGATGTATGTTGGTTGTATGATCTATCTGCCCTGTATGATTGGAGATTCGACTGAAAATCGTACTGTTATGTGCAGGTGAGAGATGATGGAGTCTGGATATGCCCATGACTCCCGATATGGAAATGAATCCATATCAATATAGAAATTGTGCAGATATGGAACTGATTCACATCAAAAAAAGGGAAATAAAGCTGATATAGAAATGGTTCCATATCAAATCCTTTAATTAGGGAACATTCCTTATTTGAAAAAGGTAACTTCCCTTTTCATTCATTTCCTTTAATATATCAATTTTCTATTTTAGAGCAAGAGGTTCTATAAATAGACTGAATATAAATCTGCAAAAGGTACGAAATATATTCTATACCGAATACATAAATTTTCTCTCTTGCTATTTTATTTTTAAGAGGGTTTTTGGACCGTGGGTTCATGCTATTATCCCACATTCATTGCTCATGGATAAAGCTATTGACAATAACACGAAACGAGATCTTCCGCTTCCGCTTTCATTATTTTGTTTTCTATACTACAAGAGGTAAATATAATTTTTCTCTTATTCGATATATTGTGATATATCTAACATGTATACAAAGGATTTATAACAATTATTTACCCATGACATGATTTTATAATATGAAAATTATGCACTTAATTTAAATAATTTTACAAATTACTAGTTATGAATTGATAGTAAATACATATATAACTATTTTATCGATTCATTTTTTAAAAAATTATAAAATATTTAAGTAGTTCAAATGATGAATAATGAATTCACATACTTTAATAATATTTTTTTATTATATCAGTATTTATATCATTAATAAATATCAAATTTCTTAATATTTAACATCAATCAATCAAATCAATAAAGTTATTATTTGCTAATATTTGTATCAATCAATAAACTTCAAGTATAGTATCAATAAGCTACATATTTATTAATATTTGTATGACAATTAATAAATTTTAGGTTACTAATATTTGTGTTTGTTAGTAAATTTTAGATTTACTAATATTAAAATCAAATCAAATCATTTTTAAAAATATATTACATATCTTATACAGTAATTTTCATAGATAAATTTCTACTACATGAACATATAATCTAAGGTCCAAGTAGCCTGTACTGATTTACATCTCTAACCATGTACAAGAGCAAACATGGAATCATCAATCAATCAAGGCAAGGCAAGTTAATTTGTAAAGAACGCAAGAAATAAGCAACAAAAAATATAACTGAACCAAAATAAGATAATGAAAAAATGAAGGGAAACCAAAGGGTAACATAATATTTTAATATTTTATTTACCCATTCCACCGTTTCATGGCTTACATACTAAGTTAAAATAAAAAATGAAATCCCTATTCATATACAAAAACATCGGCTGCTGAATAAGCCCTCCATATGTTCCCTCTTTACACCATGAAAATGCAGCAATCCAACCTGAACAAAGATTTTAATTGACATTTTTGAGGAACCATGAAATCTATTCTACCAAAACCAATACAGAATTAAATTACCGGCCACCGAACACCCCCAAAAGCACAGATCCCATCAGGTACAGCATTAAATTTGCCAGACGAGAATGCATAAAAAATCAAAAACTGACCTTGATGACACCACTAGTTTTTAGGGCCACCAAAAAGAAGCCATTATTGAGCAGAACAGGCGCTATTTCCTATATCAAATTTATCCAGGAAAGAGTAAACAATCCCGGGTCCTTTGAGATACAATGTACAGCACTCAACCGGTTAGTCAAAACTCATGACAAATCAAAAGATCCCTGCCCTTCGCTGATTGCATACAACAGTTTCTTGTACATAATTTCCTGTTCAAAGCACAGCAATTATTAAACACTAGAAGATTCAACCATCCCAGACAACTCAGAAGAATATTACAAAAACAAAATTTGTTTCCAAGTTTCAGTCTAATTATTTTTTGTTAGATAAAAAGCATTAACATAAGGAAACAGTTTCCTGATGCACTATTCAGCTGATACTGTACCTTGGTAGAGTACGGAGGAAGCTTGAGGTAATTAGCACAGGTCATTACACTAGGCAAATCATCATCTGCCAATTCTGAAGGCCCAGTCCCATTCGTTGCAGTATTCACTGCAGACGAAGAATGCTGCATCCAAACAATTCAATGGTTATGCATAGCAACAGAAATTTCAGGTGCCCTAAACAACTTCCAAAACTGAATATAAATCAAGATCTAAACAAGGCCTCCCACATTAGTTCGTGTGACATGATTTCTCAGTCAAAATACACAGTAGACAGTGAAAAAAATATTAATCAGCAAATGTGAAGAATGACACAAAAATTAAATCGATATAAACAAATGGAAGTACCATGCCATGATCAAACATTAACAATTCTATAAATACAACTTACTGCTGAGCTGGAATGAAATGAAACTTGAGGCAATAAAGATTGAAGTTATTAGAAACTGTATTATACCTTTCTAACAATGGTCAACTTAGGATTTAGTACTGCTAGACCACCAGGTGGTAACCTTGGTGCACCTGTAACAAACTGGCAGAAGGCACGCTGCTGCTCTGGTGTGAACTCTCCCATAATCTCCAGTAGCTACAGAAATCAATAGAACAATAAAGAAAAGTCATGTGAGATTTGGTGATTAAATTTACATCAATTGAGTCCCAAAATCAAGATCAGATTCCATACATTAATAATTGCAGGGCTTTTGGCTGTGTATCCATGATCAAATTTAATATGATCAACAAGGGTCTCAGGCTGCACAAACAAGAAATCCATCAGAAAAATCTATAGTAAATCCAGCCATGTGACATATATATAAAGAAACAGTTAAGTAAATTTACCTCCCACAGCTCTCGGCGTCCACAAAGCAAGTGGTCTAATTCTTGCGGGGAAAATATTTGTAATGAAGAGATGTCAAACACCTATTTGATAGTCAAGCAAAAATTGAAAGATAAGATCACAATAACCAAATTGCATTACCATTTTGAATTTTATGATAGACAAACATACAGTGAGTATATTTTAAATAGTTGCACAAATGCCCCCGACTTCAAAAAGATTCAATATTAATCGGTTTATAAAAACTATATAAAATGAATGTTACCTGATTAAATCCAGCTCTAAAGGCTTCCATCTGTCGCATAATGCCAGTCTTCACAGTAGCATCAACCACCAAAGATATGTACTCGTCTAAGTTATTTTCATTAACCTGAAGATTTGAAGAATTTAAATATCATATATGCAGCAATATATAAGCTATCAGATTTTGAGACGGTAAGAAACTGATATATCCAGGAAGAATTTACTGTTTCATCCCCAGACTTTAGAATGTAGTCAGGATAACCAGGAAGGGTAAAATCCAAGCAGAGATCTCCAACAGGTGTCCCATGAAAACTCAAATCAGAAACAGTATCCAAATTATTAGATCCCAAAGATTCCATGGATTGTTTCCTGCAAACAAGAGCATGCAGTTCTTGCAAAACCTTCCCAAGCTCCAGATCAAAAGACAGAATATCGTACATATCAAGCTCCTGCAATGGATTTAACACAGTTAATGGCTCAACCAACTGACATCAATAGTAACCATATTATCAAAATTAAAACCAACAAAAGGATGCATCCAGTAATATTAGCATACTTGACCAAGAACAAGCTTGTTAAAAGCCGTTGAAAGCGGCAGGTCCAAAAGGCGTCCATCTTGAAGAGCTTTTGCCATCACACGTCCAACCAACCTAAAATACTCTATAACCTTATGAAAATGGTTGCCCTCAGGAACATCAGCTGTTGGAGGCCAAGGGCGAGGAAACAAACCAAGTGGAGCATGAACAATATCAGCATCACTTGCAGCACTAAAGCAGTTATTGGATTTTCCGTTCTTGTTTGCATCTTCGTCAATGTCCATTGATGGTTTATTAGATGATGAATTCGACCTCCACATTCCAAGCTCAACTTTCTGTAGATCATGACTCAGAAGTGTATAGAACTCTAGGGTCGGACCCAATCCTGTTCCAACTTCACCAAAATATTCAACCTCAAGCACAGCCTTTTGACTAGAATACATCTCCATTACCTTTGCAGCAGAATCCAAAATGCGGTTTCTTGAAACGCGGACTTTCTGGCGTTGTAATCTCCCAACCCTGACCTCTCTTTCATTTGTTGATCCATGACCATCAGCACCCTGCTGCTGCTGAAGACGATATAAAGCCCGAGACAACCCAAAAGCAGTTGAATAAAAATATTGTCGCCGGGTTTCAAAAGGGAACAAGAATGGACATGCTTTCGTCAACTGGTAACACCATGATGGAAGACTTCCACTGCATAATGCAAGAGCATCCTGGATTTGACGAGCTAATTTAGGAGTGAGCTTGCTGTTGACAAACTCTTCAGCAGGAACCCTTCCTCCCACAGCATTCAGCTCATCCAAATTTGAAATTTTCCCATCGGCAAAATTATCCGTGACTAACCGAGCTCTTAGACGTGGTGCAAGCTGGTTCAACCCTTCTAGTACACGTAAGAGTGCCAAGATATTATAAGTTGGGTTTGATTTCTCTAAATCACATGGAAGTTCCCCTTGCAAGATGCTATCTAAAAGTGACATTCGATGCAACTGGATATCAGAGTTCAAATTGGCAGAACCAATTTTTGCAGCCTTAGATGCAGTAGTAGAACTTGAGCCCCCAACAGAAACCCTATCAGGCTGGCCATCTGCCCTCTGGTATGTAATGGTGTATATATCACCCCAAAGCCTACTTCCATCACTAGAGATGAAATCACTACCAGCATACCTGTCATCGTCATCCTCATCCAGCACAAGTTGTCGTTGAATGGCCTGATAGATTGTCAAATGCCTATTGAGCTGCTTCCCACCAGCAGTGAAGATTAATTTTGGAGGATCATTAGAAGTACCAAATAGGTGGCGTCCTTGTCGATCTCTGCCTCCTCTGATACCTCTACCATTAGCAGTTGCAAGACCAGCCATCGCTGCAGCAGCAAAAGACATTGCACCCCTTGAGCCATAAGAGCTACCACCCCTGAATTCATTGGAATCAGAACCCCTAATAGTGGTTGATCTGCTGCTGGAACCAGAAGCAAGATTTGTTTGGCCATCACCCGTGCCTGGTGCACCAGTGCTATCCTCTGATGCATCACTCAACTTTACATCATGAACTTTTTCAGCATGCAAACAGGTAGAGAATCATCTCTTAGCACCTGGAATGGGTAACAGAAAAAAAAAAAAAAAAAAGAATTAGCCAGGGAAACTAACAAAATATATCATATAATCCTATCAATCATTGCTACAAAATTTAACAAAAACAAAAACAAAAAAAATAATTTTATGACATGTTATCAGGCCAAAATAGGATAAAATCTTTGGAAATATCATCATCAGGTGTCAAATTATTTAATAAGACAAGACTCAAGTAAACCCACACAGACATCTATCTCTGATTAGCATCTATCTGAATGTTGTTCCATTCTATATTTCAGTTCCATCCTTTTGTCCTATTGTTAATGAAAGAAGCTCCATATAACCTGGCATTGCATGTGATCCTTGCCATCAAAAAATAAATCAAAATTTGTGTACTAATCAGATAAATATATTAAGAAACTATAATTGCCTATATTAAGAAACAATAAGTGCTATTAAGACTGTAACATCTATTAAAGACTACCCTTTACAAGAACATATGAACGTCAATTCGATACATTTAAATACTTTCTTCATATAAAACCCATCTCCACATTTGCAGTGTTGATAACAAACTACAAGTTTTAAAATCAATAATATGAACTGCGATCCTAATAAATCAAATTGAAATTCAATTATACAAGCAAATACAGCATTTTTTTTATTTGAAGATGCAATTAAGAACCAAAATAGGAGTCCTCCAAACAAACAAAATTAAAGTATACATGAATAGTAGAGATTAAAATGCTTTTTTTAAAAAAAAAAGTTATTAAAATTAACGAGGGGATGAACGCAGTTTTAATGTCTTACAACACCCTTCTTAGTGCAGACAGAGGACTAAATGAAACATGCTAGGAAACCCATTCAGCCCACACCATGCAACAGGGAAAAAAAGGCAAAAAAGAAAAAAAATGCATCAGTATCAATTTGATAAGGGATTCAGAGGATTACATCATCGTGGTCATCATCATCATCGTCAGATATATCATCATCTTCAATCAATAATGCATCATCAATCTCAACAGGAGATACATCCAATTCCTCATCCTGGAAAAAGGAAAATAAAACAAAAAAAAATTAATGTAGAACAAAGTAAACATAACATTATATTGTTTGATGAAATATCAAAAGATGTCAAAAAATCAACACAAGCTGCTAACATACAGCAAACACCCTCCTATATCCAAACTACAGTCTGGTATAGGATGCAGTACTCATAAACTATTATCTTGGAAAGGCAACACAAAGAAAAAGGAGCCGGTCTCAACATGCTATCACAATGAGGCCCCAACGCAAACAAATTGACCTCCCAATATAAAGTAGCTAGAGTCCACACCAAATCAAACTCCAATCTCACAGAAGCACAACAAATATAGGAAAGGAGATAAACATATTTCCAACAGACATGAAGTTGCTCTCTTCACTATTTTATCCTCTGAAATTTAAGTTAATCTCAAAACAAGTTTTTTTAGTTTAGTAATCCATTCAAATTGTACATTTCGCTCAGATGCATTGCCAACGTAGACTAGTGCAATGCCCACATTATATGTCAACCAGTTCAACCAGCCAAATATTGCTGTTAGAAAATATAAAAACCAAAGAACAGCAAAGAGTCATTCATCCTCTTGAAAATGTAAAGGCATGTATATTATCACAGCCCTGAATATGCATTGTTGATTTGTAACAAAACCGTAGATTGACCTAAATAAACTGTCATCAAGGTGTCATCTTCCTTGGAGAACATTGAGGTTTGGGAAATACTGAAAAAAAAAAAAAGAAGAAAATAATGAAAGTGCTGCTTTCATTAATTTCATTCTTTTCTTCTACATATGGCAGTTTAATCTTATATTAGGACATCAAAGGTGCTCAAACACCTCCCCATTAAGGGGAAAAAAGGTGAAAGCATAATACTGTTCCCGTTAATAGGCATTTTCATCGTACTAACTGAAGAAAAAATTATGCTATGTACAGTACTAGAGGCATAAGGATGTAATCAAAATGGCAAGAAAAAATAAATAAATGTCATTATGATCATCACATGCCCGAATTTCACCATACCTCAGAGCTAGTGTCCCCCATTTCTGATTTCATCTGTGCATCTTTATCAAGTGCAGCTCTCTATCTACGGGCAACATTTCTAGTTAAAGGTCCTTTAGAATCCTCTTGTGCAGGCTTAAAACAGCCTTTTCCCTTTCCCTTTGATGAGCTTGTGCTTTTCTCCTGTAATGGTTCCTTCCTATTGGAATCTCCAATATTAACAGATGATCTTGATCTTGTAGAATGACGGCGAGTAGTTGACGGAGTGGAGGTCGAAGGGGATGATGCACCAGCTGCAGTTGGTGCATTCCCAGATTCAGAGTTACCCACAGATGCCGAGGGCTTCTGACCAGACTCACCTCGCTGAACTCGGGGCCAACTTCAACAGCTGCTAAACTTGCTAATGGATCAATAAGGACTGCATTGGAAGAATAATCACGAAGAGATTTCTCTCCCTGGGCTCGACATAGACGCAACTTAAAAGGTTGAGACAGTGCACTTAGCCCAGAGGAAAGACGTGCACTTCCACTGGATGATCTAGATGAATGGCTCAAAACGACAGGAAAACGTTCCAATGATGACAAGGCATTTTGAAGCTTCTGAACCAAGACAGTCATGGAACCAGCTCTCTCTTCCTCAACACTTGAAGGAAGGGCAAGAGAAACAAATAATTTATATCTTCTAAGCGCTTGTTGTCTAAGCTTAGACAGGTTAGCTTCAGAAATTCTCTCCTTGGAAAAGTAACCACAAGAAAAATAATTCAGCAAGGCTGATACAACCCCACTACCAATAAACTCAAACGTGGATACACCATCCCCTTTTCGCAGTTCTGCCATCATCTCAGAAATCAAACCAATCAAATATTCTTCTTTACTAGCAGAACTCTCGAAGCTATGAGACTCGGAAGCTTTAGATTTGCCTTTTGCTTTAGTCTTTTGGTCATCCACACCAACATTCAGTTTCATGCAAAGATTTTTTAGTTGTAAAAGATCATCTGTGACCCCAACTTCAGAAGCCCCAGGATCCGAAGGAAAATACTTGTCTTTAAAAGCCTTAGCACATGCACTCACAGCCATGCGATGACCAGAATTAACAGTTGGGATTTCAATAGAATTTGGCGGTGACCCAACATTTGATGGAATAGGATTCTTGGGTTCTTCTGATGAATTTGCCTCTGAATTTAAATTACCACTGCGACGTTTATAACGTCTCGAACGGGATGATGTCCCAGATACATAATCATTGTCCTTCTCGATAGGAGATGCTTGGGTAGGAGTGGCATTTTGATTTCCAGATAAGATGAGCTGATCCACTGCATGCACCACACCCTCTCTTATAAACATCTTAGCAAAAATTCCAGGAAGCTTTTCCATAAAAATTTCAGCAATTTGGAGGGCAGGAACCAAGACATGAGGATCTTTCCATGCTAATACTCCAGCTAAGAAACTATAGGAATAAACAATACAAGTCAATGAATGTGATGTATGATTAGAACATAACATAAAATCATGTGTCAATTTCATTGGTTACCTAGATATGTTTGTGACACTCAATAAGGACTGAATCATATCTGCGCTGCTAAAATACATCAGCTTTCCAATCACAGAGAGACATTTGTGCCGAACAGAGCTGTTCACGCTGGAACCATAAATCTGATTGGGAAGCATCTTGCAATTATTATCAGGTAAAGAAAGCAAATAATTAATATCCACTAAACTACCAAAAACAAACCTGTATTAGAACAGGAAGAAGATCCATTCCAAATTGCTGTAAAAGCTCTGGCTGATCCTTCAATAATTTCTCTCGGGCTGAAACCTCAAGCATATTTCCATTTAGATCATCTTGTTTCCCTGTACTGCTTGAAGGTGTTTTCTTCACAAGAGGTCCTTTCACAGACATATTAGAGCTTGCAGGAAGAGATATTGTTCCTTGTGGAAGTGGAGGAAGAAGCTCATTTGCCAGGTTGACAATCTCAAAAATCTAAACAATGAAAATAGAAGAATAAGAAGAAAGTGTAAGGCAGTAAGACAATTAAATATCACCATAACATGCTTAACGAGGCCCGCCAAACAAATGTATATTGAAAATCTGAATGGTTCAGTAAATAGACACACTTAATGAGGTCTGCCAAATAAATGTATATTGAAAATCAGAATGGTTCAGTAAATAGAGACTCAAAAATTCCATATCAAATATATGTTGGCAGTGAGAGCAGGTTTTGCAGCATGGCGAGAGAGAGAGAGAGATACCAAACTCCAGTATCCATTACCATGCTAAGGGTGAGGCCAGGCATTGATGTGGCTAGATATGTAAATCTATTTTGTGTGTGTGTGTGTGTGTGTGTACATCAACAGGCAAAGCCCAAATTTTAAATCCTGAAGGCTCCAGACAAAAATTAAAAAAAATAAAGGAATGCACAACTCCACCAAACAAATGGTAATAATATAGAACACATTATACAGAACGACAACGGTCCATTAGATACCATACATTTCAGGCAAGTTTATCAAACTAGCATAGGAACATAACTTTGAGCTACAAAAAAGAAGTTGCAAGCACCTGCTCTGCTGGTCTACTTAGAGCTGGAGGAACTGAAGAGTTAGCTGAAACGCCAGAACCTGACAGTATATCTTTAAGAATCCCACTTATTCCAAGAAGAAGCAAAGTTTTGGCCCCAAGAGGAGATCCACTAGCAAATGTGGATAGAAGTCGAATTAAACCCTGCATGTCTCAAGTTAGCCTAGAAGGGTTCAAATAAAATAGAATTTTAGAATTCAATTTCCATACTGTCTTTACCGTGTATGTAGGTGGGCTTAGAGATGCCTGTCCACCTCCAGCATTACTGGTGGAAATAAGAGCGGCTGCCTGTGTGACCAATCCATGATTACATAGTTCATCCAATTTGTCCGGTGATGAAGCAAATGCTTCAGCAATCCGGGTCAGACAAACAGAAGCATGCTCCAATACCTATGATCATTACAAATAAATATGAATCAAGAGGAAACTTTGAAAACAGTTTGTTGACTCTGTGGTAAGAGACAGTAGCCACACCTTTGCATCATGGTACTGAAGAAGATTTGTCAATAGGGGAACTGCTTCCATCACAAAGTCAGCTGCATCTGAAGGGAGCTTCTTACACATATTTGCAGCAGTAGATAAAGCTACCCGCTGAGACCATAAAATTAAACATAAACTCAATAAAATGATGCACAACAATCAGAACACTGAAAAAGATCCTAACACCAAAGTCAGATTCCATCTACCTGAACTCCAGTGGAGAAGAAATCCAGATAAGAAAGCACAGCCATGAGTGCACCAGCTCGTAAACATGCAGTAGGGTGCTCCTGAGATATCTTTTTAAGTGCTTGCAAGGACTGTTTTCATCATTAACAGAATAAAATTTCAATATCCAACCAATAAATAGTTAACTCCAGCAAACTGTAACCGTTATTAACGGCAGACTGTAAAGTGCAAGAGATATAGTAACTTAAAGTATCTAGTCACATAATGAATGCAGTCCCTAACTAGTAGAACACAAAGAAGCAACCAACCACTATTTTCTTGAACTATTTTTTAGCACCCAGTAAACCAACCTGTTCAGCTAAGTCCATATATTCAATGGTAAGCAACCTAGCTACAAAGCATGAAACAGCACCATAATGCACAACAGCGGCACATGATGAAGACAACACATCACATAAATGAGTGATTGCCCTAGCAGCAAGCAGCATTATATCTGGATTACTCTCGTGGTTCAGCAACCCAACCAGCACTGGGACAAAGGAATCCACTGAAAAGGTACTCAATGACTCCTCAGTTCCGATTGATAGTATATCACAAAGTTGAGTTAAAGCCTCCACTTGCTTCCCTTCTTCCCCATCAGCTCGCAATCCCGACAAAATCTTCTTCAGCCTCCCGGACTGATGTGATGACGAAGCAATTGGCATCCCTGAGGAAGGTAAAAGATCATCAAGACCAGCCCCGAGCTTCCGCAAAAGGCCCTGAAGAGCACTGCTAGCTGAGGTTAAATTCTGATGGAAAGTACCGATACCACCGCCTTCGCTGTCATTATCATCGTCGTCATTAGGGTTATTATTTCCAGATTCCATATTCAATCCAAAGCTGTCTCTCTCTCTATCTCTAACATCCCTATTCTCTCGAACCCTAACGTCGTGCTCCTTCTCCTTGCCTTTGTCGGAGGATTCGCTCCTGTTGCGGCGAGGCCTAGATGATGATTCAACGGGGGTGCTAGGGTCCATAGGTGCTGGATGAGCGCGAGTAGGGCGAGAACGCGTGAAGGGGGTGGCGGTGGCAGCGGTGGAGGTGGAAGAGGAAGTGGTAGTGGCGGCAGCAGCAGTAGAAAGGCGGGAACGTTTCTGAGAGCGAGTGGTGGGACCGGAGGAGGAAGATGAAGGGGCTGTTGAGGAGGCCTCCGCCCGCTTCCGGCTCCGAGTTTCCATACAATAACTAAACCGCCCCGATTGAATCCGTGGTCGCGATTACGCGGCACCGGATCGGGAAGTAATTATCTGCATCTGACGGCAAAAGAAACCCTTAAAATTGTGAAGGAGGAGAATTAACAGCTGTTTGCGGGAAAGAATCAAAGAATAAAAAGAAAATACCCAATCTAAAGACCTACAGATTTGTGTAGAATTGATTTAATTGCAGGTCCAATTTGAGAAAATCCGGATTTGGATAGGTACAGAAGAGAGTGGGTTGAGGTGAAGGAGAAACCCTAAGGTGAGGGAGAGAATAAAGAGGTATTGAGTGTGGACTTTTTATAGGGGTCCGTTGTTTGATATTTAGTGAGGAAGGAGAGTAGTGTTATATTATAAAAATATGGTCTGTTTGGTATATATAATAAATATAAAGATTTTGTTGGTGTATTTTGTTCATCAAAAAATGATTTTGTTTTTGTATCAGTCGGAGTATACTATCCTTCTTTTGGCCCGTGTACATCGTGGAATACCGTTTAAGGGCATGGTAGTCTTATGCATCTTTGCTTTACAAATGTACAAAATCCTTTTTCACCAAATGCATTGCTTCTGTTCTATTTACTTTTCTAAACTTAGATAATGAATATATTGAACGCCAAATGTAGGAGTCTGGAAAAAAAACCAAATTTCCGGTTAAACCCAACTTTCAATTAACGAAACCGGTTTTTTTCTTACAATTTTTTATTTGTATAAATTTTGATTTTCCATTTTGATTTTAATCTATAATAAAGCTAAGAATAATAAAATGGATTGCATGAACGTAATATCTTATCCGATCGGCTAAACTAATGAATCGAAACCAGCCGGATCGGTAGGACGAATAAGGTCAAAATCTAATCTAGCTCTGGCTAGAATTTGAACTTTTTTATCTCAGTTTGGCTAGAATTTGGACTTTGATATTTAAGTCGGTAAATCAATAAAAAGTCTCCGATTGAAAATAAATTAATAATTTTAAGGTGTTATAAAAATAATACCTTATATGATGGAAGTCATCCCTATTTATAGAAATAGGGTGGAGTAAATTAATAATTTTAAGGTGTTATGAAAATAATAACCTTATATGATGGAAGTCATCCCTATTTATAGAAATAGTGTGGGTCTGGAATCCTAATTAAATTAGGATTTCTATATATTGATTGCTTTAAAATCCTTAGGTTGCGTTTACTTACAGAAAATAGTTTTCTGTTTACTATTTTTTATTTTTTTAGAAAATTGGAATATTTATTTTCTATATAAAATTTAAAAAATGCGTTTATTTATCAACAAATAAAAAATGGGGGTATTTATTTACTATATATATCTATATTTATGTAACACCCTTAACACAACTGTAAAACCGATACTGTTCTGACCAACCATAAATCGGAAAAAAAAATTTTACCAATTAATTTCCATCATCTTAATGTCCTTTCCTTTAACTTCCTAAAGTGCATTAACAAATCTTAAGTAGATTGCCGACTGACTCATTACTGTCTGATTTACTATTTACCTAATGAAATTTTGACAATATAACAGTTGTAAATTTAACTAATCTCCTAAAAAGCAAATAATACATAGCCTCTCAGAGGCGCAACAATATACAGATCTATCATTTATCAATTCATTCATTCATTCCTACTCACAAAATCTCCATTCTCCAACCTAATTACATACTATCAAATATTACAACCCAAAAATTAACCTTTATACACATATTTACAAGTACACAAAATTCATGAGTATTTTATACGTATATACATGCCATTCCAACATCTAATCTAGTCATTCAAAAGAAGTCCTGCAATGTGAATTCTTGCTTCCGCTCCGCTGAATCTGCATGCAAAAATATTTACTTGCTGAGCACTAAACATGCCAAATGGTGACTAATAATCATAGCATTTCCTACTTAATTATACTAATTAAGGTATATTAAATAATTTTACTTCTCAAATATAATTGCACAAAATTACTTTCCTCATCTTCAAAATTCATACTTTGCTTCATTTACATTGCTACCCATTTAACCCTTACTTAATCATTCTATTTAATCCAAAGTTTCATTTTCTTTCAAATTTGCCCTTTTTATTTCTTGTTTGCGAAAATACCCTTATTAAGCATGTTTTTCACCTTTAAGCTAATAATTGGTGTATAATACATCAATTAACATTTGTTTTATCATTTTTTATGCAAAATTATAATTTAATCCCTGTATGTTATAAAATCTCATTTTTGGACTGTTTAGGTATTAAATTACCATTTTATCTCTTATTAGTCATTTCTTAATTTCTTATACTCATTGCTTACACTTTTTGGAAAAATTTACTATTTTGCCTCTAAACTTTGATTTTCTTTCAATTAGGTCATTTTTCTTCATTAATTGTCACATTTCATTATCTTTTTTACCTATTTAACATTTTTCTTTCATTATGCCCCTAGTACAAATCCAGCAGAAATACTCAGATCGGATACACGGGACGTAGATCCCATTGGACCACAATAGACAAAGAAATGACCTCCAATGGACCATTTTTCATAGAACAGAGATTAAATACAGATCGAAGGTATGGAGATCAAAGATCCTACCCATAGCAAAGCAAGTCACCATGACTTGCACCGCGGTACAGATATCACTATGGCCAGCCAATTATATTCTGAACTAGTTTTTACTGCCTGATTATTTGTAAAGGCACGGTATGCTTAAATTCATTTATTCTCAATAATATTTTAACTTTGTCATTGACTTTTCATCATTTGATTTTTTTCACTATCTTTACACATATTGTAAATTAATTCATAATAATTTACCATCTTTTACTTATTTATTGAATTCTTTTTCAATAATTCAATATTTTCAATTGAACATATTCAATGTTTTAATTCAAATTTATTCTAGTAATTCATATAAATTCCTTAAAAATTTATATATACATTATTTCATATTTACTACCATTTTTCACTCATTTTATGAATTATTTCACAATAACTCATCATTTTCATTGTATACATACACTATTAACCAACTTAAAAATTCTCAATTTAATTTCATAAATTCTTTAAAAATTCACGGACCTTAATTATTGTATATAGGGTTATTTTAGGCTATTATTTATTAAAATTATGCAAAAATCACTTAATTTTCCCTTAAGGAAACTTTGGCCACCTTAGTTAATTAACCCTAGAAATTTTTTTAATTCACTTTAAGCATCATAATAGCATTCTTCAAGGTTCAAATTCATTTCTCAAACCTCAATTACAATTATAAAGCAATTTAACTTAAATTTCCCTATTTATATAAAGGAAATAAATTCAATTAAATAGAAAATGAAATGATTCTTTAGTCACTTATATTTTCTCTTGTTTATGGATGCCTAGGCCCAATACATTGTTATAAAGCATTTAATTTAATACATGAGGCATTTATTTTATCTATTGTATTCCTGTACATATCAATTGATAGAACTATCTAAGAATGTTATTTCAGTTTAAGTTATCATGTGTGAGGTACATGATTGTAAGACCTTGAAACAATAGAGACTTTATTCTGAATATTTCTAGTCAGTCGTTGTTATGGGAATAACAAATGAATTAAGGCTAGTATGCTCTCTCTGATAAGTTGAGTTCTGTCTTACGGATCATAAGGACAAGAGCGTCAATCAGAGATCATAGATACATGTTTAGAATATGGTATCTGGATTTGATCCGTTTATGAGAACACTACATGGTACAAGTCATAAGTGTTTCTCATGTGCAAGTTTTGCATCGGAGTTCTTAGACCTAAAATTTCTATGAAATTCTTAATGAATTATTGTATACTTTGACATACACCTAACGTACTCATAACAGGATGACAAGTATGGGTATGCATTGATTCATGTTAGAGAGCATGAGAGAAGTGAAGGGATTACCCCTCTCAATAAAATAGAAAATATCATCGATCACTTGATTAGTGACCTGAGAAGTGTAAGACCATACCAAGATGAAATAATGAGTAATCATTATTTATCTGAGAGTTCAGTATCACTAGAATATCAATAAACGAATTAATATATATAAGGATGACTAATTCCATGCCTTATATTAATTTTGATATTTAAGGGTAAAGGATTATGCAAATTTGCATTAGGTCATTAAATGCCATTTGCATTTTCATTTAATTTGGAATGCTATAATATCTTGCTAGAGAATATATATAGCATTTGAATTATTTCATTAATTCATTGCCAATATTAAATGAACCTATAGGATTTCACACAAAGCATTGGGCTTAAAATATTTAAATAAAATATTGGACATTAATTTAGGCTTTTATTTAAAGTCAAATTAATGTATGTAATGGGTTTTAAAATTTTTAATTGGACTTTGGTCCATGAGAGAGGTAAATTCGGCCTATGTAGATTTAATTTCAATTAATTAATTATCTTAGATTAATTAAGTTAATTGAGTATTAAATCCTAAATTTTATTTGAATCAAAATAAATTAATTAAATGGGAGAAAATGTGACCGAAAATCCAAGGTAGAATCCTAAGGAATTTCGGCAACAATAAATTCCTAATAAAGTGATTTATTTTGATTAAATGTCTTATGTTTATTTTAAATTAATTTGAATTTAAAATTTAAAGGAATTTGATTTAATATATGTCACTTAATTAGGAAGTGATGGAGGCTGAATTTATTACCTAAAGATAGTAAACTTCGGCATTCACACTTGACCTAAACAAGAGATATATATTTATGAACCAAAAAGAAATAAAACCCTAGGCGTTTTTCTTGCTCTCTCTCACTCTTGGCCGAAATACACAAGGGGAAAGAATTCTTTCTTATTCTCTTGTGTTCTTGGTCAGCAATAGCAACCTAAAAGAAGAACAAGATCAGATCTTGTGGCTTTAATCCATTCCCATTGCCAAATATTTTAAACATAGAGCTAGCACTCTAAGTTTTAAGCCTTCATTACAATTGTGTGTGTGAACATAGAAAGGAGTGGCGTAAAGGCTGTTTCTTTGGCATTAGTGATCAAGATCTGAAGCATATAAGTTCATCCTATTTGCTGGTCATCATCAAAATTAATATTTAAAGTGCATATAAGATTGCAGGTTTTAAAACCCTAAAATTGCATGTTTTCGATTCTTGTTATGGATTGTCGTGGTATGTATAATCAATTTTATTATTTTTCCGCTGCATGATCATCATATATATGCCATGTTATATTCCATCACTTATCACATCAAAAATAGGTTGTACGCAAATTTTTGGCTCAATCAGAGTTTATTATCGATCCGATTTAATCTTATCGATTCGATAACTACCGGTGTCACCGAAAAATTCAATTTTTATTACCAAAATATTCTACACAAAATTTAAGGAAGTTCTACAAAATTTGGTAATATTCTGAGTTCGTTTGCTATTTTAAAAAATTCATGCAAATTTAAGTCGGTTTTCCTATTTTAGAAATTGACTCGCTTCTTTTTTCGTATTTTTGACTTTTAAAGGTCCATTTGATCTTGGTTTCACTTCAAATTTCAACTCCGAACTCACCATGACCAATATTTTTTGATGTTCCAATACAATATTTTTCACTTCCGGGTGTACTTTTCAACCCGAAAAATAATATTCACCATCGAAAAGTATTGTTCACGGTTGACCCAATATTGAGGCCATTACATTTCTCCCCTTACTAAAAGAAATTCCATCCTCGAAATTTACCTATACTGAAAAGCAGAGGATACTACTGTCTCATGGTCGTCTCAGGTTCCCATGTAGCTTCCTCTACATTATGGTGATGCCATAGGACTTTCAACAATGGCATATGTTTGTTCTTGAGTTGTCGGACTTCCCTAGCCAAGATCCTCACTAGCTTCTCTTCATAACTCATGTCAGTCTAAACTTGTATTTCATCTAGTGCTATCACGTGGCTAGGATCAGATCTGTACCGATGGAGCATAAACACATGAAAGACATCATATATCTTCTCCAAAACTGAGGGCAGCTTCAACTTATAGGCTACGAGACCCACTCGCTAAAGTATCTCATATGGACCTATGAATCTAGGGCTTAATTTGCCCTTTTTGCCAAATCTCAGAACTTTTTTCCATGGAAATACCTTCAGAAATACTTTATCTCCGACCTGAAACTCAATGTCTCTCCTCTTCAGATCAGCATATGACTTTTGACGATCCATAGCTTCTTTCAATATGCTTTTAATGATTTGAACTTTCTCCTTGGAGTCACGGATTAGATCTGAACCCAATAGCTTTCTTTCACTCAGTTCAGTCCAGCATAAAGGAGTTATGTATTTTTTTACCATAAAATTCTTCAAAAGGAGCCATTTTCAAACTAGATTGGTAGCTATTGTTGTAGGCAAATTCAGCTAAAGGCAAATATTATTCCCAGTTGGTGTCAAATTCAAGTACACAGCATCGAAGCATATCTTCTAATATCTTAATCACCTGCTCAAACTGACCATCGATCTGAGGGTGAAATGATGTGCTAAGTCGAAGTCTAGTACCCAGAGCATCTTGAAAACTCTTCAAAAATGAGAAATAAACTTGGGATCCCTATCAAAAACAATAGATGTCGGCACTCCATATAACCTTACCACCTCACTTATATAGATTTCTACCAACCTAGATAAAGAGTAATCCATCTGAACTGGCAAGAAGTGAGTAGATTTAGTCAGTCGATCAACAATTACCCAAATGGCATCATGCTTTTTCTGAGTCACAGATAGGCTAGTTACAAAATCCATAGTTACCCCGTCCTATTTTCATTCTGGTATAACAAGAGGATGAAGTAATCCTAAAGGAACTTGCTGCTCTACTTTCACCTGCTGACATGTCAAACATTTGCTCACGAACTCCGTCACATATCGTTTCATACCCAGCCACCAATAGTAAATTCTCAAGTCCTGGTACATCTTATTACTTTCAGGATGCATGGCATAACTAGTATGGTGTATCTCCATCAAAATATTCTTCTTCAGTTCTTTCTGAGCTAGAACATAAAGTCTTTTCTTGTAGTAGAGACTTCCATCACTTTTCAAAAAGTAATTACTTCCACTGCTATGCTGAAGCTTATTCACAATAGCCATTAGTCGATCATCTTCTTTTTGAGCCATTTTCACTTGGTGCACATAAGTCTAGTTTAGCTAGCAGTTTGGCTACTATAGCTCTATCTAGTGCCAGACTCAAACTGGTATTTGCCTGAAGTACGAAAATAATACTATTAATCATTTACACTAATCAATATCTTATATGGATTCATTCAAAAGCATTAACAATGCCTGACATAAACTTCATGCTAAGCGCATCCGCTACTACATTAGCTTTTCCTGGATGGTAGTCAATATAACAGTCATAGTCTTTGATCAACTCCAACCAAAGTCTTTTTCTAAGGTTGAGCTTTTTTTGGATAAACAGATATTTCAAACTCTTATGATCTGAATAGATATAACATTTCTCTCTATACAGGTAGTGTCTCCATATTTTCAATGCAAAAACAATGGCTGCCAATTCTAAATCATGAGTAGGATATTTTTTCTCATGAGTTTTGAGCTGTTGGGAGGCATAAGCAATTACCTTGCCTTCCTGCATCAAAATAAAGCCTAAACTGTTTTTGGAGGCATTACTGAAGATCACAAAATCCTTACCTGAGTCAAGTTGAGTAAGGATAGGAGCTTCTGTCAACATAGTCTTAAGCTTCTCAAAGCATTCTTGACACATATTAGTCCATATAAATTTAACAGTCTTCTGTAGCAGTCGTGTCAAAGGAACTACAATAGTGGAGAAGCCCTTTACCAATCTCCTATAATACCCAACCAATCCTAAAAAACTTCTCACTTCACTCACATTTTTGGGTGGTTTCCACTGAAGGATTGCTTTAATCTTCGAAGGATCCACTTTAATACCCTCTACTGATATCACATGCCCCGGAAAAGGATACCTCATTCAACCAAAAATCACATTTGTTGAATTTGGCATACAGTTGCTTTTCCTTCAGAGTCTGCAGAACAATCCTCAAGTGTCTGTTATGATCTTCTAGTGTCTTGGAATACACCATGATTTCGTCAATAAAGGATGGAAGACCCAATTTATGAGATCCAAGAAGGCGGCTGGTGCATTTGTAAGTCCAAATGGCATGACCAGAAACTCATAGTGGCCATACCGAGTGTAGAAAGCAATCTTAGGCACATCATCTTCCTTTACCCCCATCTGGCAGTAGCCTGACCTCAGATCAATCTTGGAAAAGACACCCGCTCCCTTAACCTGATCAAACAAGTCTTCAATGCAAAGGAAGGGATATCTATTCTTTATAGTCACTTTATTCGGTTGTCTATAGTCGATGCATTATCGGAGAGTCCTATCCTTTTTCTTTACAAACAGGACAGATGCTCCCCAAGAAGAAGTGTTGGGTCGAATAAATCCCTTGTCAAGCAACTCTTGTAGTTGAATCTTCAACTCTTTTAACTCTGTAGGTGCCATCCTATAAGGAGTAATAGAAATGGAAACAGTTCTAGGAGCAACATCAATGGAGAATTCCACCTCTCTATCAAGTGGTAAGCCTGGTAGCTCATCTGGGAACACATCCTGGAACTCCCTAACAGTAGGCACTTCTGACACCTTTTAAGCTGTCTTTCTTAAACCGATTTAAAAAAAATCAAATATACATACCTAAATTTTGAGATATAACTTGAACCCTTAATTTCTCTCACTAAAAATTCTCCATCTTCAAACATCCTTTTGCTTCAATTTAATTTCTAAGATGTAGAGGATGAATTCTAGTATATATGGGTGAAATTGGAGGTTGAGATTTGGATGGAATGAGAGAGAATTGAAGAAGAAAATGTTGGAATGCCATAAAATGGAAAAGTTTGATTTTCATGGAGAAAAGGGAGGAGAGTGCCGATTTTTGTAGAGATTTAGAGAGTTTTCTGCACTTTTCTATTTTGTCTTCAACTGTACAAAATGGGTACCGAATGTACTATTTGATCTAATGGGTTATTTTTAAGCCACTTATCACCATTTTCTTGATTTTTACACTTTAGTTAATTATGGTCTTACTTGTAGGTGATCATGGCTTAATTTCAATGACATCCGTGTCCTTAAATATTTAAAATATGATAATTAAACCCATTAACTAATCTAGCATTGGTTTTTTACCATTTTTCTGAAAATAATGTTTCAATTATCAGAATGCTCCAAAACTTTTCCTTATGTGCACTAACATATGCAGTAGCTTATGTTTAAAATTTTAGGTAATTTCAATATCGTTTCAATATACTTCTGGCTCCAAAGATAAAATCAATAGGTCCAAAATTTGAAATTCCAAATCTGTCAAAAAATTATTTTTCATTTTTCATAGCTTATTTATACTATTTCTAATATGTCCATGCAATCAGAATAATTTTTAGAGATCTATAGAATATTTCAAGGCCCAGTCAAACTTTCGATCAATCCTTTTTACGGTACTGAGTAAAATCTTCACTATCTGATTTAAGGGCTTATTTAAACTTAATTTTGTCTTAAATTATACACCAAACTCTATTTAACACCTATTTTCATATTCCAGTATCAATCCAAACTTTCTACCAAATCACCCATCCTCAATTTCCCAGGCCTAAGCACAGTTAAGCTTTATGCTTTTTCAAATTTCTCTATTCTTTTCAACTCCGTTTATTTCAAAAACTACCTTGGGGATACCTTTCATTCTCTAAAACATGCCAAGCATATCATATTCAAGTTTTGGGGTGTTACAGGAAAAGTATGTGTTCACACATGTTACTCACACAAATGGATATGCCTAGGATAAACATCCAAACAATGAAAATGCAATTGAACGGAAAAGATAAAAACTTGATGTAATACAAAACATTAACTTAAGTAAGGCTAATTGGTACAACTAGATAGATGCTCAAAATTTTCTATGCTCAAGAGAATTTCATACCCAATTCGAAAGATCAATGTGATGCCATAAGCTAAATGACACAACTCTCCACTAAAGGTGTCAATTCCTAATAAAAAAGCATGTTATCATGACAAAACAATTCAATGGCAAAGTAGATTAAAGCATTTATCCCCTATTAAGAAAAATTTCATACCCAACTAAGTTAGCTAAAGTTTTCGATACAAATACAAGTAAATCAACATCAAACACACATAAAAAACATAGGCATTGCATTACAACATCTAAAGAGGCATCAAACTCGACAACTACAGTAAGACTTCATAGGTTATTTGCTACAAAACTAAAATCCACTTCTTTGATACCTTTTTACGAACACATGGCATGCATACATCAACTAGAATTGCAATCAAAATGTAATTAGAATAAGATAAATACTTGTAAAACCAACCATTAAGTTCACACAATCAAAATCAAAGCCATTTTCTCGAAATTTAAAGAAGTAAAAACACTAAAAATCGGATTTTTTTCTCAACCTAAATCATACACCATGGATTTCCTAGCCTCTCAAGATAAAAATTATGGGTGGATACATAACACTACAACAAATAACTTCACTAAACTCAAAGAAATCATAAAAATAAAAAACAAAAGTAGAAATAAAAGACAAAGGCAAATAGTTGATGTACTTACTTATTAGAGATGCTTGAAGAAGTGAGAATTCACTATGAATGAGGGAAATAGGGTGAGAAGGCCGAAAACACTAAGAAAATGAAGGGAAATCTGAAATGAAAATGAGGGGTCATAACTCTTGGGGTGTATTTATATAGGGACACGATAAAGTGCACTAGGGACATGACTAAGACCATAGGGTCTCAGCCAAGTCAGATACTAAATCTAAAATGCACAGTTTTGAAAAATGAAAGGACACGGCTGAGACCAAATGGTTTTGGCTGAGTTCACCCTCTATTGTTTGAAAACCCTCGATGGCACTCGGCTGAGACCATATGGTCTCAGCTAAGTGACCCTTCTATATCAAAACACACTTATGCACATGGCTGAGACTAATTGGTCTTGGTCGAGTGGACTTTAAATGCACAATTTAAACTTTATATGGCACATGACTGAGACTAATGGGTCTCATTCGAGTAGCTTATTTTGGACTGACACATTTATGTTGCACATGACTGAGACCAATGATCTCAGCCAAGTGATACCTTTAACTTTCAAACTAAGGTGCTGTACACGGCAGAGACCAAATGGTCTTAGTCGAGTGCCTTATCCTGGAACTTAAACTGTAATAGGGACACGACTGGGACCAATTGGTCTCATCATATCCAACAAAATTTTTACACTCTTTGAAAATTTTCACACCCTCACTCATGCATATGATCATGACAAGATTGAACAAGCATTCACAACATCTAACACCACTTATTACAACTAAAAGCAATGACATAAAAAAAATTAAAACACAATTTAAAGGAAATGAGTTCATAAGTTAGAAAATGTTCTGGGTTTAACAAGTCACCAACTCAACTTTTGAAGCTCTCATGGCACATCTTCCAAAGTGATGAACACCGATGTAACTTATAACTTAGAGTCAAAGTAAGTCTTCAGGCGGTGACCATTTACTTTAAATTTATGACCATCTTTCAAATGTTTAATAGTGATTACTCCATAGTGAGTTACCTCCATAACTTCATAAGGTCCCTTCCATCTTGATTTTAACTTTTTTGAAAATAGCTAAAGATGACTATCATAGACCAGCACCTTCACTCCCAGGGAAAATTCTTTGGGCATCAGCTTGTTATCGTACCATTTCTTTGTATTCTCCTTGTATCTCTTAGTATTTATTATACGCCCAAAATTTCAACTCTTCCATCTTATTCAACTGTAAATCCTTGCACTTTTATGCACTATCAAGGTCAAAATTCAAAAATTTTATGGCTCAATAAGTCTTGTGTTCTAATTCGACTAGTAGGTGACAAGACTTGCCAAAAACTAACCTAAAAAGGGATATCTCTATAGGTGTCTTAAATGTTATCCTATACACTTATAGTGCTTCATCAAGCTTAAGGTACTGATCTTTTTTAGATACATTAACTATTTTCTCTAGAATGGATTTGAGTTCCCAGTTTGACACTTCCACTTAACCATTGGCTTAGCCATGGTATGGGATGGTGACCTTATGCCTAACTCTAAACTTTTTCAGTAAAGTTCTAAATTGATGATTGACAAAGTGTTTGCCACCATCACTGATTATAGCTTTAGGTGCTCTAAACCGAATGAATATGTTATTTCTCAAAAATTTGAGTACTACCTTGGAATTATAAGTCCAAGTGGCTATGGTTTTTATCCATTTGCTCACGTAATTTATGGCCACTAAGATATATTCAAATCTGTAGGACACTGGAAAATGTCCTATGAAATCTATGCCCCATGAGTCAGATAACTCTACCTTTAGCACACTAGTCAATGGTAATTCATCCCTCATAGATATATTTCCTACCCTTTGACATCTATTGCATGATTGAATGAAAGTTTCACATCATTAAATAAAGTAAGCCAATAAAATCCAAAGGAAAGAATCCTTGATACCGTTCGATTTGGCCCATGATGTCCATCGGCTTCTCCACTGTGACATGCCTTGATAATGTCTCCTTGCTTTTCCTTAGGAATGTACCTCCTCAACACTTAATCGATACACAATTTGAAAAGATAGAGGTCATCCCACATGTAGTGCTTTGCATTGGCTTGAAGTTTTTTTCTTTATTGCTATGTACAGTCCTTTTACATGTAACCACCTACAAGATAATTTACTAAATCAGCATACCAAGGAATAAAAACTTCACAAGCAAATAAAAGCACAAATATCTCATCAAGAAATAAGTCTAGAATCTCCCTTTTCACAATATGTTCATGCTCAAGTCAAGATAAATGATCCGCCATGAAGTTTTTTGCCCTTTTCTTGTCTTTGATTTTCAAGTTAAATTCTTGTAAAAGGAGCACCCATCTAATCATTCTCGATTTTGACTCCTTGGAAAAGAGATGTCTCAATGTCGTATGATCGAACCACACCAAAATTTTTACACCAAGCGAGTAAGGTCCAAACTTCTCAAATGCGAAGACAATTGCAAGAAGCTCTTTCTTAGTTATGGTGTAATTAAGCCGAGCTCCTATCAAGGTATGGTTTGCATAGTAAATTACACAAAATACTTTTTCACTTTTTTATCCCAACACTGCTCTCACTGCAAAATCATTTGCATTGCACATTAGTTCAAAGGGCAAATCCCAATCAGAAGAGACAATTACCGGAGCTGAAATAAGCCTCTCTTTCAAGGTATCAAATGTATGTAAGCACTCATTAGTAAAAATAAAAGGATAATCTTTTATCAACAAATTTGATAAAGGTTTAGCAATTTTAGAAAAATCTTTAATGAATCTACAATAAAAACACGCATGCTTAAAAAGCTTTTAACTCCCTTAACATTAGTTAGGGGTGGAAGTTTCTCAATCACTTCAACTTTGGCTTGATCTACCTCTATCCCTTTTCTAAAAAATTTTATACCTTAACACAATGCCTTCCCTCATCAGAAAGTGACATTTTCCCTAATTCTACACTAGATTAGTTTTCTCACACTTCTTTAGCACTAAGTTGGGATGCTTTAGATAGCTCTCCAAATCTCTCCTATATATGGTAAAGTCATTCATGAATACTTCCATAAATTTCTTTATGAAATCATGGAATATTGTCGTCATACACTGCTAAAATGTAGCTGATGTGTTGCATAGCCCAAAGGACATTCTCCTATAGGTAAAGGTGCAGTAGGGATAGGAAAAGGTTATTTTCTCTTGATCTTTATGTGCTATGGGGATTTGTAAGTACCCCAAATACCTATCTAAAAAGTACTAAAATATATTCCCTACTAGCCTCTCTAACATCTGATCAATAAATAGTAAGGGAAAGTGATCTTTCTAAGTTACGCTATTGTGTCTCCTATAGTCAATACATACCCTCCAACCCATTACCGTATGAGTTGGAATAAGTTCATCAAGATCATTTTTAATCATTATCATCCCCCTTTTTTAGGCACACACTGAACCGGATTTACCTAACTACTATCAGAGATAAAAAGGATTATACATGCATCAAGAAATTTTAAAACTTCCTTCTTGACTACCTTTTACATTGTCGAATTTAGTCTACGTTGACATTGCACCACTGGTTTACACTCTTCCTGCATCAGATTTCAATGAGTGCAGTAGCTCAGATTGATCCTTTTTAGATCCGATGTCTTACATCCGATTGTTTCTTTATGTCTTTTCAACACTTTGATCAACATTTTCTCTTTAATTTCTATCAAAACAGAAGATTTAATCACTAGTTTGGTTCCATTTTCCAAAAATACATATTTCAAATGAGGGGGTAAGGGTTTGAGTTTAGTTTTCAATTTTCCCTTTTTCAGCTCAATCCCTTCTTCATCAGAATCTCCCTCTTTATGCTATTTCTCCAGCTCTTCCACAGCTTCTTTCTCCACCTTGGTCAAGTCTCTCTCTTCAATCTCATTCACTAAACAATTCCTTAATTGATCATTAAGTAGAATTTTCACTTGTATTTCCTCTCTACAGTCCTCTATTGCATTCATGAAGCATAAAGACTCCTCGAATTCACACGATGGGTGCTTCATCACTTTGTTGACATCAAATAAAATCTCCTCATCATTGAACCTTAGAGTTATGATTTGCTCATGCATGTTTATAAGTGCTCTTGCTATATTTAAGAATGACCTCCCCACAATTAATGAAACTTTTTTATCCATATCCATATCCATCACCATGAAGTCAACTGGAAAAATGAAGTTGCCCACTTTAACTACCAAGTCTTCTATGATTCTCTTGGGATGTTTGACTGAGCGATCTGCTAGTTGAAGTGTTATCCTCATTTCTTTAATGTCTCCTAACTTTAACTTCCTGCATATTGAGTATGGTATCAAATTCATACTTGTCCCTAAATCATATAGTGCATTACCCATAAAATTTCCTCCCAACTCATAAGATAATGTCAAACTATCGAATCTTCTAACTTATCAAGAATTTTATTATAAATAATTGCAGTACGATTTTTAGAAAGTTGGATAGTAACTACCCCTTTTAGCTTCTTTTTATTTGAACAAATATCTTTCATGAATTTTGTATATTTTGGCATGTGAAATAAAGCCTCAACAAATGGTAAATTAACTTGCAATTTCTTAAATATGTTAAAAAATCTCTCTAATTGCTCATTGTTTTTCTCTTTCCTAGCTATTGAGGGATATGATAAATATGATGCATCAAAAGGCAAATTAGAGTTTATGATGTTCTTACCCTTCTCTTTTTGCTTTGGAACCTCATCTACATTCTTAAGGTTCAAGTCACATACCTCAATTGTCTGTTCCACCTCTTTAGAAGAAGATGATAGTTTGTTACCTTGTTCGGCTCTTTGGACTTGCTTACCACTCCTCATTGAGATAACTTTAGCTTTGGAGTTTTGATGAACATTTAAAGGAAATGCACTTGATGGCCTTGTTGAAATAGAATTTACAATTTGGCCTACTTAAGCCTCCAAATTCCTCATTGCCACATCTTGGTTCATATTTCATTACTCTTGAACTTTCCACTTTGCCTCTTAGCTTGTCATGAATTGATTATGGCTGGTCATAAATTGGTTTTGAGTTGACATCAAACTAGCAAATATTTCCTTAAGGTGTGGTTTCTTTTCTTATGGTAGGGGCTACCTACGCTACAATCCAGAGGGTTGATATGGTGTTTGATGAACTTGAGGTGGTTGATAGTGAGTGTTTGCTGTTATAGGTTGTTGTTGTTGATGGTAGTTGTGATTTTGGTTGGCTTGGTTGTGAGAAGATAGGTTAAATGGGACTCTTAGGTTAGTGTTTGAGGTTGAGGCTTGGTTTCTCTCTCTCCATGAGAACTTTGGGTGATTCATCCATCTGAGATTGTAATGACTACTGAATGGATCATTCCTTTTATATTCATACAAGGCATTCACTTCTCCTATCCTTTGGGTGTATAACTCAATTACCCTTGCATCACTACCCAAAATTCCTCCCTCAAAACCATTACCCTTTTGGCTAATTGCTAACACATTCTGAACTTTTAACCAATTCAATTCCTTCTTCAATAGCTCTAATTAAGCTTTAAGCATTGCCACTTCATCTATAGAATGAACTCTTTGTCTCTTTGTTGGTGCCTTTAAACTAAACCATTGAGTCTCATTTAATGCCATTTCATCAAGAAGCAAAAAGGCTTCTTTTGGGCCTTTGTTCATGAAGCTTCCTCCAAAGGCAGCATCTCATAAAGACTTTATATCTGAATTACATGCTACATAAAATGTCAACATTAATTGGTGCATCGTGATCTCATGATGAGGATAGCTCTTTAAGAACCTCCTAAACCACTCCCAAGTTTCAGGGAGGTCTCATCATTTAGTTACTAAAAATTATAGATAATATTCCTTATGCTCGCCATCTTGGTGGGTGGAAAGAATCTTACAAAAAACTTTTTCTACATTTGTTTCCATGAATGAATGGATTGACTCGGTAATATGGACAACCAATCTCTCACTTTCGCTATGAGAGTGAAAGGAAAAAGTTTTAATCTTATAGCATCCATTGTCACACCTTGAATTTGGACCATATCATTGATTTCCAAGAAAATATCCAGGTGTTATGGTGGGTCTTCTATATCCGATCTTGAGAATTGGTTCCTTTGAACCATGGTGATCATTGACGATTTTAGCTCAAAATATTACTGCTGAGGAAGCACCACTATTCTATACTCCCCATTCCATCTTGGAGTGGTATAATCACGAATAGTCCTTGGTTTTGGACCATCATGATTTCTCTCATGTTGTTGTTGTTGCCCTACTCTTTTATCAACAAGAGGCATTTTTGGATTTGGTGGATTGTTCATGTCTTCATTCTGAACTTGTCTTTTTCTCCGGTGTAAGGTCCTCTCAATTTCAGGATCAAACTATGGTAAATGATATTGATGATATCTATTCATGTACCAAAATCACCTAAAAAGAATAATTGAACAAAAATAAGTAACAAAAATGCACATAAAAATAATCAATCAAATTTACAATTAAGTATGCCAATGTTCTCCGGCAACGATGCTAAAAACTTGGTCGAATATCGGCAAGGGTACTGAATCAATAAGTAATATAGGAGAATATAGTTAAGATCCCAGAATATCAAACCCAAAGGAACATAATCAGTACAAAGATAATTGATTGATTTGAGATATATGCTTAAAGAATTACCCAATTTTTGTTGGTTGTGTAGTGTTTAGTAATAAAAACAATTAACATGAAAGCAAAACAATGCAAAGTATAAATTATCAAGACACTTAAAAACAGAAATTATAAGATTGATGGAAATAACAATAACTTAAGACATTGTTCAGGAAATCTAATCCTCGCCATTCCCACGTAAGGTTTATTTTTAACATAAAACTTATATGTTTTAATTGTGGACAACCCATCTAAATCTTTAGTATCTCATTCCGAAGCTTACTACTCTAACTACCCGGTATCCCATTCCAAAGCTTACCCAATAGTTAGTATAAGTACAGGTCCCAAGACCTAGGTGTGAACTAATATCCCATTCTAGAGCTTACCAATCCAACACCTATTAATTTTATTCTATTTTTTAGATATTACAATACACTAGCCTTAGATCTAACAGCTCTCATTTCGGAGATGCCATTAAAATTATAACATATGTGAAGAAAAACTGAATATACATGGTATAAACATTCAACAAGCATCCATTAATCAACTTGAGTAAGATTAATATCATAAATACTTGCAAAAATATCTATACCAAGATAAGCACAAGGGAAAAGAAACATCTAAAATATGTATTGAGAAAATAAATTTATATTCCTTACATGATTAGGGGATTCAAACATCCCCAAATAAAAAAAATAACTACTCACTACTCATAATGTAAATAACAAGTAAAAAGTAAGAAGAAACTATAAAACCCATTTGGAGTTGTAGATCTGAAGTTGGTGAAGCTTCTTCTCTCCTTCTCCAAGCTAGAACTTGATTACAAACTATGACTTGATGTATAAACTAAACTATAACTATGTATTTTTGTGTTTTTGAAGTAAAACTATATTGAAAGAGAAATTTTTACAAGTAAATATATGGAACTAAGTATGAAGAAACTACGAGTTAAACTACTTAGGAAAACCCTAAAGCATAAAAAGCTAAAAATATCTCCCTTAAGCCAGATAGAAATGCAACTTTAATATAGGTCTATATATAGACATGGTTGCGATACTTTGGTCTCAATCGAGTCCAAACAGTTAAAAAAATATTGTAGCACAAGACACGGCTGAGACACTTTGGTCTTAGCTGAGTGCAATATTCTAAACTGAATCATCCTTAAAGTCTGCATTGGATACAGCGGAGACAATTGGTCTCAATCGAGTCCCTTGGTGAAATGGTGCGTTCTGAGGGTCTGCATAGCACACGAATGAGACACTTAATCTCAGTCTGTAACCCCCTTATCACTCTGATTATACGGAAACAGTGCACGCAACCCGAAAATTTTTTTTCTTTTAATTAACATTTAAGTAATACCAAAATTCGATATTACCGATTATTTAGGTATTCAATGACCTATAACTGTCCCGTGTTACTATTCACTTAATAAAATTTCGGCATTATAATGGCTATATTTGACTAGCCTCCTGAAAAATCAAACAACACACAGCCTCTCAGAGGCACAACACTTCTATAACAATCATTCCATTACTCCAAAATCTCCATCAAACATTCAATCATTCAAAACATCTCATCATCACAATCACACACATATAGGTTTACATATCTTTACATATCCAAATATTTATACATATCAGTCATTTATATACATGTCAAAGTCTACATAATGTACTAAATAATAAAATTTCTTGTCCTTCATTCTGTGCATCACCGCTCCTCCAGCTCTGTACCTGCATGCAGTAGAACTACATGCTGAGCATAAACTATGCCCAGTGGTGTCTAACAATCCTAATACTTTCTTTGCAATATTTATTTCTTTAATATACTTTATTTAATCACTTAATTTCAAAATAAGTACAATTTGACATTTTCATCACCTTTTAGTGAAAACAGTGGTTTTTCACATTATTTACTTTTTTTCTCATTTATTTCATAACGGTTGACTAATTTCCTTTTTAGTCCTCAAAATTTTACTAAATTCCAAAAATATCCTTTTTGTCTTAATATTTACGATTTTGCCATTATAGTCATTTACTTTCATTTCCTTTACATTAGTTTTCATCAATATTCATCATTTATTCCTTATTTCACTACTTTTGGGTAAAATTACGGTTTAGTCCCTGTACCATAATATCTTAACTTATTGACCTTGTTAGGTCTCCAAATTACTATTTTACCCTTATTAATCATTTCTCATTTATTTTTACTTATTAATTACCCATTTTGGCAAAATTACCATTTTACCCCTAAACTTTCATTTTCTTTCATTTAAGTCCTTTTTCCATTTTAAACTTCATTTTCATCATTCTTTTCATTTCTTTTAACTTATTATCATTTTCATTTCATTTCATTTCATGCCCCTAGTACAGTGCCGACAGAAATTCTCAGACTGGATACTCGGGACGTGGACCCCCATGGGCCACATATAGACTGAAAAATGATCTCAACGACCATTTTTCCACGTAGCAGATACCAGGTACAAACAGAAGCTATGGAGATCAGTGATCCTACCATAACTAAGCAAGTCGCTGTGACTTGCACCGCGGTACAGATGTCCCTATGGCTAGCCAATTATATCCTGAGCTAGGCTTTTACTGCCAGACTAATTCTAAGGGCACATTTTCATAGAAATTGCAATCAAACTTTATTTTTTTTTCATTATTTCATTACTCAAAATTACTCGTAGTCATTTCTTTCCATTCTTTCACATAGATTGTGAATTATTCTACCATAATTCACCAAAATCATTCACTTTCTCATCAAATTGCATTGTATTTCATATAAATGCCATATTTTCATTACTTACATAATTGAAAATATTCTCTAAAATATTCATTTAATCTCAATAAATTCCATAAAAATTCCTAAGCATATTATTTCATTTCTAGTATCATTTAAAAGCTTAAATTCACCAAAATTCACAAAATCCACTTAGGTTTTCTTTAGGATGCAATTCGGCCATCAAGGTAAGTATACTATATAAATATTCAATAATTCATTTAGACATTTAAACATGCTTATTCAAGGTCTAGTTACACTAATTCATCATTAATTTCAATTAAATCATCATTTTATCACATAAACCCTAACTTACATAAAGGGTACTTAATTAGAATCAAAGAAATTACTAAGATTTATTAGCCACTAACCTTCCTTTCTTGTTCTAGGATGCCTAAGCTTCCTTTTCCTTGCCTTTAGCCTTGGAAGCTTGCAAGTCTCCTTGATTCCCTATGGAAGCCGAATTTTCAAGCCATTAGAACTCTAATTTTTCAACCTCAAATGCTAAAAATAACATCATAAATGAAGTCTAGGCACCCAAAAACATAAGTAGGCACCTTAGAAAAATTTTTAACCCATTGGTTTCACTTACCTTAAATGAAACCCTAAACTCTCTCTCCTTATTTTTCTTGATTTCCTTCCTTGATTTGAAGAGAGGAGGTCACAACACTTAACTAGAGAGGCAGAATTTACTATTAGGTGGCTTGATTTGGTGTGAAATGGAGAGAAAAGTGAAGAAAACTCACACAACAATGGTGGAGAGTGGTTCGGCCAAGGGAGAGAGAAGAAGAAGAAGATGATTTGCTGTCCTATTCCAGAAAATTCTCCCTTTATATATGTTGGTCTATGGGCTTGGTGGGCTTGATTTAGGTTAATGGGCTTAGTTAATTAATTAAAGCCCATTAACACCTAATTTAAAGCCCAAAATTATTTCTCCCATTTCCTCACTCCGAATCACTCCAATTTCAATTTCATAATTCTTATCACATCAAAATTAGGTAGTACACAAAATTTCGGCTCAATCGGAGTCCGTTACTGGTCCGATTCAACCGAACTGGTTCGATTCAACAACTGTCGACATCGCCGAAAAATTTATTTCTTTATACCAAAATATTCTACATGAAATTTCATGAAGATCTGCAAAACATGGTAATTTTTGGAGTTCATTTGCTATTTTTAAAAATTTATGCAAAATCAAGTCACATTTCCTACCAGGGAAATTGACTCGCTACCTTTTTCGTATTTTCGACTTTCGGAGGTTTATTTGACCTCGATTTCACTTCAAATTTCAACCCCAGACTCACCATGACCAATACTTCCCGATGGTCAAATAAAATATTTTTCACTTTCGGGTCCGTTTTACGGCCCGGATGCACTATTCACCATCGAAATTTACTGTTCACGGTCGGACCGGTGTTGAGGCCATTACAATTCTCTCCTACTAAAAGAAATGTCGTCCTCGAAATTTACCTGTATTGAAGAGATGGGGATACTGATATCTCATAGTGGCTTCTGGTTCCCACGTAGCTTCTTCAACATTATGATGGTGCCACAGTACCTTCACTAATGGAACCTGCTTGTTTCTGAGTTGACGGATTTCTCTTGCTAAGATTTTCACTGGTTCCTCTTCATAGGTCATATCATCAGCCACTTGAATCTCTTCCTGTGTAATCACGTGACTAGGATCCGATCTGTATCTACGGAGCATAGACACATGGAACACGTCATGTATCTTTTCTAGTTCAGAAGGCAACTTTAATCGATACGCTACGGGACCCACTCGCTGAAGTATCTCATAAGGGCCAATAAATCTAGGACTTAACTTGCCCTTCTTTCCAAATCTTAAGATCTTTCTCCATGGAGATACTTTCAGGAAAACTCGATCTCCCACCTGAAACTCTATGTCTTTCCTTTTCAAATCAGCATAGGACTTCTGACGATCCGCAGCTTCTTTCAATCTACCTTTAATGACTCGAACTTTCTCTTCAGAATCACGGATCAAATCAGAACCTACTAACTTTCTTTTACTCAATTCAGTCCAACATAGAGGAGTTCTGCACTTCCTACCATACAGAGCTTCAAAAGGAGCCATTTTCAAACTGGAGTGGTGACTGTTATTATATGCAAACTCTGCCAAAGATAAATGCTTTTCCCAACTGGCTCCAAATTCTAGAATGCAACATCTGAGCATATCCTCCAAAACCTGGATCACTCTCTCGGACTGGCCATCTGTCTGAGGGTGAAAGGCTGTACTAAAGTGAAGCCTTGTACCCAAAGCATCTTGAAAACTGTGCCAGAATTGAGAAGTAAACCTCGGATCCCTGTCAGAAACAATGGAAGATGGCACTCCATGCAATCTGACTATCTCATTAATGTACAATTCCGCCAATTTAGACAAAGGATAGTCCATCCGTACTGGCAAAAAGTGAGCTGACTTGGTAAGTCGATCTATAATCACCCAGATGGCGTCATGCTTCTTCTGAGTCAGTGGCAAGCCTGTCACAAAATCCATGGTCACTCGGTCCCATTTCCACTCCGGTACTAACAAAGGATGCAACAACCCTGAAGGAACTTGGTGCTCAGCTTTTACTTGCTGACAGATCAGACATTTACTTACAAATTCTGTCACATCTCGCTTCATACCTGGCCACCAATAGAAAGCTTTCAAATCTTGATACATTTTATTGCCTCTAGGATGCATTGCATAATTGTTATGATGTGCTTCAGTTAGAATACCTTTCTTCAACTCTTCTTGGTTTGGAACACAAAGCCTTTGCTTAAAATAAAGGCTCCCATCATCACTCAAGGAGTAATTCTCTACACTGCCATTCTGAAGTTTATTCTTAATACTCATCAACCGATCATCTTCTTTCTGGGCAGTCTTAACTTGATGCACAAAGTTAGGCTTTACTTGTAATTCAGCTACCAGGGCTCCATCTGAAGCTAAACTTAAATAGACATTCATAGCTCGGAGAGCTGCAAACAAAACAATCAATTACTAAAGCAAAACAATCACTTGTACTAATTACTTAAGGGTATTCACATCACCTGACATAAATTTCCTGCTAAGTGCATCAGCTACTACATTAGCTTTTCCTGGGTGTTAATCGATGTAGCAATCATAATCCTTGATCAATTCCAACCAGCGCCTTTGTCGAAGGTTAAGCTCTATCTGAGTGAGAAGGTATTTTAAACTCTTATGATCAGAGTAGATGTAGCATCTCTCGCCATATAAATAATGTCTCCAAATTTTCAGCGCCAGAACAATGGCTGCCAATTCCAGATCATGGGTAGGGTAGTTCTTCTCATGTGTTTTCAACTGTCGGGAGGCATATGCAATCACCCTGCCTTCCTGCATCAAAACACACCCTAATCCATTCCTGGATGCATCGCTATAGACCACAAAATCCTTACCCGATTCAAGTTGAGTAAGAATTGGAGCTTCAGTCAACATGCTTTTAAGTCTTTCAAAACATTGCTGACAAGCGTCAGTCCACACAAATCTAACATTCTTCTGTAATAACCGGGTTAAAGGTATTGCAATAGTAGAAAAACCTTTAATGAATCTCCTATAATACCCGGCTAAACCCAGAAAACTCCTCACTTCAGCAACATTCTTGGGTGGTTTCCATTAGATAATCGCCTCAATCTTTGAAGGATCCACTTTAATACCTTCTGCCGAGATTACATGACCCAGAAAGGACACCTCATTTAACCAGAAGTCGCATTTGCTAAACTTAGCGTATAACTGTTTTTTCCTTAGGACTTGCAGAACAAGCTTCAGATGCTTATCATGTTCTTCCGGCGTCTTAGAGTAGACCAGAATGTCATCAATAAAAACTACTACAAACTGGTCCAAATAGGGATGAAAAACCCTATTCATCAAGTCCATGAAGGCGGCTGGAGCATTCGTCAGCCCAAAAGGCATAACCAGAAACTCATAGTGGCCATACCTGGTACGAAAAGCAGTCTTCGACATATCTACTTCTTTCACTCCCATTTGATAATAGCCTGATCTCAAGTCAATCTTCGAGAAAACCCCGGCTCCCTTAAGCTGATCAAACAAGTCTTCAATGCGAGGGAGAGGATACTTATTCTTAATGGTAACTTTATTCAGTTGCCTATAGTCAATGCACAACCTGAGTGTACCATCTTTCTTCTTGACAAACAAGACTGGCGCTCCCCAGGGAGAAACACTGGGCCTAATAAACCCCTTATCTAACAATTCTTGCAACTGAATTTTCAATTCTTTTAACTCTGCAGGTGCCATCCTATAGGGAGCAATGGAAATAGGTACAGTACCTGGAGCAACATCAATAGAAAATTTTACCTCCCTGTCAGGTGGTAAACCAGGCAATTCATCAGGAAAGACATCCTGAAACTCCCTGACAGTAGGTACTTCTGACATCTTTGGACTGACTTTCTTTGATTTCACTGCATAACACAGGTAAGCCACACATCCTTTTCTAATCAACCTTTTTGCAGCAGTGGCGGATATCACATCGGACAGAAAATCAGTTCTCACACCTACCACTGTAACTTCTCGATCGTCGCTAAGCTTTAAAGTAACTCTCTTCTTTCTGCAATCGACAGTCGCTTGGTGGGCGGACAACCAATCCATCCCCAGAATCACGTCGAACTCATGGAAAGGCAAAGCGATCAGGTTTGCCAGAAAGATGTGTCCCTGAGCACTAATAGGACACTGTCTGTAATCCAAAATCTCAAATCAAGAATAATAATGGCAATAAACATAAATCAGTTCCCCGGCAACGGCGCCAAAAACTTATTGTTTGTTATCCACAAGTGCACGATTCTATTTACAGTACTTAAGTTATTGTTCCCACGAGAAATGATTAGCTATTACTCACTATATCTTGATCCTTATTTTCTTACACTTTATCAATATTTTGGTCGATAATCTAAACTAATGATGTTAAATTATAACTAAAACTATTTATTAACCCTACTTGAATCACTACAAAAAAATGCTTAAATAGCAACGAAATTTATTTCCATGGCTAAAATCGGTGGGAGTTTTTTGCTTTAGCAATGAAAATGGAAAATCATTGTCTTCCATCATTAAAAATAAAGGAAACTTTTAGTGCCAAAATTTTACAACGAAAATTTACAATGGAATATTGATACCGTTGTTAAGTACGACATCGTTAAAATGCAGAAAAATTTTACAACAGAAATGAAATTCCATTGGTAATTTAGCAATAGATATGGAAGTCCATTGGTAATTTACCAACAAAAATGTAATTTCATTGCTAAATTACCAACCGAAATGCAATTCAATTGCTAATTACCAATGAAATATTTTTTTCGTTGCTAAAATACTAACGGAATGTGTTTTTCATTGCTAAATTATTAATGAAAAACACATTCAGTCGGCATTTTAGCAATGGAAAAAACATTTTGTTGGTAATTGCATTGTTGCCCTATGTATAAATTGTTCCCATTGCATCCGAAATTTTTCCCCTATTCTTCATTTTTTCCTCCTCCACCTTCTCTCCCTCGCCCTTGCCCTTTCACTCTTTCTCGCCATTGCCTCCTCCTTCTCCCTCACCCTTTCCCTCTCCTTTTGCCTCTCCTTTGGTTTCACCCTCTCCTTCTCCCTCTCCCTCTCCTCTTCTCTCACCCTCTCCGTCTCCGTCTACCAGTACTGAGTAAGCAGAGACACAGCAAGCAAAGCAAAAATTAATGTCATGTTAGATCACAAAATTTCCTCTGATTGTAAGGTCACTCGCTCATGGTACTCTCTCTCTCTCTGTGTGTGTGTGTCTTTCTCTATTTCTTTTTATAAATTTCTTGTATTTTTCTTTATCTTCTAAAAATAGCTTAACATTGTTGTATGTTCATGTTTGGATGTAAGAATGGTAGATTTTAGACATTTCAAAAATGTATTTTTCAGGTAAGTTACATATCTGGTCCAAATATAACTCATTTGTTGCCTTTTTTTATGTTAAGTTCTATGTTGTTTGTAACTTACTTCTTTTTTTACTAGTTAATTTTTACTTTTGTTAATTGAATTGGATCTTTATGTCTAAGATCTTTATTTAACTTTCTGGATTTTCATTTTTTCTTTTTTTTTCTAGCCCTCATTTTAAGTTCACTTAATAAATATCTTTCCATAACCACAATTTTTATTTAGTATGAAAAAATTTCAGTCATGGAATTTTTCTATTTAGTACGTGTTCTTAGTCTCTTTGTGAATTTTGGTCTGTATGCTATATTAGATGCCTTTTTTTCCTTTTTGCTTTTCATTTTATGAAAGAGAATCTATACAAGGTCATTAGGTTTAAGTTTGTATATTTTTAATACTAATGCATCTATAAGTGAGTTCTTTGGGACCAGGTTGTTTAAGTTCATAATTTTATTTTTTTTACAAAATATATGGGTATGGATTTAGTAATTGATTTATTGAGTAGCGGGAATTTTCTATTTTCCTTTCTTTCAATAAGTTCATATATTATTCAATATATTTATCTCAAACATTTTACAACACTTGTGTCAGTTAGGGTTTGAAATAAATGTATTTATTTTATTTGCATAATTTGTTTGATTTACTATTAAACTTGTCACCACTAAAGTTTGGTTTACTTTATTTGCATAATTTGTTTGATTTACTTATTTGATGAAAATTTGATAACATCATACATTTGATGTTACCTGCTATTTTTGAATTTTCATCATTGTTAGTTTGAAATAAATGTGCAAAAGCTTTTTATGTTTGTTGTGACCTTTATTTATCAACTGAAAATGATTATAAATATGCATCGTGGTCATAGTGGAGGTCTGAAATCTATTTTACACATCGTGGGGTGGGTAATTGTTATTTGTTTGTTATATGACCTTTATTATAAGGATAGGTGTAACTTGGTATGCTATAATGTTTAATGATGAATGTGCCTTTGAATTGTAACCACTAGAACTTTTTTTTTGTATTGCACTGTTGGTTCGGTTATAATCTAAAAAAGTCATATTTCTTGTTAGGGCCTAACTAAAAACATTAGCAATGATGGAGTTTCATTGTTTTGATTTTCTTCCTTTCCTCTTGTTCTGAAGTAGTTGAAAGATTTTCTTTCTTTTATTGCATGATGGGTTGGTTGATTATTGATGGAGTAAGTTTTTATATTGCTAGTGATGTAAGTTGTAGCAGCATTTTGAATTCAGTTATGCTGAGAGAAAGAATGGTTTGGCATTGATTATGGATGTGTTATATACAGAAGTAAAAGAGGTAGATGTGACAGTAGAATTCAGCCTAAGAGTGATGCATAAAAGTGAATGCGAATGCTTTATTTAGGTTAATAGGTAATCCTTTCTACTCATAGATGCAAATCTGGATGGGATTCAACTAAAGCTATTTTTGGACCTCTATAACCAACAACTAAAGGGAATATAGGTGCTCAAACTTTATGGAAATGTAGTTATTCTTTATGTTAATTGTTAGCCTTATAGACAAGATGTCTATCTCTTATTCTTGATTTAAAGATGAATCATACATTAAAGTTTAGTATGAGAAATACAGATTATTTGGGATTTGCCATTTTCAATAGTTGCGAAGCTTAGGGTGCCTTTCGGTATTTGTATTTGAAGAAGATACCATTTGCTATTTACTCCCCCAGTTTTAAAATACTTGACGTTAGAGTAGAATGCACATTATTTAAAAATAGTAATTACTCCATAACTAAAAAACTTTATTACCCTTATATTAATTGTGCAATGTAATTAATATATGTTGAAAATCACTTTTATAAAGGCAACTTAAATAAGGATATATTTGGTAAAAATCAATTAATGTGTATTGGTTATATCAAAACATCATATATTATGAAACAAAAATTTTTCTCTTAAACGACATGTATTTTGAAATAAAGGGAGTATTACATTATGAACTAAAAAGATTGTTGCTTTTACATTCATTACAAAATTTAAATACTTCAATTAATTTTGTGTGTGTTTTTTTTAAATACTCAGCTAGTATATGTTAATTTTTATCTTTCATCATGTTTTATTTCAAACCTTAACATAAGTGTTGTAAATTGAAATTAATTATTGAATAATATATGAACTTAATGTTTACATTTATTTGTTACACAATAAATATATGAACTACATAAAACCCCCTATATTTTCTAATTTTCAATTTATTTGTTAGTGGATTCGGTAAATAGTTTTATCTCAAACATTTACAATGCCATTGAGCTAAAATGAGTGAGAGGGATGAAAAGTTATTGCTGCTAATTGCAATATTAACAAGAGTGTTGATGTATTACTAGCAATTGCTAGATGAATAGGAGTGTTGATGAAAATTAGGTTCTTGTTTTATTTATAATTCTTGTTCAAATCCTGATAACTATTGATCTGATTACTTTTACCTTTATTCCTAAAGTGGTTTGTCCCATTTTAGTCTATTTTTACACTTTTCCTGGGTGTATAACTTTGAAATACAATAGCTAAATACTGATAATGATGGTTTTGCCTCTGCATTTCTTAGTTTATAGCATAATGTGTTTCCTTCTTTACTTATGAAGTTTCCTTTATATAGTGGAGCTCTTTCATTTCAGAAATAGTAAGGCTATATATTTAAGACTTCTATGTTATGCTTCTGCTGCAGTCTCTCTACTTTAATGGCTTTATATAGTTGCCAGTTATCATCAAGCTATGGCCCTAGAACTGCAATTCTCTGAATTTGGAATTCATGGTTTTCAAAATCATAAGTAATGTGTTATTCAGTTGGTTTAAAAGAAATGATAGGTGACTGTTTAATTTAAGATGTAATGAGAGATTACAATTTAGACCAACAATTTCTAATGTGTAAATGTGGGTTGGGGATGAATCTGATTTAATAAGCCAATTCACACTCTTATTAAAGATCAAAATCCTAATGTGGGATTTCTGTTGTTTTAAGATAAGCTAACATAATATCAATCTTCTTTTAGGATTGAAAGTATAATATATTTTAAATTTATGTTTAGGAATGATTTATTAAAGTACTTTATCATCATTCCCAAACTAGCACTTCTTATTCTGCATTTTAGGAGTTCAGATTTTCTAGGATCACACAAAATTTAAATATAATAAAGATATGTTTTAATAGTTTTGATTTTTTCTTTTAAGTTTTTTTTTTTGGTTTGGGGTTCTCATTTTTATTTGCTACTTAGGCCTTTTTTTAGGTTGCTTTGGTACTTTCAGTTTTGATCTATTTTTTGTTTATTTGTTATACCTTGTTTTATTCAGATTTGAAAAAAAATTGTATGTTTTAACAGTTATGTTTTTGTTTAATTTTGAAGTTTAGAAAGTGCTTAATAAATATCTATAACACATAAATTTTTTTATGTTTTAATAGGTTGATTATATTAAGAAGGCAGCAAATAGGGGATAATTAGAAACTGGATTCTGGATATTGTTTCACTATGAGAAGCCTGCAAGAAAGGCATTAAGGTGCTATTCTTTATATTGTATGTTATTGTTATTGGAAATGTTTTGTGTGTGTGTGTGTGTAAGAAATTGATGTTTTTATGCATTCTGGATTGACATGTATCCTATTGTTCATAGATCTTTTGATTAACTGTGAGTTCTTGTTAAATAAGAATTTTGGATTGCTTGTCTTTTCCTTTCAATATGGTACATATATTTACAGTATATGAGATTGTTTAAGGAAAGCCTGATCTAGTTTGAATTCTTATAACTCATTTATGATTGTTGGTCTTCATTATTTATAGGCTATCCTACCTTATGACAAATCTGGGGTTTAATTTAGTTATATTTCTCTAACATGAGTCTTATTAAATTTTGTTGTTTAGATATGGGTTTCACAAAATTTGGACTGCTAGCTTGCTACACTACTTATGATACACTATTTCATGTATACTAGGACAAACACTTAGTTATGGCCTCACTTAAACACTTAGCAATGGCTTCACTTGATAATGATATTGTTATTGTAGTTCTTGTTTTGCCTTATCAAATTCAAGCAATATATTGTTTGATGAATATAGCGGGTTAGAACTACATTTAATAAAGTCGTATTGGGAGTTTGAGCTTGTATTCATGGTGCAGCTACAGTTTGCTATGAATTAAACTTTCTGCATGTTGATTTTGAATAAGTTAATGGATCTAAACTAATGTGATTTATGGTCACTTTCTTCTCCGTTCAATTTTTCATCTTTGTTTTTGTCTTTGTTTCTTTTTGGTAAATAGACCTCTGAATTTTTTTACTATTGTAATTTCCACTCCAGATTAGTCTATTTCTACTTCAAATTCTGAATTTTGTTGTGGCATCATTAAGAAAAAGGAAAAAAGTGAATTGAAGCTATCACTTAAAGAATTAAAGTGGCTAAGCTTTATGTGAGGTAAGTGAACCTGTTCTTCCCCTATTTTGTTTATCTAAAGAAATAAGACAGTAGTTATGTCTAGAAAGAGTATATTTATCTAGTATCTATTGATCTAATTGATATGATGCTTTCTATAATGCTCAACATTTCAGCTTTTTCTTATTCATTATACTTAGGGTTTTGGATATAGCATTTGCAGTTGAGGTTGAAATTTATATAGGAACATATGCTATTTTTATTTTTTGTTTTTAGATCTAGATAATCAGTACTTGAATAGCAAGAATTATGTGAATAGTTAATTCTCAAATTGTACAAACAAATAATGTTTTGGCTCATGATGATGATTTTTCATGCTACTTCATATTATAAAGGAAGGATTGATATCAGAATATCATGTAGCAAGGCATTACAGCTCATTATGACTATTTTCAAGACATTAGAGTTAACTCTATATCAGGGATAAAGTTAGATATATCAGTTATTATATCCTAGAATGACTGTACTTAGCCATACATAAATTGATTATTATGAAGCATGATGGTAATACTTTTATATGATATTAATTAAAGAATTATAAGAAAAGTGGAGTTTTATAGTCTGTTAGGTAGTGTGGATATGGCGAAAAAGAATAATGAGGGTGTTAGGTGTATATGAAGATGAATGAATGTGGCCTTAGCTTTATTGGTTATATTTTAGAAATAGACACAAATTCCTAATATACCTTTCTCTTATCTTTTTTTTTTTTTTTATTTCCACCTATCCTTTATTTGTTCCACTTTTAGGCATCTGATTAGCTTTGTGTCAAGTTCTTAGCTTCTAAAAATCTTTAACTTCCTCTCTTTTCTTTCCATGTGTCCTCACTTCTTCATCACACAAACCTTTTGCTGGGGGTACTTAGATGGACTTTTCTAATTATTCCTACTTCTGTTGCATATAAAAGAAAGCCCACTTAAGGATGGGGGTACTTAGATGGACTTTTATTAATATTTTTTTAATATAATAACAAATTAAAAATATTATCATTTTCCTTATTTTTAATAGATGATTGGTTGGTGAATGACCTTCTTAAAGAATTCGTTGCTCATTTACACAAGAGTGGTGAACGGCCTTCTTATATTTCTGAAGAAATATAGGATCATTGGTAGCAATACTAGGTATCACCCGAAGCAATTGCCATTTCAGAGAGGAATTCTTCAAACGAATGGGGAGGCTCAAATGGAGAAAGTCTAGTCGTGCACACTAGAGGAACTTTAAGCCATCACGAGCATGCAAATAAACTAGTAAGTATCTAAATTTTGCACTTATATTTTTATTTATGTATTAACTAAATCTAATTACACTTCATTTTAATTTAATGTATGAATTTACAATGAAAATGTATGATTATTATGGATAATGATAGCTTAATAAATGTTGGTTTACATGGATGTCTGCGTTGTTGATATAACTTTTTTGTTTCATAGGAGGTAAATATCATAAAAATAGAGAAAATTCTGCTAAACATTTTATAAAATTGAGTTTACTTGGTTATTTAAGAAAAGTTTATGGGTAAGAAGCCTACATACCCTAAAGTCTTATATACATCCACATAAAAAAATATGATGGTCAGACATTCGTCAACATCCATTGCACACTACAAGAAAATATGAAAATAGCAACAAAAGTGATTCATTGCTAATTTAGCAATGAAATTAGATTTTCATTGCTATTTAGCAATGGAAATACGATATCGTTGCTAAAATTAGTTAAACTTTACAGATTTAGCAACAGAAATATATTTGGTCATTGTTTGTTGCTAAAAGTGGAGGGAATAAATGGCGTTGAAATTTAGCAACGGAATTTGTAAACTGTTGCTAAAAAAGGGTTTAAAAACTGGCGAAAAAATTTTGGTAGAAAAAATAGCAATGGAATAATTTTTTCATTGCTAAAATAGCAACGGAATATATTTTCAGTTGCAATTTTACCAATGAAAATTGAATACTGTTGGTATTTTTAGTGCCAAAGAAAATGAATTTCTTTTAGATCAAAAATAGCAAAGAAAATATTTTTCCTTTGCTAAATTGCAAATAAAAAAATTATTCGGTTGTAATTTTAGCAATGAAAACAATATTCCATTGGTATTTTTGGGTGCAAACAAGGATGAATAATTTGGGGATCAAAAATAGCAACCAAATAATTTTTTCATTGCTAAAATAGCAACGAAATATATTTTTCGGTTGCAATTTTACCAATGAAAATTGAACATCGTTGGTATTTTTAGTGACAAAGAAAATGAATTTCTTTTAGATAAAAAATAGCAACGAAAATATTTTTTCGTTGCTAAAATAGCAAAGGAAAAATTATTTGGTTGCAATTTTAGCAACGGAAAAAATATTTTATTGTTATTTTTTGGTTCAAACAAGGATGAATAATTTGGTGATCAAAAATAGCAACTGAATTTTTTTCGTTGGTAAAATAGCAACGAAATTATAATTCTGTTACTATTTTTTATGCTCCAAAAATACCAACGAAATTCTTCTTCTGTTGCTAAAATTGCAACCGAATATGAATTATGTTGTCATTTTTGGTTTTAAGGGGATTGAATAGCAACGAAAAAATAATTCTGTTGGTATTTTTTGTTCCAAGAAGTAGGGTTAACTTTGGGTCCAAAATTACCAACGAAAAAATATTCTGTTGCTATTTTTGGTCCTAAGCGATTTGGGATTACTTTGGGTCAAAAAATACCAATGGATATTAAATTTTGTTGCTAAAATTGCAACTAAATCGATATTTCGTTGGTATTTTTAGATCCACTTACACTTTTAATTTGAGAACAAAAATACCAACGGTATTATATTTTTGTTGGTAAAATAGCAACAAAATTTCAATTCGAATGCAATTTTAGCAATTGAAAATAATTTCGTTGGTATTTTTTATCGAAATACCAATGGAATTCAAATTCCATTGGTGTTTCGGTAAAAATACCAACGGAATTCAAATTCCGTTGCTAAATAGCAACCGAATTAAAATTTCATTGCTAATTTGCTATTTCCCTAGCTATAAAAAACCTATTATTTTTTTTACATCGTGCTGCCTCGCTCTCTCCTTTTCTTTAGTTCCTCATTGTTATGTGCCCTAAGTATAAAATTTACTGTGATTTTTGTTTTTTTTGTTTGAATTGAATTTTTGCATTTTCCTTTTTTGCTCTCTTTTATTAATTTTCTTTTTCATTTGCTTTTATGTTCCATGCTTCTTTTTAAGTTTTAATCTACCATTAGCCTTAGCTTCACTGAGATCTTCAACAAGTAAGTGATTTTCCTCCTTTTAATTTCGTTATCTTCTTTTATTAATTTTATTTTTCCTTGTTTCTTTTTCATATTCTTCTTCTTGTAATAGGTGTGATCCCTAACCTTTCTTCCATATTTTGCTTTTCTTTTATGTTTATTGTTGAATTTTGTTGCGTGGGTGGTTTTTGGTAGAATTTTTGTCCATGTTTTATTTTTGTGTTTTTAATTCTTAGTGATTTCCTTTGTCCGTTTAAACCCAAACTCTTCTTCAGCTCGTTGAAGCAAATCTTGAAACTCAGGTCTTGTTAAGAAAGAAATAGGAATAATATATCTGCTTCTATTTTCACCAATATAAACAACAAATTGACCTTTCGGTACATCTAAAGGCAGGCCTTCATGGTCATGGTACCCTTGTTTCTTCCCTAAGCTTGAACACCTCTTTAAGATCTGTTTAATCACTGCTGTTTGAGATAGTTTGCTTGATTTCCTAATAGCCATTTTGTTCCTTTTGCTACTCTTAAAGAGAAAAAAATTTGAACTTTTCTTGAGTTTGTTGTGGGAGAAGGCAAAAAGAAGAGAGTAGTTAAGGTGGGTGTGAAAAGGTTGAAGGGAATTGTAGGGGTATTTATGGGGATTGGAAAGACTAAAGAGTGGTAGAGAGAGAAATTTAAGCATGTTAGGGTACAAAGATAAATGAAGGAAAGGCATGTGGGGTTGTGTGGGCAAAGTACAGACCGTAGGTGTTTTTGGGGTCCGTGTGTAGAGGTCAAGGACATCTGTAGCTGCTGGGGTACTCTTTGGAATATTTCGTATAAAATGCCTTGATAACCTGTCAATTGCTTAATAATCCTTGGAGCTAATTGGTGCGCTATTGTTAATAGGAGTATTTCTTATTGTTTTTTTCCTTTCTGCTGGAATTACATTTTGCTGTTTTGGTGGTGGCTGATGTTCTTGGTAATTTGGGATGAATATGAGTTTTCTATTGGAATGTGGTTGGGTGTTATTTTTCTGTATCAGGGGTGATGTGGAACTACAGACTGCCTTGGGCCGGCTATTTTGGAAGCATTATGGTGCTTTCATGCTTTAATTTCTGTATAAATTGTCTGTCCTCTAATTTTTAACTTGATCTCTTTTCTTTTTATTTGTCCTCACTTCTTCATCACACAAACCTTTTATTGGGGTCCTTAGATTGACTTTTTTAATTATTCCTACTTCTGTTGCATATAAAAGAAAGCCCATTAAACGATGGGCTTTCTGTAGTTGGACCAGAAATCCCATTTATAGCCCATAAGCTAACCCATGCACTTAATATTGTCAATTTTTTTCTTTTATTTTTTTGTTATCTCTCTCTCTCTCTCTCTCACACACACACACACACACACACATATGTATATGGAAATTCAAATTATTTATTAATTTTTTAATATAATAACAAATTAAAAATATTATCATTTTCCTTATTTCTAATAGATGATTGGCTAGTGAACGACATTCTTAAAGAATTTGTTGCTCATTTACATAAGAGTGGTGAATAACCTTCTTATATTTCTGAACAAATATGGGATCATTGGCAGCAATACTGGGCATCACCCGAAGCAATTTTCATTTCAGGGAGGAATTCTTAAAACAGACGGGGAGGCTCAGATAAAGAAAGTCTAGTCGTGCACACTAAAGGAACTTTGAGCCATCACAGGCATGCAGATAAACTAGTAAGTGTCTAAATTTTACGCTTATATTTTTATTTATGTATTATCTAAATCCAATTACACTTCAATTTAATTTAATGTATGAATTTAGAATAAAAATGTATGATTATTATGCATAATGATAATTTAATAAATATTTATTTCCATGGATGACTGCATTGTTGAGATAAATTTGTTATTTCACAGGAGGTAAATATCATAAAAATAGAGAAAATTCTGCTGAATTTTTTATAAAATTGAGTTTACTTGGCTATGCAGAAAAAGTCTATGTTTAAGAAGCCTGCATACCCTGAAGTCTTTATGTACACCCACATAAAAAAGTATGATGGTTAGATATTCATCAACATTTGTTGCAGACAACTCAATGTATGTAAAATTTATACATCAATATTAATTATTTTATGAAAATATAGCTAATTAATTGTAACTATTGTAATGATAAGAGCAAATACAAGAGACTCTCATTCAACAGCTGCAGAGCTCTGAAAATGTTAATGAGAGTCGGATATTTCTTCAAGCAGTTGGTGCTGCTTCTAGTAGGCAGTCTCAATCTATTGAAAGAGTCATTCAGCTAGAGAACATAGTCAGCATATTGCTGGATTCTATGATCGAGCTAAAGAATCGGATAGAACAGATGATATACAAGGACAACACCTCATCTTAGCAGCCTGATCATCATCCTTCACCAACTACATAGTTTAGATTTGTAATATTTAATTATTGAAACTGACTTTATGTTGTGTTTGTGATACTCATGTTATGGTTTCTATGGATTCTTACTTTACAGTAGTAGAATATATTTTCAAGATTTTTATTATCGTACATTACAATATTTATATTACACTATCAATAACAATATATTATTAAATTGCATTATGAATTTGGATTATATTTATTTATAAACAATAAATTTTGATTTAAAAAAAAAAAACATTATACGAAACTACCAAAATTTTACAATTTTCGTTGTTAAATTTAACAACAAAAAAATAATTTTTCGTAACTAAATTTAGCAACAGAAAATTAATTTTCCATTGTAAAATTTAGCAACAGAATAACATTTCCGTTGCTAAATTTAGCAATGGAAACTATAATTTCTGTTGTTAAAAATAGCAACGAAAATTATTTTCGTTGTTAAATTTAGCACTGAAAATTAATTTTCATTGGTAATTTTGATCAATTCACAGAATCTTACATTGGTTGGATTTTTCAATGGATTTTGAATTTTGTTGCTAAATTTAGCAACGGGAATCAATTTTGTTGCTAAAAATTAGCAATTGTCAAATCTACAACCACTTATTCCATTGCTAATATTAATTAGAAATGAAAAATAAATAATTTTCATTGCTAATTGGGTATTTTCTTGTAGTGAGTTATGAACAAAGAAGACAAATACAATTAATAATTTGCATTAAAAATGAAACTCGATAGTTATTCTTTCAATCTAAATGTAACTTTTACAATGCAAGTCAAGTTGTCATGAATTTCTAAATCACTCTCTCAACATGAAATATAATGCCTAAAATATGCAGGTATTACTTCTAACCCTTAATTCTCATTAGAGAATTAGATTATAATAATCACATATTTTAAGAATAAAATCAACCTATAACAATTATCATAATCATCCCGGTCTCCCTAGTAATGTCATGACAATGAATTTCTGATAGATTTAAATAAGAATATATCTCTTGAACTATATCCTTACTTATAATGAACATTTAAATACTTTAATGTAAACAATACTATTAGAAAATTCTACAATAAAAATTACTTGTATTAATTAAAATAAACAATGATTAGCATAATTGTTCAAGTTCCTAAAAGACATCATATTACAAAGAAGAACATATAATTGAAAGATAAATAAAAAGATGATCTCTCAATCCTTTACTCATAATAAATTTCTTCTTCTTATTTGTTCTTGCCTTCTCTTCAAAAGTTAGATTTCTCTTTCTATACAAAAATAAATATTGTCTCTAACTATCATCCCTTTTCTTCTTCATCTTCATTGCCTTTTATAAACTACTTCCAAAGCAACATAACTTTTTAAGCACCCCTTTAGAAGTATACAACCCTTGGTGAAGAGAGATGTCCATTTGAAGCAACTTTTACACTTTAACTACCCAAAAACACCCTCTATCGCGCCCACGATGGATATCACGCTCGTGATAGCGCATGGATTCTTCTCCTTTGGAATTTTCTTCTTCATTTCTTCATAGCTGCTTGCCTTTCTATGTTGCACTCGTGATGGATTTCGCACTTACGATAGTAGCGATGCATCTCTACTCAATTCTGCTATTTTTTCTTTGCCAATTTCGCATTACTCCTAAAAATAACAACACCACAAACAAAACATAAAAGATACTAAAATCTAAATAAAATAGCTAAAACTAAACATTTGTAACACAATTCTAAACATAAAAAACTCACAAAATATGAAATAATCAAACTCATATCATCCTTTCAAAAAATATTCATCCCAAAATTACTTGATATTAATCTTAAAATAATTAAAGGTATTATAGTCACATGTCCTTATACTCCCAAGAAGCTTCCTTGTTCAAATGGTTTCTCCAAAAGACTTTCACTAAGGGAATCCCTTTGTTTTTATGCTCTTTGACCTCATCCATATGGATCTCAATAGGTTATTTGGTGCAAAATCCTAGGATTATAGTAAAATCTAGAACCCTAAAATAAAATTAAATAAGAACACTGTAAGGCCCTTACTTATACCCTGAGAGATTTATTATGTAATGTGTGATGCATGTGTTTAATTGATGATGCAGTTTATATATGCTTGCCTCAGTTATGTTATCATAAGTTAGGACCTAGGGCGAATTATTTGCGAAGAGAGAGGTAAATTGGTCATTTTATATTAAGTCCTACATGTGCATAAATTAAGAGAAAATGTTGAATTGAGAGTTTAATTGAAATTAAAGAGTGTAAGTTTTGTGGTAAAAATAGAAATTTAAGGAAACTAGGGGGCTACGTGCAATTAACAAGAGCCATCAAAGTGGACCAATGGAAAAATGACATTAAGCCTTTCTAGATTATTCATGAAACTCAAAGAAAAACTCAAGGGATTCCATAAGGGAGTGGCTGGCCATTCGAGGGCATAATTTCAGCCTCTTCTCTCCCTAAATAATCCTTAAATAACACAAAAGAAATCTCAACAAAATTTTGCTTGATTTTGAGAGGAGCGAGAATTTAGTAGTTAAGTGCATAAGGTATTCTCTCTTATTTTCTTCTTCAATTTGTTCTTATGGTGAGAATGGAATTAAAGGAAGATATATATATATACTTGCACTATTTTTCATGTAGAAGGAGAACCAAGTAAAGAAAATGGGAATGAGATCTAAAAAGGTTGAAGAAAGTGCTAGTTTGGCTTGAAAAAGATATGGAAACTTTTATTACTAGCATGTGTGTGGTTGTGGATGAGGCATGTTATCTAATATATTAGATAGGGATGAACATGGACTGGTTAACCGGTCCATTAGCAAAAAAATTAATCAATCCATATATATCGGTTTTTTCAAAAGACTAACCATTAACTAGGCCATTACAATCGGTTTTTCAAACTAGTTAACAATTTTTTTTCGGTTAACCACTACAATTATAAAGTGCAATTAAAAATTTAAATTATCAAAATACTTAAAAATAAAAAATTGAATAACTTACTTATTTCAACATATTGTTTTATTTTATCCAAATTTAGGAAGCAGTTATAGTTAGCTCTTATCATTTGATTTTTAAAATGGTGTCTTATTGTATTATCCAAATTTACATTTCTGAAACAAATTTGATATAAAGAAAAATTCTCAATTAAAACATAGATGACCTTTTCCTTCAGGGTGCTCGAAAAAGGAAGGTGTAACAAGAGGCCAAAATCAATAGGCATGACAGACTATTTAACGCAATTTACAGCAAACACATGAAGTTTTAAATGTTAACTATTCCACAAAAAAAAAATCATAAAATGTGATTTTATGTATGCTCTTACCGTATTAGAGAACAAAGGTGTACAATCCAACTAATGGCACTCCCCTTTCAAATTCTCATCCAATACGAGCGTAAGATAGGTTTTAAGTGACCAAAGCAAGTCACATATATCTAAAACCTTTTCAATCACCAATGAAGGATATGGCATTATGACATTCACATGATTAAGTTCACTAATTTCTTAATCTTCCATTTTTACTAAATCCAGAAATAACACATATGTGCCAACTAAAAGAAAGTCCATAAAATTACTTCAATAAAGAATAATCTTCCAAAAGAAAACAAGCCGGAAACTAGATATATGTTAGGCTAATGAGAATACGCCTAACAGAATGCTTGCCATATACCTACTCTAGGTATAGTATTTCTCATCTCTTTCCACGGTAATAAATGATTTGTAAACTCAAAATGAATTAAACTAAATTATCAATAAGCCAAAGCAGGAAAAGCACAATCCTATATATCTAAAGGAACACCATAAACATTACAAGTTAAAATTAAATGAAGCAATAACAAACAAAAGAAGCAAGCGAGAAGAATGAGGTTTTGCCTTCAAATAGAATGAGGTTTCAAGGTAACAGATCTATGGAATTACCTCCAACAAGTGAAAAGATAGAAACTTTTCCAAAAAAACCCACCAATTACTTTCGAGGGTTTAACTATAATTTTAATGTTGTCAAAAATAAAAATAAAAATAAAAAGGAGTAGCCATCTTCTCTTAGATTCAGAGTTGAAAGTGGACATGGAGAAAGCCTTACCCTTAGAGCTCATCAACACCGAGCAAAACAAAACACTTGGAGCTCCTTCCAAAAGCGTACCTTTCTTCAGTGTCTAGCTTCACTTGTATACTGTGCTCTGTAACTTGCTTCGGTAAACTAGAACTCGCAAGCATCAAGGCATAAGGAGTCAATGCATTATCGAGTATGTACTGGCATTGCGAAATGTAATCGGTGTTCATCAAGAAGCATTTCAAAGTGTGAAGGAGAGGGGCGGCTGCAGAAGTGTGAAAAATAGGGTTAGTTTGAGATAGGGTTTATATATATATATAATAAAGTAAACCGGTCGGTTAACCGAAACCAAACCGAAAATTGAAAATTAATATTTTTAAAAACCTTAACCATTTTTTTGGTTCGGTTAACCTTAAAAATCGATTCGGTTTTGGATCAGTTTTTCGGTTAACCATTTTTTTGATTTTTTTTGTTCATCCCTAATATTAGAGGTTATAATGAAGTATTGTTAAGGAAATTAAGTTTAAGTTACATGAGAACCAAAATAGCAAGGTAATTCTTAAAATACCAAAAATATGTCCTAAGATTCACTTGACCCCTTGAGACTTTTTTGGCTATAACTCAAGCTAGAGTGATTCAAACTAAGTGATTCTAGTTACTATAGAAACTAGACTCATAAATCTTAATTTTATATGAGAAGCTGAAACCTGAATTCTCTTGTATGATATCAAAAATTGGACTTGAACTCTGACTATGTTTGCTGCCGTATCAATAGAAATTTGTGTTATTTGTTAAATATATGGAGATTTACATATTTGATTGGAGTGATTTTAAATGTTTTAGATGTTAGTGTAAGCTCTAGCCCCAATGCATTGTTATAAAACACTTAAGTTAATAAATGAGGCATTTGTTTTATCTATTGTATTCCTGTGCATATCAATTGATAGAACTATCCAAGAATGTTGTTTCAGTTTAAGTTATCATGTGTGAGGCACATGGTTGTAAGACCTTGAAACAAATGAGACTTCATTCTAAATATTCTTAGTCAGTCATTATTATGGAAATAACAAATGAATTAAGACTAGTATGTTTTCTCTGATAATTTGAGTTCTATCTTACGGATCATAAGGACTGGAGTGTCAATCAGAGATCATAGATACATGTTTAGAACATGGTATATGGATTCGATTCGTTCATGAGAACACTACATGGTACAAGTCATAAGTGTTTCTCGTGTGCAAGTTTTGCATCGGAGTTCTTAGACCTAAAATCTCTATAAAACTCTTTATGAATTACTGTGTACTTTAACATACACCTAACCTGCTCGTAACAGGGTGACAAGTATAGTTATGCTTGGGCATGCACTGATCTATGTTAGAGAGCATGAGAGAAGTGAAGGGATTACCCCTCTCAATAAGAGAGAAAATATCACCGACCACTTGATCAGTGAACTGAGAAGTGTATGACCATACCGAGATGAAATAATGAGTAATCATTATTTATCTGAGAGTTCAGTGTCACTGGAATATTAAGAAAGGAATTAATATATATAAGGATGACTAATTCCATACCTTATATTAATTCTGATATTTAAGGGTAAGAGACTATGCAAAATTGCATTAGGTCACTAAATGCCATTTGCATTTTTATTTAATTTGGAATACTATAATATCTTGCTAGAGAATATATATAGCCTTTGGATTAATTTATTAATTCATTGCCAATATTAAATGGACCTATAGGATCGCACATAAAGCATTGGGCTTAAAATATTTAAATAAAGTATTGGGCATTAATTTGGGCTTTTAATTAAAGTCAAATTAATCTATGTAATGGGTATTAAAATTGATAATTGGACCTTGGTCCATGAGAGAGAGAAATTCGGCCAACAAGGATTAATTTCAATTAATTAATTATCTTGGATTAATTAAGTTAAATGAGTATTAAAGCCTAATAGCATTTGAATCAAAATAAAACACTTAAATAGGAGAGAGAATGGCTGAAATTCAAAGATGCACTACAAAAAAAATACAGAATAGCGATGAAAATTAGCGAGGACAATAAAATTTGTTGCTAAATGCACAATTTAGCGACAAAATTGCGACGAAAAATGATTTTTGTCGCAAATATTGTTAGCTGTGAGTGGGGAAACAGATTTTGCGACGATTTAGCGAGAAATAATTTTTGTTGTAGCTAATTTTGGGCGCCAAATTTTTGGCGCAAAAAATAGAGACGACTTTGCGAGCAAAGACCCCTCGCTAAATCTTAATTCACAGCTGAAATGATAAATTAACCATTTAGCGAGGACTTAATCCTCGCTAATTTTGCGAGGAACAAATCCTCGATAAATTAGCGAGGACAATTCCCTCGCTAACGGTTAAATAGATTGTCATTTGACATATTAACCATTTAGCGAGGACTTAATCCTCGCTAATTTTGCGAGGAACAAATCCTCGGTAAATTAGCGAGGACAATTCCCTCGCTAACGGTTAAATAGATTGTCATTTGATATATTAACCATTTAGCGAGGACTTAATCCACACTAATTTTGAGAGGAACAAATCCTCGCTAAATTAGCGAGGACAATTCCCTCGCTAATGGTTAAATAGATTGTCATTTGACATATTAACCATTTAGCGAGGACTTAATCCTCGCTAATTTTGCGAGGAACAAATCCTCGCTAAATTAGCGAGGACAATTCCCTCGCTAACGGTTAAATAGTTTAGCATTTGATAAATCGCTAACGGTTTAATAGTTTAGCATTTGATATAAACTAAATTATTATTATTTAAATTAAATTAAATTATTATTTTTATATTTAATAATATTAATTATTATTAATTATATAATAAAAACTTAGACGAACTAAATTATTGTTATTGAAATTAACTAAATTAAATTATTAAATATTAATTATTAAATATTTTTCCTTGCAAAACTTTGATGAACTAAATTATTATTATTTAAATTAACTAAATTGAATTTAATTATTATATTTATATTTAATATTTAATATTAATTTTTATTAATTATATAATAAAGAAATTAAATTACGAGAATATGGTTCTTATAAAATTAGCTTGAAAATATTTTTCATTAATTTTACGAGAGTCAAACTCTAGCTAATTACAAAATTAGCTTGGAAAAAAATTGTTGCCAATTTGGCGAGAACCAAATCCTAGCTAATTACAAAATTAGCTTGGAAAATAATTGTCGCCAATTTAGCTTGGAATGTAGTCCTCGCCAATTTAGCGAGGATATATCCCTCGCTAATTTAGCTTGGAATGTAGTCCTCGCCAATTTAGCGAGGACATATCCCTCGCTATTCCCTCGCTGATACTTAATTTTCATCTTTATGTGAGAATTAACTAGTTGCTAGGAAATGTTCCATGCTAAATTAGCGAGATAAGTTTTGTAGGCAATCTCCTAAAATTCTATTTCCATATTTGCGGGATATCAAAATTATTTTGATGGTATTCCTAAATTGAATTAAATTGTTATTTTTGCATACAATAATATTAATTATGATTAATTATTATAAATTATGTATAATAAAATAACTAATTTTTTACTAACAAAAATTAGATAAACTAAACTGTTGTTATTTAAATTAACTAAATTGAATTAAATTGTTATTTTTGCATACAATAATATCAATTATGATTAATTATTATAAATTATGTATAATGAAATAACTAAATTGCATTAGCTTGGAAAAAAATTTGTTGCCAATCTTGCGACATGGTTGTCCTAGCTAATTCACTCAATTCTTTGAGCGGGAAACCAAAGTTTTCAGCGGGATTCATTTTCAAGATGTAATTATCTTGGCCATAGATTTACCAAGGAAATAACAATTAAAGAAAAGAACAAAGAAGAATAAAGAAAAAGAGAGAGGAAAGGGGGGAGATCGGGAAAGGATTCAGCAAGTCGGAGTCAACTTGCTCAACGGAGGAGGAGCAAACGCCGCCATCCGAAGCGATGCAGTCCCTATCTGTTAACTCCGAGTTAAACAATTCAGCCTCTGCTTCGTCTTCCGCCGCCACTTCTCAGTAAGCTGTTCTTCTTCTTCTTCTTCTTCTTCTTTCCCATTCCCGTTCTTGATTTCTTCAACTTTAGATCCTCGAACCTCTAACCCATTTGAAGATTTGTGTTTCTATTCAGGATTTCGGTTTCTGAAATCGATAAAGCTTCAGAAACTGCACGAGGTGAGTTTCTTTTCTCTTCAATTCATGTAATGGTTCTGTAAAATTACACATTAAAAATGATTTTCTTTAGGTCACTTCGAAGAAGAGATATGTTAGCAAAGAACAGGTCAGATTCAATCTCCCTCAAGCTCTCCTTCTTTTTTTCTATTGATTAAGGTTTTCTTTCTCAATTCGTTTTTTCTCTCTGTATTTCCTTTTCTCAATTTATTATCTCTACTTTACTACTGCTATGAAATTGTTTAGCTGAAATTTGACGTGTTTTGATAGTTTGTATCATGCATTGGATTACAGGAGATATTGAGGTTAGACAATTATGTTAGTCTCTGGACTTTCAAGAATTGGAGCCGGGATCGGTAGACAGCTCCAAGAGGTTTGTGGGCATTTCTTTAAATGGGTTTTAAGTTTTGGAAGCTATAGCTGCTAGATAGGATAGAATATAGATATCTTAATTCTAGAGGAAGATAATTAGAAATTGCAAAACTGAACAATTCTTGCAGGTTTTGTTTCACTCAGTTGCCCCGTTTGCCCTTTCGTGCAGGTATATGTACATCCTTTTGGAGAAGGGGATATGTACAAACGCCTTACAGTCAATATTGGCAGCCTCAGGTATGTTGCTTTCATATGAATAATTAATGTTTAGTGGTTGCACATGCTGCTTTAGTGGTGCCAGCATTTTTTTTCGATAAAGCCAGCATTGGTTTTTACTTTCCTTACACATATATAATTAGATATGGAATTGCAAGAGGAAGACATAACTTGGATTGTGTGGAAGCCAAATTTCTTAAACACTTGTTGATTATTTGATATTGATTACAAGCAGCTCCTCTTTGCTAGCAAATACTGTTTTGAGCCGTAGAGTGTGGTATGATAATCTGGTCTAGATATTAAACATTTGGAATGATTTTTGACTAAACTTATGAAACAAATATAAATTTTATATGCCATGATAAGATAATAATTATTTTCTAAATTAACTAGCTAGTCTTGATTCTTCTTTCATTTACACTTACAAGAAAACATTTTGTATGAAGATAGAAAAAAAATAAGTAAGAAAAATTATGAACCAATGAAATTCAGGTGAAAGGCATTGAGTGAGTTATGGAAACTAATTGGATAAAAAGATTTTGCAAGTATTTCAAATGCACAAATAGAAGAAATGTGAAAATGGAAAAAACTTGGATATAATGGTTAGATTCTAAAAACTTTCAATGCTGATTGGATTTGAATTTCAACCGTACACCTGTGCTGTCGGATCTAAAACTTAGACCCTTGAATTTGGCTGCCATTTCATTTTTTAAGGCCAAGATCATGCTTGTGATAAAATTATGAACCAATGAAATGCAGCTGTGATGCTGCTTTCTGATGAATCAACAGTAGTCTGAGCATTTAGTGAGGAATCTTAAATTTAAGTAGCATAATTTTTCTGGGTTGAGTGTCATAAATGTGGCAGTAATTATGGTCTTAATGTTCTCTAGGCACTCTGCTCTTATTTCTTAGTTGATGAGGGGCAAAAAACTTTTTATTCCCAGAAAATAAAAAGAATTGTAATGGTGATTAGAAGAGTTAATTACGTGTCATTTTCTGGAGCAAGTAGTTTGCATGTTCCTTTCATGGGTATGGTATCAAGTTCCTTATGCCAGAAAAACTAGAGTGTTAATAAATTCTATATCCCTAGTCTTCCCATGTGGACTAACCAAATATAAAGAGATTCTCGGGAAATGTAATTAAGCTCAGGGATATTCTGCATTTTTCTATCTGAATTATTATTCTTCTGCTTGATTTAACGTATTATTCTAGTTTTGCTCTCGTTTGAATTATTATTCTCATTTTGCTTTTTATGGGAAAGTTTTAACAGGATTCTTTAATCTTAGGTTTTACATTTTTTTATACTCTCGTTTACTGTTTTAGATAGTTCTTCGACTAAAAGAGGATGCTCGTTCCCTTTCGCATATTGGGCTTTTTCTTTTGGGTTTTGTGTACAGTGAATTTGTGTTGAACGTGCACGTTAACTTGGATAACTTATCAACTAAGAATTATTTAACTGCTTGTTTTAAAGTTGGGTTAAAGTTATTTTCTTGCTGTTGAACTTTTTAAATAATATAAATTATCACTGAATTTCCTTTTGGATTGTTTTTTTGCCTTTTAAAAAAAGATATTTTGCCACTGTATTTTTTAAATTAGATAATTTGTGCCTCTAAATTTATCAAAATAATTAAGATAGACATTTTATTAAGTGAAACATGTTGTGTGATTGGTTGAGAATTGAAAAATAATTTAAATAATTCTATGCATTTTCTAACCATTTTGAGAATTGAAACAGAGTTTTGTTTCGCTTTCAACTTTGGATAATTGAACAACATAGGGCAATTGCATAGGAATGCATATTTTGCTTCTTTATTGTTACTATTGTATAGATCATATTTTACTTCTTTTTTGTATTTAGTCAAGTTATGCAAACACTGGTTAGATATTCAACATCAACAATTGGAAGATCAAGTTCTAATAATGACATTGGATGGAGTTCTTCGTTATCTGCAATCAATCACTACACAACAATAGGAACTAAAAGCAACTGGCATTTTATGAGCTATTTATGATTTTTAATTGTTACTGTTATATATGGATGTATTATTTTGGATATATTATTAGCAATGATATACACTTGTAAATAACAATTTATTCATTAATATATATATGTTTTTATATTAAATATTAAGTGAATATAAATTTATTATTTTTCAGTTTATTATTTAAATAATAAAATTTTCATATTAAATTAAGAAAACAAAAAATTTCATATGAATATTTAGTAAGGATAAATCTCATGCTAAATTTAGCAAGAACAAATTTTGTCACAAAATGCATGTTAAATTTTAGCAAGAAACTCATCCTAGCTAAAATTTAGCGAGGACTTTAATCCTCGCTAACTTTAGCGAGGACTAAATCCTCGCAAAACTTAACGAGGACTTTAATCATCGCTAACGTTAGCGAGGACTAAATCCATGCAAAACTTAGCGAGGATTAAATCCTCGCAAACGTTAGCGAGGACGAAAATCCTCGCTAAAATCAGCTAGGACGACTTTTGTTACAAAATTTTTGTCCTCGCTAAATCGTCGCTAAACTGATTTAGCGACGAAAAATCATCATTTAGCAAGGAATTTTGTCCTCGCTATTTTGCGTTTTTCTTGTAGTGATGAAATCATTGTGAATTTCGGCACATGTGTATATCCTAATTAAGTGGTATTTTTTATTAAATGTCTTATGCCATTTTAAATTAATTTGAATTTAAAATTTAATAGAATTTGAACTAATTTAAATCAATTGATTAGGAAGTGATGGAGGCTGAATATAAGACCTAATTCTAAGGGATTTCGGCAACCATAAAGCTTTCCTAATCTAGTGATATAAATAAGTTAATTCTATTTGACCTAGTTTAGTTTTTCTCTCTCTAAGCCGCCACACTCAAGGGGAAAGGACTCTTCCTTCTTCTCTTGGATTTTTGGCAGTATTTGAGCAACCTTAGGAAGAACAAGATCAGGTCTTGTGTCTTTAGTTTAATACCCATTACCATATACACAAAGATTAGAGCTAGCACTCTAAGTTTTAAGCCTTCCTTGCAATTATGTGTGTGAACATAGAGAGGAGTGGCGTAAAGGCTATTTCTTTGGCATTGGTGATCAAGATCTGAAGCATATAAGTTGATCCTATTTGTTGGTCATCATCAAAATCAAGATTTAAAGTGCATCTAAGATTGTAAGTTTCAAAACCTTAAAATTGCATGTTTTTGATTCTTGTTATGGATTGCATGATATGTATGATCAATTTTATTATTTTTCTGCTGAGTGATCATCATGTATATGCCATGTCATATTCCATCATTAGAAACTAGAAACACAGAGCAATAACTGTGTAGAAGATAACTTTGCTTGAAAAGGTCATTTAGTATGCCTAAATCGATGTGTAAGTTGAATTGCTTACCCTGTCTGTAGGATTTTATGTTCAGGAGAAATTTCATATGGCCAATCGCCCACTGTCGCAAGCATAACTATTGTTGTGAGCACGACAACAAGCTTTTATCCCCTATATTTGCCTATTCTTTTCCTTTTTCATCATATTAGGCTACCCCTGTGTGTTGGGCTTATAACCGAGCCTAATAAGCCTTTAAAAATAAGCATATGGGAGCTATAATTGTATATACATAAGAACTCATACCAAAATATTTATATGAGTTAGCATGATTTATAGTATTTCTATTCCATTGGATAATGTATATGTGTATACATGTTTACATTATGAAAGTTATATGTTAATAGTTAAATTACACTATCATGATTGCCTATGAATACTTACATTTATAATCATGCAATATGATGAATTAAATATAATAGATGAAATGATATATGAAATGATCAATGCCTACACATAGAACTTGGTAGTGGATAGATAGGCATGACTATAGGGTTACATATGCAGTTGCCATAGTCTCAACCCCATTTGGGTCTATAGTACGTCCCCTATTTGGGACCACAGTCTTGATCCCATTTGGATCCACAAGTTTAATACATTCGGATATTCATATGTCTGATATCTATGGTTATCCACAACACCCGTTATCCACACCTATAGACCTTAAGTAGGTTGTGACACCCTAAGTTCATTCCTACTACCCCTATCTTTCTTCTAAATCTAACACTGCTATCCGTACATCAATCACATACATATACTCAATGTATATATAAGTATATACAAAATCAGTATTCATGTTATCATTTCGTTAACACTAATGACTACCTTTAATACATGCCAGTCACCAATTAACAGTCTAACTTACAACCATACTCTTACTCATCCTTGATGTGCATGCCGTGCTGGTCTTCTATTATGTCTTTGAGTACCTGTTCTTGCGCACAATCAATAAATCGCACGCTAAGCAACGTTGTTGCTTAGTGGTGGTTACAACTACGCAAAATTTCATTCAATTAAATTTTTGTTTTAAATTATTATTATTATTATTATTATTATTATTATTATTATTATTATTATTATTATTATTATAAACAATTCTATTTGGGAGACTGATTCTATCTTTTAATATTTTATTGATTTGTTACCACAGTTTTAATTTCAATAATGCTTATGCTCCTGCCTAATCACACATTTACCTCTTCATACTTTTTAAGCTTATTAATTATGTTTTTCACTTTAATATTTTCTTAATTGCATTTACGATTTTCTTTACTTATTTTTTTACTGAATTTCATTTATTTACCAAACTTTATGTAAAAATTTCAATTAAGTCCCTGAGTGAACTTTTCCTCAAATTTAACTTACATTTTGACTTATTTTAATTTGTTTGACTTTTATGTCATTTTTAATGTACAAATTACATTTTAGTCATTTGAATTTCTTAAAAATGGCAAATTTATAATTTATTCCCTAAACTTTTGACTAATTAAAATTTTACCCCTTTTTGTCGTATTATGCTATTTTAACTTCATTATTCACTCTTCTTATTTCAATTGATCAATTTACCTTTATTTTATCACATAATTACGATTTTACCCTTGCTTATCACATTGATCTTATTTTTCACATATTTATTATTTATTTACATTTATGGCATTTAAGTTAACATAATTATTATTTTATCCCAAAATTTATACAAAATTATCATTTTGCCCCCTAGTCGTGGACAACCATGAACTGGATAAACGGAACATAAATACGATATACTAGGGGGATCTCACCACTAGGTGCGACACCAAAATCCCAGTACTAATGCATATAATACACCGACTATCCTATCTCATATCTCATGGTTATTTCGGATAACAAATATCTCATATACTCATGGTATACCGCGGAATAAATTCCTATAGCTAGCCATACTATCCAAAGAACTGGATTTTCCACTGACACTAAGGGCATTACTAAATTTTATTTCCTTATCATATTTATGCATTAATATTTGTTTTCCATATTTTTCTTTGGTCACATATTACTTCCAACTTGTTCAAGTAAGCTCATTACTCATGCATTCGTCTCATGTATGCTCATTATCATATAATTATGACTAAACTACCACATTTTTACATATTTATCATTCGGCTATTAAGAGCTTTTCCACTAATGAATTGCTTCTCACTCCAACTTCATGTCATACATAACTTTATATCCAATTATATTCATTTCATGGTGAAGTGAAATAATTACACATGGTAATTTTTAAGTTTCATTAACTTTTTGCATTATGTAAATATTACATAATAAGGTACCTTTCCTCTTTTTTCATTCTAATCAATATTCTTAGAATTCTTATGTCTTATTTTGCCTAATTATTATTAATTACTAAACTAAACATCAATTACTCGCTTTACATCCCATATATATATTTCGGCCATTATATAATTTTTACAACCATAAATCTTTTTATACTTTATTCTATGCTAATTAAATTTTTAATATTTATTTATAGGAAAATATACCAATGTATGCTTCATTTTTTTTTCTTGATTTCAAATAATTTTCTATATGAACATTATTATGTTTCAAACATAATTTCTTACATATCTATTATTTTTAACTCAATTTCACTATAGTAACTTTAGCCACTATTATACATTAGAATTTCATTTAATACTTTATAATTCATCAAATTTCCACTTAATGTTCTTAAGCTTCCCATTCGGCCACTATTGCTACTACCATTAATTAATTGTTTTTTTTATATTTTTATGTTCATTTCATATTTAATCATCCTCTTGTAATGTTACCTTAAATAATTTCACACTATTCTTCCATTTCATATTATTACATAATATAAAACTTATACTAAAATTCACAATTTAAATGAAATTGAGAGTAGTTTGTATCCACATATCTTATTTCCCTTGCTTCTTAGTCCTTACTCTTCAATTCTTTTATCCCTCATCAAAGAACATCATGTTCCTCTCAAACACTAAGTGGCCGAACCAACATGACCAAGAACTACCCATCAATTAGTCTTATAAATCTAATATAACATCATAATAACAATTTATATAGCTAAATCTATCTATTAGAGTCTTCCATTCAAATTAAAAATCTTAATTACACATACCTTAATTTCAAGAATATAAGCTTGGATCCTTAACTTCTCCAACTTCTTTTGCTTAAAAGGGAGTTTAGGGACTGCCAACATACTGTAGAGGGGCTGAAACCTTATATAGAAGCTTGGGATTAAAGAGAAATATGAAGAAAATGCAAGAAAAATTGAGAAGAAAAAGAAAAGAAAGATTCGGCCAAAGAGAGAAGCCAAGAATCTCGGTGAATAAGGCAGAGCATTCTGGAATTTCCTGTGTCTCTTGGTCTTTATATTCTTAGATTAATGGGCTTGATGAGTTTAATTGAGGTAATTGGGCCTAACCCAAGCCCAATAAGCATATAAAAATTATTTCTCTCCCCTTTCATGCTCAATTTTACTGCAAATCAATTCCAAAATTTTTAAAATAATAAATTAAGTCTCTATATAAATTTTCAGCTCAATCAAGGTCCGTTTCCAGTTCGATTCATCAAGGCAGTCCGATAAGCAAAATCTTGACTTCGCCAAAAAATTTATTTTTTATACCAAAATATTCTACATAAAATTTCATGCATAACTGAAAAGTTTGGTGATTTTTAAAGATCATTCACTATTTTTAAATTTTCACCGAAACCTTAATCAACCCTTTTTTCTCAGTTTCTCGATCTATTTTCTGAAATCAGTGTTTCCGATATCAGAATACCCTGAAATTTTTCCTCGCATGTACTAGCATACTCAGGAACATGTGATTAAAATTTCAACCAATTTCGACATCGTTTCAACATACTTCTGGCTTTAACAGTTAGTGCAGCCGATCCGAAATTCAAAATTTTAAAATTGTCAGAACACTTCTAATAGATCATTTAGGTTATTACTAATATATTTATGAAGTTGGAATAATTATTGGAGGTCAATACACCAATTCAGAGTACGGTCAAACTTCCGGTCAACCCTTTCTACGGTATCGAATAAAACTTCTCTATCTCGTTTAAGAGTAAATCTAAGCTCATTTTAAGCTCAAATTGTACCACTGAGCTTCATTTAACACCTACTTTCATAAAACTAATCCTAGGATAAACTGCCCATCGGATCATCCATCCTCGGATTATTCTGACCTGAGCACGTTTAACCTTTATACTTTCTTGGATTTCTCTATTCTCTTCACTCCGTTTATTCTGAAAACTACCCTGGAGTTATCTTTCTCGCTCTACAACATGCTAAGAATGTCGAATGCAAATTTTTGGGCCGTTACACAGGTATTCACAGGATATGATAAATAGTTAATACTTTATGCTAAATAATGACATGATATAGTCATGTGCTAATACTAGTTATATTAAAAATTGTAGGGCTGGGTATGTCAGTATGTCAAATGAGCAAGGATAGAAAGCAGGGAGTTTCACAAAAATACCCAAAAAAAAAAAAAGTTTCACTCAAAAATATCTTCTTCTTTTTTTTTCCTTTTAAAATTACCTTTTATTAAATTTTTATTTTTAAAAATACTCATTTTTTAATTTAACTCAAACTAAGTTTAGGAGCTACACAAATGTCCTTGCCTGAGATTTTCAATTCACTGAATAATATCTATGCGCTGGTAGTTACATTCTGGAATTTTGTAGGGATTTTCATGGTAAACCAGAACTTGAACTCCGGATAGAAAGTTATATTACATTATCTGACAAACCAGAGTTTCATGTTTATGTTATCTTTAAAATCTTTTTGCAACTTTCCCGTAACAGCATGACGTGAAAGTTCTCAAGTAAATGTCTTTCTTCTGAGTGGAAGTGGACTTTTCCTCCCATGTTTAAGATATTGGCAGTTGCGGCTTGTGGACTTCGCTTCGACAGTTCTTAGAGCATTTGCTGTGGGTCTCTCAATTTAATTGACTTAATTACATGAGACTATCTACTGTTACTAAATTACCTCGCAGAGTTTTTCTATGCTTTTGCTTCTTTAGTAAGGAAATGCTTACTTAGCAAATCCAGTTTTCCATTATCTGGTTTTCTGCAATTTAGATCTGGTTACTGAGGAACAATGTTTGAGCAAAGATACCAACATGCATCAATTTTGAACTTTTGAGTTGACATTATAAACTGAGTCATTATGAACTTTTCAGCAAAGATACAAATTGCGTATCCCACATTATAAACTGCTTCTTGCATAATATCATTGAAGCAATAATTTCTTTTAATTAATAATAAATACAAACGAAACAATTTACTTCCATCAGAAAAATAATGCCATTATTTTCAAATCAATTGAAAATCAATACATAAATAACCCATTTTAATATAAAATATTTTGTCAAAGATTTTCCATTAGAAATAGATGATGATAATAGTATGAAATTCTACTTGGAATTAGAGAGACTCCGATTTCACAGCATACCCTTTATGTATTATAGTGATTGAAAAAGGTTAGAAACAATAAATTTAATTAAATTTGTGACTTGTACATTTCAATATGAAAATCTAGTATAAAAAATAGAACATGATTTATATTCTGAAATTTGATATATCGGCCGGTATACCCAAATTTCATAATATATTTGCATTTTAAAATTTAATATATCAAGCCGGTATACCAAATTCTAGAACATGTTTTACATTTTGAAATTTGGTATACCGCATGATATACTAAAATCTAGAACTGAATTTCTCTTCTTTTTTTTTTATTATACCAAGTAGTATATCAGATATATACCATTCGGTATACCAAAAAATAGAAGATAAATTTAATTCTGAATTTTAATATATCGGACGATGTACCAGGTATACTAACCAGTATACCAAAAAATAAAAGATAAATTCAATTTTGGATTTTGGTATACCAGACGGTATACAAGTTAATTGGTATACCCAAATCCAAAAGATAAATTCCATACTAAAATATGATTGATTTTCATCTAATATCACTCAATATCCATTTGCTTCAACAAAAAAGAGCATATTAATTATCTATTAGTTCATCAATGATCATAAACTTTTTATCAATTAAAAAAATATTTACAATTGCTATTTTATTTAAGTACATATTGTCAAAGTACAATAACTTTTCCTTTGTAATTGGAAACATTTTTAAATTTAGGTTTTCTTGGAGGTGTTCCAAATTTACTCTTAACATCTTACAGCTGCTTTGTCAATCCATAAAAATATAAAGATATTGCCAGTCTTGCCTAATGGACTTTGTGTGATGATATAATCACAAAGGTAAGAACCAAAATATATGATCAACATGCACTTACAAAGAGATGTTTATAATTGTTTTTTTTTTAATCCGAAAATTCTTTAAAATAAAAAAGATAATGATAAATATGTAAAATCTTGTCAAAAATATATATTCAAAACAGAAAAACGACAAAGTGGACAGTGGGTATCCAAAAGAAGCCATTGTTGAATGCAGAGACGGTGAAAGATATGAGTGCAAAAGCCAAGCTCAGCACACTCATCTCCTTCCTTTACTTCACCTAAGCAACTGCAGCAAATTTCTTCATTTGCCAATTTCTCCCTAATAACAATAATCTTTAATTCTTCTTTTCTAATTTCTTCCCATTTTCTTGATCCACGACTTTTGATATCATTATTATTATTCTCTTCTTCTTCTTCTTCTTCATGGCTACTTAATGAACCCAAACATAACATTAAGAAATTGATAACAATTATACCACTCACTACTCCACAAACTATCCAAATCTGATGATCGTCGTTTTCAGAATAAGTCGGTGGTTGCAACACCAGCGGTGGTGGAGAAAGAAAATTTCGATTCATGGTTTTTATGGAATTCAAACTCCAAACCTGGCTAGATTACGAAAAAGAAGTGATTCTTTGGGTTGTGTTCCAATTTTAAAATACAATTAGGGCTTAATATAAAAGTGGCATTTTTAAAAACTTAAAATAAAAAAAAAGGTATTCTTAAAACTTTAAAATTGATGGGTGTATTTTTAGAAGTGCGGTTAAAAATGGGTATTTTGTGTAAATTCCTCGAAACAAAATCAATTACTCACAAAGTGAATTCAGTATACAAATCAATTTCTTTGCTCAATATTGTTATTTGAGGATTTTGGGTATAAAGGGAGATGAAGCAAAGATGAGAGAGTGGATAAGATCCAATAAACACTAATGATGAATCAAAAGAGAAAATAAATAAATTTTGGATTCAAAAAGCAATCTAAATTAGAAATGAAGCAGAAAAACAACCAATCTCAAGTCCACAGTCTATAGTTTTAAGCTTAGCACCATCACTAGGAATATCAAATAATAGATTCTCAGGGTTAACATCTCCATGCATAATGCCTGAAGAATGGCAAGCTTGCACAACATCAATGATAATCTCGCTCAACTTGGCAACATTTTTCTTATTGCAATGATATTTTGCTACATTTTATCAAAAAGCTCTTTATGCTTTAGTCATTTTAGGAATTTTGTTCGAGAATTTTGGATATAAATAGAGCGCGCACGGAGATGAGAGAGGGAATAAGAGAAAATAAAAATTATTTGGTAAAAATAAGATGAGAATAGGAAATAAAGAAAATAAAACCCCATGTTATAATTTAAACACTGGACAATAGGGGTTAAAGTCCATATGTTCAAACCATCAAGCTAAATTAAAAATTTAAGCCAAGTTTGATTCACTGAATTTCACATGTGATAATATAATATAATACAAGCTAATACAAATATGGTATTTAAAAAGTTTTTTGAAAAATTAATATGTGGATAATATAATACATCATAAATTTCATTATCTCACATACACTAGATAAAATAATATACTATAAATAATTGGATTTGTGTAATACAACAAATATCATATTAATATTAAATACCACCACACCACCATCGTCGCTGTTGCCACCACACCCCCATCGCTGACACCACCACCACTGCTACCATTACCATTGCTGCCGCCACAATAGCCACCACCACCGCCAAGCTGCCACTACAACACCACCACTACGACCGCCATCACCATCCTACCGTTGCTGCCATCACCCTGTTGCCGCCCTCGTTTTGACATCACCATCACCACCGTCACCCCCACCACCACACCGTCATTGTCATCGCCAACACCAACACCACTACCTCCATCACCATTGTTGCTACCACCACCGCTGCCACCACCACCACCACATTGTCCTCCTGACCACATCGCCGCCGCCACCACCACACCGCTACCGTTATGGACGTTGCCCTCGCCGCTACCATCACCATCGCTGCCGTCACCGCTACCTTGCTGCCATCGCCATCATTACCACATTGTGATCAAATTTTCAAATTTATAATTAATATTGAATGTATAACATAATAGCAATTATATAAAAATTATATTACAATTGATAAATTATTTCATTTTTTGCTCAAATATTTCGTCAAATTTGTTGTTTTAATTTTTTTTTATTTTTTATCTAATTCTGATTTTAGAAATACCGATTTTTCTAATAATATATAGTCATTTCTCATTAAATTTTTTCATTTTTAATAAAAAAATTGATGTATTAAAATTTGTATTTTATAATTATAATTTTTTTATTTAAATTAGTTACAATAAAAATAATTTAATTGTAATTATTTTTAATTTTGAAAAAATAATGTATTATGACATTATACAATAAATACAGTATACAATATTATAGACTAATACAATTTTGTACCAAATAATGTATAATATAATACAAGCTAATACTATCCAGGTTAATATTATATAGGTTAATACTATACAGATTAATATAATACAGTGAACCAATTGTGCTCTTAGTGTGTGTGTGTGTGTGTATATATATATATATTTTATGTAATACCCTTATTTTATACTTAGTTGTAATCAATATATCCGGTATCATGAAACATGTTTTGCTATGCTTTTATGCTCGTAATATTTTTTTTAAAACATAAATCCAACGTATATAAACTATACTATTAAAAACATTACTACATACTGAAGAGTCTCTTTGGAGAATTCAAGATTTACATCTATTAAACATTAATACATTACATCCTTATCAAAATAAATAAAGATCTTGTGACCAAAATGAACTTAATAGTAGACTATACTTTCAATTTCTTTCTTGTGTTGGCCATCCTACTGCAGATATTATCCCTGAGAAGAAAAATTCTTTCTTTCAATTTTAACCCATTCTAACTTTCTTTCCTTTAATAACACCCCAACATTCATTTTTTTATTATAATTACCCTCAAAATCACATTTATATCTCAATTAACCACTTAACTATATTTTATTCCAATTATACACAATTATATGTCACAATGCTAATTGACTCTTTAACCCTCTATCACAAAAGATCATTAATCCACTAGGTCTTAACTTATAATAATTCATTTAATTAAACTTGATTAAACATTAATAACATGATAATGTCATTGAATTCTACTATGGCCTATTTTGGATCCTTATAATTCTTTTCTGCTTAAAGAATTTCATCCTCGAAATTCATACATATATCCTTTACTCATATACATCACTAGTATTTCTATACTTCTATCTGTACTTATGTATCTATCTTAATCAACCTTTATTCAATACTATATCTACTAACTTCTCTAGATTCTTTCTTTAACTTTATTCACTTCTGAAGTAACTCTATTCCATATAAGGGCAATCTTATCATACAATTATATCATTATTATGCTTAACGTATGTCTTGTCAGTTTTTTTTTATCAATTCGGGCCTATACATGTGATATGATGTTGTGCTATGAGTGAATGATGCTTTCATATATGCAATTAAATGCAGAAGTATAATCTCATGTCACTACAAGAAAATGTAAAAATAGCAACAGAATCAAATTAGCAATGAAATTCAATTTTCGTTACTAAAATTGGTTAAAATTTGCAAATTTAGTAACGAAAAAATATTTGGTTGTCTTCCGTCGCTAAAAGTGGAGGAAATTTTTAGCGCCAAAATTTAACAATGAAAATTAGCAACGGAGTCGAATACCGTTGCTAAAATAGGTGCCAACAGATAGCGAAAAAATTTTGGAACGAAATATGACTTTTGTTGCTAAATTAGCAACAAAATATAATTTTTGTTGCTAATTTAGCAACGAAATATGATTTCGGTTGCAATTTTAGCAATGAAAATTAAATTTCGTTGGTATTTGTGGTCCAAAGGAGATAAAATTTTTTTTTCCAAAAATAGCAACGGAATTGCTTTTTTGTTGCTAAAATTGCAATGAAAAATCCATTTGGGTTGCAATTTCAGCAACGAAATTTAGATTCCATTGGTATTTTTGGTTCCAAATGAGAAAAATTTATGTCTAAAAATAGCAACAGAATAGGATTTTCATTGCTAAAATTGCAACCGAAAATAATTCGGTTGTAATTTTAGCAATGGAATTTCATTCCTTTGGTATTTTTAGTTCCAAAAAGATGAAAAAAATTTGGATCCAAAAATAGCAAAGGAATTATTTTTTCGTTGCTAAAATTGCAATAAAAAATCTATTTAGTTGTAATTTTAGCAACAAAATTCAGATTCCGTTGGTATTTTGATTCTAAATGAGAATAAATTTATGTCTAAAAGTAGCAACAGAATTGAATTTTTGTTGCTAAAATTGCAAATAAAAACAATTGGATTGAAATTTACGTTGCTAATTTATATATATAAAATAAAAAATAACCCCTACCTACCTATCTCTTCTGTCTCTCTTCCCCCTCACGCCATAAGCCGCCTCCCTCTCTTTGAATCCGCCCCTTACTTTCTTTCCTTCCCAATTCTCTGCTCGAAGAAAGGTAGATCCAGTCTAACATATTTTCTTTCTTTTCTTACAGCAAAAGTCCCCTTTGTTCACTACCTTCCTGGTATAATCTTATTCCTCTCTGAGTATTTCCTTTTTTTTTTTTAGGGTTTTGATTGTTCATTTTTTCCATGAAACCAGAGAATCTAAGTCGATCTTGAGTAGAATCTAGTACAGTATTGAGAAAAGGCAGAGCTGAGCATCATCTGTGATTATTATTCATGGATTTATTGATTCTCATGTCCATTTTCTCTCTAGTGGATTGCAGGTGTTTAGCAATATTTCTCTTTTGTTTTATTTCCTTCTTTTTTTTTTTGTTGTGTTATAGATATCAATTTTAACTATTTTTCAAAGTGGGTTTTGATTTTGTGATGTAGGGATTATACATTTGCTGGTGCGAGCAACCTTGAACACTGTGCCAAATACTTGAACCAGACGCAGAGAATGGGGGCAAAACTGATAGACATGTCGGGCCAGTTTCACCGAGTTTAGCTTGGAGCAATTGAAAGCTGCCACGAGTAGTTTCTCTTTCGACAATATTGTATCGGAGCACGGTGAAAAGGCTCCCAATGTGGTTTACAAAAGGAAGTTGGATAATGATCATTGGATCGCTGTTAAACGATTTAAAAGACTGGCGTGGCCCGATTCTCGCCAATTTCTTGTGAGTTAACTAAATCTGGTTGCTTGCTTCTATTTGGCTCCTGAGATTCTCCTTTTTTTTTTTTCTTGTTTTCAGTTTTGATGGTTTTATTGTTAACTGAAATGTGATTCAGGAAGAATCAAGATCGGTGGGGAGTCTGAGGAGCGAGCGATTGGCGAATTTGATCGGATGTTGCTGTGAAGGCGACGAGAGATTGGTCGTCGCTGAGTTTATGCCTCATGAAACGCTTGCTAACCATCTATTTCACTGTTAGTTCTATTTCTTTCTTTCTTTCTTTTATTTTTTTATTTTTTTTAAAGAATAGATTTATAAGAAAATTAAAGGAATTGTTGTTGACTATAAAATTCGCTATGGAGATGAATTAATGTAGGGGAGAACCAGCCTATGAAATGGGCAATGAGGTTGAGGGTAGTATTTGGCACAAGCTCTGGAGTACTGTAGCAGCAAAGGGAGGGCTTTGTATCACGATCTCAATGCCTACAGAATTTTATTTGACAAGGTAAGGTGTGAGTTTTATGCCTTCGCCAGCAGCATTTATATATATATATATTTTTTTTTGTGTTAGATCCATTGGAACCTCTGGTTTATATTGCAGTATGGTAATCCAAGACTTTCTTGCTTTGGGCTAATGAAGAATAGTCGAGATGACAAAAGTTACAGCACCAATTTGGCTTTCACCCCTCCTGAGTACTTGAGAACTGGTAACAGCATCCCATCATGCATAGATCATTCCAATCCGAGTCTTATGAATTATGATCTAATTTTATAAAGTGACTAGAATGTAGAAACTGACGTGCCACTTTGAGTAGGTGTTACGATTAGAAATAAACAGAAAACTATAAGGACTTGCGCTTGATTGCACCAGTTATCATATAAAAGCTATGCCATTTCAATTCAAAGCTAAGAAAAGCATGCTGTGAACAGGTAGAGTGACTCCGAAGAGTGTAGTGTACAGCTTTGGAACACTCTTGTTGGATCTCCTGAGTGGCAAACAACTAGGTCTTAGGTTTGCAATATCTATAGAACTTCCCTGTGTCTTTAACCTTACACCATTACATCAAGGATGTTTGCTACAAAAATGATGAAGTTTCCAAAAATCATGGGTTTGGCTGGCCTGCAATATATTCTTTTCCACAAAAATGCTTCTGCAGCCAATAGCTCTCAAATATCTTCAAGAAATAGAGTGAGTTAGGGGGTTAGATGCCTCAAAATATTTATTTCAAGATGTCAATTTGGAACAAAAATTTTGCATCTACTTGTAGTGGATTTTCACGTTTCAATTTTTTAGAGAGTTCTACTTGCTAGTATATAATGTCTTTACTATCCTTACAGCTTGGAGATTATTTGTCTTCCACATTAAATCTCTGTTTGATCTTTCCTCATTTATGCTCCAAACTTGGGGATTTATACGACTCTGAACTTGCTTTTAGGCACTGGACCTGATTCGTGGCAAGAATTTCCTTATGTTGATGGATTCTGCTCTTGAGGGTCATTTTTCGAAAGATGATGGAACTGAGTTAGTGCGGTTAGCTTCCTGTTGTTTACAGTATGAAGCCCGTGAGAGGCCAAATGCAAAGTCCTTGGTCACTTCACTTTTATCCCTTCAGAAAGAAGCAGAGGTAGGTACAATAGATGATTGAATTAATCTTATTTTGGCAAGTCCTGATATTTTTGGCTATACATTGTTAAAAATCAGGTAATTTGTTCACACTTCATATTATATTGGTTGGCTTCTGCTTAGCTGAACAAGTTAATGTAGAATACGCTATAATTTCTCAAAAAATGAAGTTTTAGCAGGTTCCATCTCATATTTTGATGGGTATATCACAAGAAACTGCATCATCAACTCAACAATTGTCATTAACTCCTTTTGGTGGGGCATGCCTGAAATTGGATCTTACCGCTATTCATGAAATACTGGACAAGATTGGATAAAAGGATGATGAAGGGATTGCCAATGAGGTTTGCAACTGCTTATACATATTTAATGCCTCCTCTCCGTGAAAAACGTGACCGCATAATGTTTTGTATGCTAAATAAATAAATAATAATAAAAATTGCCACTCTGCCTTGAGTCAATCTAGGAGTAGCAGCGGCAGTTAACAGGTATAGAAAGAATCGACCTGAACTTTCTAAACCAATCTTAAATGGGTAATGTTGTGTCAGCTAGGGTATATGACTTGACTGATCCAGGGCCTTACTCGATCTGGATAGATATATTGTGAGAAAGGCTTCATTTATTTTCATTATACTATAAGACCTTCTGCAGCATGTTCTACCTCCTCTCCCCACATGTGTACATAAAAGTAACCGACTTGAAGGAAATAGAAGAGGTTCTACCTTCTCTTACCCTTAGGTAAAGCATGTCTGGTTTCTGCTATTTTCTTCATCTATCTATAGTCTTTTAATATTCCTGTCGTCTTGCTTCGATGCCCTTCATTTCTCTTGCATTGCAGCTTTCATTTCAAATGTGGACAAGTCAAATGCAAGAGACATTGAATTCTAAGAAGCGTTGAATTACTGCTTTTCGAGCTAAGGATTTTGCAACCGCCATTGATTGCTACACACAAGTGAGTATTGCAGTTTTTCTTGATAATCTAGAATAGGCTAAACATGATGATTGAGAAGAAATGGGTAATCTAAATGGTTGTCGTAACTTCGAAACAATAATGTAGTAGAGAGCTTCCAGCACATTCAGAATTAAACAACAGGGCGAACTGAATGGTTCTTTGAGAGTTCTCTTCAGTCGTTAGTTGCATTTCAAAGAAGTAGGTCTTTGTATATCTTTGTAGCGGGTAGATTTGATTTTAGGATCATGTATGATAAATAATTCATGTCAGTTAGGCTTACAAGCTAAGGTTTCATTTTATTGTAATTTTCAGTTCATTGATGGTGGAACCATGGTGTCACCAACAGTATATGCCAGGCGGTGCTTATCTTACTTGATGAGTGACATGACTCGGGAAGCTCTTGGGGACACAATGCAAGCCCAAGTCATATCTCCCGAGTCGCCCACCGCCTCATACCTTCAAGCAGCTTGCCTCTTCACCCTTAGAATGGAGGCCGATGCACAAGAAACACTCAAAGATGGCACAAAATTAGAAGCCAAAAGGAACAAAAATTGAAAGTGTACGGATTTCTTTTTTTTTTTTTTTCTAATTCCATTTTGTGTTTTTATTTTATTTTATAGTTTGTGTAGGCTAATATATGTAGTCTTTGTTTTTCGATTTCTGCCACCACTTTGAGTTTTTTCTGATATTAAAATATCTGAGTATTCTTCAGTAATTAGTAATTGTTATTTGTGTTGATAAATCGTATTTATCTTGAATCTTAAAGCGTTGAATGCAGTGGTTGATATATTCAAACAACTGTCATTAGTTTCCATGCTAATACAGAGATTGTCTTGACTCCTTATTTTCTTCAGGTTGAGATTCTTGCTTGAAGATATACCTTTCACTACGAAACTGGTTAACTTAATAATTCATAAGACCATGCACACCACAAAGAGTTTAATGCCATAAATAAATTCTTCCATATACATCAAGCAATATATTGTTTTGTCCTATGTCCTAACATTCAAAAAGCTTCAACAGTTTCCTTTCCATATTTTAGTTTCACTGCTATGTCCATTCATTTGGTTTTGTATCTTCCTCCTCTCCATTTGTATTCAATAATCTAATGTACAACATATTTTTCCCCATCCGCTGGTGGTTCTTGGTTGTTTAGCTGGTATTCTTCATGTCTCTTCTAAATGTTAAGTTAGTTACTCTGTCTAGTTGCCATTTCATTTAAATGTTATGGACAAATGATAGCTGCATTACATACAGGAACACATAATAATTCTATACATATTTACAATTTTAGCAGCATTTGGCTCTTTGGTAGCAAATAGTTGAATTTTAGCAACTTTTGCGATGCCTAATCAAACTGCCTAAATCATGTTATTCTCATCTTGAAGGACTGGAACAGTTCACTGCATATTGACTTTCATAAAATCTGAAAAAATACCCGGGTTGCCTAACATGCTTGAATCTTAGTTTTTGTATATCTTTAGTGTGTGAGTGACTACAGCCATGTTTACTTATGGGTGCAGATCCGCAAGAGGCTGTTTGGTCAGGTTGTTGCATAATGCGTTGGCTTAAATTGTGGTCTCATCCTGGGTAATGTTATGTCAGATATGTGAGAAGTTAGATTTTATATTGATTGCTTGGTGTCGTGTATTTTTAATATAAATCCTTTTGTGTATAGAATTACCTTTATTTGTGAAATTAAGGAAGAATGCAGCTCTGAGCATGGTAATGCACTCTTATATAATCATGAACAGTATTTTTTCTTTGCTCAAAATGTACTTTTCTGCCAATAATAAATAGAGTATTTAATTTATTAAAAATATAAGTAGAATCGAAAAATCATGTTGTTTTAACTAGGGGTGAGCAAAATCGAATTGAATCACGAACAATTCAGTTATTATAGTTCGGTTATTTTTGTTTGTTTATTTGGTTTGGTTTTTTATGGTGAAAATTTGGTTTTTTATGGTGAAAATTGGTTATACTGAATCAACTGAGCTAGCTATATATTTTGAATTATAATTAGTTTAAGCATAATTATTTAAGTTGCATTAAAATTTAAATTTGTTGTATGAGGACTTTTCAAGAATGAAATAGTATTAAAGTTTGATCCAATGGTGTACTATTGCTTTGGATAGTTGTAAGGTATTGCTGAATTGAATTTTGAGCCATGCAATGAAGATGAAAGGATCAGTGATTTGCGATTTGTTCAGGTGATTGATTGGCTTATCAGCATCAAATTAAGATTAAGAATTAGTTAGTTAATTAGGTAGTAGTTCATTATCAACCATTTATAGTAGAATTGCTTGTTATTTTGTTTTGTCTTGTGTGATTATATTGATATATTGTGCAAATGGCTGTGACAACTTACAACACGTCTCTTCCTACAGTAGAAAGATACAAAAATGGTAGTTTACTTGGCTTTGGAAATTATTTTTGTACTGTTATTTAGCTTTTTCTTTTTTAAATAAAAATTGTATCTTTACTGTATTATCTTGTACTTTAGATTTTAGATTTTCTTGTACTTTGTTTGTTTCATGAGTATTAAATGGTTTCTGTAATTGGATTGCAGTCATATGCTAAGGAACACAATGATATAAATTTAATGGTTAAAGTGCTGAAACTTTTGAAAAAGTGCTGACATTCTAAAGAATGTTCTTTTGGATTTGCAGTAGTTGTCTGCTTGTTCTTTGATGTTTTGCTAAAGCTTATTATTGATTGATTATTATATTGCTCATGAATCACTTTTAGGATGAGCATGATTTTAATATTTTTTTAGACATTTGTAGTATTTGTTACAATGCTAATGACTAGAAATTAATGTCGAAGCATGCAAAAAGGTTTGTCAAGGCTGGAGTGAGGCTATAAAAAATTGCATTTGACATGTGGATGAATTTGGCTACCAAAAGAGGTATTCTTCTCTTTTTTATAAATAATAAATTTTGCTTTGAGTTTGTGTAATTGTGTGTATCTATATGCCTTTTCATAATCTTTATGGATAATTGTTAGTATCCAGTTTTACATGTTTTGTCCATAAGATTTTCAAAAAGTAGAAAAGATGTCGTCTTTAATACAATAGTTATGTAATTATGATGCATGTTTTGTTCATACATGTCCACTTAATTAGTAAATTACTACTGTTTGCAACTACAGAACTTTTCAATGAAGCATTTTTAAGAGGTAAATCTTGACAAAGAACACAAAAAATTTTGGTTTGTAAATGTTTGATTGTTGCATCTTTGGAAAAATGTGCAAATTTTGATAGCATGTAAGGGTCCATATTGAATGGATTGTATTTTATATGCATTTTAGGTGCACTTTTATTTCATTTGGCGGATATAGGCTTTTGCATAAATTTTGTGTAAAAAATCAACAATAATTTAGTGATGAAATAGCGACGATAATTCCGTCGCAATTGTTTTTTAATACTAGCTGAATTTAGCAACGGAAACTTAAATTCGGTTGCTAGAAATAGCAAAGAAAATTGGTTTCGGTTGCTATAAATAGCAACGGAATTTCTATTCGGTTGCTAAATATAGTAACGGAAATTGATTTCGGTTGGTAAATATAGCAACGAAATTCTAATTCCGTTGGTAAAAATAGTAACGGAAAATAATTTTCGTTGCTAAAAATACCAACCATCAAATTTGCAACCGAATGTTCCGTTGCTATTTTTTATTAGCAACAGAAATTCAACAAATTTGGTTGCTAATTTCCGTTGCTATTTGCTAATTTTCTTGTAGTATTGTAATGCACATATTTTTCCTCATCCAAACTATGAAATGTTTTGTCAACTGCCCATATACTAAAAAATAACTGCTGATTCGCGATGGCAAATTCCATCGCTAATTGGCCAATTTTGTTGAGAATCTATTTTGGCGATTGCGCGATGAATAGTCGCGAAAAAGGTCAGTTGCTAAATTATTTTCGACAAAATGACAAAAGTCGTTAATTTCGCGACAAAAAATTCAATCACAAAAAAGGAAAAATTTGTCGCTAAATGAATTTTGAAATTAGTCGCAATAATAATAATAATAATAATAATAATAATAATAATAATAATAATAATAATAATAATAATAATAATAATAATAATAATAATAATAATAATAATAATTAGCGATAAAAATTTTCATCACTAAATCCGTCGCTAATAAATTTCATGTCAATAGCAATAGTTTGTCGCTAATAATTACCATCTCTAAATGTTAGCAACGAAATGTTAGTAGCTAAATATTTTTAAATTTCTAATTTATTACGTATTAGCAACACATTTGTTGTTGCAAATCCGTTGCAAAATGATGGCATGATTTTTTTTATTTATTAATTTTCTTCTTGTATAATCAACAAAATTATTTTATTATATAGAGAAAATTTTTGCTTGAATTCCATTCAAAAGTCCTTGACAAGCTTAGATTTTTGTCTTCCATACATTTCCAATCCATAATGAATTTCATATAGCTCAACTGATGAACAAGTACTAATTTTCCTGATACATGTAAATAAACCTATGGCTTACATATGATTCAAAATAAACCAAATCAAATCATAACACATGATAATATGTTATTGGCTCAATCATTATTATCAAATCATAACACATGACAATATGTTATTGGTTCAATCTATGGATAATGAATGCATACATTAGAAAGCATATCGCATAGAAACTAAAGACATTTTTTCTAAAATATCTAAAATTCAAAGTTCAAAAACCAAATGTCTATTTAACTCTAATAACAAACATCAAAAACATAAGCTTGGCATTGATTTCCACCAGATCAACTCAATGCCTCGAGCTTATCTATGCACGTTGCATACCTTGAAGATGTATATCCCATTATCATATGTATTGCATATATTTGTTTCCATATCTTGTCCTCATTGTACAGTTCCTATAGTAGAGTAAGATAAGTAGTTATATACAATTCAAGTCATTATGCAACTTCATTCATTATCTAAGTCTTAATTAGGATTTATCATTAAATGCAAAAATAAATTGAACATACCCTTTTTAGTAGTCTTTGCCAATAATATGATCTATAACAAATCAACAACAAACAGAAACATGAATAAGGCAGTCCAAAAAATTAAAAATAACTAACAAAAAAAAAGGTAAAAATAGACATATAAGTGACTACACATCCAATTGAATAAACACCACCTCAAACTCTCAAAGGTACTTGGATTAGCGATCAAACCTCATAGTGGAGAGCAGAAAATCCAATCTTCGGCCACAAAACATATGGATGTTTACTTCTCTCCCTTCTTTCAATCTAACTTCAACCTATTATTTACAGTTAAATCAAATTGATGATATTTTGTTGTGTCATTTTTTATACATGATAAGGTTTGATTGGTTTAAATGTATCTTAGTAGGACATATCCTACACTTAGTCACCTTTATTAATTACCCAACAAAGATATCACTAAACTATATATGTAGGTATTACATTCATGTGAAAGCCTACAATGATAGTTTACGCCAGCAGTCCTTGATTCTGACTGAAATCAAGTGATCATATAATTAAATAAATAATATAAGTAAAAGTAGTTTATTGTTTTTATTACTTTAAAGTCAGTAATTAAATATTTTAATTAGGGTATTCCTGCTCTGCTCTAAATTAAGTCATGACCATTGACTCTAGATCCACCACCTATAGAAGAACCACCATTGGCTTCTTTTTAATTCCATGTAATGAATCACAAAAGATATTGGAGAAACCTTCTTAAAAGAAATCCACCTATAATTATAGACTCAACCCACTTAATTTCCTTCAAATTTCTTTTCCTTGGTAAAAGAATTAGTAGAAACCAACCTAAAACTTTTTATATTTTTTACTTTTACTAAGTGCTGACTACGATATTAGTGGTGAAGAAACTTCACATGCTTGTGTAGATTTTGATCCAACTTAACATTTATCAATTTACCTATTTATTTCTTTGAGGAGCCCATTGTAGTGTCGTCATATAGGCCCCACATCAAACTAAATAGAACTCAAGATTTGGAGTCATTTCTAATTACATTATTGAAATATTGTATAGTTTGCAAGATAAGGACTCAATTTGATGACCAAGTAGCAGCACTATAATTAGATTTAATGGTTTTAGTATCTTATCCATGGAATCTTTGTATCTACTCACTACCAAGAAATTAAACCAAACAAAAAGCTTTCAACTATGTCAAGCCAAAGATCACAAGTAGCTTCAAAAACTACTCATCATCAACATTAGATTAATTATCTTAAGTATGATGAATTAATTTCAAATAATAAAAAAATCAATTAATTTTCCTTCTCAGTGATTTGATATATTCTTCTCTGGATTTGAATATCAAAATGCTTATTCCTACATAATAATTAAGTAATTCAATATTATTCCCAATGTTTGCCAAATATACGCATAGAATAGAACATTTGGTAAGAGACTCTAAAATTATATCTCTAACATTTCTATATTGTTTATAACATCAAATAAATCTTGTTAGGAGTAAACTAGCAACTAAATAAATAAGCAATAAAGCTTTGACCAAATAAATAAACAATAACAATAGTAAAAGCTAGCAAAGACAAAAAGAAGAAGGCAATAAACTTAAAGCTGGACAATCTTCTGCAGATAATATAACAAGTGTTTAATATAAAGAAATCTTCCTCATGAATACAAATCATTATTACAATAAGATCACACAAAGCAATTAAAAAAACAATATGTCATTTTATTTTAAGATAACATCAGTAGCTTTAATTTTTTAAAACTGACTATGTTACCCATCTACTGCCTCAGACAAAGCAAAGAAAAAAATGTCTATAGAAAACCTTATAAGTGTAGTGTTGTGGCCTGTATTGACAAAAAATTACCAACATCCAGCCAACTTAATCAAATGACAAGAAGTAGTAAATTAGATGTCACCTAACAGAGTGATTATATAAACTTTAGCCTTCTCATTACTCAGTATTCTATAACTTATATTTGTGAAAAGATAATAAATAGCAACTCAGATTCTCATTTTTTTCCAAAATAACAAAAATCGACAATGGATAGTTCTTATCGGAGAAAACAAGGTCGGTGCATCACCCCTACCTAACTGGAGTTAAGGCCATCGGTAATCTTCTAGGAGCATTCACGCACTCTAATGCCTCATGGTCCGATAAAAATCCATGTAGGAGCAGCCGAAGAGAATCGAAACAAGCTTCGGCCAAGAGAGAGGAAGAATGAGGGAGGATGAACCAACAGAAGGAAATGCCATGGTGGAGAGCGATGCCGACGATGGGGAAAATGGTAGCTTATCCTTCAGCGATTATGGATTGCAATGACTAGGGCAGAGGGAAGAAGAACAGGAGGGAGAGGGAAACAAGGGATGGTGGCTTTACCTGAGAAAAGAGAAAGGAGAATAAGGCAAAAAGATAAGGGGTAATTAGGGTTTTTTAAAAGATAAAAATATCCCTACTTTTATTTTACAATATTTGTTAAATGGGGGATAATATTGTAAATAAATTTATATAGAATTTTTTATTTATATCCATAAATATAATATGTACATATATTAAATACATATTAAGCATAAAAATTAATTTTATAATTAATGTCTATCCAATATTATTAATATATATTAAATTTTATTGATTTTATATGGAATAATTTAGAAATCTATAAATATAAATTGATTGAGAAAAAAATTGGAAATCATATTAAAAAAAGAAAAAAAAGGTCAATCTCACTAGTTTTAGAAGTAAATTATACATGGCTAAATCTGTAGTATAATAAGATTACGACCGTAAAAATACTATTATAATATAATACAATTGCAAGCGAAAAAAATAAAATTTAAAAATTTATTTTAATCAATGAAAGTATTAAAAAATAATTATTAAATTTTGGTTAGAATTTTATAATTATATAATTCTAAAGTTAAACGTGACTTTCCATACACTACAAAAAAAAAATTGCCAATTCGTGACGACAATTTCCTTCGCTAAATGGCCATTTTCCGTCGTGAATCTATTTTAGCGACTGGGCAATGAACAGTCACGAATAACCTAGTCGCTAAATTATTTTGCAATGGAATCATAAAACAGTCGCTAATTTTGCGACAGAAAATTCAATCGTGAAAAATAACATACCATCGCTAAATGAATTTTAAATTTAGTTACATTAATTATTAGCGATAGAATTTTTAGTTGCTAAATCCATCGCTAATGCATATTGTGTCAAATTCTAATTTATTACATATTAGCGACATTTGTTGTCGTGAATCCGTCGCTAAATATAATTTAATTCTTTTATTTTGCAATTATTAATTTACGGACTATATAATCAACAAATTAATTTATTACATAAACATCATGCTGGAAGTATAATTCATATATATTGCTAATGTATGCTGCAACTATAATTCATAGATACATAAACCCTGACTGAAGCTTAAATGGCATTTGCAATTATATACAGTTCTTGAAGAAAAAAAAATTTCTGTAATAGGGAGGTTTGTTCATTAGCTTCTGAATTTTTGAACAACTAAATTAAAAATAACAATAAATAATAGCAGCAATTGGTTAATTTGAGCTGCTGATGATAAGTTATCCCTGTTGTTGAAGCTCATAAAGCAAAGCTATTGCTGCTGAATCAAATAAACTCTTCTTATCAGGTCTTAGCTCGTATTTGCATTCAATCGGACCATGATTTGGTATGTTCAATGTGATTTTTGCTACAAAACTGTTATACCTCTTTATTGCTTCACTGCCTTCCCCAAATATTATTGAACCTCTGTCGAAGGAAAATTAAGTTCCATATGAAAATAGGAATATACTCTCAACAACTATTAATTGCTGAAAGAAAAAATTGTGCATTTGATATTTGATACATGTACATATATAAACTTGAGCCAAGTTTTGCGGAACATAGGTGCGAGCTGGCTCACCTTGGTTGTTCTGTTGTCTCAAATGTAGGCATTGTCCAGTGCTCTTTCTTGCAGAAGTCAAAAAGAGTGTTTCGAGGTCCTCCTTTCTTTATGTTAATGTACTTAATAACTGCAAGAAGTTTAATTTAATAAGATATTATTACTACATCCATCTTTGAGATAGAGCTTGCATAGTTCAAGAAACAACACGTAGCTAATTTCTAATTAAAAAGAAAAAAAATAATTACAAGCATCAGCAACTTCATTCTTTGAATGCTCTTTCTTTTCTTTTTCATGCAAAATGGATGCAGCATTTTTCAAGAATTACATTGGCCAGTTGTCAGTAATTATGTCAACACAAATTGAATAACAATATGTTTGCCATTCTCTGTCTCAATAGTCAAAGTGATTAACAGACAAGGCATGTTATTGCAAGAAAAAAGGGCAGATAAAATAAAAAACTCAACATTTGATAGATCTTAGAACTGGCAAACTAGCATAGCAAATTTCAATCATGCTATTTCTTTATTAAATTGCACATGCATTTAGCAGTTGATTTAATATTTATGGATAAATAACGGCAAAACAAATTTCCATGCAAGCTTTTATTAGAAGATGATCACATCACTATCCTTCACAAAAGCCAAACTTCTCTTAGGTTTTTTCATATCACAAATATGTCGCGTAATCACCGATCATCAATTGGTAAAGAAAAAGAACAAAAGAGATTGAAAAATACAAGTGAATTTTAAATTTAGTTACATTAATTATTAGCGATAGAATTTTCAGTCGCTAAATCCATCGCTGATGCATATTGTGTCAAATTCTAATTTATTACATATTAGCGACATATTTGTTGTTGTGAATCCGTCGCTAAATATAATTTAATTCTTTTATTTTGCAATTATTAATTTACGGACTGTATAATCAACAAATTAATTTATGATATACAGACTTACCATTTAAATTAATTTATTACATAAACATCATGCTTGAAGTATAATTCATATATATTGCTAATGTATGCTGCAACTATAATTCATAGATACATAAACCCTAACTGAAGCTTAAATGGCATTTGCAAATATATACAGTTCTTGAAGAAAAAAAATTTGCCGTAGTAGGGAGGTTTGTTCATTAGTTTCTGAATTTTTGAACAACTAAATTAAAAAATAACAATAAATAATAGCAGCAATTGGTTAATTTGAGCTGCTGATGATAAGTTATCCCTGTTGTTGAAGCTGATAAAGCAAAGCTATTGCTGCTGAATCAAATAAACTCTTCTTATCAGGTCTTAGCTCGTATTTGCATTCAATCGGACCATGATTTGGTATGTTCAATGTGATTTTTGCTACAAAACTGTTATACCTCTTTATTGCTTCACTGCCTTCCCCAAATATTATTGAACCTCTGTCGAAGGAAAATTAAGTTCCATATGAAAATAGGAATATACTGTCAACAACTATTAATTGCTGAAAGAAAAAATTGTGCATTTGATATTTGATACATGTACATATATAAACTTGAGCCAAGTTTTGCGGAACATAGGTGCGAGCTGGCTCACCTTGGTTGTTCTGTTGTCTCAAATGTAGGCATTGTCCAGTGCTCTTTCTTGCAGAGGTCAAAAAGAGTGTTTCGAGGTCCTCCTTTCCTCATGTTAATGTACTTAATAACTGCAAGAAGTTTAATTTAATAAGATATTATTACTACTTCCAGCTTTGAGATAGAGCTTGCATAGTTCATGAAACAACATGTAGCTAATTCCTAATTAAAAAGAAAAAAGATAATTACAAGCATCAGCAACTTCATTCTTTGAATGCTCTTTCTTTTCTTTTTCATGCAAAATGGATGCAGCATTTTTCAAGAATTACATTGCCAGTTGTCAGTAATTATGTCAACACAAATTGAATAACAATATGTTTGCCATTCTCTGTCTCAATAGTCAAAGTGATTAACAGACAAGGCATGTTATTGCAAGAAAAAAGGGCAGATAAAATAAAAAACTCAACATTTGATAGATCTTAGAACTGGCAAACTAGCATAGCAAATTTTAATTATGCTATTTCTTTATTAAATTGCACATGCATTTAGCAGTTGATTTAATATTTATGGATAAATAACGGCAAAACAAATTTCCATGCAAGCTTTTATTAGAAGATGATCACATCACTATCCTTCACAAAAGCCAAACTTCTCTTAGGTTTTTTCATATCACAAATGTCTTGTGATCACGGATCATCAATTGGTAAAGAAAAAGAACAATAGAGATTGAAAAATACAAGTGAATTTTTACTCAAACTTCCAACTAGTACTTTTTACTAAAAAAAGTTTTTAGATCAGAAGGCATAATCTACTACAAGCTCAAAGTATGGTGAAAATACAAGTGAATTTTCTAGGGATAAGTATGGAAAGAAAGCTTTGAGCCTTCACTAATAATAGTTCATGTTAAGTAGACTCTATATCAAACTACTAGGATGAGCAATACCACAATGAAAAATCAGAATTACCAATTAACAAAACTAGTCAATACTATGATCTGTAACAGCTCTACAAAAAGTAGAAACATGAATAAGGTAGTCCAAAAAATTAAAAATAACTAACAGAAAAAGGTAACAATAGACACCTCAAACTCTCAAAGGTACTTCCATCAGTGATAAAACCTTTACAAATATAATTAAGCATAACAATTTTTCCGAAGTAAATATAGCAAGGATTTAAATTTAAATTCAAAAAGAATATAAAAGCACATTGATAAATTATAGTATATGCTTTTAGAAAAAAAATAGGCCTTTTGGTTCAATTTAACCTAAACCATAATCGATCAATTGTTCATTGTCTAACTTTAAAACAAATGTAATTAGTCTCTCTTTTGTCATCATTAGGCAATTTGGACATTAGAAAAAGAAACTGTGCCAACAAAAAAGAAAATAAATAGAAAGTCATGTATTAAATAATATATTGTAAAGGTAAATGGTTTTTCTGGGTGCATGATTGCTTCCAACAAAGAGAAAAAAACAAAAAGTTGTTTGTTTACAATTCACTAAAAATAAGAGTCAATTCATATCCAATCAAAAAGGGAAAATTATCAAATTATGAAACTTAGATATGTATGAAGAGTTAAACTTGATATACGCATTTTGCATTCAGGGAACCGAATAGGATGGACAGCTCCTAGCTAAAGACATGTGCCCATAATTGCATGGAACTGGAGACACCAAGACTTAAATCAATCAGACTTCATTCTTTGAATGCTTCAAGTAAAGATCAAAAGACATATATGCAACTTTTCTTAGAAAATGAGATGTGATACAATTAGAACCTGGCATACAAAAATTATCCACTCCTTTGATTTACTACCAATCCAATTTGTAGAGTAATTACAATCAAAGCAACATACAACTAAGTCACGTAATCACCCACATAAGTCAAATAGATTTGCTTTGATAATTCAAGATTAAAGAACATTTTAATCTTAGTTTTTTGCTGGTTAGCTAGGCTCAGTAATGAAAATGATACAAATTTGAAATCAAGTCAAATTCTTGAGATCGCAGATTGTTGCCTTACCCTGTTAGCGACTATTTTCAATTTTTTGTCGTTATTTTGTCGCTAAACTTATAACCAATACATTTTCTTGGTATACTTTATTAACACAATTGTACTATAATCAACTCTTCCTAATGCACCATATTAAAATAGTCTTTATATACTTTATTAACACAATTGTACTATAATCCAAATATTAGTCATACACACATTTTGTATAATTTACTGTCAGTTCGAACTTAAGATCCCATTATTATACTATCATACATTTTGCTTACTTTCAAAACTTCCATCTTATATCTATCATTCCAAAAATACATGTAAGCATTACAAATATCAAAATTCTATAAATATAAACAAATAACAGTAGCCCATTCGACAATATCTCGCTTTTATAGAACCTCAGTCCTGTTGGTTTGTACCGATATGATTGTATCTATAAATCTATCTCTTTTCACTATGATTTACCTCTTCTTCTGAGATATATCTAAAACCTTTAAACTTCTTTTCACTCTATACTAGTATGCCTCTTTTCCTTTACCTGTTTTCACTTTGTGTTCTTATTTCTACTTCCTTTAGTCTCACATTTCCTTTTGACATCTCTCGATATCCTATAATCAAATAACTATCGAAAAATCTGAGTTAAGCTATGGTTCATAACCAGAAAACTTTCTTCCTTTGAAATCGTTATCTCATCTCATAATACAACGGTGGCATCAAGGACTACTGAATCCAAAACCCCAAAGCTGCAACTTTTTTTTTTATCTCTTTTCCAAATTCTATCAAATCATCCCACTTTATCTCTTTTTTTTTTTTATAACTTACTATTATACAATTTCTAGCTCGTGTAGATCAGAAACAACTAAACGTTTGCTCTGATACCACTAATTATAATACTCTTATTCTATATTTAGCTATAATCATTATATCTAATATCATTAAAACATGCTTTGCTATACTTTTATGCCTGCAATAATTTTTTTTGAAACATAAATCCAACATATATAAACTATACTATTAAAAATGTTACTAAATACTCAAGAGTCTCTTTGGACAATTCAAGATTTACATCTATTAAACATTAATACATTACATCCTTATCAAAATAAATAAAGATCTTGTGACTAAAATGAACTCAATAATAGATTATACTTTCAATTTCTCTATTGTGTTGGCCATCCCGCCGCGCATAATATCCCTGAGAAGAAAAATCATTTCTTTCAAATTTAACCCATTCTGACTTTATTTCATTTAATAACACCCCAACATTCTTTTCTTTTATTATAATTACCCTCAAAATCACATTTATATCTCAATTAATCACTTAACTATATTTTATTCCAATTATGCACAATTATATGCCACAATGCTAATTGACTCTTCAATCCTCTATCACAAAAAACCATTAATCCACTAGATTTTAACTTATAATAGTTTATTTAATTAAATTTCATTAAACATTAATAACATGATAATATATGCCCTTGAATTCTATTAAGGTCTATTTTGGACCCTTACATTTTCGGCACTGGGAGTTTAATTAGTTTGCATCCGATCCAAACTCAAATCTCGGATGAATATCTTTTGAAATATTCGAATAAAATTTTGCATACTCCTATCACTCTTGTGTTTTATACAAATATTTAATCATGTACAAAGCACATAAATCCAAACTTACTTTTTTGATAATATCATTCGGAGTTTGCTTTTCATGAGGATAGAAATTACATTTCAAATTCTAAAACGGTTTCTTGAAAATGCGTTTATAAGTTCAACCAGATACATCTTTTTCAGCTTTGATCCGCAACTCCAAGTAGTATATGGATGAGAAACTTTATTGCCAATTTGGCTATTGTCCTATTTTGAAGTTTGAAATCTAGATTGTTTTAAATGGTACGAGATTTGCTAAGAGAGCGAACTTAGCCCGTGATTCGTTGAGTGTTGTCAATATGTTTCAGGTCTCTTTCCATTTTCGCACGCATTGCTTAAATCGCATTAAGGCTATTAAATTTTTAAGTTCCTACTTTTTAAATTTGGATATATGCTAAAATCGGTTTTGCTGTTGATTTTATTTCACAGCTAATTTACCAATTTTCTTCTGGTTTTTATATTTTATTTGGTGCTCATTTTCTTCTTAAATTATTAATGGCTAATTTTGGTATCTCAAGATCAACTTCAACTTCGGTATCCAATGCCCAATTACCGTTATCTTGTCCATTACCACGTAAGCTGGCGACGTGTTTGGCCATGTGGCTCTCCATCTGATCCGTATAACCGACACGTCGCTACATCTCGGTACACGTACTACACGGGATATTTCTAGCTCAGAGCCAGGCGCCCGAAAGAAGGAATAGCGTTTGAATTAAAATAGAAATAAGTGTATCGACTTATCAAATATTAAATACGCACTCACTTTTTTACAAGCTGAAGCGTTTCATTTCCCCTCTCTCTCTCTCTTTGATTTTTCAAAACACAGTAACGTGACGGCAATGCAGACCGACGAAGGATATATCAGTCATTTTGTTTTTATCTATACGTGATCTGAGAAATCGAGGAGATTTGGACCTGAACTTTTCTTTAGCATTTTGATTTTTTTGGCTAACAATATAGGAAAGACAATTTCTGAATTGAGGATTGTTTGGTTCTCCGGAAAATAGTCGAGAAGAATTAAGAGAGATGGGGTTTTTCAGTACAGTATTTGGTTTTTGTGGATTTGGAATTGGGATTTCGTTGGGGCTTGTCATCGGATATTATCTCTTCATCTATTTCCAGCCCAGCGATGTCAAGGCAGATTCTTCGTCTCTCTTTGTTTATTGTGACTCATGATGCTTATATATATTTCTTTCGCATTTCTTTTCTTTATTGTTAGTATTGTTGCTTGGAAATGCACGGAACTGAACAATTTTATCATTAGAATTGGAGTTGTTTTGGAACTGATGGCATTTTAATTCGCATTTCTTAGTTTCAGTTCAGATCAAAATCCTTGTTGAATATTGAAAAACAAATACCTAACTGTTTAATTTGTCCATTCTGGTAATCATGTGCCTATATAGTTCAAGACCTGAAAAAAAAAAAGAAGAAGATTAACTGCTTAAGTATATTGCGAATTGCATTGGATAAGAACATTATCCTTCATTTGTGAAATCTAATAGAGTAGAATTTGAAAATTTTCATTCATTTATTTATTCTTATTAAATAGCAATTCCTATCTTCTGATAGCCTGTTTGTGTTTGCTTGTTTAGAATCCTGAGATCCGTCCTTTGGTTGAGGAAGACTCGGAAACTCTGCAACGGATGCTTCCGGAGATACCCCTTTGGGTGAAAAACCCAGATTACGATCGTGTAAGTGGTTGATATCTATAGCTCTCTCTCTCTCTTTTTCATTATAAGGGAGGGGAATATAGTCAATCTAGACATGATCAAAGTCGGAATTAAAACCAAGACCTCAAGCACTTTTACAATGTCTCCAGCTTTCTTTCTATTCTATAAGCTTTCACAAGAAGATGACGCAATTTTAACTATTTTACTCATGTTTTTTTGTTTACTGTAGATTGATTGGCTAAACAAATTTCTCGAGTATATGTGGCCTTATCTAGACAAGGTTTGAACTCTCTTCAAATTATGATTGTAGCTCTTTACTTCTCCTGATCAGTTTGTGTTGACTATTGTTACAATTATACTTTTATATATTTGAAAGGCCATATGCAAGACTGCCAAAGATATTGCAACCCCCATAATTGCTGAGCAGATACCCAAATATAAAATTGATTCAGTTGAATTTGAAAATCTTACGCTGGGATCCCTACCACCAACCTTATCAGGTAAGTATATCTGTTTTATCGTTGTTATTATTTTCTGTATTGTGCTTAAGAAAAGCAAAATCTTTGTTCAAATGGCATCTTATGAGTATATAATGTTCTGTTCTGAGCATTTTGAACTTAAAAGTTAAGAAGAATATAAATGTTCTCTGGAAACTGTTTCAGAATGTGTATTAAGAGCAGTTTTCTTTCTAGTTAACATTATGTTCTTCTCAGTCTCGAGTCATGCATTTACTAACTGGGAGAATTTGGTTGCTAGCATGTTTACATGAATAGCATTCTGATACTTATCAAGGACCACCAATTTTTTATTTTTTCATTTCAGTGCTTTGTTTGCTCTTTTTCATATGTTTTTTCTTTTCTTTCCCAAACCCCCCCCCCCCTTTTTTTTTTGAAAACAAAAATCAGGAATGAAAGTTTATGTTACTGATGAGAAGGAGCTAATCATGGAACCATGCCTAAAATGGGCTGGAAATCCTAATATCACGGTTGCTGTTAGAGCATTTGGGCTGAAAGCAACTGCTCAGGTTATTATCTAAAAAGAAATGATTTTTCTGTTAGCATCATGTTTGAAAATATTTGTTTCTTATCACTGCTGTTGGAACAATTTCAGGTGGTGGATCTGCAAGTTTTTGCATTACCACGAATAACACTGAAGCCCTTGGTTCCTAGTTTCCCTTGCTTTGCTACAATCTATGTGTCTCTCATGGAAAAGGTTGGTTGACCTAAAAAGAAAACTAAGTCCTAATAGCACTAAAACTTATCTAAATATCCTAATTGACAAACATGTTAGCTAGCTTCTTGTTAGATGCCATATGACTCATGCTTAAGTAACCATCTGTTAGCTTTTTCTTGATGAAATGTCAACCAATTTCAATGTGCTTTGTCCGGTTGTGTTGTACCGGATTACGAACTATATTGATGGTAGCCTTGTTATCACATTACAATGATAGTTTATCATATCCAAACTATTTTAGTCCTTAAGTAACTTTTGTAGCCAAAGCTTTATACTCTGCTTTAGCACTTGATCTTGCAACACCACTTCGCTTTTTGCTTCTCTAAGTGATCAAGTTTCATTCCACAAGCCTGCAACTATCTAGAGATGACCATGTTAGGAGAAAAGAAGACTTTTCCTTAGCGTAGATATTGAATACTGCAAAATGCAAAAGACAAACTACATGTGAGGTTCATGAGGATCATGCATGAATTGGTTTCTCAAGCTAACTGCATATGCTACGTCTAGTCTAGTGTATTGAGAGATAAATGAGTATTGCAACCACTGTCTGATGTTTCTCCTTATCCATTGACTCTCCAATCATTGATTACAGCTTATGGTTGCTCTTAATAAGTGATTCTACTTGTTTATAACTCGATATACCAATTTTTTCCAATAGATCTAGAATATATTTTCTTTGTGAAATAAAGATTCATTTTCTTGATCTAACAACTTCAATTCCTATAAAATATTGCAACTTTCCTAGGTCCTCAATCTCAAACTCTTAAACCAAAAGCCATTTTAGTTGAACCATATCTTCTTTGCCATTTCTTGTCATTTTTGTGTTATCAGCATAAACTATGAGAAGTGCAATTTTACATATGTGATATCTTATAAAGTAGTATGATCAACATTGATTTGTTGATATCCAAAAGAGATCGTGGCTTTAAAATAGGAGATTATTTTAGTTCGTACAAGCCCTTCTTAAGTCTACTCGCCTTTCCTCGAGTTTTCTTATCATCAAATCTAGAAGGAATCTCTATATATACTTCCTCTTTCAAGTCTTCATTTAGGAAGGCATTTTTTACATCAATTTTGTTGCAAGTCCCAATCAAGGTGGGCAAGATTTTGATTGTTTTCATTTTAGCAACAAGGGCAAATGAATCCCTTAGCTACTAATATAGCTTTGAACCTCTCAATCGAATCATCAGTTTTGTGTTCGTATTGAACGCTCACTTGCAGCTGATAAATTTCTTGTTTGGTGGAGTAACTAGTTCCAAATCTCATTTTTAGTTATAACCTTCATTTCTTCAATCATAGATGAAGAAATGAACTAGGCAATGACTCTACAAGAAGGGGACAGAGTCATAAGATGTTTAGTACAAGTTTCGATCACTCACCATAAGTTTTTTCATGTAATGAGGATAGTTCTTGATAGGAAGTAGACTTCATGATGGCTTTCTCTTTTGTTGAGGACCTTTTTGAATCTTGTCTATTTAATGACCCAAGCTTTTATGTAATAGTTTCCCTTCTCTTCCTTTGACTAGAATTCTCCTCCCTACTAGGATCAACCCTTACTTGCTCTTTAAGGATTATAGCATAGATCTAGAAGTCACCTCTTCTCTTTCATGCCCCCCTTAAGGAGGTGATTGGGATGAACTAAAATATGGCTTTGATTCTTTAAAGTAACATCCATACTCATAAAGTATTTTCTTGAGGGAGGGTGATAACATTTGTATATTGGAGAATATCCTACAAACACACATTTAAGCGCTCGTGATTCTAACTTCCCAATGTTTTTCTTATGAACAAAACAGACAACCAAAATTTTTGGAGGAACCGTATATGAAGTTTTATCTTACAAGACCTCTAAAGGATTTTTGAACTTAAGAGCTTTAAAAGGCGTCATGTTGATGAGATAAATATCTACAAGAACAACATATCCCCAACAAGTTTTTGGAAGGTTTATAGTGAAAATTAAAAAATAAGCAACTTTCTGTAAATGCTTATTTTTTCTTTTTGCAACTCCATTTTGTTCACTAGTGCATACACAAATAGTTTGATGTACTATCTCATGAGACTCCCAATAAGTGTTAAATCTAACATCGATATATTATTTCCCATTATTTGTTCTAATAACTCTAACTTTATTATCAAATTATGTATAGATCCTTCTGTGGAATGACTTGAAACGAGAAAACACTTCACTCTTTATTTGCATCAAATAAACCCAAGTTAGTCTAGAACAACAATTAATGAAGGTAATAAACCATCCATAACCAGACGGTGGGACTGTTTGGGTAGGTCTCCATGTATTACAGTGAATTGTCATAAAAAGAATAATAATTTTATTATTACTTAAAGGATAAGAAATTTTTGAATGCTTAGCAAATTCAAATGCATCACAAACTAAAACATTCAAGCTTAGCTTTCTTAAACAAATAAGAATATAGTTTCTCCAAAACAAAAAATGATGAATGTTCTAATCGTCTATACTATTGAATAATTTCTTGGTGGACATCTTTATTTTCACCTAGTAATGCTTGAGTTGAATTAGAAATTTTTTTCCACTCATTGTGTTTTTCAAGACTTAAAAATGGGGAAGAGGATTGGCACTTGTAGACTACAAGATGGCTTACATGTAACCGTCTATAACCAGACAATGAGACAGTTTGGGAAGGTTCCCATATATTAGAGTGAATTATCAGAAAAGGAATAGTATTTTTATTATTACTTAAAGGATAAAAGTTCTTGAATGTTTAGCAAATTCACATGCATCATAAACTAAAGATTCAAACTTAGCTTTCTTAAACAAATAGGGATATAGTTTCTCCAAAAAAAAAAAAAGATGAATTTCGTAACTATTTATGTGGACATATTTACTTTCACCTAGCAAGGCTTGAGTTGTATCAGGAACTATGCTATGACTCCCCTCCAATGCATATAAGCCATTTTGCAATCTACTTGCAAGTCTCGAAGAACACAATGAGTCGGAAAAAATTCAAGTTTTTAGTTAAGAGTTTTAGTAATGGTACTGACAGATAAAAGGTTAATAGGAAAACTAGGCATGTGTAGAACAGAGGATAGTTTGATACTGGATGTGCAATTGATAGAACTTGTTCTTGAGATAGTGATAAAAGAGCCATCTGCTAGTCAAACATTGTTCCCTTTTTGACATGGAGAGTAAGTAAGAAAGTCACTCGAAGAGTCTATCATATGTCTATTTGTTCCAGAGTCTATAATCCAAGAACATATATTAAGTATCAGCATGAAGGGCATTACCTAAGTGTGCATAATTGGAGGTATCGGACAAAGGACGCTTGAGATTTTGAATTCCATCATTAGAGAAGTATGCACGATTGGGTGCTTCCCAGTTGGATTTTTTTCCCTCTTTCTGTCACCCACTTTAGAAACCGTATGAAGGACCAGGAAACGAAAAAAGTGGCGCCTAAAGAAACACTTGGTTGTGGTCGGAATGAATTGGCAATTTGACTGGAGAAAGAAACGGCCAAGAGTTGCTGTCTGAAAAAGTCCAATCATTGATTGAAAGACAGCTGACCGGCATTGAAGAGAGCATACAAGGTTATCGGAAGTTGAAATGATGGCTAGAGAAGGTGTCACACGCAACAGGTGTTGGTGCTTGAAGAATAACTCTGAAGGCTTCCGATGGCATGTGTTGTCACTCGCGGTGGCTGTTAAATTGTAGGGAAGGCTGATCTTGCCCTGGGCATTCTTTCTGGAGGGGCAGTGACAATAGGTAGGCATAGCTTCTCAACCTTTAGGGGCTTTCATAAAATGGGTGGTTTATTTTTTAAATAAACCAGAAAAATCTAGTGTTGGGAGAGAGAAAACTCAACTTCTAGAGAGAACATGTGCTCTGATACCGTGAAGATTTTGAGATTGGGATTTTATTAATTCTCTTCTGTGTATCTATACTATCAATTTACCAAGGTATTTATACAAAAGGATTGAAATTTAACTAGAAAAGATAAAATAGAAGCAATAAAATCAAATATCTACAAATTAGGAACCTTTACAAATTAGGGCCCAACATCTGCCAAAATCAAAACTGTCAACAATGACCAAACTGATTATCTAAATAACTGAATTGAATTAACCGAATTAAAAACCGAACGCTGCTCATCCCTACTTGAGGGCTTCCCATAATCAAGTTTTGTAGATTTTAAGCCAGTTCCTTGACAAATGGGTTGATGAAGTCAACTGGACCTGTCAAGTGGCTGGTCACCCATTTTCTGGTCGAACCTTCCAGTCTGGTCCAGTTTTCACAACCTTGATAAGTACAATGTACCCAGAGGTTGACTTTTCATTTGTGATCAATCCTGCCAATCAGCATTTGTGTGGATTTCAATCCGTCATTGCTTACACTTATTGAACAACCATCCTTTCCCTAGAGATGTTACTAGTAGGGAGAATGCATGAATTGGCTTACTACATTAATTGTGGATGCTATGTCTGGCTGAGATGCAGTAGATAAATCGTTTCACAACTAGTCTTTAAAATCTTGTAGTAGCCACTAGTTCCCTTCTTCACCACATTCTAGTTTCTGATTAGGGTCATTTGGTGTCTCAGCAGGTCTGTACAACCATACCTGTTTCCTTTATGAGATCAAGTTTGTAATTCCTTTGTAGAACTGCTATTCGTTATTTTATCCAAGCAACCTCTGTGCCAAGAGAGAATCTCAATGGCCCCAAGTCCTTTCAAATTTTAAAAATATGCAATTTTTTAATCTCTTCACCTGTGTAATGTTATATCTTTTAAGTATGATATCATCCACATAGACAATTAAACAGTTGTTGCATCATACAAATTGGCATTCTTACCCTACTCTATATTTTTTAACCAAATCTTAGATTATATCTTCCTATTATATATTTTATTTTTAGCTTTAAAAAAACCAAAGTATAACGGGACTAGAACTTACTTAAACATCCTAATTGATTCCTATTATTCATCAGTGAGTGTAGCCATTAGGATGGTAGCCCAGTGGCCAAATTCATGCTTTGTAGGAAGATGGTAAGGCATCAATACCTAGGATACCCTTCTGAAAAAAAAAAAAAAAAAAGAGAACTACATATAACTGTATGATCTTCAAGGTTTATGCTGGAAGAAACCTACTTGCAAGGTTTTCATGGTGTTTCTGAGGTAATTTGCAAAAGTTGGTTATTCTAATTTTGCATGCCAAAGGAATAACCTAGTTATTGGAACTAAAAGAAACCTGTTATATATCAGGTAATACCTTAATTAATGACAACAGGTTTCTAGTCACTGGCGCAGTTTGTTTGTAAAATTTATATAATCTTGTAAACAAGATTTTCATATTGAATTTCTCTTTTGCTAATTAATCATTATACTGAATTTGGCATGGTATTAAGTGAAATCTTCAAGCTTGGATCTATTTGATTTCAGTTTATAGACCATCAGTAGGTGAATTTTGGTGCACTAGTGCTGGTAACATGATATATGATCTCTATATCAATTTATCTATCAATGAATTTGCAGCCACATGTTGACTTTGGACTAAAGCTTGTGGGGGCTGATCTTATGTCAATACCTGGACTCTACAGGGTTGTACAGGTACAGTTTTAAATTTATTGAAGTAGAAAATTTAATTTTCTAGGCTTCTATTGAATTTGTGTACTGAAGACTCTGTGACAGCACTTCATTGCATAATTGTCAATGATTTAAAGATGAGATGTTGGATTAGTTGTGTTGGGAAACAATAAGTAGATTATGGAGTTGCCCAATTGAGAAAACAAAGGGGTTAAAGAACAGAATATCTGATGTATATTATTCTACAGTAGTGCACAAATGATATCTTTCTTATAGGTTTAATTGGACAAAATGATATAATGCTAAAAAGTGCCTTGTGAAAAAGGTTAATTGGAAAAAAAGGATATAATGCTAAAAGTGCCATGTGAAAAAATTTATTTAATAATTTGATATCTTCGGTTGCTAATGAAATTTATTTTCTTGAAGTCATAATTATAATACTAGGAGATTTCTCTCCCTTGCAGGAGATTATTAAAGATCAGGTTGGCAACATGTATCTATGGCCTAAAACCCTAGAAGTACCAATCATGGATCCTGCGAAGTATGTATCTTCACTAGATCCCAATATTTGTGTGCGTGCGCATGTGTAGTCTCTGGTCCCTTTTACTGAATAAATTGGAAATGCAGAGCCTTGAAGAAGCCTGTGGGGATTCTCAATGTTAAGGTTTTGAGGGCAATGAAGCTAAAGAAGAAGGATCTACTGGGTGCATCAGATCCTTATGTAAAAATAAAGTTGACTGAAGATAAGTTACCATCAAAGAAGACCACTGTGAAGCACAAGAACTTGAACCCTGAATGGAATGAAGAATTCAATTTGGTTGTCAAAGATCCAGAGACCCAAGCTGTAGAGTTTCATGTTTATGATTGGGAGCAGGTATAATACTAGTCTGTGGTTTTAGAAGCCGTTGCTGCTAAATTTGGCTTATATTGAATTCTTTACTTCTCTTCATAGGTTGGAAAACACGATAAGATGGGTATGAATGTAGTTCCTTTGAAAGAACTTTCCCCAGAGGAGCCAAAAGTTAGAACACTTGACCTCCTTAAAAATATGGACCTGAATGATCCTCAAAATGAAAAGTCACGAGGGCATTTAGAGGTGGAATTGACATATAAACCTTTCAAAGAGGATGAAATGCCAAGGTTTGAAGATCCAAATGCAGTGCAGAAGGCTCCTGATGGAACTCCTGCTGGTGGAGGTCTGCTTGTTGTGATTGTTCACGAAGCTCAAGATGTTGAAGGAAAGCATCACACAAATCCACATGTACGGCTTATTTTTAAAGGGGAAGAGAGGAAAACTAAGGTATAACTATAACAAAACATTGTCTGTTGACGTGTAATTTTAGAGACATATATTCATATTATTTTTGCTGCATCTTTTACTCTGAAAATTTGGGAGAACTGTTGGAATGTGGATGTGGCCTCAAAATAAAATTGTTTTTGCAATAACACTAAATATCAATCTAGTATTTTCATTTTTCTTTTTAGTTGTTCATTATGTGCACTGTTGGAGTGATTGATTTCAAGAAAATTGAGGACCGATGTGCAATGATTCTATACTTCTACAGTTTATAATTCCTTCTCCATTGGTACAGGTTGTAAAAAAAAACAGAGATCCGAGATGGGAAGAGGAGTTCCAATTTATGTTGGATGAGCCCCCAACTAATGATAGGTTACATGTGGAAGTTGTCAGCACCTCATCACGGATTGGTTTGCTGCATCCAAAGGTATGGCTTGCTGCTTGTCTACATTTCTTTTTCTGAGGTTCCAAAAATTAAAAAAACAGAAATTTGGTACATTCTTCTGAACTTTACCTTTGCACTCTGAAGTTTAATACTTCGCAATGTTGTCAAGAAAAGATTGAGCTTTCTAGGTTTGTGTATTTTACAAAAATAATTCCATAAGAGCAGTGTTGTCTTTTATACTGGGGGCACTGCTGAACTATTTCCGAAAGTTCTGCCGGTAGTACCTTTCTTTACAGCATATAATCAAAGAAAAATTAACTAAGCGGATTCTCCGCAACTGAGATGAATTCTAGTTACGTTTGTTTAGACGTTAACAGAGTTTAATAGCTCTTAACTGCTATGGTGCCTATATTGATACATAATATGTGACATTTCCCTATTGCGTGATCAGGAATCCTTGGGTTATGTAGACATCAATCTTGGCGATGTTGTTAGTAACAAGAGAATCAATGAGAAGTACCATCTTATAGACTCAAGAAATGGTCGGATTCAAATTGAATTGCAGTGGAGAACATCTTCCTGAGTCAATTGATTATTTTGTTTTACACTAATTCACTTTGTTTACTGGATTTTGGCTTTTAGGTAGCTGTGTGACAGGGAATACAGAGAGTACTATCATTTATTTCTTCCCAAAAATTTCTTCAATTATTTTTGTTGTTTCTGTAAATGATTGCTAAAAATAAAGAGGAAAAACCGTTGATTAATCACTCTTCAAATTGGTTATTTAGTGGTGGAACGGCCTTCTGCCCGCAGCGCCCTTCTTTAAAAGATTCACAACAGCCACATGTTCCACTACATTGTGCAAGTTTTCAACTGAGATGTCATGTTGGACATAGGCCTCGGTTATCAGCCGAAGTAAGGTACGCCAATGAGGTTCGGAGGCCATGGTTAGAGATAGCAAGGATTTCCCGGCTAGCGTGATGGAGTTCTTCAAGGATCTTGTATTTGCTTTGTTTTACGAATTGTGGAAATTCACCTATCTATTCTTGGGTAATGCATTTTTTGGTCAGTTATCCTGTCCTGGTTTCATTTCTTCCCTCCGATGTTGGTCTACCTCCTTTGAAATATATCACCACCCACTTCTAGTCATTCTCCCTATTCGTACCACGTTCTGCACTGCCTTCTCTTGCACCAGTTTAGCTTATATTGCTTTTCCGAACACAAGAAATTTCATATCAGTTACCCTTTGAATTTGGATCTCCTTTTTGAGTTGGGGACACTTATCAAGGTTATGACCCTCGCATTCCGGGTGAAGGCCACAACTTGATTCTTCGGTGGATGATGTCTTGACCGGGTGTTTGAAGCTTGATTGCCTTGTCAAATATGAGCGATCCCGCATCCCTTAGGGCTTGTACCTTTCTTTTAAAACCCCGTACTAATTTAGAAACCTTAGATTCCTCAACCTCAACTCGTACAAATCCTGTAATAAGAATTGAAAATAGCCCGGAAGCCTCTTGTGTAGAAGCCAATGCTTAAATTAACTGCCTTTTATATGGAGCTTACCGTTGGGCTCAGAATTTCAAAGAGTAGGACTCTTGCTAGTTAGCTGGCAAAGATAAAGCAGCTTCCGAAAAACTTTCACCTGGCATGTATCAGGAAATATCCATTAGTTAATTTTCTTGGGTATTTAGCATAGCTTGAATTTTGTATTTTGAATGCAATCTCATTAGTTGTAACAAACACAATTCTATTTGCACATTATATATAAATCAATTCAATCTCAACAATAGTGTTGCGCTTCCACAAACTCCTCTAGTATGAACATTATTTACTAATTAAAACAAAATTTATAAATTATATAGCAATTTAATAATATATATGCATTGCGTTCGCTACAACACTTTGGGATATATAATAATAACATATGTTCATAAGTAGTTCAGATAAACTGGACTGTCCCCACATAATTAGCTTTTTTTTCATAAACCGTTCGACTAGTATAAAAATAACTCGTGTCTGAACTCAATAGTCCAGAACTTGAAAATAACGTTTCCAAGTACTTTCATTCTCTAAAAAGACAGTAGAATCCCTTGAAAATTCTAACTCCGGTGAAATAGAAAATGATAAGTTTTCCTTATTTGGTCCTCCAAAATAGAAATGATGAGTTTCTTGCTATTTATGATCTCTCTAGTACCTTTTTATCATTCCTCTTACTTTTCTTATTTTTTCTGTTTTAATTATTGGAGTCTCACTTGTCGAAATTTCGTATTTTCAGGTAATTTATTCTAGATATCAATTCAAAATTTTCGAACAATCATCGTATAATAAACAAAAACATATAAAATTGTTTTGTTACATACATCAATTTTAAGAAAATCTGAACTTGACAATAAACACATAATAGCTTTTAGTATTGATAAAAGTGTACCTATTATCTCCCTATTTCCCTTTGTTATGTGAATTTTTTTATTTAAATTCATATGCCATTGACAAAATTATATAAGCAAGCTCATCGCATACACACAAATATATATATATATATATATATATATATATATATATATTGCACCCACCATAACGTTTTGGAATACATAATACATAAAAACGTATAAAATTATTTTGTTACATATATCAACTTTACGGATATTTCAACTTAACGATGTATATTTTTTAATATTGACAAAAATATATCTATTATCTCATTATATTCCTTTAATATGATTTTTTTTATTAAATTCACATGATATTGACAAAATTATATCTATTGTTTTTTAAATTTAATAAAGAAAATTCACATAACAAAATTTGGAGTATTAGTTATATTTTTGTTATTTCAGGAGTAATTTATGCACATTGTTAAACTTAAATAGACAATAAAATATTTTTTTATTAACTTTTAAGTATGTAAACGGTATTTGTAAAATTAAAATGTTTAACTAAATTTGAGTTTGTATTTTCAGTAATACTTTTTTTTATAATAGTTTAGATTTAGCGAGGTCCAACGTGCGTTGGAAAGGTCTCCGCTGCTCCCAAGAGTACTTGAAAGCAACGAAACTCCGATGAGAAAAATCTCCAACTGTCAAGTCAATAAGGTAAAGTAGTAAATTTGGCTAAAAGAGAGTAAAGTACCCGATCCCCTTGCTATTTATATGGGTTCTTCTCCGGTTCTAGCTAGGAATCCTCATGCCTGTAGGATTCTTACTAAGGAAGGAATACAGACTATGTAGGAAGCTAAGCTAAACCTCCTTAATGGGAGTTCTAATTGGATTAGGTTGCCACTAATCCTCGCCCAGATAGAAGTTATCAGGACGATGTCGTTAAAAGCCACCATTTGGATTATGGACAACCCGAATAGCTAGAAAATTGGGCTACTTGAAGACCTAAGGCACAATCCGATTATCATAAGTGCCCTTCAAGGTAGGAGACATTCATGTTGAAAAAGAATCGAACACCTGTCAGGATGCAGATAAATCTGTCAGTTGAACGAAATAAGGCATCCCTTCGAACTCTATGTTAATAACGATTGCAAAAAATGTCCCTTTAATCTCCACGGTGACAGTAATGATCATAATGACATCTCCTCGAGTCCTGCGTAACTAATGCAAATGTAATTGACTTCATACATACTGGGGACATCTAAGCCACATGCTCATTTTCCATCTAACGGCTCACTCTTCCTATAAATACCTTCAACACTTATTTATTTCCATTTTTTGATTTTCCATCTTTCTGCTTCATTTCTTCCTTCCCATTTCTCTGGCTTTTTGGCATTTTCCTTCCTCAAATCTCTTGTCGATTTGAGCTCAGAGAAATAGCTAATGGTGATACTACCAAGTTGAGTTATGCTAATGATGATATTTTCTTAAGTGGAGATGTTCTAAGAGTGCAATATGATCTTTTTAGCCAAGTGTTTAAGTCGGTATGCTCCAAAGTTGATAATCTCATACACTTCAAATGGACCTACCCAATTAGGGCTCAACTTGTTAACACCAGCTGTTGTTTAGGTTTCAATAGCCTTCTTGAGGACCAATTTGCCTACACACATAGTTCAAAGCTTTAGCTTATGGTCGTGGTAAGATGTCATGCGTTACTTATATGTTGTAGCTCGAATTTAGGCACACTATTTTTTCTCTTTAAGTGTTCCTAAGTGGTATAACAACAACTTTTTATTCATTTTTTCGCTATAATACTCGGTCCTCAGGTTCGATATTCCTATCTCGCAAGGGATAACTACTGTCATGTCATAAGTTAGAGAAAAAAATGGCTACTATTGCCGAATGAGGTGATGTTCGGTATGCCCATAGTACATTGTTCACTTTATCCACCCAAAGGCCTTTAGCTTCGTTAAGTATTTTCTTCAATCCCGTTAGGACTATTTTGTTGGTTACCTCAGCCATGCCATTTGACTTTGGATGGTAGACTGATGTAAACTTGAGCTAAATGTGCAAGTCTTGGTAAATTTTTCTAAAAAATTAATCAATCAAACTATTTTTCTTTATTAGTAATGAAAACGTGTGAAATACCAAACCTGGTTATAATTTACTTCTGGACAAACTTGATTATGTTTGCTGAGGTGATGGTTGCCAAGGGCTCGGCTTTGATCCATTTTTTGAAATGATCCACTGTTACCATTAAGAATTTTTTTTTACCCAGTAGCCAATGGGAAAGGTTTCGGTATGTCTATCCTCTATTGTATAAAAGGCCATGGGCTGTGTATCGAAGTTTGTTGGATGGTTTTTTGGTGAGTTATCTTCCTGAATCGCTGGTATTTATCACATTTTCATACTAGTTCCTTTGTGTCGCTTTCACTTTTGGCTAGTAATATCCCTACAACAAAGCTTTATGAGCTAACATTTGGGCTTATTCTTATAGGCCGTAAATACCCTCTTGGATTTCTCTAAGGACATGATTTTCTTCTTTCAATCTTAAGCATAGTGACCAAAGATGTGAATAGGACCCTCTATACAGCTTTCCATCCAAGATAGAACAGAGACTAGAGCATCAAACTATCCTTTTGGCTTCAATTTGATCTTCAGAAAGAGCACCTATATCAAGGAATTGATAAATTGATAGTCGCTATCCATCCATCTGCTCATTTAACTGGATCGAGATAGTTTCATAAGATGGTTGGGTGATGATCACCCAAACTATATCTTTCGTTTGTATAGTGACACTTAAGGATACTTGTTTGGCTAATGAGTCAACTCCTTTATTTTCTTTCCAAGATATTTGTTCAATTGCCCATGAGCTCCCTCTTTTTTTCCAGTTGAGCCAGTAAGGTAGATACCAAATCTCGATACTTAATCATTGTTTGCTTTTTAGCTTTAAACTTCCCTAGCAACTAGCTGATGACCAATTGAGAGTCAGAATAAATAAGTAAAGAGTCAGGTTTTACCTCAAGGGCGTGCTGCAACCCAAAATAAAGTACTTCATATTTTGCAATATCATTAGATGCTGGAAAAGATATACTGGCCATTCCCTGTATAGAGATTTTAATCGGGTTAGATAACATAACTCCTACTCCTACTTCTTTTGATGATGTTGTTCCATTGACATATAACTTCAAGTCATCTTGCTCGATTTAATAAGAGAAGCATATAGTTCAGCCATAAAATCAACCAATACTTATGCTTTCATTACCAAATGAAGCTCATACTAAACATTAAACTCTTCAAGGTGAGCTACCCATTTAGTTATCCTCCCTGATGCCTCTAATTTTTGCATCATTTTTTAAGAGAACTGTTGGTTCTGACAACTACTGTGTGCACTTGAAAATAAGGACGTAACTTTATCATCGAAGTGACTAAGGTAAGAGCTAACTATTCAAGAATCGGGTATCTCAATTCAGCACCTCAAAGGATCTTACTAATGCAGTACATAGGAAATTGCTGAGTACTTTCTTCTTTGATCAAAATCGAGCTAATGGCTCCTTTAGAGACTAATAAGTATATGAATAAGTTTTCATCTAGCTTTGGTCGATTGAGTAGTGGAGGGGAGCTCAAAAACTATTTGAAGGCTTTAAAGGCGGACTGGCATTCCGAGCTCCAATCAAAGTTTTTCAAATTTTTCAAGGCCTTATAGAATGAAAGGTACCGTTTGGCCGAATAGGAGATAAACCTTTCAAGAGCTGTAATTTTTTTCATTTAGTATATGCACTTCTTTGATTGACTTTGGTGGTTCCATCTTTAAAATGGCCTTGATTTTTATTGGGTTAGCTTTTATTCCACTTTTTGAAATCATAAAGCCTAGGAACTTACCGGACCGAACTCCGAATACACACTTCTTTAGATTCAACTTAAGGTCAAACTTTCTAAGGGTGGAAAAAGTTTCTTCGAGCTCTTTTGGCAGATATGATGAGGTTTTACTCTTGATGATCATATCGTCGACACACACTTTCATGTTCTGACTTATCTATTTTTCGAATAGCTTGTTCATCAATCTCTATTAAGTGAGTCCTACTTTCTTGAGGCCGAACGACATCACTTTATAACAGTAAGTTACTCTATGAGTAATGAAAATATTGTCTTATCCTCATCTTTAAAATTTATGGGGATCTGATGGTAACTTGCAGAGGAATCAAGGAAGGTATATTCTTCAAATCTGGCCATTAAGTCTACTAACTTGTTAATGTTCAGCAGTGGATAACTATCCTTCGGGCATGCCTTGTTGAGATCCTTGAAATCATGTATATTTTCCATTTTCTGTTAGACTTCTTCACCAACACTACCTTGGATAACCAGTTCGGATATAGCATTTCTCTGATGAGTCCATTCTTTAGAAAAGTATTTGTTTCTTTATTTATTGCTAACTTTTACTCAAGTACATGATTACATTTCTTTTGCTTGACTGGTTGAATACTCAGTGAATTGGACATGACATCTGGTGAGATACAGGTGATATCCAAAGGTTGCCAAGCAAACACGTCTTCGTAAGATTTCAAGAATGTTAGTAATGATTTCATTTTTGAGTTGGGCTTTCTCAAGGCAAATTTCACTATCTTTCCTAGCAACATCTCCACCTCCTACAATGAATCTACCGGCTTCACCTTCTGAGTTGCATCAGTTGGGACATCCAGTGTATCTACTGAAAGTGTCTGATTTACCTCTTTCAATATGGTGACATATGTTTCTTGAGCTACTGTTTGGTTTCCTTGAAGTATAGTTGTTCCATCCGGTGCCAAAATTTTCATAACCAGCTTATGCATAAAAATATAAGCATTTACTGCAGCCAATATAGGTGGATAAAAAATTGCATTGTATGACCACGATATATTTACTACCATAAAATATGTTATGCATGACTTGGCTATTGAGTCATCTCCAAGCTACAAGCACAAGTTGATCGAACCCTCCATTTTGATGGGTTATCCAAAAATACTGATCAGTGGGACTATTACTTCCTCCACTAGGCTTGGCATTTCCAAAGCTTTGTAAGGTTGTAAAGTGATAAGATTAACCGCACTATCTGTATCTACTAGAATTCGCTGTACCAAAAAGTCCTCAATCATTACTTTCACTACCAAAGCATCATTGTTGGGTTACCGAACATGTTTCTCATCCTTGAACGAGAACTGAATGATGTCTGTTGGGGTAGAAAGATTGGCTTCGAGCAAGAAAACTTCCTTTGCTTTTCAATTTTTAGAGTTTTTGAAAATGTTGTAATACTTCCTTCCCCCTTATCTGACTTCTTGGGTGGAGATCACCTATCATCGTTTTTGCTCCTTTTAACAAACTACTTCAACTTGCCTTTCTTGATCTGGTACTCTATTTCTCTTTTGAGCTGTCTACAATTGTTAGTTTCATACCCCTTATTTTTGTAAAAGGCACAATGCAGGCTTTGGTCCCTATTTGTATCTTTTCTCATGGGCTTCAGCCAATTTATATGGTCATTTTTTCATCCAAGGTAGGATTTATGCAGGCGAGATGTTTACCTTAGTGAACTGCTCTTCATTTTAACTACTTGAGTACAGTTTTAAAACTCCATATGTTCTATTCAATCCCCTCATAGCTAAGGAATCACCCCTTTTAGAACTTCCCCTATCCTGGCCTGTTCTTCAAGAATTTTCATTATCGTTATTTGTTTGTTTGCTGTATTTTAGTCCCCTAGCTTCATCTATTTGGATGTATTTATGGGCTCTATTCATTAGTTCGATAAAAATCAGAAGGGAGCTTCTTGCTCAAAGAATCACTAAAGTCCTGACACCTTGTATTTTGGCCGAGTGCATTGATGATAACTTTCAAGTTCAAAATTTGAATGTCCATAGCTATTACATTGAATCTTTTCACATAGCTCTGCAAAGGTTCCCCCTGTCCTGGACGACCTAATGTAGGTCGGCGGAGACTGTGGTTGGATGGCCGCTATGAACTTTGCTATAAACATGCTAGTAAACCGTTAAAAGCTATTTATTAAATGCTCTGGTAGATTTCTGAACTATATCTTGGTGGATTCTGCTAGGGTCTGCAAAAAACTTTGTAAAGGGTGACATCCTTCATGGCATAAATCAACTGGTGTAGTGGAACTGATCCACATGTGTCCGGAGGTCCATGCTTCCATTATACCTTGGTAAATTGGGTAATTTTATGCTTGAAAAAGAAGTGGATAGTACGTCTCTGGAAAGAGGAGAGCAAAAGTTTCTCTAATACTGCAACATGTTGTGATTCTATTGTTTTGATATTCTTTCCTTAAAGAGTTTGTCGAGCTCATCCATTATTAAGGTGATTGTGGGTGCTGAGACGTTTGGTAGGGCTATGAAGTTCGGGATTTCATTGTTCACAGGGGCATTGGTCGCAGTATGGTTTATGGTGATCGTTGGGTTGGCACGCTAGGCTGCTATGTGTGACAGCATCGCCAGGAGGGCTTGAGCAAGCTGAGGGGTAAGGCCAGGTATAGGATTACGGGGTTTGTGATGGGGAGGTTTGCAAAGGCCTCTTAAGGAATGGGTTCGTGGCGTGAAAAAATAGGTATGTGTGGGGCTCGTGGTGTAGCATTACGGTTGTTTTTGGTTTGGTTGTTTCCATCTTTAGAATTCATGGTTTTTGCAGGGATGATGGTCCATGCTAACCATACCAAACAATAACAGTTTGGATTTACCGAGGTCCAACATGCATTAGAAAGGTCTCCACAACTCCCAAGATTACCTGAAAGCAAAAAAACTCCAGTGGGGGTTTCGATGAGCAAAATCTTTAATGGTCAAGTCAGTAAGGTGAAATATGTAGTAAATTTGACCAAGAGAGAGAAAAATACATGATCCTCTTGCTATTTATATGGGTCCATCTCCGATTCTAGCTAGGACTTCTCATGCCTGTAGGATTCTTACTGTGGAAGAAAAACATACTATGTAGGAAGCTAAGCTAAACCTCCTCAATGGGAGTTCTATTTGGATTAGGTTGCCATCAATCCTTGCCCATATAAGAGTTATCAGGACGATATTGTTAAAAGCCACCATTCGGATGTTGGACAACCCGAATAGATAGAAAATTGAGCTACCCGAAAATGCAAGGCACAGTTCGATTATCACTTTTTATAAATTATAGAATATTGTATGCGGAGATATATGATGCACATATATCTATACTGATGAAAGGTGAAATTCTTGGCCAGTCTTTGCGAACACCCGCAACAACAAACAATAGACCGGTGGGATTCCGACAAGGGAGCCTTCGATGATCAAGTTAGAGATTCTGAGTAAAAGAGTAAGAAATCTTTTTGTCAAAAAGATTAAGTAACCTTTTCATACCTGTCTTTGCTCATTTTATAGGTGGGGTTGGCGCATTTCAAGGAGCTAGTGGGAGGAGTCTCCCGTTTTTCCCGGCCACTAATCCACTGTAGGCAAATTTTGAGGGAACGTGGGTTAGTGGCGGTTGTCTGTCTAATGTGGTGGAGTTATTTTTGGAACTAACCTGTTACCGATCTATAGCTCGGATACCTGTTTCAGAGGCATTCTACTTTAGATCGGTCCAAGGGACCCTCTCTGGGAAAGGTGTTCGGTCTACATAGGACCGTTGAACCGAACTAATGATTCGGCTATCATCATAAGTCCCTTCCCCCTGGTGAGCGACATTTATGTCTGCAACTGTCGGACAATCGCCGAATTAGTTCACTTAGTAATGTCGGATCTGAGCTCGTGGCGACTGGGCCGAATAAGCTGGTTGCGGCAACTTGATGAATTGGTGTTTGCCGAACTTTAACTTGGAGTTCGGTGCTGGGGGCCCGAGTACTTGCTCAGGTGTTGGGGACTGTATGGCCGGATTATCTTGTCGTCCAAGTCTGAATGAGGTGACATCACGTTACACACGTGCATTTATAAGTGAGCGTTTATAGCTCCCTACTTTACCGGAGTTAACGGCTATATAACTACTCGTAATGGCTATTTTACCGTGTGTAACGACTAAGGACGCCTCGATCTGGGTGTGCAGCTATAAATGCGAAACCCCAACTGCGGATCATCCCCCACGTGTACGACCCAGATTCACTGTAGCTTTCTATATAAACCTCCTCTCCCAATCTTCACTTTTGCTTTCGCTCATTTCACTCCTTTTCTGCTTTCTCCTCTGCGCTTATTGTCTTGGAGCCTCGAAGTCGTTGTCTTCTTCTCTCAATCTTTTGTCCATTTTCACCAGGTTTGTCCTTCATCTCCCTTATTCCTTGTATTACGTGTTAGTTCTGGTCAAGTTATGAGTTCGGAGATATCTTCGAGTGGAAGAGTCGGAGCCAATGGGGAAGCTCCCAGCGGTAGTGTCCCGGGCATGAGTAGGTGCTCCTCTTCTAGCGAGGGAGTCCAACCTATCAATTTGAGTCGGATAGCCACATCGTCCAAGAAAAAGGTTCCTCGTCGACTGCCTGGAGTTAGGAGCATAAGTTCGACTGTCAAAGAGGAGGAGCTCGGCTCTCTTCTGGCCCAACTAACTTCGAAGCCGGACTATTTCGCCAGTAGACCCAGTGCCTCACAAAGGACGAATACGAAATTTGCCAATACGAGAAAGATAGCTATTTACGAGGCACAACTAGAAGTCGGGGTCTGTCTCCCTTTGACGGGTTTTAAGGTGAGCGTGCTAAGGTATTTTGATATGGCTATCGGGCTGCTCCACCCCAACGCTTGGCGGACCCTTTCTGCTTTTCAGATCTGGGCTGTGGAGTAAGGTATAGATCTTACCTTGAATTTGTTTTGAGTGACCTTGTGGTCGGTCTCCAGGCTGGAACCGAGGACCATAACTACATTCAAGCTAGGCTCGGCTATGGGGTGTCCACTGGGAACCCAGAGTCCTTGAAGAAGTGGAAGGATCGGTTCTTTATAGTGGAGAGGGTGCGAGCCGACTTTCATGTACGGACCACTTGGGGGATGTATACGAATCGAAACGACGGGAACTTGTGGCTCTCCGAAGAAGAGGAGTTAATCCTAGCTCGCTAGAGGGAGCTGGCCCGGGAGAAGTGGGACTTGAGGAATTTGCTGGATCCTTAGGCTTCGAAATTGGTTCCTCGCCGAAGGAAAGGTAAGGTTCGGGTCTTTCTCACTTTGTGGTACTGATGCATTGTTTTAATTTGCTTTCTACTTGCAACCATGAGGAAGATGAGCCGAACTACGGAAATTATGAGGGCGAAGAGGCAGAAGCTCGCCTCAGGTTCTCCAAGTATGCCCATGGTTGTGGAGGAGGCGGAGGCAAACCCTCATCCCGAGGTTCAAGCAGCAACAACCCCTGCAGAGGCCTCAAGGACTCCCGCTACTGAGGCTTATGGGACTCTAATTGCCAAGGCGGAGGTCGCCGTACCCTCCGAGATCTAAGGCCGCGACGATAGGGAGCCAAAAGACCTCCGGACCCTTATCAGTGAACTCCACGAGTTCTGGGAGGCCATGGGGGACAAATACTCCTCCCAGGATACAGACTTCAGCACTTTTGTGCACATAGCCTCATGTGTGCCGAAGGTAGTTGCTCCCCTGACCGCCCTGAGTGCCGAGCATTTGGCCGAACGGTTAAAGAGGCATCAACTAGAGGTATGTGGTTCAGACTTGTTGGCATTCCTCTTCTTTTTTTTAAAAATGGTCTTACGTATTTTATTTTGTGTTTTGTAGGGGTCTCAACTGGTCGGCGCGACCATAGCTAAGATGAATGATCTTATTGCAAAGCGTCGACGGGCTGAGTCAAACTTCGGCTCTATCAGATCGAGGATGGGCGAGGTTGAGGAGAGGGCTGGTAAGGTCCACGAGCAGGCTGAGGAGACAGCTCGTAAGGCCCGAGAGCAGGCCGAGGAGACTGTAACAAGGTGGCCGAGCTTGAGGCTGCCCTGACTCGAGAGAAGGAGTCCAATTTTGCTTTGCAAGCTGAACTCGACCGATACAAGGAGAAGGAGGTCGAGTGGGAGAAGCGGGAGGAAGCTCAGGAGGAGAAGGATGCTAAAGTTATGGCAGAGAAGTGCATAACGTTTAACGCTAAAATTTCAGCTACTGTAAAGGGGGGATATCCCGAGCTTGATATGTCCTTCCTGGATGATGTGTATCTGGATGAGGACTAATTCCTTGTAATATATTTTTTCTTTAATGAAAACCCAAGCTTTTTCCTTTCCTTATGTTTTCACTATTTGTGTTCGATTTAAATATCATAAGATCGGTTTTTCTGGTGTAACTTGACATCACTAAATCGCACTTAACTAATTAAATTAGAACACTGCTCGCTAAAAGAGCTATTTAAATAGGGGGTGCGTCATGGCACGTACCTTGGGTTCGAGACTTCGGCGTAAGGGGTTAAGAATGGCGGTGGTACCGAGCCTTTTCCTTAAGTGTGGTTGGTTTTGTGGGTTAAGTTTTGCGGTGCGTGTTACCGAACTTAACTTAATGATAGGGCTATGTTGGCGAAGGCATCGAGCTCCTTGCTCATAGGCATAAATGGACTTATGGTTTGTTAAGTTTCGCGGTGCGTGTTACCGAACTTAACTTAATGATAGGGCTATCTTGGCGAAGGCGCCGAGCTCCTTGCTCATAGGCATAGATGGACTTATAGTTTGTTAAGTTTTACGGCGAGTGGTGCCGAACTTAATTTAATGATAGGGCTCTTTTGGCGAAGGTGCTGGGCCTTTTAACCGAAGGCATAGTTAGCCCCGCACTTAGCAAGCTTAGCGGCGATAGGTGTCGAACTTAACTATATTGATAATGATTTAGTGGCGAAGATGCCAAGCTTGTGAACGTATCGTGCTGTAAAATTGCTAAGTAATTTGAACGAAATATGTTGTTCATTAATCTTGTTTTCGGCACATAGAAACATCTGTCGAACTTGCATTGAGGCCGGAACATCATGGTAATCGAATGAGTAAACAATGCAAATGATGAACGGACTAGAAATTAAAGATCATAAAATAAGAATTAGTACAAGATATGATGTGACGAGGGGTCGAGCTATTGATAGTAGGGTTTGAGGTTGAGTCCGTTCCAGGACTGCGGGAGTCATTTGCCCGAGACGTCTTCTAGCCTGTATGCTCCGTTTTGACTTACTTCTCGAACAATGTATGGTCCTTCCCAGTTGGGATCTAGCTTGCCTACTCCTGTCGATGTTTAAGAAGAAACCACTTTTTTCAGTACCAATTGCCCGACTCGAAAAGACCTCAGCCTGATCCTGCTGTCATGGTGAGCTGCCATGCGCTGCTTGTATGCCGTGGAACATATCTGGGCGCACTCTCTTCTTTCTTCGAGCTGATCTAAATTATACATTAGACCGGCGTTGTTTTCTGCATTGGGGAAAGATACTCGGACACCTCGCACCCCTATCTCACAGGGGATGATTGCTTCCGTGCCATATGTGAGTGCGAAGGGTGTTGCCCCCGTTGCTGACCGAGGCGAAGTCCGGTACGCCCATAACACGTTGTAAAGCTCTTCGGTCCACAAGCCTTTGGCATCTTCAAGTCTCTTTTTTAGTCCGGACAGGATAGTTCTATTCGTCACTTCGGTCATTCCGTTGGATTATGGATGGTAAACCGAGGTGAAGTTCAACTGAATCTTTAGCTCCGAGCAAAAGTTCTTGAAAGCCTAACAATCAAACTGTTTGCCATTGTCAGATATAATCGAATGGGGAATGCCAAACCTTGTTATAATGTTTTTATTCAGGAACTTCAGGACGTTCGCTGGTGTGATGGTTGAAAGTGGTTCAGCTTCAACCCACTTGGTGAAGTGGTTCAATGCTACCAGCAAGAACCGCCGCTGTCCTTTTGCTAGGGGAAAAGGGCCCAGTATGTCTATCCCCCACTGGGCGAAAGGCCATGGGCTGTGGATCAATTTTTGCTTTGCCGGGCTTTGGTGGGTCATGTTTGCAAACCTTTGGCACTTGTTGCATTTTTGCACCAAAGCCTTTGCATTAGCCTCCATGGTCGGCCAATAATACCCCTATAAGAGAGCTTTCCGAGCTATGGCCTGTGCACCTTCGTGGGCTCCACAGATGCCTTCATGAATTTCTCTAAGGATGTAATTCCCTTCTTCCGCGCTTACACATAAAGACCATGGGTGAGAGAATGATCTCCTGTATAGCTTGTCGTCCATCACAACATATAAGCTCGATTTTTGAACTATTTTCTGGGCTTGCACTCGTTCCTCTGGTAACGTTCCTGACATCAAGTATTGATAAATGGGAAAACGCCAACCTTTCATTGGCTCCTGAACCTAAACCTGATGCGCCTCATAAGTGGGGCTTGAGATGATGACGAAAATGATGTCTGCACTGTCCATTGGGCTATTGAGACTAGCTTTCTTCGCTAGAGTATCTGCCTCCACATTCTCTGCCCTAGGTATCTGAGTGATGGACCAAGCTGTTCCCCTACCTTCAAGCCTGGCTAGCAGTGCGGAAGTCAATTCTCTATAGCGGATCATTGAGCGGTCTTTGGCTTCGAAATTTCCTTTCAGCTGACTAACTACTAGCTGGAAATCTGAGAATATCTCTAAGTTGTCTGACCTTACTTCTGTTGCTAACTGCAGCCCATAACATAGGGCCTCATAATCAGCTACATTGTTGGAGGCTGGAAAGGTTAGGGGTGCTATGGCTCGGACTTGTATTATCGATGGACTCTTCAACATTACTCCGTCTCCTGCTCCTTCCGAACTCGAGGCCCCATCCACATACAACTTCCACAATACTTTGTCAGGTTTGAGAACTGGTTCATGTAGCTCAGCCACGAAGTCTGCAAGCACCTGTGCTTTCATGGATGTCCTCGGCTCATACCTAACATCAAATTCTTCCAGGCGAGCGGCCCATTCTGTTAGTCTGCCTGAACATTTCGGTCTTTGTAATACCTTCCGTAGGTTTGTGTTCGTGTGCACCGAAATTGTGTGCGCCTGAAAGTACGGGCGGAGCTTGATTATTGTTGTGATAAGTGCGAGGGCCAACTGCTCTAAGATCGAATAATTTGGTTCAGCCCCCCGAAGTACTTTGCTAGTGTAGTAAATGGGTAACTGTTAGCCATCCTCTTCTCAAACTAGAACCGAACCTATTGCACCAGCTGAGACTGACAAGTAGAGGTATAGAACTTCGCCAGCCAATGGCCTGCTGAGCAAAGGTGGAGTCGAGAGGAATTTCTTTAAGTCCTGAAATGCTTGTTGACATTCTTCTGTCCAGGCAAAGTTCTTGAGGTTTCTGATTGATCGGTAGAAAGGCAAGCACCATTTGGCCGAGCACGATATGAACCTGCTCAGAGCTGTGATCCTTCCATTTAGTCGTTGTACTTCCCGAACTGTCCTAGGTGGGTCCATGGTCATGATCGCTTTGATTTTCTCCAGGTTTTCTTTGATCCCCCGCTTCGATATCATAAAGCCAAGGAACTTCCCAGACTAGACCCCAAAGGCACACTTATCGGGGTTGAGCTTCAAGCCTGATTCCCGAAGTCTATGAAATGTCTCTTTCAGCTCGGTGCACATGTCAGTAGACGTTCGACTTTTGACAATCATGTCATCTATGTAGATCTGCATATTCCTTCCCAACTGCTCGTCAAACAACTTATTCATCAACCTTTGGTAAATGGCTCTGGCGTTCTTTAATCCAAAAGGAATAACCCGATAACAGTACGTTCCTCTGTGAGTGATGAACGCTATTTTCTCTTCATCTGAGGGGGCCATCGGGATCTGGTGGTAGCCCACCGAGGCATCCAGGAAAGCATACTCTTTGAACCCCGCCATTGAATCTACCAATGTATCTATGTTCGGTAATGGATAGCGGTCTTTCGGGCATGCTTTGTTCAAATCGGTGAAGTCGACACACATTCTCCATCTGCCGCTGCGTTTTCGGACAAGCACAATGTTAGCCAACCAGTTTGGGTAGTATATCTCCCTGATGAAATCGCTTTCCAGCAAAGTCGCAGTCCCTTGCTCGATGGCCAGTTGTCTCTCGGGGGCATGGTTCCTCTTCTTTTGTTTTACTGGCTTGCACTCTGGCCGAACATTCAGTGAGTGGGTTATTAAGTCTTTCCTAACTCCCTGGATGTCTGAGGTTTGCCAAGCGAAGACATCGATGAATTTTCGGAGTTTGGATAATAGGGCATCTTTCTCGGCCTCTATCTTTCCCGCTGCAATCTGAACCTTCTTGCCTGGCTCAAGTTCGGCCACCTGTAACACTTTTACTGGCTCCGCTCTTCGTTCCTCTTTATCTAGTACATCCATTGTGTCCAGGGGTAAGCCTTGATTGGCCCCTCTGAACATCGTTAAATATGTTTCTCGAGCTATTTTTTGATTTCCTCTCAACACTGCCACTCCGTCTTCTGTGGAAATTTTCAGCACAAGGTTTTTTATGGAAACATAGGCATCCACCTCGGACAAGAGAGGTCAGCCAAGTATTGCGTTGTAGGAGAGTTGAATATCAACTACCATGAAGTTCGCTTTGCAAGCACATATCACCGAGTCATCCCCAAGCTGAACAGATAGATTAGCCAGACCTTCCACACGTATAGGCCTTCCAAACAAATCGATAAGAGGGACGCTGACTTCTTCGAGCCTGTGTCCTGCCATTTCCAATGCTCTATATGCCTGTGTTGTTATGAGATTGACCGCACTTCCTATGTCAACTAGTATCCGCTGGACCAGGAAGTCTTGAATGATTGCTTCGACTACTAGAGCATCTGTGTGTGGTTGCCGAACATGTGACCCATCAGCAGGTGTAAACTGAATCGGCTTTGAGACTGAGCCCACCCCCCGGCAGACAGACATGACCTCTTTACCTTTCCTTTTGCGTGGGTGATCCCTTTGCTCTCCCCCGACAATTACATGTATGACCCCGACTGGTGCTCGTCTTCCCCCATTCGGTCTATTTTTGCTCGGTTAGGGGGAGGGCGACCTTTGTCTTTTTCCCCTATCATCATGTTTTGTGAACCGAGCTAAAGTGCCTTTCCGAACCAGGTGCTCAATCTCCTGCTTGAGTTGTCTGCACTCCTCGGTCTCATGACCCTTATCTCTATGAAAAGCACAGTAAAGGCCTTGATCTCTGTTCGGATCTTCCCTCATGGGTCTCGGCCAATTGACCTGGCTGTTCTGTTTGAGCCAGTCCAGAATCTGTGCTTGGGAGGCAGTTAGGGGTGTGAGCCTGTCCGTCCCTTCGATTGTCAGGGCTGGGAGCGATGATGGCATATGCCCTATTGCTCCAGTGACTTCCTCGGTATTTCTTTGGGTCAGATTTGCTGGATTTCCCCCCTTCCCGAGCCACTTTAGAGCTTTCCCCTCCTTCCTTCTCTGAGTTCCATGCTTTATGGGAGGCATGGCAAAGATGCCGAGCCTTATCCATTCGAATGTACTTGTGTGCTCGTGACATAAGTTCAGTGAAGTCGCTCGGTGGTTTCTTACTTAAAGAATCACTGAAATCCTGACACCTCGTGTTTTGAATTAGGGCATTAATAGCGACCTCCAAGTTTAAATTCTGTATGTCCATGGCCTATCTTGCTGCACCAGGTTTAGGTCAACAGAAACCTTGTTAGGGCGAATAGCGGTCATAAACTTTGCGACGAACATGTCGCTGAACTGTTCGAAGCTCTCGATGCAGTGTGATGGCAAATTTCGAAACCAGATCTGGGAGGAATCTGCTAAGATTGAAGGGAATATCTTGCATAATGCGGAGTCATCTGCTGTGAGCACCAGCATGGTATGCTGGAATTGGTCGATGTGGACTCGGGGGTCGGTGTTTTCGCTATAGGTTTTGAGGTGGGGAAGGCAGATGTTGGGGAATGGAGTGGCTAATATTTCGCGGGAAAGGGGTGATCGAAAACTACCTTGGTATTGGAGTGTAGTTCGGTTTTGCTGCCTTTGGATTCTGTCGTCCAAGAGGCGATTGAATTGTTCGGTAGTGAGGGTGATAGTGGAGTTTGGATTTTGGGTTATTGCGGGGGAATAAGGTTCCCTAGCAGGTGGCTGAGATGGGGGTAGGGGCAGGTTGGTGTTTTGAGGGAGTGCGGGTTGGTGTTGAGCCTGGGCCACGATGGCGAATAATGCAGCAATGAGTGATCGGACAGTTTGTGGGGTAATGCTAGGAGTAACGGCTGGAATGGGCATAGCTGGGGAAGCGGAGACGGTGTCGTTGGGTAGGGGGAGGAATTGTAATGTTCCTGGCGAGGTTAGGTTGGACGTATGGTTTTCTTGTTCGGAAGTGTTTACGTTGAGGTCTGGAAATAGGTCCATGTTCCACGCTCACTGCACCAAATGATGACAGGTGAAATTCTCGGCCAGTCTTTGCGAACACCTGCAACAACAAACAATAGACCGGTGGAATTCCGACAAGGAAGCCTCCGACGATCAAGTTAGAGATTCTGAGTAAAAGAGTAAGAAATCTTTTTGTCAAAAAGATTAAGTAACCTTTTCATACATGTCTTTGCTTCTTTTATAAGTGAGGTTGGCACATTTCAAGGAGCTAGTGGGAGGAGTCTCCCGTTTTTTCCGGCCACTGATCCACTGTCGGCAAATTTCGAGGGAACGTGGTTAGTGGCGGTTGTCTGTCCAACGTGATGGAGTTATTTTCGGAACTAGCCTGTTACCGATTTATAGTTCGGATATCTATTCCCGAGGCGTTCTACTTTAGATCGGTCCAAGAAACCCTCTCTGGAAAAGGTATTCGGTCTACATAGGATTGTTGAACCGAACTAATGATTTGCCTGTTATCATGTACCATCTGATCACACAGCCCATAAATGTGCACAAAACACGTGCGAAGCGAATGCACCAGACCACCACTCGTTTTCGCATATGTGCAACTACACCATGAAGCATGCGGGGAGGCAGTCAAAGCGAAGAGATTGCAACAAAGAAATAGTAAGCATAACAGTGTCGGATAAGAACTTCCGCACTCTATCCAATCTCGTATCATTGGCCTCTCTTACTTCTCAAATATAAAACAGAAAGTAGAAAAGAACAAAAACAAAAAAAAAAAAACAAAAAACAAAAAACATTTTATCCGTCGGACTATTTCTTCCTTCACTCGTATCCTCCTGTAAATTTCGATGGCTTTGCCGGTGGTGGACACGGAGTACCTGAAGGAGATCGACAAGGCTCGTCGCGATCTCCGCGCTCTTATCGCCTACAAGAATTGTGCTCCCATTATGCTTCGCTTAGCGTAATCCATTCACATATATATCTTTGCTTTCATTGATTAACTGATTGATTGATTGATTGATAATTTTTCTTTTTTTCTTTTCCTTCTTCTGAATTCTAAAGATGGCATGATGCTGGGACTTACGATAAGAACACCAAAACTGGTGGACCTAATGGTTCTATAAGGAATGAAGAGGAATTTACTCATGGCAGCAATAACGGCTTAAAGATTGCTATTGATTTTTGTGGTCCGATTTTTCTTCTTCATCTTTTTCTTTTTCTACCGTTTGTTTGTTTGTTTGTTTTTATTTTTATTTTTTTGTGTAAGTTGTCTGCCTATGTCACGTACTTAAAAGATTCGCGTTTCGTTTTTCAGAAGAAGTGAAGGCTAAACACCCCAAGATTAATTATGCGGACCTATACCAGGTGATTGTTTATGTAATTAACGATTAGACTGTTATTTATCCTTTTCCAATCCTTGACGAGGTTCTGTTTTTCATTTTCTTGATTACACGATCTTCTTTCCAATGTCATGTCGTTTTCTTACTCATGGAAATCATTCTTATGGATTAGTGGATAATTTAAGCATCTGAGAAAGGCACAAGTATTAAGAGTATTGTTCTCTCTAATTGAAATAGGACCAAATGGAGAGAGAGTGTTTAAACAGAAAACAGCCATAACACAGTAGGATTTTTTAGATTTAGTTCTTCCACGAACTCAATCCCACCCCAAGCGAAGGATGGGAGAAAGAGCAGATATTTTTAATTTCATTAACACTTAATTATGTCTACTAACTTGCGAAGTATTGAGACTTAGAGCAATCTTGATAGAATTGTTGCATAACAAATTATCGAATGGAGTAATATCTGGATGTCAATTATGTGGAAATTAAGTAGGAGATATTATGTTGCAACATTTACATAGAGGGATTCAGAAACTTGTTCTAGGATACAAAAGGATATAGATTTGGAAACATTGATAAGCTGTAATAGATATTGTTCTGTTTCCGTATATCATACATTTAAGCATAATTCTACATTGGTTGGATTGAAGAGAGAGACAGCTATTAATGGTTCTCAATTCTCAAAAAGTGACATTGACTTTTGCAGATGACGAGTGAGTTGATCCTTAATAGTTATGTCCATTTCTAGCTTGCAGGTGTTGTTGCAGTTGAAGTCACTGGAGGGCCGACCATTGACTTTGTTCCTGGTAGAAAGGTTTGCATTTATGGCATTTGTTGAAGTTATGGATGATATACAAACTCTAGTTTAAACTATTTATTCCCTTTTTTTTCAGGATTCAAACATTTCTCCCAAGGAAGGGCGACTCCCAGATGCCAAAAAAGGTATCTTCTATGTTTCAGTAGATCTCATTTTTTCAGATTCATGTGTATTAAATTGTTGGAGTAAGAGCTTTTTTTATTACTGTGAATGATAAGATCTGAACGTTAAGATTATTAGCTTTTGTATCTAAAATTACAATTTTCTTGAGAATTGTTTGAAAACTGCACTGGGTATGAGGCATGGTGATGGAGTTAGTTTCTAAAATCTTATGATAAGAAGATAATTTGTTGCTTGATTAGATTCTTGTTGATTATGTTGGATTATTACATTTTCAATGCAAATTTGATATCACTGAAATTTTAAAATTGAATATTCCAAATTATCAAGTCATAACATTGGGGCTTGTTAGATTGAGAAATTTTGAGAGAGAATTTTTTTCCCTTGCTTTTGTGTATTGCAGGTCGTTTTGTTGCCTGTATTTCAATTTTTTTGACAATTATGAGTCTACAATTGTCTGTATTTCAATCTTATCTGTTAGACCAGTCAATAGAACAAAGGACCGACTTGCTAAATCCCATCACCAAACATTCTGGTGTATCAGTTAATCATTTTGTTTATCGTGGACAAAAGGTTCAATTAGAAAATCTACAACTTTGTGCCCTCTTTCCTATACTTTTTGGAGGGTGGTAATCTATTGAGAAATATCATAACTAATTGGGCACCTAAAACTATCAAGTGGGATATGCTTTCACATTCCTTCTTGTTCTGAAGAATTTTAAGTAGGTAGGATCATTTTATATTCAAAGTTCTGTACTTTACTGCTATGACATATTTAAGCTCAAGGAGCATCTTGTATGTACAATTTGATTATATACGATTAGATTATAAAATCCCTTACATTCTCCAACCAACCTAGAATGGAGTTCTATGGTTTGTGATCTACTTGTTTCAGGCTAGGCTTTCGGTCTTCTATGCTTGGAAAGGGGCTGTATTTGCTCATCCTGCCTCAATTCTCAATTTGAAATCTTGAGACTTGAGGATTCAGGCAAAAAGTCTTATTAATTATTAGTGGGACATAGTTCAGACCTGTTCTTCTCAGTATATTTCTTGAAAGTAAAATGACTTAGAAATTAAACTATATCCTATTCTTATTAATTTTTTAGCTCAAGTCATGAGTTGCATCCTATTGAGTTATTAATTAATAAGACAGATGGTGGAACAAATTTGAATGCTAACTTATTCTAACCTGTCTGTGTGGGAAATATGAGATTAGAGTGCATAAGTTGTTTTTTCTTCTTTCTGTTAAGAACTTCTGTCTTTTGCTGTATCCTGTTACTTAATATTTTTATTGGTACACATAATACCGAATTGATATTTCTGCAACGTAGCGGTCTTCTAAATGTCTTAGATGACAATTAGATATTTACAAAATTGCATGCTGCATCAAGAATTTTGGCAGACAATTCTGCTCGGGAGATTGGACTAATGTATTTGGTTACTTCTGAGAATGCATGATGAGGTTCACGAGAAATGTTGGGAACTAAGCAAACTTTAGTACAAGCTGATTTAAGTGAAAGGAGTAGATTTTAGTTTCACATATTGCAATTTTCGTTGGTGTATCTAATTGAAGTATCTAAACCCTAAAAGTTGCTGGAGACTCATCATTTGATGATCAGGGCATTAGTAGATGAAATGTTCACATTATGTGGGCTACAAGGGTATTGGTTGGGTCTGTCACTTCGCTTCAGTAACATGATTTAGTCTCACTAGGCTTATCAATTAGATCTATCGCCATTCAACAAACTGGAGTTCCAATTTTGTATTATCCATTTATTTTTATTGGGACCCAAATGTTTATTACAAGAGTTTGTTCTGAGCATTAGACCAAGGACTTAAATATTCAAATCTATTAACTTCTGAAATTGCAAAAATTATGAAAATAACAATGTTGATTGAAATCAATATTGTTTTCATAGAAGTGTGGAAAATATTGTTAAATTTTTTTATGTAATATTTTGGCATATGATGAGCATTTAAATAAAGAATTATAAAATAATATATAAAAAGGATAATATATCTATAAGAGAGTTATGTGTTTAAAGGTTTCCTAATATTAAAAATATTTCATTATAAATTATTGTTCTTTCTTTTACTTTAGATGAAAATAATAATAAAAAAATATTCATTAATAAACAAAATAAGTAGCAACCTTTGTGTCTTAAAATGAAGTGACATGATTTATTTAAATACATTAAAAGGAGAAGTCAAGTATATCACATATTAATTATACGCATATATATAAAATCCATATATACGTACGTACGTACGTACGTACGTACGTATGTATGTATGTATGTATGTATGTATGTATGTATGTATAATGTTCGTATTAATTTAAAAATATGGAGAATATAATTTTTTTTTTATTTACTAATATTAAAAGGCGTGTTTTTTTTTGAGTTTGTAGAATCATAAAGTATGATAGATAAGGTGAGAAAAAAAATATAACTACTTCATATTTAAGAAACAAATTTGAATTAACTAGAAAGAAAAGTAATCATATGAAAAAACACTAAAATCTTAATCATAAACATTAGCATATCTACCCAAGTAAACTGTATTACTGTAGGCTAGAAAAATTAATGCTCTCTATAGCATCATTTCTCATACACATTTTCTATTATTTCTAATGCAAATTAGGTTGTAAAAAACCAAGATAAACTTCATAATTATTTTGCCGGTGCTCAAGTTTATCATTATTTTTGATCGTGACATGCTTAGCCTTATATTTTCTATTAATTATATCATGCTATAATTTGATTATTAGTAAATGATTCTTATTGTTATTTTTATAATAATTTTCATATCTCTACTTATTACACAACTGTTATATCAGAATATATGGACAGAAATGTTGATAACATGGAAACATTGAAGTGTAATGTTGAACAATATGTGGAATTGTGAACCAGGATTAAACTTGTAGTCCGTCTTGCAACATCTGTATTTTTTTTCCTTTTTGCTTTTCATTTATCAAGTGTTAAGTTGTAAGATGATGATTTTGTAGTTAGCATTTTTTTTCTTTAAGATCACATTGAGTTGTAATATGGAAAAGTATATTAAAATTAGTTATTTGGGGAGACAAATAAAAGGAGGGTGTTGTTTGAGGAGGAAGAAAGTGCAGTTGTTCCAATAAAGAACTAGAGGTAATTTGGATCATATGACAATTGAGATGACAAATATTTTAATAGGCTTATATCACTATGCATACAACAATTGTGGATGAACAATTCAAAGTCTAAAACTTATAATGCATACATGTTTTGATGTGCATACTGATTTTCATTCTCAATGTTTGTAGACGAATGTTCTAATGATTTTTTCTTTTTGGCCGTGATCATTTCGTAATATGCAAATGTCTAGTGTTTTTCTTTGGAAGAATGATTTGTATTAGTGTTAGAAAAACAGTTTCCGTAGAATGACCTTGCTTGTCCTTCATAAAAGTTGAAGAAGGAATTCTCCAGTTGAGGGAAAGCAGTCTTACATTGTAAGCAAATGTATGCTAATGCTCTTAATAGTTGCCCTTTCATAAATTGTTAATGGATATCTAAGAGAAGAACTTTTATGCATGGTTGTGTGCTTGTTGAAAAATTATGCAGGATCAGAGTTTTGAATGTTGCCTTCATTTTATTTTATTTTATATATATATGTATATAAGGTCCATCTCATTTAAGGGATATCTTCTACCGGATGGGTTTGTCTGACAAGGATATAGTAGCACTCTCTGGTGGACATACTCTGGTACCTATCCTTAACTGTTTTGTTTGTCCCTCATTGTGAAAGCTGTATGTGCAAGACTATAATACTGAATCAAATATAGGGACGGGCACATCGAGAGAGATCAGGTTTTGATGGTGCATGGACCAAGGAGCCTTTGAAGTTTGATAATTCATACTTTGTGTAAGATTCAAACTGAGAATAAGAAACTGTCACATCTCTTGGTATAAAACTTATGAATTAAGATTAATCTATTAACTATTTATGTTGATTATAGGAATCTGTTGAATGGGGAGGCAGATGGGTTGTTGCAACTTCCAACTGACAGTTGTTTGTTGGAAGACCCTGAGTTTCGTCCTTATGTTGAACTGTATGCAAAGGTGACATTTTTTTTTCCCCTAAAGAAAAACCAAGTGACTATATCTGATGATATTCAGACAAATAATCTTTTTTCTTTTTTAATCTAAAAGGTTAAACGGCACCTAAGCATTTGAAATTGTAACTGTCCAAGTATCGTGTCATTGAACATCAGCATCTAAGCATTTTTTATTTATTACTGTTCAGTTATACTTTCATGGAGTTGTCTAATTCAGTTTGGACATGCTTCTACCACTCCATTATAAGTTAAGAAAAAGAAATAAATGAGCTAATTGATCACATAAGTTATTTATGAGTCATGTTCTGATGGCCATGTTGAGTAATGGATTATTGAAGATATGGTTTACTCTTAACTGTAATTAATCTTGTCAGGGCGAGTTTGTATTATCTTTCCAGAACCATATTTGGGTTTAGCTGATAGAAATCTCTGGGTTAAGCTTATCCACTCTAAACTGGGTCAAACCTTATCCGTTTTAAATAAGTATGTGATAGCGAGTCCTTGCACAGGTGATGTTGGTTACTTGAAAGCTGATAATTGCTGAAAGGATTTTCTCCGACCTTGCTTCTTGAAGTAGAATCATTTATAAGAATGTATACAAATCCCAGATAGGTGCATTTTTTTTATTTCTTTTATTTTTCTGCGAAGATATAGGTGCATAATGGATACGTAATATGTGCTATAAAATTTTGGTATTTTTCAAATCTTGGTGGATTACAGGATGAGGATGCATTTTTTAGAGACTATGCAGTGTCACATAAGAAACTTTCAGAGCTAGGCTTCACCCCATCTGGATCAAAGGTTGTTGCGAAAGACAGCACCATACTGGCACAAAGCGCAGTTGGAGTCGTGGTTGCTGCTGCTGTTGTGATCGTCAGCTATTTCTATGAAGTTGGCAAAAGAATGAAGTAGGCTGTTGCCCTTTTCGCCATTGAATCTGTTTAATTTTGTCAATTCGACAGTGAAAAAACTGAATACTTGTATCTGATGTAACAATTATTAATACAATAAAAAAGAATTTATAGGTTTATGCCATAATTAGAGGCATGCTTTTCTATAACAGTAAATTGTGCATTGACCAGTAATGGCTTAATTTTCAATACTCTTAATGGTGATGAACAGCCATTTAGTAGGAGAATTGGACTGCCATGTCATTATTGGATATGGCTATGTTTCATTTTCATTGCTCAAATTTCCCGTGCTTAGAATTTCATCAAGAGTTGCTTTAGTCTATCTACTCTGTTTTTCCACTTGGACCCTTGAACCAAGGATTTCGAAGAAAGTCTGCGCACCTTAAGTCAGCCATGATTACTCATAACCTTTCTGTTTTTGTCCTATTATTATTATTATTAGTTGTTTCTGCTGCAGGTTTATATATATATATAATCACATGTCTAGGATAAAATTAAAAAAGTTGTCAAATTTTTAATAATTTAAACTTTATGAAATTTCTACTGCTGGTTTATCTCGGCAGTTTAATGATGGGCATAGTCAATAAGATTTAATTTAGTGATAATAGTTTTATCTTCGAAGTGGTGCCGGGAATGAGTTAGTGGAGTACGTGTGTGTAGTGACTATAGTTGGCTGTCTATTTAAAGTTTATGTGCGAGGATGGAAATTATTAGCGTTCAATAGAACTTCAAACTCAATATTATTATGTGAGAAAAGGAGTTAATTGACTGGATTAGCAGTTTGTGTAGCTGAAACCGGCTCATAAAGGACTGCTGAGTGCTGAGATCCTACTTCATATACAATGGATGCCCTAAAAACCAAAGGTAGGTAGGATGAGGAAGATCCGAAGATATTATTGGTTCTCATTGTCAATAATGAAACAGAATAATAAATGGGAAATAATTTGAAGAAATCATATTTTAAACCTTTATCCAAAAGTGGGTCACTGAAGCTGACCTTTGTGCTAAGGTTGAGGAACCCCACATGGGGAGAACAGCCAAAGAGGTAGGTAAGAGCTTTTAGGAGTGTCCCACGGTTCTCTGTTCAGTACCTAAGCACATGACATCCACGTGTTTGCTTTGCTGGCCTTCACAACACATTCTTAACCTCCTCAATTCTTCAATCCAGTTAGGTGAATTATAAAGATTTTATTTATTTGCTACAAATAAATAAATAAATAAAAACTCAATGGCTTTTTCGACGAGAAGTAGACAAAAGACAGAGAAAATGCCCTCTTTATTAAATTAGTTACATTTTCTTAAGAAGAGCCATGTGCTAGTGTGTGCATTTGGAGGAGAGACGGGTAGGGATTGAGACATTTATACAATCAATAGCGTTAGAGCAACCTAACTGATAGTGATTATGAGTTCCATCTGATCGAAGCAATCTATAATTAATATGTCTATATTTGTAGTTGTGCCTTTCATTTATATTTTATTTACCAAATTTTCTTTTTCTTCTTACATTGACCAATCCATGCTTGCTATTATTATTATTATTATTATTTTGAAATTTACCGCTATTAAATTCTGCCTGTTAGATTCAACGTGTACGTAATCAAGTGAACTTCTTATGGACATACTACTTGAATATGCTGTTATTGTTGGGTTAAAATATATGTAAGCAAAAAAGGATAAATTTAGGTGGGTAATTTGAGAAAAAGAAAGAAGAAAGTATAAAAAGAAAGTTTCAACATCAAAGTGAGGGCAGAGTTAGACTAAGTGTGAGAATAGTGATATATAAATATATAAAGGGTGAAGAAGTAGGTGAAATATACACAGGAGATAATTGCACAAGTGGATATCTATCCCTCTCTGGGGTTTGATAGTAACTTGTGGCCATGATCCCATAAACCTTACCACTACTACTACCCATTTGAATTTGATGATGAGAGAGAGGGAGAAATGTATGGTGGTGGGTAACAAAATAATATATGCAAGTTGGAGGAGGAGATAACAACAAAAAGGTGAAACAACCTTCCCCATCCCTAACCCTACCATTGTTGCCTAAACTTGAACCAGAAGGTTAGGGTTAAAAAAAAAAAAAAAGAAAAGAAAAGTGGCAGGTGAACCAAAGCCCACATACAACCACAACCACACTCATCATTTCTTTTCTTATTCTTTCAACCCAACCTCCAATCTCTCTTCTAGAAGCCTTTTTTACCCTCTCTCTCTCTCTCTCTCTCTCATGCATGATAGTGTGGTGTACCAATAGAATAAAGAACTACAACTACCATCTCTATACATAACACAACAATAGCCTCACCCCTCAGCCAATTTCTTTTTGGAATGGCCACCACATAACTTACTAAAAATACTCTAAATTTATTTTTCCTTCATGTCTAAAATTGTTTCGCTAACTTAATCTCAACATACCAACTAAATCCATTAATCAATGATTTTTAATAACTTAATTGGGTGACATTGACAACAAATTTTCAATCAAGAAAGTGCTTAAAAAGATATAATGTCATCATTATATTTGGGAAAAAATTGAGAATTTTAGAAGGGAAATTAAGATGCCTGATCATATGGATTAAAGATATATAGTATGAATTAAGTTGGAGCTTTCAGCAGATATATAGGAGTTAGCTCCAACAACATAATATAATTAACATAAGCCTTTACATAAAATGTTTTCTATTAAGTAAGGGCAAGACAATGAGAGATAACTAGATAAATAAATTATTAATCTTTTTAACTAATAATTATTAAAACAATATATATAAGGAAAAAGGTGTATACTCACACACACCATTACTTGGCTATACTTTAATACACCTTATTTTACACCTACCTGAAGGTTACCTGCAGTTAATGTCCTTTTAACTTATTATATAATATGATTGATGCTAATATCATCAAGAGAGGCCACCAGCCACTCCCCTCAAACCTGTCTCACCAACTCACATCTAGAAGAAATTTTTAGGGTAACTGCCCCCTCTCTCTCTCTATCTCGCTCTCTCGCTCTCTCTAAGAGTCAAAGTTCTATTTATAAACCTCTGCAAGTCTCCTCGAGGGCCGCCCTTAATGTTCTTCCAATTTACAATACCAAAAAGAAAAAACAAAAAAAAGGGGTCTCCACCATTTCTTTACCATATAAAATTTAGTTAAAGAAAGACAAGAAAAAACATCAATAACCGTTCAAATATTAATTTTGAGTCCAACCCAAAATGGGAAGGTCTCCTTGCTGTGAAAAAGCTCACACAAACAAAGGCGCATGGACCAAAGAAGAAGATGATCGTCTTATTGCTTACATTAGAGCTCATGGCGAAGGTTGTTGGCGTTCTCTTCCTAAAGCTGCTGGCCTTCTCCGATGTGGTAAAAGTTGTAGACTTCGTTGGATCAACTACCTAAGACCTGACCTTAAACGTGGCAATTTCACTGAAGAAGAAGATGAACTCATTATCAAACTCCACAGTCTTCTTGGTAACAAGTAATTAATTAACCCTAATCACCCATAAACTTTTTGTTTATTTTTTATATTTAATTTTCTTTTGAAGCTGTTTTGGGTAATGGGTATTGCTTATTTTTTGTGCAGATGGTCTCTTATAGCTGGGAGATTACCTGGAAGAACGGATAACGAGATAAAGAATTATTGGAATACACATATAAGAAGAAAGCTTTTAAACAGAGGAATAGATCCTGCGACTCACAGACCACTCAATGAACCACCGCAAGAACCATCATTAACCGCCGCCGCAACTGCGCCGCCTGAACCGGCAGAAACAACAATATCTTTCACTCCTGTTAAAGAAGAAAAACACTCAGACCCAACTCAAGAAAGATGCCCAGACTTGAATCTTGAGCTTAGAATTAGCCCACCGTACCAATTCCAACACCCTGATCAGCAATTCAAGACTACCAGTACTCCTTGTTTTGCTTGCAGATTGGGCCTACAAAATAGCAAAGATTGCAGTTGCAATATTCCGGGGGGTGCTGGAATTGGCACCAGCACTTGGAATAGCAACTCTGGTTATGACTTCTTAGGTTTGAAAAGTGGTGTTTTAGATTATAGAAGTCTAGAAATGAAATAAAAGTTTTACCTTGTAGCCTATGAACAGATTAATATATTGATAACGAGAGAAATGAGAATTATTAGATTTTAAATCTTTCCAGTTTGTAGTGTAATTTCCATTTTTACTCTAATTTGTAGGTTTATTTATCTCTCCTACTATATGCATATATATAGTACCCTCTTGACATATACAAATTAATGTGATCAGAATTGATAAATGCTGTGTATTCATTGTTGTATAATTTGTTGGCTTTCTGCAGTGACGTTGATTTTATATAATTGGTTTTTAATTTCCGGGAAAGTAGGGTTTGTCAAGCTCTAATTATCAGATATCAAAAACGGTAATCTCATGGTGTACTTCTTTCTAGCTACTACCAGCTAAACATATAATAATTGTATACCTCACATTGGCTTTTCCATTATTTTCTTTTCAATACTATTAATTAAGACATTTTTATATTTTTCATGATAAACCTACCAAACAAATCTCATGATTTATTCATATAAGTAAAACTTTGGTCCAATAATATAGAAAATTAATATTTAGAGAGTTTTATTTTTTTAACAGTCCATCAAATTTAAACTGAATTACTTATGGCATGTAGATTTCTAAATATAAGTGGTTAGACCGAAAAGATTAAGTAAAAAGCCATAATTTTATTTTTATTACAATTAATGAGATTGGAATTCAATCTTAAAAGAACAGTACTGCTGTCCTTTAACTCATTGAAATCTTATATTTTAATTGCCATGCTTAGAAAAGTTAAATTGTTATTGTCAAGATAAAATTCATGTCAATATATTCTTTCTCATAATATATTCTTTTTGGGTTGTCTTTTATGAAAAAAAGATATTTTCTGGTCTGGGAAATGGATAAGCTGTGAGAGGAGGAGGAGAGTGGTGGGCAACCTATCTCTTCAATTGCAATAAAAGCAGGGACAGAAGTAGAGACTTGCAAAAATTTTAAATAAAAAATATGAATAAACTAACAATTGTCCGTGGTACTACTATTCTCTCACTAACCTAACTGTAAATTATATATGCCATGACTCAACCAACATCAAATTTCCCTCCATTAATACACTACTAAATTTGGTGTATACATGTATTGCTGTGCTCACTTTTTTCCACCATTAAATTAAAATTTAATATTATTTTATTTTTGATTTAACGGTATAAATCAGTGTGCTCTAAATACATATATGCGTATCATATCTCGACCTATTAATCAATGACCGAGCTAAGAAATTAAATTGGAGAGGCTATAAATACAAGAACGTGTGAATGAAATTTTTATAGTCAAAATATTAGTTCAGTCTTTAATTTTTTTAAATGATATTTGATTTGCCACAAAACTTATTTCTAGTCTAAATTAGAGTAATATTTTCAATTTATTGTCATTGTACCCATTTAATCACTAAAATATATATTTTTTCATTAAATGTTTGTCTACTGTATAAATTTCTATTTTGAGATTATAAAATTTATATTAATCATTCAGTTAATGGTGTAAAAACACAGAAAAAAGACAAAAAAACATTATTTTGGACAAAATGAGAATAATTGACAATAAATTGTGGATAACATGCCAAATTAGTTCAAATTTTAATTTCGAAATAGATCAATTGTCACTAGTAAATTAAAAATTAAATTTAATTTTTGTTAATTTTATTAAATAGATAGTAATATATAAATTAGAAATCAAGTGATATTTATTAGATTTTTAATTTTGATAACTTGTCACGTATGTATTTGTTTCTCTAATTTAGTGCAAAAGTTAATTTTCAGATAATTTGGATGTAGAAAAAGTTTAAGTATTAAATTGAATTTCTTTTTATGAATTTAAGAAAATAAATAATATGAAAGAAATTTGGAAAGAAGTAAAATTGTTTAAATTTTTATTTCATTTTATTAATTCACTGTGTATTTATCTTTTAGATTTAGATAGTAATCACCCATTAGATTGTATTTCACAAAAATAAAAATTAAATTGTTCAATTATTTACTAAATTTGTGCATTAATTAAATAACTCGATTTTCCTGACCTAATAAATGATCTCTGGCTCTACCCTGATTGACGAAAAGATGTTTGTGATGGTACTGGAGCCTAAGATCCTGACCCTTTCTGCTTTTTACTAGCTGATGAGGAAGAACCAACCTGTCCCTAATTTCTCTTTTGTTGGCCTCTACTTCTCCATTTATGTTTCTCCATATTAGCTTTTTCAATTCTCAAGGCTGCCTTCACAAATTCTCCGTAATCCCTAATTTGCAGTACAACAAGAAGTTTCTTAATCTCATGATGGAGGCTTGCTTCAAATCTTCTACACCTGTCAGCCATAGTAGGAATGGACTACTCAGCATAAGCACTCAATCTATCAAACTCTTTCTCATACTCTGCTACCGTTCCAGGTCCCTATTTCAAATGGAGAAAAGCATCTCTCATCTCTTCCATATAAGCATCTCCCATATATTTATCCCTAAATTGGGATATAGAATACTCCCATTTAAGATCTCATGGTGTAACAAATCTCTTTGTAGATTTCCACCATTGGTACGCTAGCCCTTGAAGAAGACAATCAGCCTATTCCAATCTTTCTTCAAGTGTAAGGTGAATGAGGTCAAAAAATATTTTTATCTTAATCAACCAGAATTTAACATCTGGAGCAGTGACTGATAACTTTCCTTTGAAGTTCTCTGCTCCTAATTTCTTTGCCTTCTCTAGTGTAAGCCTTTGTAATGGAAAAGGTGGTTATGGTTGTAGTTGTATCGAAGGTGCAACAGCCATTTGCTATCTTATAAGTGCCATTATTGTTGCAAATAACTCTATCGGATTTGACATTGGCTGGGAGGCAGGTGGTGGTATTGGTTGTGCTGGCTGCTCCTCTACTCCTCTATCCACATAACTGGCTGAAGCGTGACTTTTTACTTCTTTAGTATCTCCTCTTGAGCTAGATTCCATCATTTAATCTATGATAATAAAAAATAGTGGATATACATTAGGGTCCCATCGTATTCATATTTAGCTTCCATTTGGTATGTACATAAATTCCCTTTTTAATTATTTGATTAATGATCCATAATCGCCTAAATTGAGATATGATACCATTAAATGTAACACCTTATACCTGGTTAATTAAAAGATCCAGATATCGGATGTCACACTCGGATTTAGATTTCTCTAAAAGTGTCAATTCAAAATTACCTATTTAAAAATCATATTACTTGAATAATTACTATTTATTTTAATAAAATTTCAGCAGAGTTTCATCTGAAATTCCTTAAAAACCCCATACTAGAAAACTTTCCAATACAATTCTATTTCATTTATCCTACCATCCAACTTCAAATCAAACTTTAATACACAGTGTTTTGCCCTTTCGCCAATATTACACAACTCAATCTCAAATTAAGGTAAAACATTAAACATTTATTATACTAATTTTAGTCGCTTATAATTTACATACCCAACTCTATTTATAAAAGTCTGAAAATGCACGTGGAAAACTCAATAAATAAAGTTAAACACCCGTAACAAAAGGATCAAGAATCGAAACAGAAATGTGCAATTAATTAGCACTGATTTTTAAGAGACACGGTCAAATATAGCAATTCAAGAAGGGGCGATTGAGTTAACTAATATAGGATGAACATTTAGCAGTCAAACGACTTAAAAGCACCAATTCCGATCGAAAGTACAAAATGAAAGTCATTTCTTGGATTAACTATTGACATCAAAGAAGAATAAAGATCTAAGCAACTAACTTGATCGAAGTGGCTAAGCTGATCAAAGCGGCTAAATCGATCAAAGCAACTAGCCAATAAAAAGGTGTTTGCTCGATCAAAATGAGTTTATCGAATGATAAGATAAGTTCAAATAGCACTTAAATATAATATATTTTCATTTTTAATTTGTAGCAATATAAAATACTGAGGCAAATTGTGCAAGAATTAAATTTATTCAGCTTATTTTATTACAAAATAAACAAATATAGGGACATAAACCCCTTCCAAAAAATAAAAATAAAGCGATTGGACACCTAAACAGGCATAGAAATCATCGGTAGAAATAATAATTTGGTAGACCAAAATAAAGCCATCTCTAAGCCCACTAATAATAGAGGATGAAAATGATGGCTATAGGTTCAAAAAAACTAAACCGATTGGAGCAAACTTATGAAATAACACCCTCATGAAATAAATTTAAATATTATATTATCCCTCCTCATATATTTCAATTTCAATAATATGTCATAAAGCCAATATATAAGTATGAGGAGCGGAAAGAGTAAGGCAAGAAGATTATTCAATAAAAAATGAAATTCATGAAAACACAAGGTACATAGGTAAAAGTTCTTAGAAAAGAATACATAGTAAATAACTTTTTCATTCAAGAGTACATAGTAAAAAGCTTTTCCACTTAAAAAACAAACACACAGGGAGAAAAAAGGATAAGATAACTCTACTACAATAAGACCACCTCTAATTCTATAACATTCTTCCATCATAGCAGCATCAAGAAAATGAAGAAGCAAATACGTGAATGTATCTACTACCATGGCAAGTCCAGGGCTGAGAAAAGAAATCATCAAATGAGGGTGAAAAATGCATAACTTCCTATAGCAAGTCATACTCTACTAGAAATACACCTAGTGATTCATTCGTCTTTCTGAAATGGAAAGGAGAAAAATAACAAATTGGAAAGCAATCAGGCGGCTTCATAGGTGAAACTCCAAGAAAAAGGGGAAAAAAAGATAGCCTCAGGAAAAAGAATGAAAAAATATGCCTATTTATCGTATTTTTTTTCTCCATAAGGATAAGCCATGTAGCTTCGTTATTTAATGAAGGTGTAAAAGATGCAATAATTAAAGCATGAAAGACGAAGCAGCAAAAATAAAACGTCCTTTTTTGAGTCATCAATTTCTAAGCAACATGAAAAAAGAAATGACACGACGATCCGAATAATTGTTGTCAAAACAAATGGTCAAGAATGGTTGACAATACCTTCAGATAAATTTTGACTTCGTAAATAGATAACTTATGGAAACTGTAAAATGCAACAAGGAAAGCAAAATGATTAAAACACCAAGAAGCCTAAGCTAGGAAAAAGCCATACATAATCATAAAAGCATCAAACAAATAGGTTAAAATAATAAATTTTGAAAATAATTCATGTCTATAAAATTCTTTGCAGGATAAGAAAAAATCTCAATCGATATAATATTTTGATGGAATTAATTAAAATATTAATCTCGATCAACGTAATATCTCAATCGAAATAATTAAAATATTAATCTTGATCGATGTATCATTCCGATTGAAATAATTAAAATATTAATCTCAATCGACGTAATATCTCGATTGAAGTAATTAAAATATTAATCTTGATCGATGCAGCATCCCGATCGAAGTAATTAAAATATTAATTTCAATCGATGCAACATCATCCCGATTGAAGTAATTAAAATATTAATCTGGATCGAAGCAACATCTCGATCGAAGTAATTACAATATTAATCTCGATTCCAATCAAAGTAATTAAAATGTTAATCTCGATCAATGTAATATTCCAATCAAAATAATTAAAATATTAATCTCAATCGACGTAACATCCCGATCGAAATAACTAAAATATTAATCTCGATCGACGTAATATTCCAATTGGAGTAATTAAAATATTAATCTCAATCGACGTAACATCCTCATTAAAGTAATTAAAATATTAATTTCAATCGACGTAACATCCTGATTGAAGTAATTAAAATATTAATCTCGATCGACGTAATATTTCGATCGAAGTAATTAAAATATTAATCTCGATCGATATACATCTCGATCGAAGTAGTTGTTCCAATCTTTTAACTAGTCTTATTTTCTCGATCGATGAACATCGCGGTCAAAACAATTAAAATTCCAATCCTTCAATTGATGACTCATTTTTCGGATTAATGATCAGTGTAAACAAATTTACAATCTCAAAAACTAAAGGACCCCTTACTAAACGGCTAAATGACAATCATAAAAGCATCAGAACCTAAAATCTTCGATCTTTTCTAAAAATGATTGAACTGTTTGAAGAGGAAAAAATGATAACACTTGAAAAATTTTAATAACACAAGGGCCATCACCAAGAGGCCGTAACTAAAAGGCCCACAAATACCTCTCCAAGCCAATTGGCTGGACATGGAAAACGAGATCGTCAGATCGATTGAGATCTCTCCCTGATATGATATGACTGTCTGACACTCACTACTGTCAAATCGTCATTATCTATATAATAAGCTATACCTGCTTTAGAAAAGATCAACTATTCATACGTATTGTTCAAACTTCCTCGAGTTCTATAAATAACATATTCATTTATGCAGAACCCATACTCTCTCTCTCTAAATATATATGTGTTCTCTCTCTAAAATTTTTTCTCTTAATTTCTAACTTAAGCATCGAAGTGTTAACGTCCAACGAATCAGGTAAGCATCTTTTTGCAGGTTTTGTCCTCCTTAGTCCGATCGGAATCTGCACTTCAGACCATTAAACTTCTTCTTTCTTTACACAGGATTTCTCTTCTTTATGAAAATTTGTGATTTATCAATTTATATTTTTTTAAAGAATTTTTAACTATTAAAAATAGTATTAAAAATTATATAATTTATTGAATTTTTTATGGTAAACCAATAAATATATTCGAAAAATCGAAATCGATATATCAGTTAATTGAAATTAATTGACTGATTTAATAAAATTATTAATGTATCGATTAATCTATTTATACTCATCCTTAATTTTTAATATCGAAAATTTTTAATGTCCATTTCGATATTAAAAATTTGAATTAATTAACATTAATTTGTTCTAGAAACTTTGTTAGGTAAATAGAATTCGTCCAATCAGGGCAAACGATCCCTTAGTTTATGTTGCTATCAGATGCTTACCTACATTTCATTTCCATGAGTGTAAAGTGGGAGCCACCACCAAACTCCAAAAAAAAAATAATAATAATAAAAATAAAAAATAAAATGTGAGAAATTCACAACTTGGATTCTCAAGATAATTTGGTAAAGCAAAAGAACAACGACTGACAATAGTAAATTTTTTCTATTTCAAGTTCACGTGTTTGCATGGCCATTACATCCAAAAATCGTACTGCCAACTAACATGAATTAATACAACTAATTTTTAAAATTTTGCTCATAGTTAAGATTCTTAGCCATATTGTGTTGGAAGGTGGGGAAAGAAAAATTCATATCTTTCAACAAAAAGTATAGTGTAATTTGAATTCGCCGGTTGAAAGTGAAATGGTTTGACTAAGAAAGCCAAAGAAACAAATAGGTGATGAACTCTAAAACCCATAATTAATAAAAGAAAAGCAAATCTAGGAAAAATGATAACTATATAAAACGATACATTACAAGAGTAAGCTTAGCAGCTACTTAGAAAAAGAAAAAAGATCAAAAGCAATGTTATTAAAATCGGATTTGACCGGCTGGTTGAACCGTGAACATGTAGATCATTCGATTGGTTTAACTATTTAAAATCGAATTAGATAAAAAAAATCGAAAAGAACGGAGGTAAAACTGAATTTTTAGCTAAAATGTGTAAAAAATCATAATTTTTTGTATATTTCAACACACACACACACACACACACATATATATATATATATATATATATTCATTATTTATTTATTAAAAAAAATTAATATTTTGAATTTTAAAGATATCACTTAATAATTTAATATACTTATTATCTATTTAGGTTTATTGTAATCAAATATAATTATACTCGTATATTCAATGTCAATATTATTTGTGTTTGCTTCATTAATATTCCATCTAAATAAGAATTTTTTTTCATGATATGATTATATTTTTATATTTGAAACATATGATATTTAAAAATTCATAATTGATAATACTCCATCTAAACAAGAAATTTTTTTTATAATATAATTATATTTTTATATTTAAAATATATGATATTCAAAAATTCATAATTGATTACTTGTAGTAATAAAATTAAAATTATATTTTATAATTTATTATTAGGATATTTGTGATATATATTTAATATTTGATGAATATTTTTTTTAATTTTTATATAATAGTATTTATAAAATTATATTACTTAATTCGATTAATTTAATTAAACCAATCGAATTACGAATTTTAATCTTATCAATTTTTTATCCCATTTAAATTTAATAACGTTTATCAACAGAATTGACCATTCCTAAATGGAAAAGCTACACTAATCACTTTTCAACTACTCTATTTTTTATTTTTTTTTTCAATGGTGTTAGGTAGAGACTTTAGAAGCTTCCATCGGATTTTCTTCTTCTTTTCTTCTTTTTTTTTTTCTCCTTCCTATCTCTCCCACGTAAAATAATAATGATAATAATAGTAATTAACAAAGGTTTTCGGTTTAATTATTGGTTATATTGCTTCCCTCTCTCTCAATAGTGTAATTATTGATCTACCTTTTAATTGTTTTTGGTTCAACTCCTACCAACGTCACATTCACATGCATGACATTCAGTAGGTCCCTCCAATTCACTTTCCAAAATCACCCTCAAATAATGTCAAATTATTACGATAATAATTAATACTTAATAGGCAAAACCTATCTCCAAATTCTTCCAACTTTTTAATTTTTTACTAATCAACTCTTCCGTAGATTTGCTAACATTCATCTCTTAAATTTTTATTTTCATTTATTATAACTTAAATTATTTTCTAAATTTTGTTCGTAACCAATAAAATGACTCCAAAGTACTTATAATGAGACTCTAATATCAATTAAAATGAGCATGTTTTATAATATAAATTTTATGACCCTCTTAAATGGAAATATGAAGTTAACTCAAAAATCTTGAATTTATTTAGAAGATCAAAATTATTTTCACAAAGTACCAATGAATTGTAAGGAATTCCAAATCAAATCCTAACAGGGGAAGTATTGGATAATAACTTTGGAAAAAATGTTATTGATGATTAATTATTCAAAAGAATTCAATTTCTAACATAATTTCAAAATTTTTGAATAAGTCTACATTTCTGTTTAAAATAGTAGAAACTTTCTAGAAAATTTCTGGTATAGAACTTGATTTGAAATATTTTGGAGTAATTTTACAGATTTTGGATGAATTTAAAATGAAAATATGTGTTTTAAGTAAAAAGAAAATTGATTTGGGATAAAAAAAAATAAGTTTGAAAAATAAAGGGGACACACTGAAATTAAATCAAATGAAAATTAAAAATATAAAAATTTCATATTACTAAATAAATGATCGACAACTTAATATTAAAAACTCGAAAAATTTATGTTTTTCCTAATTAATTAATATAATTGAGATCTTATCAACTATTTTTTTAGGTGGAAAGTAGAAACTAAAAATTACATGTTTCAACTTTTAGACACTATATATATATATATATATATATATATATATATATATATATATATATATATATATATATATCAAACATTATATCCAATTTTGAGCTTTCATTTGCTTTCTAGCACGTTACATTGAGTTTACCAGTATGTTGATCGATCTTTTCTTGGTGAACTATTTTGAAAAGATGTATTTATAAAAAAATAATAATAATACGAGTAATAAATATAAGATACTTTAATTATCGAGTAAATTTAAGAGAACATTTAATTTACAAATAAAATTTAAACTTTGTCATTTTATCCATAACATAGGTAATAATAAATATTCAGCAATAAAAGCATCGAGTGTGGTAATACCTTTTTAACCATTTGGATACGATCTAATTTGGTCCAGTAAGAATATAATGAACTTCCAGCTATCATATTGATTATGCCTAGGCTCTGCCTTTGTTGACCAATATGACTTCTGCCTCTCGTCATCTTTTTCTGAATCCATCTATCTTTGCTCCCAATCGGTGATTTACATACCTCTTAAGGCAATAATCTTTCGAATCTCTTCAGAGATCATTTTTGTATCAATATCTCGATTTCTTCCTTTAATGACTTGCATTTATTGGTGGTGTGGCCAATATCTCTGTAGATTTTGCAATATTTGCCTTTGTCTCTTTGAGTGTATGATCATTCGGATTGCTTCTTCGACCAATTTATCTTGTTGTTTTTCTTTTATCCACATCAAAAACTTGGTGCGAGGAGAGTTGAACAAAGTGTAGGTTCTGGCCAGATTACTTACATGGCGATCAAACCTACCATGCTCATTCTCTTTCCTCTTTCCTTGATTTTTCAAGGTGTTAGCTCACTACAAGAAAAACGCAAAATAGCGAGGACAAAATTCGTCGCTAAATGATGATTTTTCGTCGCTAAATCAGTTTAGCGACGATTTAGCGAGGACAAAAATTTTGTAACAAAAGTCGTCCTAGCTGATTTTAGCGAGGACTTTAATCCTCGCTAACTTTAGCGAGGACTAAATCCTCGCTAACGTTAGCGAGGATTTAGTCCTCGCTAACGTTAGCGAGGATTAAAGTCCTCGCTAAGTTTTGCGAGGAGTTAGTCCTCGCTAAAGTTAGCGAGGATTAAAGTCCTCGCTAAGTTTTGCGAGGATTTAGTCCTCGCTAAAGTTAGCGAGGATTAAAGTCCTCGCTAAACTTTAGCTAGGACGAATTTCTTGCTAAAATTTAACATGCATTTTGTAACAAAAATTGTTCTTGCTAAATTTAGCATGAGATTTATCCTTGCTAAATGTTCATATGAAATTTTTTGTTTTCTTAATTTAATATGAAAATTTTATTATTTAAATAATAAACTGAAAAATAATAAATTTATATTCACTCAATATTTAATATAAAAACATATATATATATTAATGAATAAATTGTTATTTACAAGTGTATATCATTGCTAATAATATATCCAAAATAATACATCCATATATAACAGTAACAATTAAAAATCATAAATAGCTCATAAAATGCCAATTGTTTTTAGTTCCTATAGTTGTCTAGTGATTGATTGCAGATAACGAAGAACTCCATCCAATGTCATTATTAGAACTTGATTTCCAATTGTTGATGTTGAACATCTGATCAATATTTGCATAACTTGACTAAATACAAAAAAGAAGTAAAATATGACCTATACAATAGTAACAATAAAGAATCATATATAAGTAGGTCTCATGACAAAAATTATCTATTTTTTTCAAGTTTTTGCAATTTTAGTTAAAATTTTGAATTTTGAAAGTTTTTTTCCAATTTCAAAAGTCACTCTCAATGTTATTTAAATAATAAAATTAGTCAGTTTCCAAACATTGAAATGGTTTTAATTCAACATATGTATTTCATGATCATCTTGCCTAGCATAAATCTTTGCCAAAAAGAAAAAGTAAGAAAATAGTACCAATTAAGTACCAAAACATAATAAAAAAATGCCAAAATTAATTGATTTTACTGCATGGATTGAATTGCCACTAATTAATGAAGCTTGGATTGAATTGCAACTAATTAATGAAACTTGGATAGAATTGTGAAATTATTCAGTTTAATAAAATTACGATAATACAAAAAGGTTTTGATATTTTGCATAACTAAATATTACAGCAATATACTAGTTTCTCCACACGTCCAAGTATAAAAAGAAGAAAATAAACAATTGAACAAATGTTACCTCACTTCCATGTGCGGTATACACATCACTGAATTCAAGACCAATATAACCGCTTCCTACAATTGCAATCCAATCAGGAACAGATTCCAATTTGAGTGCATGGTCACTTGTAATTACAGTCTTCCCTGTCGGTCATTTATGCAGGAATCAGAACTCTATAAACAGAAGAAAACAAAAAGTTGCAGACAATTGCATACGAAGTGCGCACAAAATTAATCGCTAAGAAACAATAATTTTCAAAATTTCATTGGCTTCTAGGCTGCTTACGGGTGATTCTTAGAAGCTTATTCTTTTTTACTATTTAAGGTTATCATACCACACATCCATTCAGTATTGTTTGATGAAATACCTACAGCCTTTAATCAGATGGTATGCCTCTACGTAACCTCAAATAACTTCAAGCTTTGCTTATAAAACATCATATCTAGAAAAACCTTGGATATAAACAACTGAACAAGAAAATTTCTATCATTCTTATGTTAGAATCAGTTGCCACCTTACATAAAATGCTTAACTAACAGAAAATTGCACTCCACCTGATATAAATAAGAAATTAACTCCGTCCGTCCTTGCTGGTATAAATAATTTCTTATCGTGATTTACCAGAATATAAACATTTTGCATGCCCAAGTAGAGATTGACAAAGTAAAGAAATGCAGATGAGAGTAAATCCTTACCATCAACTTCAATGCCCTTAGGGACAAAAGGAACAGAACCAGTGGCTATAATTATATCCTTCGCTGTCAAGATATTGTCAGGAAAACCAGCTTTCCCATATTTCACCTTTTGTGGACCCTAAATGGATTAATGAACATCATTGTGATTAGTAATTATCAATGGCATACAATAGATTTCATTCTACAGCCATTCAAATCAAAAGAGATTTTATTTGCATTGAACGCAGGAAATTGTAAATTTTGGTGCAGCCAACTCCGTATTGAGCTTCTGAAGAAGGTTCAATAGGTGCATACCTAATTCATTCAATTGATTGACTCTTGTGACCGACCTAAGAAGCTCTGCATCCCTAAACCATTTAGGGATTATATTCATCTTTCTGAAAAAAAAAGAGGGGGGAAAGAGAGAAAGAAAAAAAAAGCTCTGTAAGAGAAAGAGAGAAAGAAAGAGGGGGGAAAAAGCTTGCAACATAGAAGGGAAAAAAGGTTTTAGGGATTATATTCATCTTTCTGAAAAAAAAAACAATCTCAACATTAAACTCAAAACATTATCTACCAATTCCCTTCAGTTGGCTTTTCCGCATATTCACCAATTACCAGATCATGGATGCCTTGACATAGAGAAGAAGAAAAGACAGGAAGCAAATTGTAAGCTAGAACCATGGTTCATTTATTTTCATTTGAATCAGCAGTACTTCATCGCCCAATTGCTCTCTCCAACTTCATCAGCAGTACTTCAGCAGATCATGGATGCCTTGACAACGCTCAGTTGCTCTCTCCAACTTGATGGCACAACGCCCAATGGCACGGACAGCTTTCCTAACAAAATCCACATCTACTTCTGTAGCATACGCTTTGAACTCCAACAAAACATGAAGAAGTGCTCATTAGAACTGACAAACTCAACAACTCCAAATTAACCAATGGCTGAAAATGCATATCAGACAAATGCATCAGAAATTAAAAAAACAAAATACTTGATCTATATTTCTGTCCGAAGCAAGCTTGATCATGATTTCTAGCTTCTCCATCTTCACATAAATTGGATCATTGTATTTGCAGAAAAACACCTGAAATTTAAAAAATAAAACAAGAGAAAGAAAATTAGAGAATGAGTTCCATTTGTTGGAGGATCATCTATAAAGGTGCAAATAGTAAAAAAGAAAAGAAAAAATAAGTAATAGCTGATTAAATGCAATAGGTCGATAACTGGCAAAGGCAGAACACCAAGATGATGGAGCAGAAAATTAGAAAAAAACTACTGCAGAAAATTAGAAAAATAAGTAATTAGAAAAACACTAACAACTTGTTACCTTAACAGCCGAGAGTACTACTGCACAATTAGCATGTTGCAGTCGTGGAGTCACTCGTTCCACTATAGTCTCAGCCTCACGAGCATCAGCTGCTTTGTATCTAGAAACAGCATCCAATATAAAAACTTGGCCCCACCTGAAAAAGGAACACAATAAACTTAGATAAACAAACCGATAGGTTTTCCAACAAAAGATCTTTCAGGGTATCGAGGCACCAGATTAATAGAAAAAAAATTAATGGTAACATAAACCAAAACAAGGAATCATTCAATTTCCAATGAAGTTCTAGCATCCAACCTAATAACTAGATACTATAATACTAACATGCAAGCAGCAAACCAAAGTCTACACCAAGAGCATTACAGCCAACAGACGGGGAAAAAGATTTAAAGAAGAGAGAAATGAGGTAAAGGTGAAAAATAATACAATAACAAGCATGCTGCATAAGCTTATCACATAGTTATTGCTTTAGTTACTTTCATTTTTCTTTTCTATTATAGACAGCTATCCCAGGATATTTTAAGTACAATAACCATGAAATAATCCAATGAAATTACATCATGCTTACAACCAGGAAGCTTAAAAAAAAACTCTGGATTTACAACCATAATAATACAGTTTGCTTACTCTGTGCACTCATTTAGAGCAGTGAGCAGCTTTGAAAGTGTGTGACTAGTGATCTCAAAGATGGGTCTGGCACTATTCTCTTGAATCTATGCAAGGGCTGCAACGGCATTTGCCACAACCATTGGATTATTGTCAGAAATCAAATCCTTCAGAGATTCTAGAAAACCCCTATCTTCAACTAACTCAGCATTTATATCGTAAAGTTTTGCCACACAAATGGCTGCTGTCTTGCGAACATAACCCATGAATACAAACAACGAAAAATGACAGTGCTTAGGAAGTTAAAACACTGCATTCTAAGGAATTTGTTCTTTATTAATTATGTGCAAAAACTCTTAAGTTAACACAAGAACATGCTACGCCACAGCGCCAATAACATCCCACTATACTTAATTTCGGAACAAACCCATGAATACAAACATATGCTTTTATCACGTTATAGAACTGTCATATGGCCCATATCTTCTTTATTGATAATAATGAAGCCAAATAGCATAAGTACCGAAGTACTTTATCACCCAAATCAACATAAAGCCCACAACAAAACCAAACATCAAAATAAAAATAACTAATCTTTATTTATTTTTATGTTTTTTCAATATACAGTACACACTTACAAGCCCCAATTTTTCGTGTTAAGAAAAACAGCCTGTTTTAATTGAAATAGAAATAGACCTGAAGATTATGCTCCTTGATATGGGCCCAAATGAGCTTGAGAGCTTAGGTGCGAGGGATTTCAGAAGCACCAACGAGCTCGGCCATTTCAGAGGAGACAGGGCGGGGCTTCATGATTCCACGTGGTCGGCATTCTTGCTGCTTGGGGGATGAAGCGATGGCGCTTGTGACGGTGCTGACCATTCGCAGGGTGGGAAGGGGGGCAGAGATAAGAATGGAAGAGGAGAAAGAAGGCCTAAGAAATGACACCGTTTGAGGGAGCAAAATAGCGGAGTAGATCCCAGTAGAAATCTAGAGGCAGAGAGGGTTTAGTAGTGGCATCTTGTGAATCCTACATCAATGCAATAAGATTTTTTGGATTTAGAAAACATAAAGCCCGCTAAACATGTATTTTATCCCGCCAAAACATTTGGGTAATTAGCTAGGACTTGTTCCTCGCTAAATATTTAATATGTCTATTTAATTGTTAGCGAGGAAATTTTCCTCGCTAATTTAGCAAGGATTTATTCCTCGTCAAATTAGCGACGATTAATTCCTCGCTAAATGGTTTATATGTCAAATAGCAATCTGTTTACCCGTTAGCGAGGAAATTATCCTCGCTAATTTAGCGAGGATTTATTCCTCGCCAAATTAGCGACAATTAAGTCCTCGCTAAATGGTTTATATGTCAAATAGTAATCTATTTACCCGTTAGCGAGGAAATTGTCCTCGCTAATTTAGCGAGGATTTGTTCCTCGCAAAATTAGCGAGGATTTGTTCCTCGCAAAATTAGCGAGGATTAAGTCCTCGCTAAATGGTTCATATGTCAAATAGCAATCTATTTACCCGTTAGCGAGGAAATTGTCCTCGCTAATTTAGCGAGGATTTATTCCTCGCAAAATTAGCGAGGATTAACCCCTCGCTAAATGGTTCATATGTCAAATAGCAATCTATTTATCCAATTTCCTCGCTAATTTAGCGAGGATTTGTTCCTCGCAAACTTAGCGAGGATTAAGTCCTCGCTAAATGGTTCATATACTATTTAATCGTTAGCGAGAGAATTGTCCTCGCTAATTTAGCGAGGATTTATTCCTCGCAAAATTAGCGAGGATTAAGTCCTCGCTAAATGGTTAATATATCAAATGCTAAACTATTAAACCGTTAGCGAGGAAATTGTCCTCGCTAAATGGTTAATATATCACATGCTAAACTATTAAACCGTTAGCGAGGAAATTGTCCTCGCTAATTTAGCGAGGATTTATTCCTCGCAAAATTAGCGAGGATTAAGTCCTCGCTAAATGGTTAATATATCACATGCTAAACTATTAAACCGTTAGCGAGGAAATTGTCCTCGCTAATTTAGCGAGGATTTGTTCCTCGCTAAATTAGCGAGGATTAAGTCCTCGCTAAATGGTTTATATGTCAAATGATAATCTATTTACCCGTTAGCGAGGATTTTTTCCTCGCTAATTTAGCGAGGATTTGTTCCTCGCCAAATTAGCGAGGATTAAGTCCTCGCAAAATCGTCTCTATTTTTTGCGCCAAAAATTTGGCGCCCAAAATTAGCTACAACAAAAATTATTGCTCGCTAAATCGTCGCAAAATCTGTTTCCCCACTCAAAGCTAACAGTATTTGCGACAAAAATCATTTTTCGTCGCAATGTTGTCGCTAAATTGTCCATTTAGCAACAAATTTTATTGTCCTCGCTAATTTTCATCGCTATTCTGTATTTTTTTTTGTAGTGGCTCTTTCAGGGTTTTTCATCTTGGCATATTCCCATCCGGTAGGGTTGCATTCTCTCCACCACTTAGTTTACACGTCCTCTAGCTCTCAGAGCGTCATCCAATTGTATATATTGGTTAGCTCTCTCCATCAAATCGGCCAAATCCATTGGGGGCTGCATTGTGATGGACTTGAATAATTGAACACTTGTTATGCTGCGAGCCAAAGCATTTATGGCTACCTTAGGATGTAGATTCCTTATTTTAGAGGCTAAGCTCTAGAATCTATCAATATAGTTTCTTAAAGTCTCATCTGGTCCCTGCACTAAGTTGCATAGATCATTAATGGTTTTAGAAGTCCTCATCTGTACAATAAATCTTGTCGTGAACAGATCACAAAGTTACCTAAAGTAGTAGATTGATTTCGGAGGAAGATTATGGAACCAATCCAAAGCGTTGCCTGCTAATGTTATGGGAAATACTCGATAAAAAATTCAATCATCAAAAAAAATACATTTGTATTTACATTAAATATTCTGAAATGTAACATTTAGGATCAGATTTACTTGTGTATCTAGTCATTTTGATCTCCTTAAATCTATTTAGGAGTTCAATTTCGTGAATCTCCCGACTGAACGGAGAGACAGTGTTGCCATCGAACATTGGCTTCTTGGGGTCGCCCAAGCCAAACTTCTTTACTTGCTATAAAAACCACTTTTCATTTTGATTAAATACAAGATCATCGAATTCTCCTTTTTTCATTAATCTTCTTTTTGGGGGTACACATGTAATCCAAATCTTTTCCTAGGTTAACAAGGGGTGAATGAGATTGTTGTGGAGTACCGCTTATGTCATTCTTGGAAGAATGGCTTCTACCTTCTTGAAGTATCTTCTTCTTTCCTTATCTTTTCTACCATCTTCATACGTCTGAGACCTGGTACCAGATCTGATATCAGGTTGCTCTTTAATACGTAGTGAAGTATTCCTACATTGCCTAACATCCTTTTCCTTACTTTCTCTTTCTAATTTTCTCATGGAAACTTCAGGATGCTTGCCTTTGTGAATGGATTTCATGATGCTCCTATTAAAATCTCGCAAGATCGTCTTCAGGTCCTTCATAGTAATAGGAGTGGAATTGCTTTGGACAATGAATTATTCGTTGAATTCATTCAAGAGATTGTGGCAAATTGGAGGCCCAGAGGGAGTTCTTTGTGTGTCGTATGTTCTTACGATAGATTTGGGTCTTCTATGATCTTCATCAAAATGATTTTCAAAATGAATTGTTTGTCCACGTGAATTCCCTATTGCTCTCAACAAAAATACTAAAATGATATTTCAAAAATATCCAAAATGAGAATGAGAAAAAAAAAAGGAGAATCCGAACGAAAAGAAACTTTGAAGACCTGCAAAAGGAAAAAGTGCCCAATTGGACTGGGATAAGCACTCTGATGCTTAAATTAGTTAACACTCTTAGAGAGAGAAATATAGATAGAGAAAATTTCAAACAAGCATTACTTGGAGCCTTCTACGATTTAGCTATTTATGGCACACATATGGTAATAGGATTATTAGACTCTTGAGTACCTAGAACAATAGTCTATCACAATGATGTGATAGCTATGTGGTGGCCATACCGATTAAGTGGATGGTGTCCGATAGAGGAATGTAGAGGCCATACCTTTGAATTGATGTGGCAATCCATCACATCAATCCGATCGAATTGATTTAATTGGGCTTCTCTCTAAATTGGGCTTTTGGGCCTAGGGACTTAATTATAGAGGATGTTATCACTAACGGTTATACAGTTTTAAACCATTTAATATGATACTTGAGTGTATGTACGGATAAGTATGAAATCAATACTATAAATAACCCAAACTCACAAGAACAAAGGTTAAGCATTTTGGACCTTTTCTCTAAAATCTTCTCTCTCTAAAACTTTACCGATTTAAATGGTGAATGCAAAGTTTTTAACAGACTATAATATTGATTTGTTTTACAAATCTTCAACTTGTCATCTATTACAATGATCGGATCGGATTATTTCATTTGGACTTATTATATTAATTACGATCATTTAGTATCTATCAAGTATCACATTTTGAAAAGGAATATGCTAGATGGCCAAATTAAATGTGTCCAAAATGTCCAACAGTGGCATTGTGGTAATTAACTGGTAATTCATTGATATAAATTTTCCAATAATCCCTTCATTAAAGCTTAAGATTTAGTAACTTTTAAATTTTAGATATTTAATAATTTTTCTCATAATTTATTATTTTCAATACATTACACTAGAAAAAAAAAGGCAGCTTTTTAGCCACTGGTTGAAAGACTTAAAAATGGACATAGTGATGGACTAAAATCCATTAGTAATATGTTGGTAAGTACATTTTAGCTACGGATTATTGGCAACGGACACTCGTTGCTACAATTAAAAAATGGGTCTCTAAAAAAAAGGAAATTTGGTCGTTTAATGTGAACCTGTCGCTAAATTTTTTGTGGAATATTATGACTTTTTGCAAATTTTTTACCCACGTAAAATCTATGGCTATAGTATTATTAAAATGTTAAAAATAACATGGGCGACCGATTTGCCATAGCTAGTCCATCGGTACTTTTTACATACCAACAATTACATACCAAATAAAAGAATGTTTTCCTTAAAAATAAATATCTATTAAATTTTTAGAATGCAAATTACATCATTAAATTACTATATAATGTTAAAAATTGTGATGTAAAGATCACAAATAAGCAACTAAACATGTTCTAATAAAATGTTTCCAATCAATAGACATTCTAACAATAAAACTCAATTTAATACAATATAAGATTTTATATTTGAGTTACCACTTTTTCATTCTCCTATAAAAAAATGACAGGAATTTTAAAATTAAAAGTTATTTAGATATAATAGTATATGATTGTCTTAAAATTTTCTGCATATTAATTATATCCATTTGCGCATTTTATTATATTTGTAATTTTATCTATTAAACTCTCAAAATTTTCAAAATAGAATAGAATAGTTGAAAAAAAAAATTGGAAAAAAAATTCAAACAGTTAGATTCATGATCGGATAAAAATTAATTTGTAAAATTGATCGACTTGAAAAATATTTAAATGGATTGAATCGTGTGACAATCTATTTGATCTATTTTTATAAATATATTTGTTTATATTTATATATTTTAATATATAAAAACATATAAAATAAAACTAGATTGGATGTATAGAGTGTTTTGTCTAAATTTTTAGCATTTTGTTTCTTTTTTTGAAAGACATATCTAATTGATGTCCTGTAAAGTATAAGTCAATTTTTAATAGATTAACAATTTTTAAATTTTTTTATTGATTGATGTATTTGGACAAATTAGTTAATATCAAATGATTGGAATTATTTTATAATATGCCTATAATATTTTTTAAAAAAATTATATATTTTTTTGTTATTTTTAAAATTTGTATAATTTATTAAAATTAAAAAATGATTAGAATAAATTGATAATAAAAAATTAATATAAAAATAAAATTTAATTAGCTAATTTGAATCAGTTACTCAGTTTGATGGCATAAAAAGATAATATGGATTTGAATCGACAATCCAACTTAAAATTATAATTATAGTGTTTCTTTTTGAAAATAACTCAATTCAAAAATGAGACAACTTAATAATAATAAACAGTTACCGTCTGAAGTCCACCAAAATTGATACATTTGACTACTCTACTTCTAACATAATTGGGAACACCCTGATCTCCCTAGGGATGATCACGGGGCGGGAACCCACCCCATTCGGGACCGAAAATCTCCGAAATTTTTTTCCGCGAAAATGAAGAAAAAAATTTCCGTCCTAAAATCGGAGGCGGGAACGGAAAATGGGATATCCGTCCCTTAGGGATTCCCGTTCCGCAAAAAATATATATTTTTTTTAATTTTAAAATATAATATTTTATAAATAATTAAAATTAAAATTAAAATATAACTTAATTTATAATTATTAAATTTTAAATTATACTTAATTTTAAATTTTATGAATGGTTAAAATTTATATTAATTTAAATTATTATTGATTTTAAATTTTTTATTTATTAAATATTATATTTAATTTTATTTATTTATAAAATATTATATTTTAAAATTAAAAAAATTTGAGAGACGGGAATCTTCGCTGGGTAGGGACGGAAGAAATTCCCTCCCCGTTATTGGTGGCGGAGGCGGGAATAGGGAATTCCTGCCACTGATAGGAGAGTGAGTGGGGGTGAATTATTCGATCCCGTTTTATCCCGTGATCACCCCCAGATCTCCCATTAGGATCCTAGAATGCCGTCAAAGATTAATTTGTAATTACGCGGTTAAGTAAAAATGAATGGGAAAATGTGGTTTATTGATATAATGGCAAGATTGTATATAATGAGAAGTTGAAGGGCCAATAGGTCGAAAGAGAAATGTGTATCCTACACGTTACCAACTCCTTTCTTTTTGGGCGGTAGTTGGCAGCCGTCCGACGTAAGATCATGTGCCCCGTTGCGGCGGTGGTCCCCACATAGTGTCACCCTCACTGCTACATGGCCCTCACCTTCTTTTCTTTATGTTTTTCCAAAAGATCAAATTCAAATCCCATATCCCTTAAATGTGGGGACAGCCTCCAGTCCTTCATAATTTGCAGGTAAACGGGTCGATTTTTAACAGAATATCATTTAAAGAATCATGTGAGTATTGGAAACGTAAAGTTCTCATAGCATTTTATATGTTGGGTGTGGGGAAAGCTTCAAATGGGCTGAATCCAACTGCTGAGACCATTTGAAAACCCCAACTGCTTGCTTCAATTATTAATTGTATATGTAGATTGGAGGTTATTGGGCTAAAATTGGGGCCATACACTTGTTTACATTTCTGCCCCATTTCCATTAATAAATGGCTGTGTCCGGGAGTGAGCCAAAAAACTGAATTTTTTATTAACCGAAAAATCAACTTAAAATCAAATTGATTTTAAATTAACTAAATCAAAAAAAATTATAATTATAATTTTTAGTTTTAAAAGCGGCGCGTATATATATATGCTTAAATTTTTTAATATTTTTATAAATTATAAATATTATAATTTATAATTTTTTAAAATATTATTGTAATATACATTTTTAGTAAAATAAATATTGAATTATTTTCTTATTATAATTTTTTTATTTATTAAATGTGTCTAATTAGCACTTTATTTTTAGTTTCATATTAAATATTTTCAATTCTTATAATTAATTATGAACATATTATTTTTATTTAAAATTTTTAATGAATATTATATTTCATTTATATTTTGTATTTTTTTATATTTTTTTAACTATTAAAAATAACATTACAAATTGTATAATTTATTAAAATTATATCTAATACTTTTTAAATATTGACATATAAATTGATTTTAAAAAAATTAATTAAAAATTTAAATCGATATAATAATTAATTAAAACTAATAAATTGATTAAAAAATTATTAATAGACTGGAATGCTCACTCTAGTTGTGACAATTTTTTTTACAAAGCATTATGAGTTGTGCTGGTGGCAAGAAATTTACAGTGACAAATGTCCTGATCTAATGTTCGCTAATTAACAGCCACAAACTTTGCTTCCATCAGAGATAAAAAAAAATGGTATATATATATATATATATGTTTGAAAAACTACACATTTGCTTAATTTACAACCCCAAATCCGTTATAATCCTTACTTTATTTATCTTTCTAAGAAAATTTCCATTAAAAATACAAATTATATGAGTATAATATATAAAAATAATTATTTTTATATCAAAATTGCATAAAAAAATTCTAAAATTGCAAATAATATAGATTATAAATGAATTAAATCATACGAGTCACATAATATATATAGTCACTTTATAAATCAAATAAGTTAAATTATAAATAGATTATTGAATTTAAAGATCCGGTAAAAAATTGCCACCTCTAATTAGAATTAAAATAAATATAATTTCATTTAAATTAAATAAAAAAATATAATTACCATTATAACATTCTACATATGGTTAGGTGGATGCTAAAAATTATTTGATTACTATTGTGATAATTATGAAGTATATGGATGACTATCAAATTCATCATTCTCCTAATTTCAATACAAGTCTACATCTTCTATTTTGTACCTATAATTATCATATTGTGGTTATTCAGTGGAGACAATCAATAAGAAAAAAAATTCTCTATTCATACTATATATGTATTTGCTTTGATTAGTTTTGCAATATGTTATCAGAACGGTAATCGCTATTAATTATTGAAAGTTGATGGTTTATGACAACCCGACTCGAATGAATCAAAAATTCTAATTTATAAGATTAAACGGTAAGTAAATTTAATTTTTAAATTTTGAATTATTGCAATTCTCATGAGTTAATGAGATTAATTAAGAGTTGCAGGATAGTATACCTATATACAATAAAATTTGAAAAATTTAATATATTATTAAAAAAAACCGTATTAGATTATTTTTTTATTGTTGCCATGACCAAGTGACATAATTTTGTTTCAATCTCTTTTGTGAAATTACAACTTATGCCTTCTTTTATTATATTTTGGTCCATATATATATATATATATAGTCATATTTTGATTTTTAATTTTCTATATATACTATTGTGCTAATTTATTATTTTAATGGATAATATAAAATTATTCAAAGGCTCTGGAAGAGCACGCTGCAAACTCATTACCCATAAACAATTTATTATATATGGATGTTTGACTTATTATGTCTCAAGAAACTTATTATTTATGGAGATATTTGCAGAAATGAATATTATTTTGAGACTAAAAGAGAAATTTCAAAGATCCATCTATGAAAATTATTGTATAAGATAAATAAAAGTTTTTTAAAGATAATTTGATTTTATTTCGATATAAATATTAGTAAACTCGAAGTTTACTAATAAATACAAATATTAGTAATCGGAAGTTTACTAACTATTTTACAAATATTGGTAACCTATTATTTACCAATTATACAAATATCAATAAACTTGAAGTTTATTGATTAATTGATACTAATATCAGTAAACCTAAAATTTATTAATTATAGTAAACTTGAAAATTAATACAAATACTAAAAAATATTTAGTTTATTAACTATCACAAATATTAGTAAACCTAAAGTTTACTAACTTTTAGATATTAATATCAAGAAACTTGATGTTTATCAATTGATATAATAAAAAATAATAAACCTGAAGTTTACTAATTAACAGTTGATTACTTGGCATGACTGATTTTACCATCCTAGATCGATTATAATATATAAATTATTAAGAATTCACATATTTATTAGTGAATCATAAATTTCTTTAATTCAACTTAAAAAAATATCGCAATCTATTTGTTCTATAGAGATATTATTAAAGTATTACTAGCTAATAAAGAAAATGAATTTCCTTCATTTGGGCATGAATAAAGATAATATATGTTGACCCACTATCCACCATATGAACCATTCAAATGATTTATAATTTTTTAGATGCATCAATAAAATGGTCAAGTGTATGTTTATTATCAACTCAAAATCTGTAGTTTGTGAGATTATTCAAATTAAGTGCACAACTTCCAAATTATGCAATCAAGATATTTTTCATGATAATGCTAGTAATCATAAATGTCATGGCTAAAAGATTATTGTAAGCCTCTTATACATATTCATACTCCAAGGTCTAGCAAAAAAATATTTACTAAATGCCTTCGATTAATTGCTAGACATTTTTATAAGAACAATAGTATTATATATGGATACATAATATTGATGTAAGCAATAATTACATGCATTATACAAATAAAGATCATAAAATTCCTCTATTGCAATTTTTAATTGAAAAATACATTTTGATTAATAGCTTTCCTAATTTTAGGGGAAGAAAGCAGCTAAAAAATAAATAAAATAATTAATACGTTGTGTGTAATTTAGATCCTCATTATCATGAACCTAAAGTTCAAAAGATTAGTTAATTATAATGCCAATGTATTTGTTAGTGTGTAGAGATTTATTAAATCTTATTTGTATTAGCAGCAAATGCTCCAATTCATAACAATGTCCTAGTAGGACAATTTGCCTTATAGGGTAAACTATTTAGTTCCAAATAAAAATAAAATCTACAAATGGAAAGGAGCAAATAAATCTATATGGTCATATTACGGATGCACGTACTCTTGAAGAGACCTATGATATAAATTTTTAAACCCCAGAAGTGCTTCAAGTACTTGAAATTAAATAAAAGATCTCAATATATCATTTGTTATTAAAAGAAGACAGAAAGGATAAAGTTATTGATAATATTTCTGTATAAAAATATTAATATTTTCAATATAGTGAGAATTTTAAAATTAAATCTGTTGAAAAATACAGATATTAATTGCATTCAATTGGACCTGCAATTCAAAATATTGAAAAATATGATACCAAAAGAGTACAATAGATATTCATGCAATAAACATTAAAGTCGTCAAATATGATTTGTTCTATAACATTTATTGCAATGGATTGACATTAATTGTAAAAATATATATTTTCTTATAATGAATGCAATAAGTTTTTACTATTTGTCAATCTGGTAATATATTAGTATGTAACTAATTAATACTATTTGCCTATTTGATAATAAAATTACACATAATTTATGAAAGATTTATCATGGCTGAAGCATATAAATATTTCTGCAAATTTTTATTTGAATATATGCATTGAATTTTATGTATATGATTTTGAAATATTATAGTTTACCTATTGTCATGATTTATTTATGATTTTAATTACTGAAACTCTTGAAAAGTTTAAAATGTTTTAATGAATTTTGTAAACTATATTTTATCTTAAATTAAATATCGAGTACTATTTGATTAAAAGAAAAAAAATTATAATGTGATTATATATTTGTATATTATTTTTTATTGAGTACTCCAATAGTTGTAAAGTTACTAGATACAATATATTTTATGATCATATATTATTGCTATTGATGTATTATGTAATCATGCATTACATTGTAATTATCAAATTGTTACTTAAAATTATATATTATTTTAAAGATTTTAGTTCTTTATATAATTATATATATTTTATTTGGATAATTTTATTATCTTTAAGTAATTATTTAGAAATATTTGAATTAAGTTACTAAATGCATTCATTTATTATAGCTATTATATGATTATATTGTATACATGTTATAAAATTATTTTATTACATCTATTTCATTCCTTGCAGTGAATGAAACATTTTAGAATTATGGCCATAAAAATTGCATGTTCAAGAAATAATAATTATTACTATTGTATGATTAATTTTCACCACTAAAAATGGTTGATAATTAAGAAAAAGAATAGAAATGGTTAAGAAAACTATTTGAGAATTGATAACTTATTTATAATAAAAGTACATTGATCATGTATCCGTTGTACATATGACTTTATTATTAGATTTTATAAAATTTCTCATCTTAAAGAAATAAAATATGTATAGATGAATTTGTACATGCTTGTAAATGTATAACATGTAATTTTATAAAATAAGTTTTAGTTGTTATTTTTTAGTTCATATATAATATATCTAGAAGATATATGATAAGCATATTCAGAAGATATGTGATTCATTTTTAGAAAAAAGAACTTTATAATATTGCGTATGTATTAGAACTCTGCATGTACCAATTTAAAGTTGTGTACTAATATTATTATAAGAGGAAGAAAAATACACATTGTACTATTTTTCCTTAACTAAGATTTTTTTTCATTGGATTTTCCTGTTAAGGTTTTTAATGAGGCAACTTATTATGTGTATTAAAAATATTGTGTACTCTTTTCCCCTTTATTTGATTTTTATCCCACATGATTTTTTCCAATAGAATTTTAATGGGGCACAATATGTATTAATGGATATTCAAGGGGAAGTATGTATTATAAATCATATGATTATGAATATCCATAACCCCTTAAAATTGATAACATAACTTATTAAATGGAAAAGAAAAATAATTATTGTCCATACAGGATATTTTATAATATTATCAAAGATTTTAAAGTCCGTCAGAAGTATGACAGATCTTTTAATAGGGAAGATATCAATCTTTAAAAGAAAATGAATTAAAAATTTTCATACTGATACTGTAGAAGAGATAAAAAGCAATACAGATCAACAACTCTGTATTTCTATAAAAATAATACCAGAAGTGGTTCTATTAGTGGTAAACTATATAAATTATATGAAAATGGATGATCATTGCTATTGATAATGTAATGAGTATGAGTATCTAATTATCGAAAGTCAATATCAAGATGATCAGCAAAAGGAAAAGGCACAATCCATGCTAATTAGGCTCGTACAAAATATTTGGATTAAAAGCCCAGACACCAGAAGCTATCAAATATTTTAGCTATAAAAGTAGTAATTATCAAATTACTCAATGTTGGCTATTCATTAAGTTAGTTGAAAGCTCATGTGGTTAAAAGTCATAAATCAATACAATAAAGGAATGTGTGAACTATTGATCAAGAACAACCACCAACAATATTGAAATATGAAGAAATAGTAAAATTTTCTCAAACGGCAAACCAATTGATTTCTTCACCAAAACTCTACCAACTTCGATTTTCTAAAATCATGTAAGCGGTATTAGGATGCTTCAGTTTAAGGGAATGTTGTAATTATTGTATTTTTGTGGGAAATTATATAGCCTATGAATACTGTACTCTTTTTCCTTCGCTAAGCTTTTATCCCACTCGATTTTTCTTAGAAATATTTTAACGAGGCATATTCATAGTGCAAAATCATCCAAGAAAAAATATTATGACATTTATGAAGTATATGGATAACTATCAAACTCATCCTTCTCCCAATTTTAGTAGAGGCCTACTTCTTCTATTTTATACCTATAAATACCCTACTATGATTCTTCAGTAGGGACAATCAATAAGAAAATAATTCTCTACTCTTTCTTTACTTTAATTAGTTTTACAACAATTACATATATGAATAGTGAAAATAGTCTCAATTTTTTCTTAGCGGATTCCAAACACATTTAAAATAAAAGATACACAAATTGTAAAAATTAATAAAATTATTAGTATAAATGGATAATTATTATCTAAATGGATATGATTATGATTGATATCAAATAACAAAATTTTTTATTCCAACTGAAATATATATATAAATTTAGAATTAAATAAATAACAATTATAAAATATTAAAAATTTGAAATAGAAATTTACTTTTTGTTCAAATTAAAAGTTCAGTTGAATCGGGTCAAATGGGTTTGATTAAGTTATATTCAAAATACAACTTTAGCTCGTTTTCAAATTATATTACTTTAGATTTAGAGTTTGATTGGACAAACCATCCAATTTAAATTATATTTTTATGAATGAATTTGATCGAATTTGAAGTTTGAATAGAGTAAAAATATTTGCCACCTCTAATTAGAATTAAAATAAATATAATTTCATTTAAATTAAACCAAAAAGATAATTACGATGTACCATTCTACATATTGTTAGTCGAACGCTAAAATTATTTTATTACATATATTCATAATAATTATTTGATTACATTTGTTAATCATGATTCATGAAAATAATCTCATTATTTTCTTAGCAGATTTCCAATCACATTTGAAATAAAAAAAATAAAAATTTTAAAAAATAATCAAATTATTTGTATAACATTATTGATAATATTAAAAAAATATATTAAGGTCTGTCACTAAAAGGCCATGACTAAAGGCCTATCAAGGCCCTCTCAAAGCCAGTTGGCTGGACACGAAAGATGAGGTCATCTAATAGGACGTGACCTCTTCCTGATGTAATATGGCTGTCTGACAAATGCTACCATCAAATCACCTTTACCTACACAATAGGCCATATCTACCTAAGTAGACCAATTATTCGAAAATACTATTCAAGCTTTATAAATAACAGGTTCATTTTCATGAAAGCACATACTTTTTCTCTGTCTAAATGCATGCATATTCTCTTTCTAAGAGCTTTTCTTCCAATTGCTAACTTAAGCATCAGAGTGCTAATGCTTGAACAATTGGGCCAACACCTTTTGTAGGTTTTATCTTCCTTAATTCGATTGAAATTTACTCTGCAGATCGTCGAGGCTCTCCATTTTTTTTATATAGGGATCCCTCCCTTCTCTATGAAAAATTATGATTTATCATTTGGTCCTTTCATTAAAAGTCGATGGCTGAGTAAAAATACTTACTCCTCACATATTCAGAAAGAATATAAACCCAAAATTATAAAGAAAAGATCAATGAGCAAGAGCCTCATGAAAGTCTCTGAGACCATATGAAAATTGTAGAAAGAGGGTCAACAAATAAGAATCTAATGAAAGCTTTTGAGACTACATAGGAAATGCAAGAATGAGAAAAATGAAATTCGGGACCAAAAGAAAGCAAAAAGCTATGTGTCGGATCCAAAAGGAAGCAAAATGTCTTCCTTTTAAAGCATTGCATGACTGGCACATGAGACTCCCAAAACTAGCCAACATGAAAAGATAAGAGAAAGAAGGAAACGATAATCCTTTCTCTTATTTCTAGAGAAACCAACAAAAAGAGCAAGAAAAGCTTTGGATAGAGTATTATATCCCTCTCACATATAATGCCCTGTAATGCAAAAAGGGGAAGAGCACAAAGCACCACATTCTCCCAGTTGCTTCAAGGAAAAAAAACAATACATAGAGGGAAAATTGAAATAAACAATTGATTAAAGTTATTCCCGATAATCTCCGATTAGACAAGAATAGGAAAACCAAAAAGCTTGATCCGATCGGATTGAAAAGGAGAAGAAAAACTCAAACAAGTGCACTCTTTCACCCGCTCGAAGCTAGGCCTTAAGAGGAGGAAGTCGAGTTGCAAAAAAATGTCAAGTCTGAAGAAGAACGAAATAGTACGTCCTAAGTCTAAAGAAAAATGAAACATCTTTTCTTTAAGACATTACAAGGGAATTGCCATAATAAAGGTCAAAGAATATTGTAAGGTGACCTTCCTTTCCATCTAGACACCAGGAGAAGGAGAAATAATCAAAGAAAAAAAAGATGCAAAGGGTCCCATTGATAAAGAGACACCTGCAGATCAATAAGCTTCTAAACGAAGGATTCGATCCCAATCGAAATGGTTGGTGATACCATCCTGTGGATAAAGATAACTGAAGCATGAGCCATCATCTTAGAAAGATTTAAAAGTAAAGAAGGCCTTAAAGATTAAGGCGAATAAGGCTTTAATGATGCCTCTCTCCTACGAAAGAATAATAAAAATGTGTAATTATCCCGATCGAAAGATCGATGAAAATATGTAATTATCCCGATTAAAAGATCGATAAAAATATATAATTATCCAGATCGAAAGATCGATGAAAATGTATAATTGTCCCTATAGAAAGATCGATGAAAATATGTAATTATCCTGGTGGAAATATAGATGAATTTCTTAAATTTTCCTGATCGATATTTTTTAAGAGCAATAAACATATTGATTGTAGACAATAAAGTAATAAAGCACAAAAAGGAGAAATTAAAGTTCTTCCTATAGTCATTTACATCAAGTTTAAGTAGCATATTGAAACTTGGAAAATGGAAGTGAATCCGTCATGGATCGAGAAAATAAGAACGAAAAGAGCAACAAAGGCAAAGGATGCATCACCTGTTGTAGTAGGGACAATAGACAATTGGGAGGCTCCGTTAAATAATTGTCAAAAGTGGAAGAAGAATAGATAGATAAGAACTCAAAGGCCAACTCTAGGAGTCTGAACACACACATGGAGAATCCTAATTCGAAAATTGAAATGGAAAAGGAATAATTAGCACTAGCCCCTAAAAGACAATCAAATTTAACAACTTAAGAAGAAATGATCGAGTTGATAAAGAATGAATGACTGGCAGTCAAGCACTAATTCTGATCGTAAATACAAAATGAAAGTTATTCCTCAGGTCAACTATCGACATTAAGAAAATAGATATAACTTAGTTAACCGATCAAAAATTATCGATGGGCACCCAAGAAGACACATAAATTATCGATAGAAATAACAAATTAATTGATCAAAGTCATCCTCGAGCTCGCTAGCAGCAAGGAATGAAATGGTGGCCATAGGTTCAAAAGAGCTAATCTGATCGGAGAAAAACTTACGAAACGGTATTTTCATGAGATAAGTTTAAAAGTTGAATTGCCTTTTTTCATACATTCCAATTTTTAGTAACATTTTTCATATTATGGTTTTTAGTAATTTGTTATAAAATAGATGTGTAAAGCAAAGGAACAAATAGAATAACGTAAGAAAGTTATACAATAAAAATTGAAATTCATGAAAATACAAGGTACATGGGTAAAATGCTTTTTTGCTTAGAAGAGAAGTACATAGTAAAGAGCTTTTCTGTTCTAAATAATATATATATATATATAAGACAAAATAGCCCTACTATAACAATACCACCTTTAATCCTGCAACATATTTCCGTCAGAGCTGCATCAGGAAAATAAAGAAGCAAATACATGGATGTATCCACTATTATGAGAAGTCCGGGGCTAAGATAAGAAAGTAACAAAGGAGGGTGGAAAGTGCATGACTTCCTACAGCAAGTCCTGCACTGTTAGGAATGCACCTAGCGATTCATTCATATTCCTAAAATGAAAAGGGGAAAAAGAGAAAATTAAACAACAGTCAGGTGGCTTCATAAGGGAAACTTCAAGGAAAAATAAAAAAGGGGAGAGAAAAAGATAGCCTTAAGAAGGAAATTCAAAAAGAATAAGGAAAAAGAATAAAAAGATACGCCCATTTATAGTATTCCTCACCTTCATAAAGATAAGCCACGTAGCTCCACTATTTAATGAAGAAGTAAATAACTTAATAATTAAAGCATGGAAGATGAAGCAGCAAAAATAAAGTGCCCTTCTTTAAGCATCGATTCCAAAGCGATGTGGAAAAAGAAACAACGCGATGATCTGAATAACAGTTATTAGATAAATAGTCAAAAGAAGGTCGACAATACCTTTAAGTAACTTTTGACTTTGTAAACAGAAGAAGTTAAATTGTGAAAATCAAAAAATGCAACAAGGAAAATGAAGGATTAAAACACCAAGCAGACTAAGACCATACCACTTTAAATGGCAGAAGCATCAGACGAATAGGTCAGGATAACGATTTTTGAAATGATTTATGCATTTAAAAATTTGATTTACAGAATTTAAAACGTTAATTTCGATCGACGTAATATCCCTATCGAAATAATTAAAACGTTAATCTCGATCGATGTAATATCACGATCGAAGTGATTAAAATGCTAATCTCGATCGATGTAATATTGTGATCGCATTAATGTAAATCTTAATCTTGATCGACGTAAGATCCCAATCGAAATAATTAAAATATTAATCTCGATCGACGTAATATTCCGATCGAAATAATTAAAGTATTTGTAAATTTTTAATTCCTCAATCGAGGTAACGGCTTGAACGAAGTAATTCGAAATTCGATCCTTTGACTGATGATTCGCTTCCTTGATTAATGTATAAATTTGTAATCTCGAAACTAAAGGGCCCACCATATAACAACCAAGTAGTAAAGGTGTTAGAACCCAAAATCTTTGACCTCTCTTGAAAGAATGATCGAACTATTTGGAGAGGGACAAATGATAATACTGGAAAAATACATTAAGGCTCATCACCAAAAGGCCGTGACTGAAGGCTCATCAAGGACCTCCTAAAGTCAGTTGGCTGGATGCAGGAAACAAGGGCATCCGATCGGATGTGACATCTCCCTAATGTAATATGACTGTCTGACACATGCCACCATTAAATCACCATTATCTACATAAAAGGCCATATCTACCTAACTAGATCAACTATTCGAAAAACTATTTAAGCTTCATCTCTATAAATAATAGGTTCATTTCCATAAAGAACATACTTTTTCTCTCTCTAAATACATGCATATTCTCTCTTTAAGAGCTTCTTTCCTAATTGCTAACTCAAGTATAAGAGTGCTAACGCCCGGACAACCGGGCTAGCACCTTTTGCAGGTTTCATCTTCCTTGATCCGATCGAAATTTCCTCTCCAGACCGTCAAGGCTCTCCATCTCTTTTATACAAGGACCCATCCCTTCTCTACGAAAAATTATGATTTATCAATTATATAAATAGATACAATTATGATTGATTACAGAATTTATTTACAAGAGAGTAAACTACTATTATCGATTGATTTCTTATTTGGTGAAGGTATTAGCATTTTGCACAGCTAATAACTTATAAAAATGTTTCAGTTATCCATTTTTATTTGAATCCATTCATCTTTAGCGATAGATAATTTCGTTTGGATAAAATCGGATAGAGTTTTAGATCAAATCCCTAATAATTATTCACGCCATAAAATTTTTCAAATTTTTGAATTAAATTTTAGTTTCACATTGATTTTTATTTTTTATTGAAAATCATTATTTTTTAAATTTTTAAATATTTGTTCGTCAACTAAATTAAAATTATACAATTATTTTGAGCTAATACCCATAAATCTTGCAATTTTATCATTCTCGAGTTAAATTTTAAAAGGTTAAATACTTAATGTATCCAAACTATCTATATGCACTATTTATATATTTAGACCTAAATATTTTTAATTCTTATATACTTAACTTACACAACAATTTACTTTCACATATTTCTAAATATCAAAACATCACAAAAATACAAGTAAATTAATATAACTAAATTTAAAAAATTAATTGCTCTAAGATTGTTGACCATTATAATTTATACATATAAACAGTAAAATAGCATGAAAATATTTACTATCTTAATTTTAAAAAACTCTCTTTCTCAAAATAAATATAATTAATTTACTATAACTTACCTTTAAAAATCTTAGCAGAAATATATATTATCGTCAATACCACCTACAATTTAACAAAAACAATAAAATTACTAATAAATTCAAACAAATTTCAAATCGTATTAATAACATTAATTTAAAACATACTTCATTTATAAAATATTACCTTATATTTAGTCTTCAATATTGCAATATATTGTGCTGAAAATGCTTGAAGGAAAATTAACAATAAAATTTTCCTATAAGGAAGGAAAGTATAAAGCATGACACTAAAATGAAAGAAACAAAGAAAGTAAGAAACATGGAAGGGACGGAAATAGAATGGGAGAATGGGATATAATTTGACATTTAAGACAATCTTAAAATTAAAAAAAAAATAACAGTATAATACTTAAATAAGTAAATCAAGCTTCCTCACGAGAGTTACTGTGTGCCCTGCGGTGCGCAATAACTCTTGTGAGCTACAGCCTTTTAAATTAAAAAAAAATAATTGTACAGAAAACGGCAAGCATGGATGCCATTTTTTGACCGCAAGCCACATCGATAGATTTTCTTAATCTGTCGCCTTCAGCTTCTCAAAACGATGACATTTTGGATTAATTGAAATGACACCCTTTTGAAAGCTAGCCCAACCTCTCCTATAGATGCCAAACGACATCGTTTAGCAACAATTGAAAATGGCACTTGTTGCTGCCGTTTTTAGTACAAAAAGCTCCATAATTTTTATGGGACCCGCATGTTGGAAAATGGAAAGTGTCCATCATTTAAGTCAGAAACAATGCAAAAGCAAAAAGGGAGCTCCTTTAATGATTTGGATGGGGAAGACAACTTCAAATAATATCCCATCTTATTTTTATACTTTATCCGTGTTGGCACTTCACTTCCTAGTATGCAAAATCGACAACTTTTAAATTTTTGTATCATTAAAAACCACAAAATCAAAATTTCATTACACTTACATAATATTTTTAAAAAAACCAATAAGAGAGAAAAAATAAATTAATTGCTCCATAAATTTTGAGATATATTGATTGTCGAGGTCAACTACCTTAGTTGGTTTCATAAAATATGATGTATGTTATGTTTTTTCTAGTTCTACTTTAATTGGATTTATTACTGGATAGTTTTATAAGTATAATACAATGAGAAAACAATTACCTCATCTTTTTCGTTGGATGCCATAGAATACTTCACAATTCCATTATATTCTTCCTTACCAAATTGATGCAATTATCCAATCTTGGTACCTTGAGCTTCTTCCCTTTCTTTAAGGATTGCAAAGCACAATTTTTTAGAGAAATGAAATTATCTAGATATAGATACTTTACAGATTGAAGTTCCTATAAATATTGGAGTCTCGGATAATTGTTTAAATCAAGTGAGGTCAGTTTCAAAGGGTCAATTTCATCAATGATTACTGAACTTATGTCTAATCGTTCAAAAGCAACTAACTTATTTTTCGTAACAAAAATATCATTGAACTTAGCACCATTTTGCAAAAAAATTATATTGATCGATTTTTGATAATGACTTTTGCCGAAATGATAACTTGGCATGCCACATCATATGTTTAGACATACGTGGAGCTATACATATTGACATATCATCAACTGACATGTCATGTTTGACACATCAGCAGCCACATCACCAAAAGAGTCCACATCAACCTGCTACATCAACATGCCCCACTTATTGACTTAGAATTCAAATAAATCAATAAGCAAATGACAAGTGTCAGGTGGTTGAAACCCATTTTAAGATCTTCTTCCTCCTTTTGGTCACACTCAATTTCCCTCCTATTAGGCCATAAACTCACACTCTTTCCTAATCTTAGCTAGCAAAAATGATAATACCGAAGCTCCAAGCCTGACTGTTCCTACCTTATATAGCCACCTTTACAAATGCCCCTTCTTTTTTTAGCTATAACAATGGCCGCCCTTATCCCCCGATCCAAACCCTAGCCCTTAACATCCACTTTCATTCCCCTTTTTCTTCCTTCTCAGCTTCTTCTAGATCTCGAGTTTTGCCTTCTTTCGTTCACAATACAAGAACCACTTATGGGTTTGTACTTTTATCCTCTTCCCCAAACTACCTCTATAAAAACACCAATAAACTCTTTGAGAGCTCGCTAAGGCATACAACTATTTTCAATTTTCATCTCACAAATCAATATCTCCAGCTGAGGCGGGGATGACAAAAGAGTAAAAGATACTAGTGGTGGTGGACGAAAGCGTGGAGAGTACAAATGCTCTATTTTTAATCATTAAAAGAACCCAAAAAATAACCCCTAATAGAACTGAGGCACACAAAGCAGGCCACCTAGATGCAATTGAAGTGAGTTGGGATTGTTCTTTGTACCAACTAAGCACATATTTGAGAAAATTGCAGGAAAAGGAAACTAACACAAATAGACATACCTATGTTCTCCTTTTACTCATAATCGTTAAAAATAGACTATAAGTTATTAATGTTTGTTGTGGGATTGAAATTGGAGTGGTTTCTTCTTGTTTTTCGTGATTTTTATTAATTTTTGGGATTCAAATGCCCTTTTGAAACAAGATTTGATTTTGGACCTCTTCAACTTCAAACTTGTCTCCAAGAAGCTTCCTTTTTGCTCTTCGTTCCTTAATGGTTTCTAGGTTTTGTGTTTGCCATGTTTGTATTGAATAATATTTGATTTATCTAATGTTGAAGAATGGATTTTTCTCCAAAAACTTTACCTTTCCCCCTTTTCTTTCCTTATGGCGTCTGGATATTGTGCTTGCTTTGGTAATTTTCCCCTTTTTTAATGGATGCCAATAGTATAGCAATTCTACCATTTGACATGTGTCATTTGCCTATTGGTTTATTTGAATTCTAAGTCAATAAGCGGGGCATGCTGATGTGGACTCCTTCGGTGAAAATATGAAACATCTGCTGATGACTTGTCAATATATCCATCTTCACGTGTATTTAAGCATAGGACATGGCATACCATATCATCATTCCAGCAAAAGTCATGATTGAAAATCGGTCAAGATAATTTTTTTTTGTAAAAAAGTGCTAAATTCAATGATATTTTTGTTACGAAAAATACATCAGTTACTTTTGGACGCTTAAGCGTAAGTTCAGTGAGTATGGGTGAAATTGACTCTAGCTTTGAAAGTTGTTTGATAGTTTCAGGTGTACTCTCAAAATTATTTCCACCACTACAAGAAAAATCCAATATCATGATAGAAAATTTCGATGGAATTGAGTGAAATTTCGTAGGGAAACAAAAATGCCGATGGAAATTAGCTATGAAAATTGGCGAAGGAGATACGATTGTAGGCACCTTTACCGACGAAAAATAATTCCGTTGGCAATTTTACCAACAGAATATATTTTCGTTGGCAATTTTGCCGAAGGAAAAAGTGGTCCGTCGTTAATTTCGTCGCTAAATGAAGACCAATTATTGTCGTCATTTGCCCTTTTTTACTGACGAAAAATTATTCTGTAGGCAATATTTCCTACGGTATATATATTCCGTAGGTAAATTTACCGACGAAAATAGGTATTCCATAGGCAAACTTAGCAACAGAAAACTTTTCCATCAGCAATATTTTCCTACGGTATGTTATTTTTCGTAGCTAAATTTACCGACGGAAATAGATATTCTATAGGCAAATTTAGCGATAGAAAAGTTTTCCGTCGCTATATTTCGTCTATATTTTTACCTATGGTTTCCTATATTTCGATAGAAAAATCTCAAATTTTATTTTTTTATTATTTTATTTTCTCTCAAATTTCAATTATTTTATTTTCTCTATATAGTGAAATCGTAATCAACAATAAAATATATAATATATAATTTACTATAATAAATTAATAGAAATCTAATAAGAATATTAAATTTATAATATTCAATAACATATCATTTTCTTACAAGTCTTTAAAGTATAAATATTAGCCCTAACATTGCAGTAAAATCGTTATTAGTCCCAAAAGTATTAAAATCTAAAACCCTATGTTGTCGGCGCAGATGGATTATCTGGATGCTGTGATGTGCTGCCTTTCCCCTTTACTTCTTTCATCTAAGTATGAAGCTCAACTATATATTCCATAAACTCGTGCAATTGAGTTTCTAATAAACTAACTGTAGTCCAAAGTTCAACTACTTTCTGACCTAATGCGGCTTGTCTACTGGAGGCAACTGTACTGGATGTAGAGGTATTGTGTATTTGCAAAATATCTAAGGCCAAAAATTCTGCCTCGAAGGTCCTTACCACTAACTACTTGGAGATATGTCTAATTCTCATCAATATTTGGGTTATCCTGCGACTGACGATGTATCTCCTCTAATATTTGATCCTATCATTATAATTATTTATACTATTTAGTTATAATTTTAAACTAATATTATATATAAAATGAATATTGAAATATATACTTTACATTGCATACATTTAATTGCCTGCATCGATCGTTGGTGAATGTTACACCATCATGCTTTTTGGTGTGAGTATACATAAAAACCTATCGTGATGAAGGCTTTTGGCCAGTAGACTTTTCCTGTATAGAATATAGATAAATTACCTACGGTTTGCAAAAATTTTAGCAGACTTTCATCTATTTTTATGATATTTACCCCTTATTAAACAAAAGAATTCAAATAAATCAAAATAGAAGTGTAATATTAATGAGAATATGACTTTATTCATTCGAAGAGTTTACTTGCTAAATTGAATTATTTCATCTCTAATAATAAGATATTTTCAACAGTCAAAACTAAGTGTAATATGAATGAGAATCTCTAGCTTCATTAAACTTCAAAATAAAATTAAACATAGATACACAACTACATACTGTCATAAATTCTTCTTTATTTAATAGTTTAGTACAAAATTTGTATCTGTAAAGCAAAATCTAAATTATTATACTCAAATACTCCAAGGGAACAAAATAGCTTAAAATTTTTGCCTCAAAAATAAAAGAAAAAAAAGACCAAATAACTAGATGAATGGCTGCAGACCTCAAGCACTCTTCTTGACAGTGGCAGACTAGATGATGTCAGCAAACTCCAGCTGATAACAAGAAAATAAAGACAACAATCAGCCATTTAAGTTGGAAGATACAACAAAAAATAGAATTAGAAAGGAAGAAACCATGGCAATGTCATCAATAAGGTAACTACCTTAAGGAAGCTCCCCCGACCAAAAATCCATCAACATCTAGATTAGCTGCCAATTCTTTTTAGTTTACACCATTTACAGAGCCTAAAACGAGACCAGGGTGAAAAAGTCAGTTTTCAAGCAGAATTTATCATTCAACTTAGCAACATAACTTGGGAGGCTCCAACAAATCTCCTTTTTTTGGGGTATCCAATAATTTTTAAGGAATCGATTCCAAAATGTAAAAAGGGCACATATAATTAAGCTAGTTAGGACATAATGGTTGAAGATTCACTGCTGATTTCAATTAAAAGTGAGAAATCCTACTACTATTTCTAATAATTACGAAATTAAATCATAAATATATCTAAATAAGATATATCTACCTCAAATTAAGAATTGAAGATCGGCAGGACAAACCAACGAACAAAGGTAGGCGAACGGCTTCACTGACGATTTGAAGGAGGGCAGAGGCGGCGGCAAGCGAACTGGAGAGGAGAATCGGCTACTGGTGTGATGGGTTAAGGCAAAAATGAAGAGAATTAGGATTCCACAATTACACAACACATTTTATCCCTTAAGCATAAACAATACGACGTAGTTTTAAGCATAAGCAATTTATTTATATAAGAAATAATTAGGGACATAATTTTAATTTTGTAGGTAATTACCGACGAAAAATTTATTCCGTTGGTATTTTACCTACGAAAAATTAATACCATCGGTAAATTACCTACTGAACAAAAATTCCGTAAGGAAATAACCTACGAAAAACAAATTCCGTCGACAATTTACCTACGAAATTTCATTTCCGTCGCTAATTTGCCGTTGGTAAATCCTGAGTCAAATTTTAGCCACGAACTTTTGGCGCCAATTTACCAACGACTTTTTATTTCTGTCGCTAAGTTCTGTCAGTAATTTTTGAACGGTATTTTTTCCCTCTAGTTTTTACGACGGAATTCTAGTCCGTCGCAATATACGAATCTATAGTACCATTTTCCCTACGAAAAGGATAATTCCGTCGGTAATTATTGAAAGAATATTTTCCGTCGCTATTATTGATTTTTCTTGTAGGGCACGGAGATTTAAGTCTACCGGTGAGGCCAAATAATAAACACCATGGGGAAATTCTATCATTTCACAGTAAGATGGATTAACTGTGGTTAGACAGAGCATATCCTTTGTCAAATGAGGAAAAATAAAACCTTTGAGCCACGAAAAGTCAATTTCCGGCAATTTCTGCAATTAATTGATGGAGGACGGTAGTCGCTTTATTCCACTATCAAAAACAATATTAAGCTCAACCAAAGATTCTAAATTACCAATATTATCTGGTAGTGTATAAAGATTACAACATCCTGTAATTAGCAACTCTTCAAGATGTCGCAAATTGCCAATGCTATCGGGAAGCTCTTTTATAGGAGTGTATGATAAATCAATATAACGTAAAAATTTTGATTTCCCCAAATCCTCCCGCAAATTGTCAAGACTTTTACAACCTTCTAATAATAAAGTTTCACGATTTGGGGTTGTAAAAAAGTCTTGAAGTCTTCTTAATTTTTTAGAGTACGAGAGATCATGGGTTAGTTTCACTCATTATCACTGAACTTATAACAAAATTACGCAATAATCATAAAAGAAATTTTTTTTTTCATAAAAATCACTGAACATTGTAAATTTATACAATAAAATCATTTTGACCGGATTCCGGCGAAAAAATCTCCGAAAAGTCCACGTGTCATCATTTGGACTTGTCACGTCAGCATGCCATGTGTCATACTGTGCTGACACGTGAATTTTTCGGTAACTTTTTCACCGAAATCCGGTCAAAATGATTTTATTATATAAATTTACAAAGTTCAGTAATTTTTATAAAAAAAAAATTCTTTTATGATTATTGCATAATTTGGTCAAAGTTCAGTGACCATAGATGAAACTAACACAAATATCATGGATTTTCAATTTCACAAGTTGTTGTAGTGAAAAAGAAGAAAATATGATCATGGGTAAACTTTATAGAACATATTTAGATTTTATACAGAAGCAATACCAATTTTTAGAGCATACCTGATCTCCATTCCATAGTTCTTCAAATTTGCTATTAGGCATTTGAACTACAACCAGATTTTGTGGAAGCAAATTGTATGGCAAAAAATTCAAAGGGAAGCTATCCCAATACAAAAGCCTTAGCTCTTCAGGAAGAACACTGAGCCCTCGAGGAAAATGTACTCTGATTTTATCGCTATAATAGCAGAACTTGAGATACCTAACATTATATATTTTTTCAAAGGCTGTTGGTTTTAGTTGTACTTCTCTGATCTCAGACATGTCTAATAATATGCCTTTAATTTCAAACAACAAAAAAGCGAACGAGATTCAAAAAACATTTAGCCATTGAAGTTTATATATAACATAAGCTATATATACTTCTTCTTAAATAGAATAAATGAAGAAAAAATTTAGAAAAGTAAATGAGAACATATTGAAGTGAAAAAAGATTCAAAGCATTTGCTTCTTACCCCATCTTGTCTTAACAAGTTGTACACATCATCAGAACACCATAGTATCCTGTGCTTTCCAAGTTGATCTACCTCACAAATAACATCCTTGGCCATTCCTTGGACCAAATCATATACTCGTAACTCATTGTTTGAAATAGATATGAGAGACTTATCGCACAAATGAGTTATGCCAATTTCCGAACCATTTCTATCCAGTATACTTATGACTTCATCTTTATCACTCCCATTAAAGAAACACATGCAATATCAAGAAAATTTTCCTTGTCATTTTTACAAAAACGATCATAACTTATTCTCAAGACTTGTTCAATTTCAACCTCACATGTATCCTTCAATGTTTTGAGTTCATCTTCCCATTCTCTTACACTTCTACTATACATGTTCGAATAACCTAAAACTCTAAGAGCCAAAGGATTTCCCCGAGCATAAATTGCCATCCTTTCTGATAATGTCTCGTACCCTTGCTTTGGAATCCTTCGTTTGAAGGCATGCAATTTTAGCATCTAAATTATCCAACAACTGTTTATCTCTACTTGCGATAATTATAATTCTACTGCCCACACCATAAACATCATATTTTCCTATCAAACGTTCTATTTGATGTAAATCAGTGACATCATCAAGAATAATAATCGCTCTTGTTCTTGCCAGCCTTTGTAGATTGAAAGGTGGTAACATGATGCCATTGCCTTCATTTGACATTTTTGGTCCCAATAAGGTATAAAAAAATTTCATAATGCAGAGCCGTTATCGACCCTTTTTCCGGTCTTTCCCATTGCTCGAAACTTGATTATACGCTATCTGGGCAAGAGTTGACTTCCCGATGCCTCCCATTCGCCAAATACCTACAACTTGCACATTTGGAGTACCAAGATCTAATAATGACTTGACGCAGTTTATACGATAATGAATGCCAACCAATTTTTCATCATACGAATAGCTCGGACTCGTATGATGAGATAGTATTTTCAAAGTAGGATTTACAATTTCATATATTAATTTGGTGTCAGGTCTGGTAACACATAAACAAATATTATCATAACAATGATAAATACATAGTGCAACTGCAAGGGTCAAAAATTATGAAAATTATATATTTTGTCACAATTTATTATGATTGTTTCTTAAAAAATGTTTTTAGTTTGCCAAAAAAAAAAACTTGAAAGTATATATATCCATATCAAATTAAATTTTGACTCAAAAAAGGGCATATATTTTTTAAAGAAGTTACAATAATTTCTTAAAGTATTTATATTTTTAGTGATCTCTAAATATATTTTTGTTCTTAAAATTTAATTTTTGTTCAGTGCCCCGTAATCATTTTTAAACGTGATATAAAGTGGCTATTAGGGGTCATTGGTGCGTGTACACCTTGTAAGTGACGACAGGAGTCATGATCAACGGAGTAACAGATTCAAATATAAGCCTGACCTTAGGGGACTCAAGCGGCGTTTATGTGTTTGTCGCAAACCTCACGTGATGGGGGCTAATGGAACCTGACCATGACTACTACGAGATAGGCAGCGTGGACGTCTTCTCCGGGAAGGGCCCTTGCCTTGACACACGCGTTTGCCGCCTTCACTTGGCCACTGATGGAACAGGGAACCACCCTGGCTGGTACTGTGAATATGTAGAGGTCACCACCACTGGCCCACATAAGGCCTGCTCCCAGATACGCTTTGACGTTGATATTTTTAAAGAAGTTACAATAATTTCTTAAAGTATTTATATTTTTAGTGATCTCTAAATATATTTTTGTTCTTAAAATTTAATTTTTGTTCAGTGCCCCGTAATCATTTTTAAACGTGATATAAAGTGGCTATTAGGGGTGTACTGACGGTCGATTTTGGATCGAACTGAAAAGCATAATTTCCAAAATAAAACAATCAAACCAAAAACTGAAGTATTTGGAATCGAAATCGAATAGACCGAATTAATTTTGATAGGTTCGGTTCAATCGATTTTTGATCAATATAGTTTTTTTAATTGGACTTTTAATATAAATATATCCATAAATTAAATTAACTTATATCCAATAAAATAAAATCATTTAAAATAACTAAAATTAAAATAATACATTTAAATTCTTCATATTATGTCTATAATAAATACTAATCAAAATTACTTTTTTTAAATATCTAAAATTAAAATAATGCACATAAGCTTATCATATTATGTACATAATAAATAAAAATCAAAATTATATTTAAAAAATATATTCTTATAATAATATTTAAAAATACATTCAAAGTCCTCCAATACAAAAATTCATATAAAATAAAAATATAATATAATTTCTCAAATATAAAATAAGTCAAAAATGAAAAAAAAAACTTTTAAAGTAGGAAAAAAAGTTGCTAAAAAATTGAAAATTATCCCTATTAGGATTTGAAACTACGACATCATAGTAGTTATAAAGATTGCACACCACTCATCCAAATTGTTTATATTGTAAATTTAATACTATAATATAAATATATTTATAAACTTTGGTCAGTTCGATTTCTTGAAATTTTCAATTTCAAGAACCGATTAAACCGAACTTTTATTTCAGTTCAAAATAAAAAAAATAAAAGATTGAAAAAACCAAACCAAATAACCAAAGTTTATTTAGTTTGATTTTCGATTTCAGTTCGGTTCTGCAAAGCCGTAGCGGCTATTTTCTCACCTGAAGTTTTGTGAATCCAAGCTCGAGAAGGCCGCTATTTCATGGAAATCTTGGGACCAACTCTCCACCTTGTCTTGATATTTTTGTGTGTGTAGAGCCAGTGGCGAAGCCAAGATCAGCAGGAGCATACATTATAATTTTAATATAAAAAATTAAAAATTAAAAATATTTAAATTACACCATGACAGTATATTTCATTTAAAATTTTAAAAAAATAATGTTTAAAATCAAATAAAAAGTATAATTTTTACAATTGTTTTCAATGCAATTTCATATTTTGAAACCGTAATATAATTAGTTTAATATTAATACTGTCAAAATTAACAAAAAAAATAATTATTGAATTAAAATTTAAAAAATGACATTTAAAATAATTATTGTATTTAATACCAATACAATTGTTCCCTGAGAAAATGACAATTGAAATACATGAATTTTCAATGATCTCTTCTCCACTTTTAAGTTCTTTATCCACAAAGGCCTTAACGCTGTATCGATCCAAAGCATCGTGAAGATGGCTGAGAAAACCATCGCGGACATCTGAACCTCTAAAATTAATGAACACATCATATGTCTTCATTGAGTAGAGAGATGGAAGAAGATCTTTAAGGATTCCAAGCAGAAATAGGATGATTCAACAGAAAAAGGAATTCTATATAAGGAATCGAAAGGAGAGAATAAAACATGATGTTTGTGCGTGATATATATTCAAAACAGGGAAATAAAAATTCAACTAATTGTTTCTTCCAGTGGGAAAAGAGGTTGATTTGTTTGCTTGAAGAGTGTTATGCCATGATAATCTTTATATTTATTACCAGATATGAAGGATGTAAAGCTGTATAAATTGGTTGACAGATCACCAAGTCCCTTCTCACGTTGCCCAATTGTTAAAGGATCCTCCAGATAGCTTTTTACTCTAAGAAACTAAGTTTTAGAGAAAACGAAATAAGCAACCCTTTGAGATGTCTTAGATTGCCGATGCTTTCAGGTAGCTCTTCTATAGGACTATATTCTAAACTAATATATTTTAGAAATTTTGACTCTTCAAATTTTCCGGCCAACTGTCAAGACTCCTACATTCCTTTAATCTTAAAAATAAAAGATTTTGGTTGTAGAAAAGTCTTGAAATCTTCTTGAGAGTTCAAGTATTTTCAAAATTCACAAGTTACTTTAGTGAGAAAGAAATAGAAGAAGATACGATCACAAGTAAGCTTTACAAAACACATTTAGAGTCTAAAAAGAAGCAATATCAATTAAAGCATTACCTGAGCTCTATTCCACATTTCTTTTAATTTGGCTTTTAGGCATTTGAAGTTCAACCAGATTTTATGGAACCGAATTGTATGGCAAATTAAGATTTCCATGCGTACGTAGCTATCCCAATACAAAAGCCTTTTAGCTCTTCATGAAGATGTACTCTGATTCTACCACTAGAATGGTAGAACTTGGGATACATCACATTATATATTCTTTTAAAGGCTGTTGGTTTCAGTTGTACTTCCCTAATCTCAGACATGTCTAGCAATATGCCTTTATTTGCTCCAACCTCCTAAAACAACAAACGACCAAATGAAATAGATTCAAACACAGTAAAACACTAAGCCGTTGAAGTTTATTTATCACAAAAGCTATATTTCTTCTTAAATTGAAGCAATGAAGAAAAAAAAATTAGAAAAAGAAGAAAAAATGAGAGAAAATAATTGAAGTGAAAAAGATTGAAAGCATTTGCTTTTTGCCTCATCTTTGTACAGTTGATCATAAGTACTTATTCTCAAAACTTTCCCAATTTCATCTTCAATGTACCTTCCAATCTATTGAGTTCATCTTCCCAATCTTTTACACCTCTACTGCACAAATTTGAACCTGAAACTGAAAGAGCCAATGGATTTCCCTGAGCATAAATGGCCATCCTTCTTGACAATGCCTCATATCCTTGCTTTGGAATGCTTTGTTTAAAGGCATGCAAGCAGAAGAGGGAAATGGCTTCACTCCTATTCAATGCTTCGACTTCAAATATGTCAGCATTTCCATTCCTCGACAATTGTTTTTCTCCACTTGTGACAATAATTCTACTCCTTGGACCATAAATATCATGTAGTCATATCAAAAGTTCTTTTTTCTAAATCACTAACATCATCAAGAACAATAATCACTTTTTTTTCTCGCAAGCTTTTGAATCAAGAAAAAGCAATAAATCATTACCAATTAATACTGTACAGATCATAATACATACATAACAATCGCCCACTAAACTCAAAATAGTAGTGATGTAGTTAATTCAGTTTTCCAGGGAAAATAAAACCTGAATTAGCTTTAAAAATGGCTTCTTGAAGTGATCCTTGCTCCTGCTAGTCATCTTTGGAAGTTGAGTAAGCTGATCGGTTGATTTATGAAAATTCAGCCATATTAAGAGCTATGGATGTTTTCTGCAGTAAATGGATTATAACTAACAATACTAAAAAAATGCAAAATAGCAATGATGAAAATCGTTGATAACTTATGTTGTTTGTCGCTAATTCCGTTTAGCTACAACTTTACGACGACCATCTTTTTGAAACAAAAGTCATTGTAGCTGAATTTAGCGACAAAAACAATTCGTCGCCAAAGTTTAGCAAGAAAAAGTTTTGTCGCTATTTTGCTATAACGATGTTTTAACTAAATTTTACGACGAAAATATATTCGTCGCAAAATAGCTACAACAATGCATATTTAAAATTTTGCGATGATAAACTTTGTTACGAAATTGTTCAAACTAAATTTTGCGACGACAGTATTTTCGCCGCAATTTTACCAGACATTGTTCCCTCTAAATTTTGTGCTTTTGTCGCAATTTCGCTACAACATTGTTCACCTAAATTTTGCGACGACAATTTTTCGTCGCAATTTTGCTACGACACACTATACGCTCACTAAATTTATTCTTTTTGTTAAATAATTTTTCAATAAAATCAAAATTATAATAATCAAATTTAGTTGAATAACTTAATATAATATTTTTCATTAAATTGATCCTGACCTAAAACGAATGCATTTTTCCTTTGATATTGATAAAAAAATATAATAGAAACGTTTCATTGCATTCATAACCGAAAACAAATTTTCTTATTAAATTTTCAAATAAAAAAATATTTTTATTAGATTAGCATTTATTTGTGGAATAATATATTCAAATTTACAAGGCTGTGAATAGATCCATTTGAGACAAATCCGAAAATCGAATTTAAAGCTAAAACAAATTCATTTAAATGTTAAAAACTGAAATTAACGGCTTGGTCTTGGTTTTACAGAGCATAATAATATATTTGATCAAGTTCGACTGGGGTTAAAGTTGATCCAGGACAATAGAAAATCAAATTGACCAATAAGATAAATTATATATGATGTTAATTATATATTTTAAGTAGGGAGATCAAAAAAGTCAAAATTGATCCAGAAAATCAAAAAAGTCAAAAGTAGACCGATGAATTGCTTATGGTTCGATTTTCAATTTTGATTTGATTTTTCAGACCTAACTATAATCCGAGATCTAATATGAACTTGTCTAAAAAATAAGTGACTTAATCCAAAATTGACCTAAAAATTCAAATCCAAAAAGAAATAATCCAAACTCGAATCCTCCCAGACCCATTTGCCAACTCTAGTTTGAATCCATACAATGTCATAATTTTGATACTTCAACCTCGAACTTACCATTCTTTTTTTGTATGATCCAATTTCTACTGCAATTAATAAAAAATATTATAAAAGAAAATTAAAAAATATATCGGAGAAGAATTTACCTCGATTTTATACTGAGTGATTAGTTGTAACATAATTTGGAGTTTCAGTAAATATTGTTAATACTATACTTGTAAAGGACATATACATCTGTGTATATATATATATATATATATATATATATATATAAGCATTTTTTAAACTAATTAAATTGATAGTGTAGCTTGAAAATATTAATTGTATTGAGAATTTTAGATTAGAATTAAATATTATTAATTCTAAATAATGTAACATAAAAAAATTAATTACGTTGATAATTTCAAATTCCATCTAAATATTATTATTTATTATGTTGTGCAAATTTATGGTTTTCATATCTCTTATCATATTAATATCAAATTCCAACTAAATATGCCATTAAGTATGAACAGTTGGTTTAAAGAGGGGAGTTTGCATTGATAGAGAATGAATTACCTTTTGAGTATACTTATTATATATTTGGTTCATTGTAATTAAATATATATGTGTATATATATGACTTCCTGTGGGTACAATGACTGCTCTAGGGTAAAAATAATGACTTCCTGTTCGCAACATTTACTGATGTCGAATTACCACTGATTCAACAGGGTGAACTTTTTGCTCAAATCAAGTATTACCAATAAAAGCATCCAGGACCGAATTAAGCAACCATACTCATGAAGCATATCACCCACAAAGTAAAGCAAAACTAAGACAAATAAGCAAAAACACAAGGGTGGAGTCATATAAGATGTTGCTTTCCTAAAGAAATTAATTTTAAGCACAACAAAGTGATTCGGCAGAGAATAGGTGAGAACTACATCAATCTAAGTTTCTTTTGGAGGTGCCTTCTTTGCAGCCTCTGCAGCTGCTTTCTCTGCTTCTATTTCAGCAACAATAGCATCAATCTCTGCTTCTTCAAGCTGCCGCAGACCATGCTCTTTTGTCATCACAGCAATTTCTATATTCTTTCCCCCACTCTCAACAACCTAAAATTAAAAAACACAAGTCATGAGGGACTATTAAAAGAAAAATCCATACATAATCTCCTGCCAATCTGTGGCAATTAAAGAATAAACTGGACTTGCATCTGAGAAGTTGGATTGTCATCCATGCACATAAATCATTTTTACATGCTCATCCATCTTGACTATTAGGAAGGTAACCCAACACATTCAAAAAGTTAGGAGCAATTAACATCATCTTCCAGTTAGATTCTCACCCGATGCAAACAGCAATGAACAAAGTTCCGTTATCCTAAATGTGTTTAGATAAAGCAGAGAAAGCATGCACATAGAACATGCACTGGCCACGACCTTATCTATCAAATCTTTCATTTGATAACCAGAAGCACTTTGTTGAATCATTTTCTTTTTTTTTCCCTCCTTAATTCCATTTTCTCCAATAAGTTCTATTATCACCTCACTCTTCAGGCTGTCATTCCATAAAATTGCTAAATCAACAAAAATAGTCAAAGGTATTTGGTTTTTTTTTCTTAAAAGAATTAAAAAGAAAAACTGCCCCAGTTACTTGATTTTGATAAAAAGCAGGTCAATTCTGGTTAACTGCATCTTGCTGGTGTGTTTTGTTGTACTACAATTGTATGCCTTACAGACAGGTATTAAGTTGGCAAAAGAGCTGCTTTGAACTCAGATAACCATGATTGTGGTTTGAGTACAGCCATCTAAAGGAAGTGTCCTCTTATGCAATAAGCACAAAGTAATTTCACTCAAACTGCCTAAAAAAGGCCTCTAATGATCATGATGTATCTTAGCTACAGCTTCAACTGCTTGCAGATAGGTGGAGCCACTTTGCTTATTAACAGAAACATTTAAGTGCATGGAACTAAAATATCTTCTATCCAAGGGTGCTAAACACAGCAAAACCTTACAGTTACCTACAGGTTCAAGTAAACAATTACAATTTAGACACCATTTTTGTTGCCACGACAGAAATTACAATTGTGCAAGCAAAAAAGATTCCTATCCCCAAATAACTTGGCCAATGGTTGAGCTTTTTCCTTTATTTATTTATTTTTTTGTTAATTTTTTTGGCTATGTGCTATGTGATAGAGGTAGTCGGTATACTTTCAATGCAAAAGAGATATGGTCAATCAATCATTGATCATCTCAGTGGCAGGTGGCTACAATGGCAACTTTACTTCACTTAACTACTTAAAGTTCAAAACATACATGACCACCTCAGAAGATCACAGAAGTACCCTCAGTAAACAGACACTACTTTTACAAAATGAAAAAGTGGAAATAAGATGTTATACTTCAGCATCCTTGAAGTTACTTCAGTAATCTAGCAAACTGTTATCATGATAAACAGTCAAATCAAACTACAATCAACTTAAAAGCTGACTTATATGAAAGTGTAAGATCTTATAAGCATTGCTTTAAATCTGGAAACTATAGATCATCACATGGAATGGTTAAATATATTTTCACAAAAATATGGAATAGTAGCAATAAAAGAATTCCTTTATTATTGTGAAGTGAACAAAGGTGGTCACCTAAAAAATAAAAGATCAGGAATCACTCATTGAACCAGATATACAGCAAGCCACAGTCTGTTCAAATTTCAGTAAGTCTTTGTCAAACATATATTAGGAAAACACATTCAGCAATAATATGTGAAGGTGATCTATCAATTGTTATCATTAATCACATGCAAATCACACTATGATCATCTTTAAAGCTGACTAACACAAAGTCCCCATGAATCATTGCCTTAAATTTGTGAACTACAAATGAGCACACGGAATAATGCTTAAATTCAGCATTATGCATACAGGTACAAAGCACCGAGTTACCTCAAGCAAAGCCCGAATAGCCAACTTCACCGTTTCTTGACCAGAAGTTTCTTTATAGTTCTTTTCTAAAAACTCTCTCATAGAATTTGAGTTTCTCCCAGTAGCATTAGCTTTCCATGCAGAAAATGCTCCTGAAGGATCTGTCTGATAAAGAGATGGGATACCTGTATAAGGATCAAAACCAACAATCAAAGTTGATAGTCCAAATGGTCTCACACCACCACTTTGTGTATACTTCTGTTGTAATCCAGCAATGTAACGTGTTATATATTCCACCGTCACAGGATCCTCAACAGTGAGCCGATGGCTCTGACACTCAATGCGAGCCCTATTGACCAAAACACGTGCATCTGCTTTCAATCCAGCACATACCAGTGCTATGTGATCATCCAAAGAAACAATCTTCCTCACCGTTCTGAAAACAAAACCAACTAAAAAGATTTTGAATGCTAACTTTTAAGAATGCATATTAACTATTACGTAAAATGTACACAGATATGCTGATGGGACATGGAACTGACGGCAAAATGACATGACACAAGAAATTTAGGCCCAACTCAAGCACTGACAGAGGTCTAACTAACAAAAAAGACAATGTTACACAGTTGAAATTATGAACATACATGAGTATATGAGAAATCACACACAAAAGGGCCAAAAAATTTAACAGAATTGCTGATGGAATATTGAAGCACTTTTTCCTACATTTAATGTTAGAAAAGGTAATTACGAATTCAAGGAAGCAAGAAAGGTTATTCTCAATTTTATTTTTCAAAAGTTTCAATTAAAAATCAAAAGATTTTGTGGAATTTATTTAAACTAATTCTAAATCTTAAGGCAAAGTGCAGTCTTTTAGATCTTCAAAAGGATACATTGATAGTATGGTAACTAATCAGGTTTAGAGAGGGTTTAAAGAAAAACACAAAATCAAGCACCGTACTAGAGGGATCATAAACCCCAAATAAACTCTCAGCATTTACATTGAACTATTTGATTTATCCACAAAATAAGGACAAATAATAGAAAATTAAAAGAAATTCCAACCAGAAGAGGATATAAAGATTACCTGGCGTCTTGAAGTTTGGCGGTGGATTTCTTCTCGACACCGAGAACTACGACGTCAGTGCCGCGGACACCGACGGCGGCGTTTCCTTTGCGGACGGCTTCGAGAGCGTACTCCACCTGGAACAAATGGCCATCGGGAGAGAAGACCGTAATTGCACGATCGTATCTAGCCATATCAGCTTAGGTTTCCACTTTGAGTGTTTTCTTGCGTTTCTTCTGATAGTAACTGTGCTCGATCTGTTCTTTGCTTTCTGACTCCGCCATACATACCAAGTATTCGACTTAGAGGACAAGCCAGCGGACACAGGTATTCCAACGACGCCGTTTCCATTTTTCTTTTTCCCTCATTTTTTCTTCTTGTTTTATTAACAAGCATGGGCCGCAAATATCGTGTACTTGTTGGGCTCTCGGCCCATTCCTCAAAGTTATTTCCATTTTTTTAAAGGGAGCTTTACAAAAAATACCATAAAAAAGAAGTTCTGGTCAAAAATGCCCTTCTTTTCTTTCCTTTTAAAATTACATTTTTTTAATCTTCATTTTTAAAAATACCCCATTTTATAAATGTCATTTAACTCCTAAAATAGAGAAGTGAAGATTGCAGACTTTGGATTGACGAAAAAATAGGAAAAAAAATATAGTAGACCAAAATTTCGAGCAACTCCGATGAATATGTCGCATGAATTCATCAATGAGAATGATATGATTGTCTATGTGATATTTGGGCTCTTGGGTGTGCTGTGGTTGAGATGATTATTGGAAAACTAGCTTGAGGGGATTTCGATTCCATCTTCATCTCCAAAATCGAAATTATAGTCTCAAAGGGAAGAGGAATGAAGAATTGATTGGTCTGCTCTGTCTTCCTCCCCATCACTGGCAGAGAGAATCCGGCAACTAGGCAATGATCAAAGTTTCAGTTGGGGTTTTTCTGATTTCGAATAATAATTTTCTTGTATTGAATTTTTGCCTTCTACATATGTAAAATGCTTTGTATATAGTCTATACCCAAAAAATCTATGTAATACTACAAGAAATTCTTATTCTTTAGTTGGAAATGAGGTAGATCCAAATGACTGGTTTTCATTTTCGTTAAGTTAAAGAAGTGACACTTGCAAAACAATCACCTCTGACACTTGCTCATGATCTGTGTCTGATAACAACCGAACTTATAGACCGACTTAACGGTCCAGTATTAACCGAGCAAATAGGTCCATGAGGACCTGTAAACCGACCAAATGTTCGAGCTATCCGGGCTCTTTAACCCGGCTATAGTTCGGTCAAGAACGTGTTCCGAAAATAACTCCACCATGATGTGCAAACAGTTAACCACTAACCCACCTTTCCCTCGAGAATCGCCGAAAATTGGTTAGTGGCCGAAAATAACGAGAAATTCCTCACATTATCTCCTACAAAAGCGTTGATTTCTCCTATAAAAGAGAAAAAATAGGTATAAAATGGTTACTTAATCTTTTGCTAGAAATTCTTACTTTTTTACACAGAAATCCTGACTTGACTGTCAGAGACTCCCTTGTCAGAAATTCATCGTTCCTTGTTTATTCTTTTGCAGGTGATCACAAGGAACTTGCTTCGCATTCAACTTGTCATCATTTTAGTGCGGTGAGCGTGGAACATGGACCTCCTCCTAGACCTCAACCTAAACACTTTCCAACAAGAAAACCAAACATCTAACCCCACCCCACCGGGAACACAACAGTTTCTCCCTCAACTCAATGACATTACCTCTGCTTTCCCAGCCATGGCAATCCCAACTGTTACTCCCAGCATTACCCCTCAGACTGCCCAATTCCTCATTGTTGCACTACCAGCCATCATCGCTCAAACTCAACCCCAACCCTTACCCTCGAAAAACACCAACCTATCTTAGGCTTCGCAACCTCCTGCCCGAAAGCCCTACTCACCAGCACTACCCCAAAATTCCAACTCCACCATTACCCTGACTACTGAATAATTTAATCGCCTCTTGGATGACCGAATCCAAAGGCAATAAAATCGGACTACCCTGCAATATCAGGGCAGCTTTCGATCACCACTATTTCGGGAAATATTAGCTACTTCATTTCCCAACATCCACCTTTCTCACCTCAAAACCTACAGTAGTAACACCAATCCTCGAGCTCATATTGACCAGTTCCAGCATACTATGTTGGTGCTCACAGCGGATGACTCCGTCTTGTGCAAGATATTCCCACAGACCTTGGTAGACTTAGCTCAGATCTAGTTTCGAAACCTACTATCGCATTGTATTGAGAATTTCGAGCAATTCAATGACATGTTTTTTGCAAAGATTGTAGCCGCTATTCGTCCGAACAAGGTATCCGTAGACTTAAACCTGGTGCAACAAGAAAAGGGTAAATCACTATAGGCCTATGTGGAGAAGTTTAATGATGTAGCCATGGATATACAAAATTTGAACCTAGAGGTCGCCATTAACACCCTCATCCAAAATATAAGGTGTCAGGATTTCAGCTACTCTTTGAGCAAGAAACCCCCAAATGACTTTACTGATCTCATATCACGAGCACACAAGTACATCCGCATGGATGAGGCTCGACATCTTTTTCATGCCTCCCATAGAGCATAGGCATCTGAGAAAGAAAGGGATGAAAGTGCAAGAGCAGCTCGGGAAGGGGAAAATCCCAACAAGACAGACCCAAAAAAATTTCGGGGAGGGAGGGGCAACTGGCATAACCGATCATATGCAATTACCACTTCCCGCTCAGACAACCGAAGGGATGAAAGATTCACGCCCCTAATAGCCTCTCGTGAACAGATACTAGATTGGCTAAAATAAAATGGATAAGTTAATTGAGCGAGACCTATGAAGGAAGATCCGAACAGGGATCAGGGCTTTTACTGTGCCTTTCACATAGATAGCGGCCATGATACTGAGGAGTGCAGGCAACTCAAGCAGGAGATTGAGCACCTGGTTAGGAAAGGAACACTAGCTTGATTTGCCAAGCCAGACAAAAGAGGGAAGAGGCAGAGGTCACCTTCTCCCTAACCGAACAAAAATAAAGCCAATGGTGGCAGGCGGGCACCTGCTAGGGTCATACATGTGATTGCTAGGGGCGAGCAACGAGATTATTCTCGAAAGAGGAAGGCCAATGAGGTTATATCCGTCGGGCGGGGGTCGATCTCGGCCACAAATATAATTCAGTTTTCAGCAGCGGATGGGCCATATGTTCGTCACCCACACACAAATGCTTTAGTTGTTGAAAAAGTCATTCAAGAAGTCTTGGTCCAACAAATATTGATTGACATAGAAAGTGCGGTCAATCTCATAATGGTCCAAGCATACAGAGTATTGGAAATATCAGACCATAAACTTGAGGAAGTCAATGTCCCTCTCATTGGTTTGTTCGGGAGGCCTATCCGAGAAGAGGGTATGGCAACTCTATCTGTATAGCTCAAAGATGATTCAATGGTATGTGTTTGCCGAGCAAATTTCATGGTGGTCGATATTCTATTGTTTTACAATGTGATATTCGACCGACCTTTACTATCCGAAGTGGATGCCTGTGTCTCCATGAAAAACCTTGTGCTCAAAATCCCCACTGACGAGGGAGTGGCCATTTTAAGAGGAAATCAGAAGATTGCTCGGGAGACATACTTGACCATGCTCAGAGGGGCCAATCAGGGCCTGCTCCTGGACACAATGGATATACCTGAAAAAGAGAAACGAAGGGTAGAACCGACAGATGTGTTACAAGTAGTCGAATTGAAGCCGAGGAAAAATATTCAGATTTCGACTGGGAAGATCGAGGCGGAGAAAGAAGCTCTACTCTCAATGCTTCGTGAGTTTGCGAATGTTTTTGCCTAGCGAACTTCAGACATTTAAGGGGTCAAGAAGGACTTAATAGTTCACTTGTTGAATGTTCAGCCAGAATGCAAGCCAGTAAAATAGAAGAAGAGAAATCATACCCCCGAGAGATAATTGGCCATTGAGCAGGAGACAACAACTTTGCTGGAGAGCAGTTTTATCAGGAAGATATTATATCCGGACTGGCTAGCCAATGTGGTGTTTGTCAGAAAGAGCAATGGCAGATGGAGAATGTGTGTTGATTTCACCGATCTAAATAAAGCTTGCCCAAAGGACTGCTATTCGCTGCCAAACATTGAGACACTGATGGATTCCACGGCAGGATTTGAAGAGTACGCCTTTCTTGATGCCTCAACGGGCTACCATCAGATTTCAATGGCCCCAGTAGATGAAGAGAAAATAGCATTCATCACTCACAGAGGAACTTACTGCTATTGGGTCATGCTCTTTGGATTGAAGAATGTAGGGGCCACTTACCAAAGATTAATGAATCAGCTGTTCGTCGAACAATTAGGGAGAAACATGGAGATCTATATGGACGATATGATCATCAAAAGTCGAACCTCAACGGACATATGTACCGAACTGAAAGAGACCTTCCAAAGATTCTGAGATTCAGGCTTGAAGCTGAACCCTAAAAAATGTGCCTTTAGGGTGTAGTCTGGGAAATTTCTTGGCTTTATGATATCGAAACGGGGGATCGAGGAAAATTCATGGATCCACCTAAAATAGTCTGAAAAATTTATAGATTGAATGGAAGGATCACAGCTTTGGGCAGGTTCATATCTTTCTCGGCCAAACGATGCTTGCTGTTCTACCGAGCAATCAAGAACCTCAAAAACTTTACATGGATAGAAGAGTTCCAGCAAGCATTCCAGGCCTTGAAGCAATTTCTCTCAACCCCGCCACTACTCAGCAAGCCACTGGCTAGTGAGGTTTTGTATATTTACTTGTCTATCTCAACAGGTGCAGTAGGTTCGGTCGTGGTCAAAGAAGAGGCGGGCCAACAGTTCCCTATTTACTACACAAGCAAAGTTTTCGGGGTGCCAAACTCAATTATCCAATCTTAGAGCAGCTAGCCCTTGCACTCATCACAACAACAGTTAAGCTCCGTCCGTACTTTCAATCGCACATGATTACAGTACCTACAAACTCAAACTTGAGGAAGGCATTACAGAGGCCAGAATGCTCGGACTGATTGACAGAATGGGCCGCTCTCCTCGGGGAATTCGATGTCTGATATGAGCCACGAACATCCATGAAGGCACAGATGTTGGCAGACTTTGTGGCTGAGCTACATAAACCAGTTTTCGAGCCGGCCAAAGTATCATGGAAGCTGTATGTTGATGGGGCCTCAAGTTTGGATGGTGCGGGGGTCGGAGTATTTCTAATAAGCCCAATGATAGTTTGAATCCGAGCTATGGCACGCCTGACCTTTCCAGCTTCCAATAATGTAGCAGAATATGAAGCCCTATGCTACGGGCTGCAGTTGGTAATAAAAGTGAAGCCAGACATCTTAGAGATATTCTCAAATTTCCAACTTGTGGTCAGTCAACTAAAAGGAAACTTCGAAACCAAAGATCGCTCCATGATCCGCTACAAAGAACTGACTTCTACTTTACTGGCCAAGTTGGAGGAAAAAGGAAAAACTTGGTCAATCACTCAGATACCCCAGGCAGTGAATGTGGAGGCAGATACTCTTGCTAAGAGAGCTTGTCTCAATAGTCTGGTTGATAATAGGGACATCATTCAATAAACATTTCGCTTCCAACTTATGAAACTTTTCAGGTTCAAGTACAGGAGACGATGGAGGGTTAGCGCTTACCTATTTACTAATACTTGATGTCAGGAACCCTGCCAGATGAACAGGCCCAAGCTCGAAAGGTAGTTCAGAAATCGAGCTTATATGCAGTGATGGATGGCAAGCTTTATAGGCGATCTTTCTCCAATCTATGGGCTTTATGTGTGAGCAATGATGAAAGGGATTATATCCTCAGAGAGATTCATGAAGGAATCTGCGGAGCTCATGAAGGTGCACGGGCCATAGCTCGAAAAGCTCTCTTACAAGGGTATTACTGGCCAATCATAAAGGCTGATGCAAAAGCCCTATTGCAAAAGTGCGATAAATGTCAAAGGTTTGCCAACATTCTACATCAGAGCTCGGTAAAGCAGAAGTTGATCTACAGCCCGTGGCCTTTTTCCCAGTGGGGTATTGACATATTGGGTCCTTTTTCTCGAGCAAAAGGGTAGCGACGATTTTTGTTAGTGGCAGTAGACCACTTTACCAAGTGGGTGGAAGTCGAGCCACTTGCAACCATCACACCGGCGAACGTCATCAAGTTCTTGAATAAAAACATCATCACAAGATTCGACATCCCCCACTTAATTATAACTGATAATGGCAAACAATTTGATTGTCAGGCTTTCAAGAATTTCTGCTCAAAGCTGAAGATCCAGTTGAACTTCACTTCAGCCTATCATCTGCAATCCAACGAAATGACTGAAGTGACAAACAGAACTATCCTGTTCGCACTCAAGAAGCGGATCGAAGATGTCAAGGGCTTATGGACCGAAGCACTTAATAATGTGCTATGGGTGTACCGAACATCACCTCGTACAGCAACAGGGTTAACACCCTTTGCACTTACATACGGTACTGAAGCAGTTATCTCCTATGAGATAGGGGTACAAGGCATCCGAACACCTCCTGATGCAGAGAACAGCGTCGGGCTCTTGTATAACTTAGACCGACTCAAAGAAAGTAGGGAGCTCACCCAAATACGGTCCGCAGCTTACAAACAACACATGGCGGCTTACCACGACCACAGGATCAAACCGAGGTCTTTTTAGATCGGACAATTGGTACTGAAAAAGGTGGTGTCTGCTCAAACAGCAGTAGGAGTTGGCAAACTGGATCCCAACTGGGAAGGGCCGTACATTATTCGGGAAGTAAACCAGAACGGAGCATACAGGCTAGAAGATGTCGCCGGCAAACGGCTCCCACACTCCTAGAACGGACTCAACCTCAAGTCGTACTATCAATAGCTCGGCATTCTTCACGCCCTAACAAACCTTGTACTGATTCTCATTTAATCATCTTTAATTTTTGCTCGTCATCATCGTTGTTTCTTCATTTTTATTGCAAGTTGTCGCCATGATATTCTGCCCTAAATGCAAGTCCTGCAGATGTTTCTGCCTACTGGACAAAAGTTTAATGAAGGACATATTCTTTGCAAAGTACTTAGCAAATTTATATAATGATATGTCTAAGGGATCGGCATTATCACCAAAAATGCCCGATCATTTAAGTAAGTTCGGCACATTTCACTGTAAAACTTGCTAACATGTAAGGCTAACTACACCTATGCCTAAGGACTCGGCATCATTGCCAAAAATGCCCGATCATTTAAGTAAGTTCTGTACACTTCACTGCAAAACTTGCTAACGTGTAAGGCTAACTATGCCTATGTATAAGGGCTCGACATCATCGCCAAAAATGCCCGACCATCTAAGTAAGTTCGGCACACTTCATCGCAAAAATTGCTAATGTGTAAGGCTAACTACGTCTATGGCTAATGGCTCGGCATTATCGCCAAAAACACCCAATCATTTAAGTAAGTTCTGTGCACTTCGCCTCAAAACTTGCTAACGTGTAAGGCTAACTACGCATATGGCTAAGGGCTCGACATTAATGCTAAAGACGCCCGATCATTTAAGTTCAATTAAGTTCGGCACACCTCGCCACGATGCTTGTTAACTCTAATGTCTAACTACGCCTATGGTTAAGTACTTGGCATCAACACTAGGATCACACTATCATTCAAGCAAGTTTGGCGCGTATCACCACATAACTTGCGAACCTTGTAGGCCAACAAAGCCTATGGGGGAGTGTTTGGCATACATCACCCATTCATTTCATAACTAAATAAGGAGTGTGTGCCTCAACAAACTCATGTTTAAAGAAAGTTCGGCAAGCGCTGCCAAAAAGTTAGTAGCCAATACAGTGTCCAACTTCACCCAGAGTGGACATATCACATCATCGAACTTAAGCCCTCAATCTACTCTAAGTATCTCGACCAAACCGTACTCTGGCAAAGTCAAGTTTGGCATTTTCAGATTAAATGAGAGTCAGCGTATCAAATGTAAGGTATGCACTACGTCGCTCTCCTTACTTACACCCTCCTTTTTTTGGGATGTTTTCTTTCCAATATATTAAACTCGGTTTGAAAATTAGAGGCTATTCGGTTAAGCCTTTGGGCACTCACCTCGACACACACGGGGGTACTGTCTGTTCGTATGTTCTCGGAAAGACATGCCAAATAAAAAAGACTTAGAATAAAATGAAAACAAAAGTTTAAACTATCATTGATTTAACTGCTTGGTTACAAAGATCTAGTCTTTGTCTGGATAAACATCATCTAGAAAAGACAGATCTAGGTCGGGGTATTTCCCCTTTACAACAGATGAGATTTTGGCACTAAATTCCATACACTTCTCAGCCAGTGCCTCAGCCTCCTTCTCTTCTCGCTCGGCTTCTCATTTCTCCCATTCAGCCTCCTTCAGCTTTAGCTGCTCAACTTTAGCCCTGAGGGAGAAATTGGACTCCTTTTCTTGGCCTAAGGCAACCTCCAGTTCAACCGCCTTTCGTACAACCTCTTCGGCTTGCTCTAGAGCTTTCTCCTCGATTTCATCCATTTTCGATCGGAGAGCCCCGAAATTCGAGTCAGCACATCGGTGCTTAGCTATAAGATCATTCATCTTTACAATCGTAGCACCGAGCAACTGGGACCCCTGCCAAATATAGAAAAGTCAAGCAATAGTCGAAGAACGAAAACCACACAATAATCCAAACTACTTACCTCGATTTGGTGCCTCTTCAAACAATTGGCCAAGTTGTTGTAGCTCAACGAGGAGAGAGGAATGACCTCATTCGGCACGCAAAAGGTAACATGTACGAAAGTACCAAAGTCTGAGTCACTGGAGGAATATTTGTTCCCCTTTGCTTCCCAAAATTCGTGAATCTCCATGAGCAACGAACGAAGATCCTTTGGTTTCTTCTCGATCTGGCCTTGGGGCTCAATGGGTGAAGCAAGCTCGGTCTCAGCAACCGAAGGCCCAACGACTTTAGCAGCTATTGGCATTGGCTGAGCTGGGGGAGGGAGAGTCGCCACCACTTCCTCAACGGCAGGAGGCGCGCTCGAAGAACCTTCGGCGATCTTTTATCTCTTTGCCCTCATAATCTCGGCTCATCTTCCTCATAACTGCAAGGAGAAAGCAAATTAAAATAGAAAATCAATATCACCGGACAAGGAAATATAATATGTTACCTCTTCTTTTTCGAGGAAGTGGTCCCGAGCTATAGGGATCTAACAGATTCCTCAAGTCCTATTTATCCATGGCCAGTTCCCTCCAACAGGCGAAGATGAGATCCTCCTCATCGGATAGCCACAAGTTGTTGTCATTTCGATTCACAAACCTCCTCCAAGTTGTTCGAACTTGAAAATTAGCCCGAACCCGTTCCACCAGAAAGTAACTGTCTTTTCATTTTTTTAGGGACTCCGAGTTCCCTATAAAAACTTCATAGCCTGGCCGAGCCTGTATGCAATTATGGTCTTCGATTTTTGCTTGAAGACCGACCACGTGGGTTGCTCAGAACAGGTTTAGTGTCAATTCTATGCTTGTTCCACCGCCCAAATCTAAAGTGCGGTAAGAGTCCACCAGGCATTAGAATCAAGCTGTCCTATAGCCATGTCGAAGTATCGTAGCATGCTCACTTAGATGGATGCCAACCTCCAGTTGCAGCTCATAAATTACAGTCTTCCTCTTGTTAGTGAACTCTGTGTTCGCCTTTTGTGAGGTGCTAGGTTTGCTAGCGAAGTAGTCCGATTCAGAGATCAGTTGGGCTAGGAGCGAACCAAGCTCCTCCTCATTGATTGTTGAACTTATACTCTCCACTCCCGGCAATCGGCATGGAGCCTTCTTTTTGGAGGAGGTAATAGATTGGCCTAATTCGAATGGCCGGCTTCCTTCATCTGAAGCCGAATTCCTTCTCATACCAGGAGCGCTACCTGTGGGGGCATTTCCACTATCCCCACTCCTCCATTCGAAGCAGTTGTCGAGCTCATGACGAAAGAGTTAAACAAAAGAGAAAAAAAAAGGAAAGAAGAAAGAAGAGAGGAGAGGAAGGACAAACCTGATGAATATGGGCGAAAGCAGAAGGAAGATTGGCAGAGAAGAACAAAAACTTTGAAGCTCCAAACAACGGACTCAAAGATGATAGATGCAGAGGAAAGAAAAGACAGAGTGAAAATCAAGAAAGTGAAAAGCAAAAGGGAAATGGAGATTAGGAGATGGTTTATATAGAAAGACTAGGATGGATCCGGACCGTACAAATGGCAGCAGATCTGAGCGTGGGATAGCGCATTAAAGGCGGTGCACCATAACCGAAACATTTTTAGCCGTTATGCACGGTAAAATAAGAGGCCATAATGACCCTCAATAAATGCGCTCACATTAAAGCTGACGTCATCTCGCTAACTACAGACGAACAGACAGAGTTAAAGGCCAGTCTCCTCTGTGCCAAAACTATCAGATTTCACATGACTTTTGATACCAAACTCTAAGCTAGAGCTCAGTAGGCCCCAGCTCACTCGACCCAGTTGCCGTGAGCTCCAATCTTACAATACTGAATATGTCCATTAATCACTCATCTGCTAATCATCAACATAAATGTCGTCAACTAGGGGAGAACTTATGATAATAACCGAACTCATAGACCGGCTCAACAGTCCAGTATTAACCAAGCACATAGCTCCATGAGGACCCGTAAATCGACCAAATGTTCGAGCTATCTGAGCTCTTTAATCGGGCTACAGCTCGGTCAAGAACGTGTTTCGAAAATAGCTCCACATGATGTGCAGACAGTTATCACTAACCTACGTTTCCCTCGAGAATCGCCGAAAATGGGTTAGTGGCCAAAAATAACGGAAAAATCCTTCCATTTTCTCCTGCAAAGCACTGATTTCTCCTATAAAAAGAGAAAAAATAGGTATGAAATGGTTACTTAATCTTTTGCCAGAAATTCTTACTCTTTTACACAAAAATCCTGACTTGATCATCGGAGACTTTCTTGTCGGAAACTCACCGGTCCTTATTTATTCTTTTGCAGGTGATCGCAAGGAACTTGCTTCGCATTCAACCTATCATCAGTGTCAACCTCCGTAATCTTTAGCACTGGCACTCCACTTTTGTGAAGAACATCTAGTTGGTTTGCAATATATAAGTGGAATCTTAATTTTTTGAAAATTAAATTGATTGGATATATATGTAGAAAGATTATAAAGATAAATACAAGTTTGTTGTTAGGATGTAAAGGATGTGTACTTTGAATGCGAGGATTGGATACAACACTGCATTTTTGTGTGAAAATCAAAGGTCACTTTTTTATCTTTAGCACCGCACAACCAAACACTTGTAAATCAAATAATCCCTTCCTCGGTCTTAAATATTGTTGTTTAGTCAAATACTTTTGGATCATTCTAGTTTTAATTAGTTGAAAAATAAGAATAGGCTTGGGAAATACTAGCCTCTCTCATAAACAAACGTATTTATCATATTACCAGAATAATAAAGAATCCCAGCACACCATACTTGAGAAAGACAATACTGGATTTGAATTAAAATAGAAATAAAAAAGTGAAGATGAAAATCCCAAGAAGATTTGATTTTATTCTAAAAAAACAAGAGCTAAATACTAGAGTCAGATATGGCTTCATTTTATCATCTGCAAAAATCATAAACTTAAGCAATTTTATAAAACTGAAATATATATAATAAACAGAGAAACTCAAAGTAAGGAGGGCGATGGAGTTGTGGTTTTCTTGGTAGCAATAACCCATTTTAATATAAGAACATAATTTGCATTTTGGAATTTGGTATACTGACTAGTATACCAAATTTCAAAATAATTTTTATTTTAAAATTTAGTATACCAGATATACTATCAGGTATAACAAATTTCAGAACATAATTTGTATTTTAAAATTTTGTATACAGGATTATACCGGCTGGTATACCTGATATACCATTCGATATATCAAATTGCAGAACATTATTTCATTCTAGAATTTGGTATACCAGCTGGTACAGTTGATATATCGTCCAGTATACCTGATATACCAGCTGGTACATCTAGTATACCATTTGGTATATTAAATTTTAGAATATGATTTGAATTTTGGAATTCGGTATACTGGTTGGTATATCAAGTATACTGTCAAGTATATCAAATTTCAGAACACACAATTTTATTTTAAAATTTGGTATACCGGTTAGTATACTTGGTATATCGTCCGGTATACTAAATTCTAGAATATGATTTTCACTGTGAATTTTGGTATACCGGCCGGTATATCAAATTCTATAATATAATTTTTGTTTTGACCGGTCTACCAAAAAACATAATAGGATTTAAAATCTGAAATTTGGATTTTAGTATATATTTTTTATATTTAAACTCCAACAACAGCATCAATGTAGATTTCATAATTGAAATTCAAATATCAAGAACAAATTTTTCATCATTGCATTATAAATTTTTCAATAACAATAATTTTAATATGTCTTTATTTTTTTCTCATGTGGTTCTCTTCGATCGAAATAAAATTATATCAAAGTAATAATAAATAATAATAATAAAGAAATGCACTTTATTTAGTAGAATGGAATAGAAAAAATTTTCATCCAGCAATGCTGTTTCCATCAATGTGGCCATGTTATTAAGCGCATTGCCTTCAGGACAGCTATAGAAGAATAAAATATAGAGCTGCTTTTCATCCAACTATGCTGTTTCCATTGCATTTTCGAAAGCTCTTGAAGAAAATTCAAGTAAATACTGCATTGTGTATAAGTGGCTGCTCTAAGCCTCACCAATGTACAAGATAGAGAAGAATTTCATTTTAATTCATAATTATCAAAGATTTCCGAATCATATGAGGATAAGGTGTTATATATATATATATATATATATATATATATATATATATATATATATATATATATATATATATATATATATATATATTAAAAAATAAATAATGGGGAGATCATATGCTGTCATTATTTAAATTACATTGCACATCTAATTGGTGTTTGACAGCACAACATAACATGAGCTTTTGCTTGTATGATTTTTTGTACAACAGCCCACTTTTTGAGCTAGTAAGTCCATTCTTTGGGAAGAAATATCTCTGGTGAAGAATTTGCATTTCGTGAGATGAACACAACATTGTACAGATGCATCCTTGCCATTCTTATTTTTGACAGACTTGTAGTCTTCAACTTTTGAGTTATTATTGGCATCTGCAATTGTTATTTGAGTTATTATTGGCATCTGCATATATAACAATTGATGTAAGAAATCAATCCTGGTTCAGTTTGTACAAATTCCATGACATATTTACATCAAAAAACTTATTAGCTGCCAAAATCTATAAGATACAAATGGAAGATAAAAGTCAGAATTATAGCACAAAATAGGCCAACAAGGTAATAAAGCTGCTAAGTTCACAAATGCACCAATCTTTTGCCACCCACAACCTCTAGCAGTACCTACAGTAATATGCATTAATAATTTTGATTAGAAAGAGTTATTAATATGTTGACGTTCGCAGGCTGCCTTCAATTCAGAATCAAGCCATAAATCTCTTGACATTTCCACTAAAAATATGCAGTTAAGCAGCTTTGAATCCTACGGATCAGCCAAGTCACAATGTAACACCAAAAAAAAAAGCAATAATATAATGACTTTAGATTTGAATTCCTATGGATCAGATTGAAACTACAGTTCGGGAGAAATAAATTACCAAGATCAAAGTGAAAGAATCAATATGTTCTTCAATTATCTTCGATGATTCATCACTTGCACAGCTGGACATTTATAATTCTCTTGATTATAAGCAAATTAACATGAGATCGACTAAAATCAAACACAAAAACATATTGAATTTCTTAAATTATCCATAATCCTAACCATGAATTGGCATGAGGAGATGAATTTTGAAGGACGGAATGCAAGCCTTGACTTGCTCGCTCGTCTCTCCACGGTTGACGGCGGCTATTATCCTTGGCCTCTGGTCATCTGTTACCTTTGCCACCATCACGAAAAAAACTTAGAATCAATCATAATCAATTGAAAATGAAACACCGTTTTAAAGAATGTTGACGATGGAAGGTTGAAGATGGAGCAACGAAACAGAGATTGAAAGAGAATTAAACCATTTAATCAGTGCTTAATATAAAAGGAGTATTTTTAAAAATTTTAAATTAAAAAAAGGTATTTTTTAAACTTTAAAAGCGATGGATGTATTTTTAAAAAGTGAATTTAAAAATGGATGGATGTATTTTTAAAAAGTGAATTTAAAAATGGGTATTTGATGTAAATTCCTCTTCTTTAAAACCATTTAATTTCATTCAAGTATAGGAATGACTAGCAGTCTAATGCACTATTCTATCAAGAAATTTTTTTTTTTTTAATTATCAGGAGTCCAAAAATTGGGGTTGAGTAAAATTGAACTGAATTAAAAACCGAATTGTATTAAATAAATTTTAATTGATTTAATTCAGTTATTTTAATTTTCAATCCTTTCAGTTCTAAACCTAATTAAAATGACAATTTATGGAATTGGATTTGATCCGCATAGTCTGAAAACCAAAAGAATCGTACCTATCAAAATATGGGAACGTTATTTCTTTGGGTTAGTAAACCAAAATCACATAGTTTTGTTTGTTTTACTGTCTCCTACTGTTAGTAAAACAAAGGATTCTGCTAATATATTCATATCACTTGCCGATGAATTTAGTAGGTCTTGAAAAAATAAATCTAGAAAATCAAAAAGTATCATTAGAGTTCTAAGTTAAACATATTGTTATTTGGATACTCATGAGTACAGCTGGACAAAAAAACGAAAAACTGGCAATTAAAATTGAATTCAAATTAATTTGCACAGTTAATTAATTCAATTGAATAGATTATGTTTAATGAATTTAGATTCAGACTTTAATGCTGGATTTTTCTGTTAGTGAATGATTAACCAGTCCTTTTTTATAATTATAAAGATAATTTTTACATTTTAATTATTATCATTTTACTTTATATAAATATAAATATATTTTATAGTTTAACAATCGGAATTATCCGTTTGTCAATGTTAATAAGGTATTTTTATATTTAAAACTTTTAAAATTTATATTTTAATTTTATGGATAGATATTTTTTTAATGAAACTTGAGTTAATTATATATCTCTAATTTTTCAATAGTTGATCGATCACATTTGACAGTTAATCGATTGTTAATAAAACCCTTAATTTGAACATAAAACCAGAAGACCTCCATCATCATCATCGTCTTCGTTGTCATCATCATCATCATCAGCGTAAGCATATGTATGAAACGGCATGGCGACTTGTCTCTTCTATAACTTCTGATTCACTTCGCTTCATGTCGCCTGCTTTTTGTTTCACTAATTTTATTTCTCTGCTTATATATAAAGGAACTAAGAGAGTCAAGGGACCTATGAATATACTTTTAAAAAGATTACAAAAAATAAAGATACATAGCATTACTATATCTTCCCTATTCATTGCATGTTGGTTATTCATTAGTACGGGTTTAGCTTACGATGTATTTGGAAGCCCCAGTCCGAATGAACATTTTGCAAAGAGCCGACAAAAAATTCCATTAGTAACCAGTAGAAATTGAATCACGTTTTGTTTTGCTATTATATACAAAATTTTCTAAGTTGTCTAGAATTTATCAATCCCTTATATCTGTTACAAATTCTAATTTGAGTATAAAATTCTCTTCACTCCGATGTATCTATTGTAAGCCTTTCCTCGTTTCAACCTCGCTTTTAATTTTAAGATTATGCCATCCTAGAGTGCTACTAAATGAAAAGATCTTATCAACGTACACGAATGATAAATTGATAAATCATAAATCGAATAAGAAAAATTGAATGCTATGGTAAAGTATCTATGGGTGGCCTTTTTAAGTCCCTGCAGCAGATGGCAGCAATTTGAATCTGCTTACTTCCAACTCAATCATTCTAGATAACGCTTTTATCAACTCAATCATTCCAGAAAACGGTTACATCCTCTATATTATCACGACTGCTAACAAAGAGTTGACTGATGTTTATTTTCCAGATACAGTCATTGCTTTCAGTACAAAAGTATACATAAAGAACTTACGGTTACTTGTAGGCCCTGGTTGTGCCCACAGATCAACGTGAATCGACTGGGATTTTGTATAGCCCAGCTACCCCCCATGCATACATCATATTGATTGAGAAGCCTGTGCCCCATTTTAGCAGTTGCATGGGCCAAAGTTTTTGGAATTCTTTTGAGCCTCTGAAAATCAGCACGGATTATCATGACCAACAGTTTTTTAACATTTTCAAGCAGCACAGGAAAACAACTTAATTTGATCACACATTCAAATGCAACTTTCTCGTTGAAAAGTTCATTTCTTTGGAATCAACATAAAGGCGGGAAACAAATATCCAGTAGGGAGAACCAAGAACAAATGTGCTTTTACAGGACATACAAAACCCAAAAAGCAATATGATTTTCAGGCCATTATCTTGGCAGACCTCACAAAGAGGCTATCAACAACCTTGCCTATGTTGGAAATGGTTTCCAAAGTCGCAGCATAGATTGCATCTGTCTTCTGATCATCAAATATGATGAGGCACCCAGCACCTTGATCCAATGTCCCAGCAAACTTCTTGTCCAGAATCATCTGTGACAGCTTCTTCTCCACATGATCAATTGGTAATTCGATAAGTTCTGCAATATGGGCAATCTCAACCCTTGAGAATGGCTCAATCAATCTGCACAAATTCTGTTCCAAGAGTGTATCGTACAGGGATGATAGATGTCTGTGAACTATTGGATCTTCCTCCAGCTGGGCTTTATAATTGCGCAAGGCATTCTCAAATGACTTCAAAGATCGCTTGGAATGAGCATCAGCAACAGCTTTCATCGCATCCAATTCTGGCCCCAGATACTGAAGGCCTGCCTTTGAAGATATTATCCCAGCCACATCATCTGCTTGGCTCACCATGATTTTGCATAGCAGCATGTATTTAAGACTGAAAACTGCCCTAGGGTCTTCAAGTGCATTGAATGACTCAAAAGCCTCAAAGAAATAGCTGAAAGCTGTTTTATAATCCTTCTCTTCAGCATGAAGAATCCCACTCTGCAGATCAATCGTGCCTTGTTGAGCTGGGGGTACATATATAGCATTTGCAGCTGTCCTTGCGGCTGTGAGAGCAGCCTTTGCCTTTGGAAGGTTCCTCAAGGAAAAGTGCAGCTTACTCTCTAGCAAGTCTATGTCCACCAGCAGTAGCTTGTCGTCTAATCTCCTCACCTCTTTCACCAAGTTGGTAAGAAGGGACAATGCTTCTGCATACTCCTTATTTTCCATTAAAAGAGCTGCAAGCCTTGCCTCAACTCGCTGCCTAAGGAATGTACGCTTTTCTTCACGAGTCCATTGCACCATTTCCTTGCACAGAGCTATCTGGAGATCAGATGTTCCAGGTATTTTGGCAACAGAGTCAATTATTCCCCTGACAATTTTGGCAGTTTTAGCCTTGGGAATCAAGGCAAAGAATGGTCTCAGCTGAGTAAGAAGTGCGCGAAGATCCTCAGCCCTGTTCTCTTGCCTCAGAAGGTCAGAGAGGTTTGAAATGGCCTGTTCTTTTATCCGTAGGGCTTCAGGAGAAGAAGAGGGATTCTCAAGTATACGGTAAAGAATGGAAATGCCCTCAGATGAATCTTTAGCTTCTAAAGCCAGAGCAATGGAGTCTGTCGTCGCAGGAAGATATGAAGACATGGCTAGAGCTGGAATAAGTAAGTCCTGCAATACAATATTCTCACATTGTTTAGCGTGGAAAAACTAACAAATCCTTGTGAATTTTTCCGAAAAGAGGACTACAATTAATCTAAAGTATTGGTTCCTGGCCTTTCAGGCTTCTAATATGTTGCAATCCAACAAATATTGTTAGACCATTTTCACTAAAATACAATAATAAAAATTAGCAAAAACAAAAAATTATGCATTTAAATTCATCAAATTTTATCTTCAACAGATAATTTTCAAACTGAAATCAAAATAAATTATAAAATATAACATATCAATCAAGAGAGAGGGGACAAAAAAAAAAAAGGAAAAAACTAACAGTTTTCAAAAAAATTTAAAAAATTCCTTAAAGTCCTCATAATAAATACTACAACATAAACATATCAATCCATACCATTTACAGTACAGTTTTGTAATCTACAAAGTGAAAGTTGAGCTAACTTGGAAATGAGTAGTAACTACTGAGTACCATAAGAGCTAGCAATAGGTAAACTTTTCAACCTATCCAACACCTTGAATAAAATAGCTATCATCTTTCATGACACGAATACCTGATTTGAAGAAATAATTACTCTACAAATAATAATATATCTTAGAAGGATAATACAGTCTTAATAAAAAAATGAAATAAAATCATTTGCCAAATAATGGAAAAATTAAAAATTTCAAAGACAAGCATAAAAACTCAGGTATCAATGACAAATACGAAGACCTTAAGAAATACAGCAACAATTCATTAAAATATTAGATGGATAAATAAATATTATTGAACCAATACATAATCCTACTCATTGCTATGCTTCAATGAAGTGAGTCAACAAAGTGACTATGTGAATGTAGCTATTGTCTTCAGATAATTGATTATCACGTACCCGATTCAGGCATCTTGAATATGCTCTAATTGATGATTTCCATATAAACATTCAATAAGAAAAGGAAATGCCGTAGAATCAATAAAGCCTACAGAATATGCATCTATAATTTTCAATACACAAATCCCATATCCTTCCTGGACCAAAGTATTTTAGTTGATCCAGAGGCATTCATAAAGAAGAAGAAAAGTGATCTGTGCACTATTCTTTTCAGTAGAAGATGGTTTCAATCTTCACAACAAGGCAATTAATATTTCCAAGACATTCTAAATTTACAGGTTGTTCCCCTACAGGTAACTGACTCTTGAACATGAAAGCAGGCCTTGGCATTTGTCCAGCAAAACAAAAATTAAATTCGTATTTAATTCAGTAAATGGTCAAAGGAGCTCAAGAACAAAGCCTCTTTCGCAAATCAAAAATATCAGGTTATAAAATAAAGTCAAACTAAGCTTGTCAAATTAAGAATGTTTCATATGCAATTATGCCTATCTGAAATTCTCCCACAACGAAACACAAGCAGCATCAATATTTATTTGCCTTTGAAACTTGAAAGAACACACCTTTGCAATAGATTCTCTAGAGATGAAGAGAAACCGAGGTGAGATAGACCGAGACTAGATGCCAGTAGCCAGCGACGGTGGAAGAGGTGATGAAAGTGAGGGCGTGTATCGCGAAAAACGAAAAAGAAACAAGAATGAAAGGGGAATTGGGGATTCTGGTTTTCGGTAATCTGTAGGCTGTTAGGGATGCGGCAATTTTTTTTTTTTTGTATTTTTACTTTTTATTTTATGGGTTAAGCTTTTCAAACAAGTTAAAAAATGGGACTGAATTTTTTTTTTTCCATTAAAGATTAAAACAAAATGAAAATTTTGCCACCATTTCTTTTTAATAGAGATAAATTTTGCGGCTCAATTTATTAAAATATATATTTTTTATATTTAAAATTTAAAGTGATAAAAAACAACCAACATTTTTTAAAAAAATTTTAATTATAAAAATAATCCAAAAATTTAATAACATTTTCTACTTAATTTCAAAAATTAAGTGGCAAAAATTTTCCACTAACTCTTGTTTTATTTACTAGTTTTTATGCATCTGCATTACGCTTTTATTTGTTTGTCGACAAAGTTTTGGTATTTAAATTAAAAAGAACAAAATGATTATTTATGATAGGATAATTGTAGTTATTTGTTTGTCGACAAAGTTTTGGTATTTAAATTAAAAAGAACAAAATGATTATTTATGATAGGATAATTGTAGGGTAGCAACCGTTTCATTAATAATTTTTTTAATTAATTTATTAATTTTAATTAACCATTATATCGATTTTAATTTTTAATTAATTTTTTCGCGTCGATTTACTGACTAATCATTGAACAATTCTAACATATAAATTATACAATTTGTAAAAAAAATATTTTTTTAATAGTTAAAAATCTTTTGAAAATGAAAAATATAAATCAAATATCATATCAATTAAAAAATAAAAAAAAATTTCATAATCAATTATAAAAATTAAATATAATTAAATATATTTATTATGTAACTGAAAATAAAGTGTTAATTATGCATATATAATAAATAAATAATTATAATAAAAAAGAATTTTAATATATATTTAATAAAAGTAGGTACTAAAATATTTTAGAAAGCTATATAGGGTGGCAAATGAATGGATTGGACAGATTTTGGATTGGGTCATAAATTAACGGGCCATAAATGGACGGATCATAAATGGACGCAAATAGATGGATCATAAATGGGCCAATGTCTAAATGGTTGGACGGGTTTGGACCAACCCATGGGTTTAATGCATATTTTTTTAATGAAAATACAGAAAAATTAAATTTTCATTAATAATTTAATTTTACTCCAAAAATAAAATTACGTATAAATATTGAATATATAAATAGTAAAAATTACTCTAATAAAAAAATAATATGCTAATCTATTTTTAAAATTTAATATCTTTTTCCATGCTATCTTGAGACTCTTTCTCTTCAAATCCAAATAACCAAATGCGAGTGGTGATTAAAGCCTCAGCATTTTCAGGTAACATAGATGCCCGCCACTTGTTGAGAATTCTTCCTCCCATACTAAATGCTGATTCTGAAGCAACTGTAGTGATGGGAATTGTCAAAATATCTCTAGCCATCAATGAAAGAATGGGATATTTCGCCTCATTATCTTTCCACCAAGATAGCACATCAAATTGTGGAACTCTACTCAGTCTTGCATCATTCAAATATATATCTAATTCGGATTTATCTCCGAAAGTATTGCCAAGGCAATCAAATTCTTACATGAAATTTATTATAAAAGTTATTATAAAATATTAAAGAATATAAATATTTTATTCTACATGAGAGAGACGTACTTTCATAAGATCATCATCCACGCTTGATCTCCTTTCTTTTGATGCCTCTGAAGTTGAATTATTATTTGCATATGATACAAAAAGATCATACAACTTATCCTTATTTTCTTTGCATTCATATTTAACCATGCTCTCATCTCCGAATAACTTTTTATAAGAAAATGTTACAAAATCCAACTTATAACGGGAATCCACAATAACAGCAAAGGATAAAATAACACTATAACAGTCCCAATATTTTTCAAACTTATCCAACATCAAAGTATTCATATTCTGAATACATTGATCTTTACTTCTTGTCCCATCTAACAACAACAGATGAATCCTCAAGACATTATAAAAGTACAAATTTGAGGTGGGATAGTGAGTTCCTGAAAAAAGATTAGTAATATCTCGAAAAGGTTTTAAAATATTACATATCTTTTCAACTAAACTCCACTGATTATCCGTTAGATTTCAAATATACATTGAGTCAACAATGGCCAAATGTGAAAAAACCTCCCGATAAAAGAGAACCCTATCAAGCATCTCATATATAGAATTTCATCTCGTGGAACAATCTAACCACAATCCTTTAAAAAAATCAATACCTACTCGCTCTGTACATTCGACAAACTTTTTTTTTCTAGCTTCTGATCCATTCACATATTTCATCCCCTCCCTGATAGATATAATTGATTGATCAATTAACTTCAAACCCTCTTGAACAATTAGATTTAGGATATGAGCTCCACAACGCACATGGAAAAAATCATCATTACAATGCAAATAACCATGCAAACTAAATTGATCTCTCAATAGTTCTTGCATGTTGTCATTATTCCGTGCATTATCTAAAGTAATGGTAAATATTTTCTTCTTTATTCCCCAAAATTTTAACTTGTCATAAACTTTTTCATATAATAGAGAAGAAGTGTATGGAGGGGAAAATGACAAAAGTTCAATATCTTACAACATAACTTCCAATCCTTATCCACATAATGAGCAGTTAAGCAAAGATAACCCTCCGAAATGCATGAGGTCCATACATCACAAGTCAAGCATATCCTACCAGGTACTTCGGCCAAAGTATTCTTAAGAATATTTGACTCCCTCTTGTGTACTTTTAAACAATATGTTTTTGCTGTATTCCTACATATCGGTTTCACATCTTGGTTCAAGTATGTATGAATACTTCTATTTGCTTCATGTTCAGCAAAAGTAAAAGTATATCCATGCCTAATTATAGCTAAGGCTACCCGTTCTTTGTACACTTCTTGGTTTATCTTGTACTTTATTTCATCAGACACCACAACATCAAGTTTAAGACATACCTTTAAATGATGCCTTAAACTAGAAGTCCCATGGGTAGAATCAGCGATATATTCTTTTGAGCAATGCTTGCACTTTTCTTTTGATTTTCCATCATTATTTTGACTTGCTGGTATGAAATCAAACTCATTCCATATAGAAGACACCCTCGTCTTTTGGAAGTGGTTTCGACAGAAGTGTTAATGCTTTCATCCGCACTACTAACACTAGGATCTATTTCGTAAATAGCTGCAAAAAAAAGTAAAATAAAAAACAATCATAAGAATGATTGTTTCGCTTTGAAAACTTTAGTTGAGACCCAAATTTAACAAATGTATTAGTATTTTTTATAATTTATGTTACATTTAAACATCCAACAATGATTAGCAGTGACAAATGCTAACATATATGGAGTAAGACACTCCATATCAGCAAGGAATGTCTATATGTAACATAAATTTTGAGAATACATGTTAACATAGAATTAAGTAGAGTCAAAATTTATATACGAACAAAGGATGATGGCAAGAACAATGGGTTATTTTTTTTTATAACCCATACAGAAACCAAAATCTCGCAGGCTCCAAGAAACAAGTATGGAATAACCCATGATGATATTATAATAATAACTAATTTTCTTTATTTTATAACTTGATATCACTGAATTGCCAACTATGAAATTTGGCACCAGAGCACTGAAACATACTACTACTGAATTTGCAGTGTATAGAATTAGCCATATTAGCAGCAAGAAGTGCATAAATCTTGTGAAATTTGGATTCAGACCCACTAACTAGTATATTGGGGTAGAGAATATTATGGCCAGAATTAGTAGAAAAGGCAAGTAAACAAGCCCATTTGCCATTGCATATGATGACATTCTGTAACTAAATTTATGCTATTGAATATTTAAAAATATTTCATATTACAAAAAAAGAGAGAGAGAGATTTCTGTCATTTTATCTCGAGGAAAGAAACTCTTCATTGATATGTATGGTTGGACATAATTAGATAAATAAGCAAAATGAAGAATAGTTTGAGAAAGGTGGTGGTTTTGTTTGTTTTAATCCAAGGTGGTGGTTTTGTTTGTTTTAATCCATGATGGGATGTTATGATATTGGTTGGAAACTGTCTAAATTAATCCCATAATTAACACTAAAAGCTTCACACACTAAACAAACATAACAGATCAGTAAAGGCTGTTAATGCTTCGACACAAAGTGAGGTTTCTTATTTCATTACAACGAAAAACAATAGATTTAGAATATGCTAGTCCTACGTTAGAGAGCCAAAAATTGCAGGCAACAGATAACAAAGAACAAAACCAAAACAGCCATCACAATCCAAGCTATCGATTAATTATAATAACAAGAATCCATCTGAAGCCATCAATGGCAACATAATCAGAAATTGGAAGCGCTTCATTAATGAATTCCAGAACAAGTTTCATAAAACCAAACGTAAACTCACTTGTGAAAAGTCAACGTAGAGACACCACAGCTTCCAGACGTGAAGAAACTGGAAACTGAGAAACAAAAATAATCAAAGTCATATCATTAAAATCGAAATCTAAGCTAGCAAGACAATAAATAACAATGTGAGGTTCAATTAAAACGTTAGAAGATGAGAAAGAAAGGATAGAGAAGAGAAGCATACCAGAATTATCCAAAAAAGAAGAGCGAAAATTGGAAAAGAAATTAACGATCTGAGTTGAAACTAATTGGGGAGCGGCGGAGGTCAGCGGCAATAGGAAGAGGTCGAAAATTGGTCCTTTATTTAGCTGTATTTCATATTTCTGTCCATTGGGCATGTTAGGTTTGGGCTTTAGAGGTACAAGCCCGTTGGGCATGTTAAACAAACCCGTTTGGGTCACTTTTAAATGGGTAATTTTTGGGTTTGGCCCATTGAGTATTTTCTGGGTTTGAATTGAGTTTGGGTCAATTTTTTTGGGGGCTTGGGTGGGGTTTTGGGTATGGGCATATTTTGACAGGCCTAAAGCTATATATTATAATATTTATAAATTATAAAAATGTTAAAAATTTAAGTATAAAAATTAAAATACAATATATAAAATATATATAGATCTGTTAACCATTTGTTAATGGTTGATCATTAATTTTATAAAAATAAAAATCATAACTCTAAATTTTTTATTTGATTAATTTAAAATTGATTCAATTCCTGATTAATTTTTTGATTAACCAAAATTTTGGTTTTGATTTTTTTCATCCCTAGATAATATTTGTTTTCATCGATTCATATTTTTTTTTCAAGCAGTTTGATATTTACCCTAAAATCCATCAATATTTTAATTCTTTAAGTAAATGTGATAGAAATAAAATACATTAATAATGTTAAAATTCTAATTGTCGAATTTACCGAAAAGATTTATGTATACCAATAGTAATAAATAAAGCATATTTTATTTAGAATTATTGTCGTAAGATAGTCTTTTTTTAATGTAAATTAAACTTTCATTAATAAAATAAAAAATTTATCTAAAAAGTATAATTAAACTTATAAAATATAAAAGTGTATAAGATATACGAAACAAATAAAATTGTTGGAGTATATCTTTGAAATTATTTGACAAAAACAATGGATAATAATAACATGCTGCGAGAAATCTGGCTTTCAGAGGAAAAATTAGTTCATCTGTTAGTTATAAAAAAACTCATTTCAAAAAAACAAAAATTTTCATAAAAGAATACAATAACTTCTACATTTGGAGGATAAATTTATATTACAAAAAATTTAAATTACATTTAATATTGGTTAAACAAACTATATATATAAAAACACAAATATGATCTGAAAAAATATAAAAATTAAATCTAAAATAAAAAATGTCAGATCTAAGTTTATTGAAACAAAAACATAAAAAATCTAAATACAAATAAAAATAACGAACAAAAATTACAAATTTAGATAAATAAAATGAGGTTTTTTAGAGAATAGATTCCTTAATCTTTTTATGATTTAGTGTGTGTGTATATTGTTAGAGAATCTCAGATTCTTTAACTTGTTGAAAAGATTAGATATAGCTATAAATAGCTAATAGATAGCTAGGATTATATTTTAGGCTGATTGTTAGGCTAAGTATAATCTTTCCTAATTTATTTAGCCAGTGATTGATTTATAGGGATTAGCTTGTTACCTAAAATATGACAATGATCTTGTATTTATATGTGTATTCAGTTTATAAAATAATTGAGAAAGAATTCCAGTTTTCTATTCATGGTATCAGAGTCTCTCTACGGTCCTTTCAAACTCCAAAAATTTTTTTCTAAATCTTCGATGCTAGTTGTCGAACTCCTCTCAATACTTTTCCACTCGATTTCTCCCATTCTGTCTTATTATGTTGTATTTATCTAGGAGTTAACCTGTTATTATTAGTACCAATACTAATATTAGCCAATCTGAGATGCCAAATAAGTCAAAAGGAGAACTGCAGAACATTCAATCTTCTTACAGGCTCAATGGCCAAAATTATCTTCAATGGTCTCATATTGTTATGACCTTTCTCAAAGGAAAGGGAAAATTGAACCATCTTATGGGAATTGGACTTGTTATTGAAGATGCCACGTTCGCAAAATGGGATGAAGAAGATTCCATTATTATGTCATGGTTGTGGAACTTTATGACACCTAAAGTAAGCCGAACTTGTATGTTCCTAACAACTGCTAGAAAAGTTTGGGAAACCGTTTGTCAAACCTATTCAAAAATGCAAGATGCTGCATTGACTTATGAGATCCGAACCAAAATCAATACCATAAAGCAAGGTAACTTTTTTGACACCGAGTACTATAGTACTATGAAAGGCTTATGGCTTGAATTGGAGTATTATCAAAACTTTAAGATGAAGTGTGGAGAAGATGTTGCCATGTTGCAGAAATTTATAGAAAGAGAGAGAATCTTTGAATTTCTTGTAAGCCTCAATATGGATTTTGATCAAGTTCGAGTTCAAGTCCTTGAAAAAGAAATCATCTCATTTCTTAAAGGTGTTTTCTCTATAATATGGGTTGAGGAGAATCATCGAGGAGTGAGGCTTGACAATCCAATAAATGAGGGATTAGCCATGAATTTCGTAAAGGATGGACATAATGTCGAGGCCAATAAAAATGAAAGGCAGTACTACTGAGAAAGGGTCTGGTGCACTAATTGCAAGAAGGCACATCACACTAAGGATACTTGTTGGAAACTCCATGGAAAGCCTCTAAATGTTGGAGGAAAGGGAAGTAATCATGGAGGACAGTCCCGAGGACAAAGCCTATATGACAAATGTTATGGATGTTCTTAATGAAAGTCCAAATTAAGATGGATTTGAAACTCTTAAATAAGAAATAGAAAAGCTGAGTGCCATCAATGCCTCTTGTCCTATCCAAAATAGTACTTGGATCATAGATTCGGGTGTTATTAATCATATGACTTTTTCACATCAGCCTTTTATCTCATATAAGCCTTATCTTAGCAATAAAAAAATCTAAATTATAGATGAAAGTTTTACTACTGTTGCTGGTTAGGGAACTATTCCTCTTACTTCCAAAATTATATTAAAAGATGTCCTACATATTCCTAAATTATTTGTGAACCTTTTATCCATAAAATAAGTTACATGTGATTTGAATTTTAAAGTAATTTCATATCCCATACACTGTATTTTGCAGGACCTAATCTTGGGAAAGATGATTGGACTTGCTAAGGAAAGGAATAGGCTCCATATCCTTGATACTATAGAAGACAAAAATTATTCTTTTTCGAAATCTTATCTATCTAGCCATTCTACTAATAAAGATGATATTTTGCTACACCATTATTGTCCTGGTCATCCACCATTTAGTTTGCTTAAAACTATGTTCCCATTGATATTAAAAAATATTGGAGTAATTTGCATTGTGATGTGTGTGAGCTTGCTAAACACAAACATGTTTCTTATCCTTTGAGTAATAGTAGAAGTACATTTTCTTTTTCATTAATCCATTTAGATATATGGGGTCCTTCTAAATTTTTGAACATTACAGGGGCAAGGTGGTTTGTTACATTCATATATGATTGTACAAGGATAACCTGAATCTATCTTATGAAAAACAAATCTAAAGTTGGTGAAATTTTTCCAAGGTTTTTCCAAATGATCAAAAACCAATTTAGGGTGAGAATTAAAAACCTACGGAGTGATAATGCAAGAGATTACTTCAACCAAAATCTTTCATCTTTCCTTCAAAAGGAAGGAATTGTTCATTACTCATCTTGTGTTAATACACCGCAACAAAATGTGATAGCCAAGAGGAAAAATAAACACCTCTTAGAAGTCATACAAGCACTATTATTTCAAAATGACATTCCTAAGCGTTATTGGCGGGAATAAGTTCTTACTATAGCTCACTTGATAAATAGAATGCCTTCTAAAGTTCTCGATTTAAAGAGTCCAATGAATGTATTTCACTAGTAATTCGTGCATTCACAAATAATTTTCAAATTATTGATAAAAAGTTTTAATTGTGTGATTTTTGTTCATATTCATGATGCTAACAGAGGAAAACTTGATCTAAAGGCATTAAAATGCATATTTGTTGGTTATTCTTCTATAAAAAAAGGGTTATAAGTGTTATCATCCCGCTTCCTATAAAATTTTCACTTCAATAGATGTTACATTTGCTAAAAAATAACCTTTCTATTCAGGTTCTAATCTTCACGAGGAGAGTGAGTGAAGATAAAGAACATGAGCTATTTTTCCCTAATTTAAAAGTTACTATTCAACCTAAAACTATCCAGCCTAAAACCTCTGCCTCACTAACTTTTGATCAGCCACAAGACCAACACATTGGCCAACCACATAACTAGCCTCTTAACACATTAGAATCAAAGCTCAATATACATTTAATTGCTGAAAAATCTATCCTACTCTACTCAAAGAGAAAAGAACAAAATTTTATTCAATTGCAAGTTCAAGATTTGACTTATGAACTAGGTGTGGATGTTCCTATAGCCATTAGAAAATGAGCTCAAAATTGTACTCAACATCTTATTTATCACTTTGTTTCTTATGATAAAATCTCACATAAATATCGCTGCTTGCTCACTAATTTAGATAAAACTTTTGTTGCCCAAAACTTCAAAGAGGCACTTAGGGATATGAATTGGAAAATTTCCATGAATGAGGAAATAAGTGCATTCAATAAAAATAATAAATGGAAAATTATTGATCATCTGAAAGATAAGAAACTTGTAGGATGTAAGTCGGTGTATACAATTAAATTTAATACAAATAGGTCTTTGGAGAGGTAAAAGGCTAGATTAGTAGCCAAATGATTCAATCAAACACATAAGATAGATTATCGGGAGAATTTTGCTCCAGTAGCTAAAATGAACAAGTCCATATTATTTTATCCTTAGCTATTAATTTTAATTGGTGTTTACAGCAATTTGATGTCAATAATGCATTTGTACATTGTGACCTTAAAGAAGAGGTGTATATGGAACCTCCACCGAGTTTTGAGAAAAACTTCAAAGATAATTAAGCGTTCAGATTACAAAAGGCACTTTACGGGCTTAAGCAATCACCATGGGCTTGGTTTGGAAAGGTTATAAAAGTAATGCTAGGGATTGGCTACAGACAAATCCAAGGAAACCATACTCTCTTCTTTAGACACTCAACAGCAGGGAAACTTATAGTCTTGATAATATATGTCGATGATATCATTATAACAGGTGATAATAAGGAGGAAAATTTGAAGCTTAAAGCTAGACTTGTAAAAAAATTTAAGATCAAAGAGCTTAGAAAGCTCAAATATTTCCTAGGGATTGAAGTAGCTCGGTCTAAAAAAGGTATCTTTGTTTCCCAACAAAATTACATTCTAGATCTCCAACAAGAGATAGGAATGATGGGATGCAAGCTCATTGATACACCAATTGAAAAAATCATCGGTTGAGTGAAGAAAAAGATGATAAAGCTATTGATAACGGAACGTATCAGAAGTTGGTTAGAAAACTAATCTTCTTTATCTCATACACATCTGGATATTACATATGTTGTATGAGTGATAAGTCAATTCATATATGAGCCCAAGAAAGTTCATTCACAGGCTGCATATAGAGTGATTTAATATCTAAAATCTTCTCCTAGAAAAGAAATAATGTTTAAAAAAGGAGTAGATGTAATTATAAAAGCCAACACAAATGTAGATTATGTTGGCTCACTCACATATTGACGCTCAACAATAGGTAATTGTACTATGATTTGAAGGAACTTAGTGACGTAGAGGAGCAAAAAGTAGGCAATAATATCTAGAGTGAGTGAAGAAGCCGAGTTTCGTGCAATGGATTGAGGAATTTGTGAGCTCTTATGGATAAAGAAAATTTTAGAAGATTTGCAAGTTAAATGGCATGAACCTGTGAAGATGTATTGTGACAACAAATCTACTATAAGCATTGCACATAATCCAGTTTAACATGATAGAACAAAACATGTTAAGATAGATCGACACTTCATCATGGAAAATATTGAAATTGGAATGATTTGCACTCCTTAGGTTCCTATGAATGGTCAAATGGCTTATGTGCTCACAAAAGGATTGGACAACTCAACTTTTAGAAACATTATTAGCAAGCTGGAAATGGAAAACATTTATTCTCTAGCTTGAGGGAAGTGTTAGAGAATCTCAGATTCTTTAACTTGCTAAAAAGATTAGATATAGCTGTAAATAGCTAATGGATAACTAGGATTCTATTTTAGGTTGATTGTTAGGCTAATTATAATCTTTCCTATTTTATTTAGTCAGTGACTGATATATATATATATATATATATATATATATATATATATATATATATATATATATATATATATATATATATATATATATATATATATATATATATATATATATATATATATATATATATAACACCATACAGAAGCCTAAGGTTGCATATACCGAAACACCTAATTTTAGTTTGCCTATATAAGGACTACTTCTAACTTTTTAGATAGAGCATGATAATTAAGTTTAACGTGCCATGAGATTACATTTAATCCTATTTTTGAATTTTAATTTAAAGCATACAACTTTATGTATATCTTTATCTTGTGCCTTAATAAGACTAATTTTGTAATTTTTATAAGATGACATTTTTATTTTGAATTGGCTCTTAAACGTCATTTTTATAATCACCGATCCTAGAAGGGTCCCTTTACCATTCTGTATAAATACATTATTCTATTTGTACAGATATGATAGGGGGCACATTCAATCCTTGTTTGTCCAGTAGATTAGTTCTTAGTTTTTCTCTTCATCATGTGGGATAGAGTAGCTTGGTAGCTTGCAAGGCTCATAACCTTGAAGTCACATGTTCAAATCCCATCTCCGCAATATTTTTTTACAAAAAAAAAATTAGAGTTGTCCTTAATTAACTTGTAATATAGGAGGAAAGAAAAGAAGATAGGAGATAGAATCACTATACTAGCATGGTCAACTATACTGAATCATTTATCATATATGTTCAAAAATTGTTTCATTTTAGTCTTTATGAACTTATTGACAAAACTAAGATAAATACCCACGCGAATGGATTACTTCTCTATCTTACATACTCAATCTCATAATTGATAATAATAAATATTTACACATTAAACATTCACACTCATGTATTACCAATAATGAACTTGATTATTGTTCATAAATAATAATGTTATAGGATTACATAAAATAAATAGTACCAATCAAATTCTATGCCAACCCTGAAATCTAATGTGTCTCTCAAACACATCTCTTATAATAGGTTTTGTCAATGGATTTACAATCATATCATGTGTTGAGACATACTGTAAGTTTATTTTTCCTCGTGCAATAATATCTTTAGTGTATTGATACTTAATATCTATATGGTTAGTCCTATTATGAAATTTCAAAGCTTTGATGTAAGTTATTGATGACTAACTGTGTAACACCCTAATACCCCCTAAAGTATCAATATCACACTCATACCAAATTTCACTAATGACAACATAAATTCTAAACTCAAATAATTTTTAGCTAGATTACATCAGAGATAAATCTTTACAATAAATACAACTTTTGATACATAATTTTATAACAATTTCTTTACGAATATCTAATATACATTTTAGACATTTATAAAGACACATATCTTTTGAGAACTATCTTTGGACTTCTCAGTCTCTTTCTTAGACATGTCTTTAATTTAGTACCAAATTAAACAATAATTTAGATTAAATCATACTTAATAATAAACTACTAAATACAACTACAAAATCATTCAATTTATCAGTAATTTTTGTATTATAGTGCACTACTCAGCATCAACATTACCCTCTAAATCCAAGATCTTTCCAACACTAGCCTTCACTAATCACCTTTTGGTATACAAACCTATCGACTATTCCCTTATGTTCATTTACCTCAACTAAACACTTAGTTCATTTTATCCAAGGCAAGAACACTTAAAAACTCCATTTCAAGTTACTTCCTGAAAGTTGTCATTAACATTAAAATTCTTGGTAATACATCTAGTATTTGATTTGGACTTGGTATAAACATTCCAAGCTCTTACGTATCCCAAAATTGGGAATCAGAACCATGTAGTTTTAAATATTCAAATACTACTTTGCTTTAGTTGTCATACAACATATAAACTATGCACAACATTTCTCATCCATAATCAAACTTATTGTATTACTATTATCACGTATCCCATTTTACATATACACTAGCTATACACAATTGTCAAATTTTAATAATAATATTCAATAATAAGTCAATAATCTGCTAAATCATGCTCATTTCCAATACCCCATTGATTACATTATAATATATAATCACTTTGTAGCTTGAACTCAATATAGGTGTGGACAATTGAGAACACTAGATATGATACGGTATCAAATTGTTAGATATTATTACAATATCAACATTAGATACCCAAAGATATCAAATCACTAGACACCATTATGATGTCAACACTAGATATCATATATGTATCTGATCACTAGATACCATTACAATATCAACACTAGATATTCGGTGGTATCGAATCATCATCCTATATAAGTCTACAACTATGTCCAATTTAAGCATACATTAAGGCTTCACTCACTACTTACTTTATCATTATGATCACTTACGTATCCATTATACAATTACTTTTATAATCATTTGGGCCTTTATTATTCAAGATAGCTTATTGTTTTGTAATGATCAAGAGATTTAACCCAATTTATCGAGCCTTGAGTCTCAAAGAGGCAAAAGATGATATTTCAAGACATCTCTATTCCATTATTGGCAATCGACTGTCAGAAGGCATCAATTGGGCATCGTTAACCAATAAAACATTGGAAAGTGATTTTTTTAACCTTTTTATAAGACCAAAATCCAAAAAGAATTCAAAACATCACTCTTATTTATACATTTGATAAATATGACATAATGACTTTTAAATTAATTATTTTATCCCTTTTCTTACATGCATAATCATGATATAATAAATTAAAGGCACACCAAATTAAGTAGGAAAGTTGTAAATTACGGCATATATAAAAAAATATTAAACGAGCATCCATAAATTAGATAGTTAATTACTTATCCATTGAGTGAGGACTTTTGTCCTTGCATGCAAATTGTGAAGAGATATTTTATTGTGAGTTTTGAAGACAGGGACAGTGGGTCGAAGTTTTATTAGTGAAAATGTTTGCATTCTTTAATAATATATAAATTCTTTTACATTAATAAAAGCTTTAATATTTACAAATGATTTTTTAAAATTTAAATTAAGACATTGGTCCTATTTTATTAATAAAGAGAACAAATTATTTAATATAAACATTTTACATGACATTTTTCTTTGAATAATCAAAATTCTATTATTTACAATGGTAAATATTCCAAGTGCAAGGGAATAAAAGGTTTACCATTCCACTTGCCATATTGCACTCACGAGCAAAATTATGTACAAAGATAATATATAATATATAGTAAATAAAATGCATGAAATATATATATATATATATATATATATATGTGTGTGTGTGTGTGTGTGTGTGTTTGTGAATACATGTTTATAATGCATAACAAAGTTAACATTAACATATAACAAGTGAATACATGTTTATAATGAATAACAAAGATAACATTAACTTAAAATAAAATCAAATGAAAATTAAGAAAAGAATAACAAAAATTTAAAAGGAAAGTATTTTAACACATAGATCCTTAATAACAGAAAAAATAATAATATTTTTCCAACCTCCTTAATAACATCAGCACACATAAATATTTCCATCCATAATAATAAAATTTAACCACCTTGTAATATAAACTTTACTTCAATAAGAGTTATCATTATCCACCACTACATAAATGTAACTACACAAATTCTTTAATATTCAAAGTTGGATATCAACAATTGAATTCAAAAATTTTTACTTCTATACAAAAGTTGACAATTAGAGGTTCGTCTATGATTTTTCCATGCAATTGAATTTCCAAACAACAAAATAAAAATTTCCAAGCCAAAATATCTATCTTGAAGTCAAACAAATTTATTCCCATTTCTCGGTAGATCCCTGGTTTACTATCTAACAAAAATATCTATATACCTACGTGTAGAAATAAAATTTCACGAACTAAGCATATTGTTTAGTGATAATCACTAACTTTACTTTTCGAAGACAATCTTCAACACAAAAATAACTAAATTTACAAAACAAACAAAGCATACACAATCTTAAAGAAATCAAGTACCCTTATCACATAATATAATACTAATTTACTAATTATATATGAAAATACATATATTTATCCTTATTATTACCATATACTATATTTAACATATATTATCATTTAACATTTAATTCATTTTAAAATGAAGACAAGTATTTCTTTGCCTATAGTAATTCGAAGGAATTTACCAAAGGGATGAGCATGACTACAGCCTTATAGGCTTGATAGGATTAAAGTGGTTGAAATATGACACTGCACTCTAATTGTCTATGTAAAAAGAGGTTGAAACCTGACACTGCTCTTTTTATACCTGATAGTGACTGGCCAACATCAAGCTCTGCACTCACTTTTTCTTACGCAAGTTCCATTAAATCAAAATACAAAATGCCATTAACTATAGATTATCAATATAGTTGGCCAATTATATCCTATCCATGATCTTACCATTTACTAAGGGCATAAAATATTCTCTTCATCAAGTTTAATTGACATCTCATAATAAATATAATAATCAACATATTTAAAATCAAATACATTACTTATAAAGATGTATTTATAATTTCATTTCAATACAATAAAGCATAAAACTTATAACTAAGTACTATTCTCTTTTGTCTTCTATCTTATTTTTATTCATTTATGATAGCACTTAACATTTCCACTTCATATTTATTTGCGTGTTTCTATGTATGTGTGTGTGTGTGTGTATACATATACATATAGAAAATCTAAAAATTGTAAAACAAATTTACCGATAGCATAATATTCCATCACTATTTATTGATGGAATTTAGGTAAAGTCATTGGCAAATATTGTCTTTTACGATAGCAAAAATTAATTGTTATGGAGGTACATATTACGACCAATTTTGCTGACAAAATGTATTTTTCCATTGTAAAATATGTTACCAATTGGAGGTGGGAAAATTTAGATCAAAATTTGCCAACAAAATGTAGCTTTGTAGGAAATTAACGATGAAAAATACATTTCCGTTGGTATTTTTTATGGTGAAACATTTGCTCAATGGAGTTACTAATTATTGTTGAGAATGTATCAATTTTTTTCTAGGTAGTTAGTTTTTCTGTAGTTAAAAATAGAATTGTCGATGGCAATGTATAGTTCTGTAGGTAATTTTTATGGAAAATATTTTCTACGGTATAATTTTTGTCCACCGGTATATGCAAAATTTATCGACAGTGTTTTATTTTCATTGGGAATAATTTGATGATGCAAATTAACTACAGATTTGTACTTTTCCATTGTGAAATACTTATATTTTTTCGATAGTTTTATCTTTCTCGTAGGGAATTATTTTAATTATCGACAGTTTTATGAGTTTTGTAGGAATTTTCGGGATATAAAATTAAAAATCATTTTAATTTGGGGATTAGGGCACGATATTTGTAATATTCACATTGCATTCAGAGAAAGAGTCTACCACCGCACGACCAAATCTTTGCTTACTGACGGCCACACGCCTCTTTCTAGCCATATTGCCATCACCTCTCTTTTGCCAACGTTAACCGTGGCTTTCCTATCAGGTTAGTTTTCTTATATGATTTGCATTACATCAATTGAGAAAATGTGATAATCTATCCATTTTGAACCTGGTTGGATCGATTCTCTCTCTCTCTAACTTGCCTCTGTCTTTCTCCATAACCAGTATTAAAAAACTCATCTAAAATCTATACTGGCAAGTTTGGAAAACGTAATATAAAGCTCCACTTCACTATTTGAGTTTTAAGGTTAGTTGTTATTGAATTTGTTGTTGGCTATTATGTTTCCTTGGTTTTGAATTGATGTTTTTTTTGATTTCCTCTTTGTTTCTTCGCAATTTAACTTCATATTATTGTATTTCCTCAAACATAGCCCAAAAATTAATCATGATGTGACCTTTTATTTAATGCTTCTTTTGTATAATTGTGGTTAGGCTACTTATATTGTGCATGCATAATCAGTATCTTTTAATTCTTCAATTTAAACTAATTTAGAGTTTGAGTTCCTTTTATTTGTTGTCTGATTAATACTAGTGTGCTCCATATGCATTTATTACAGAGAATACAATATGCAAAAACTAAATTAGATGTCATTGTAATGGCTGATGGCACATTTGTTCCAAAAAAAATGAAAAGGCATAAAGAGAAAGGTAAATTTATGACACTATATATAGAAGATTGTTTTGTATTCTATTTTTCTTTTTACTAAACATATTTGCACTGTATAGGTTTTATGTGTTTTTCTTCAGTGTCATCCTATGCAAGTCTATTTCCTTCCCTAATAATACTTATTTAAAAACCCAATTTACTATTAATCCATGGATCAATTGGTTATTAGTTCATTATTAATCAATTATGCTAAATGATTGTTCTATGTTTTGTTGTTGTTCAGGTAGAATATGGGCCAGCTTATTGGTGGAAGTCAAAGAGAAGAATGACTTGGAATTACTGGAAAATCATTCAGAGGAGTTAAAGCTAAACAAAGAGAGCTGTTGGTGGAATTTTGATTTGCGTCACTATGGTTCAACTATAAATTATACATATTCAGGCTAATGATACCCTGAAGTTGGTGAGATTAGCATCTGCTAAAGTTAATTACACTACAAGAAAATTGTAATTTAGCAACGAAAACTTTGGTTGCTAATTTGGTGGTTGCTAAATTTAGAAATAGAAATTTTATTCCGTTGTTAAATTCAATAATGCCAGATTCGGTGAATTGATCAATTTTAGCAATGGATAAGGATTTTCATTACTAAATTTAGCAACAGAATTCTGTTGCTATTTTTAGCAACGAAAACCATTTTTCATTGCTAAATTTACTACTAGTAAAAACAATTAACGACGGTACTTTCCGTCGCTAAAAATTATTACATGTTCCAATGTAACCTGGATCCAACAAACGAGGTCAATGCCAAATATTTTGCCTTTGATAAACCAGCCAATCCTGCAGCATGTTTGGAAAAGCTTTATTCCAATATAACTAACATAAACAAATAAATAAAAGCAATATACGTGGACATTAAGCAAAGGAAATATGTTAAAGCATTAACTCTAGCAACAACTACCGAGAATCAAATGTTTATCCGTTCAAATTAATTCACACACATTTATTTGAATATAACACCATAGGCTATTTTATAATAGAAATGCGATAGAAAGATATGTTGACTAGATTTCATTAATTTCAGAGTGCTTTAATTAAGATATGTTTTTGGAGGGAAATTAAATTATAATTATATTGTTATTAATCAATGGTTCATTCTTTAAATACTAAATTTCACAATGTGCAATTTTTACTAAATTGAAAGTAAAGAAATCTATGTGTCACCACAATCTACAAAATTTACTCAATTAAAAAAAATGCAATGATGGTAGAATTATAGTGTGTCCTACTGAAATATGTGACCTAACTAGTTTAGGTCACTTATTAGGCATCCAATTAATTTGATGATTAGCATATGAATTTCTATGATTGTCATACTGAAAATCAAATTTAATGTCAAAGACATACCAACATCAGAGAGTATATCAATATATAATCAGTATGAAAAAGAAAGAAATTCGTGGAGTAACTTGATTATTTTTACAGCATATCAATTAAAGGAATTCTTATCAACATAGCGTGACACCATATGACAATAATTTAATTCACTTGATGATGACTAAATCAATTTTATATTACATTGATTGGAAAACTATATGAACACACATTTGTGGTGAATTGCACCATTCAGACCCCATGTTCAACTAATTTCAAATGGAAATTATGACTTTTCAATTCCTCGTGCTGCTGAATTCTCCTAATTCAGGTGTCTAGTATATGTGGGAATAGAAAAAATATAATATAAAAAAATAAATATTCAGATGCAAGGGCCAATGATTGTACTAAAAGACAAATTCTGAAACCAAATTTAAAGAGAGACATCTGCTGGATTTTGGTGTTAAGGAGTATGAAAATTAAATTTACCCTTTCTGCACTTAAAAAATAAAAGAAAAATAAATCAGAAAAAGGAAAGGAAGAAAGATAGAAGAAGAAAGTAAGAAAGAGAAAGAACAATTAATAATAGTTAACTAGTCACATAAAACAAGAATATGACCATTAATCCCAAGATTTTAGTAGGAATATGAATGTGTGTTGCTTTTAGCAACAGAAAATCAATTCCGTTGCTAAAATTGGTTGAAGTTTTAGGGATTTAGCAACGAAATACAAAATGATTATATTTCGTTGCTAAAAAGGGAGGGAGATTTTAGCGCCAACATATAGCAATGGAATACAACTTTCGTTACTAAATATGGTGGCAGAAAAAATTTGGGATGAAATTTAGCAACGGAATCAAAATTCTCTTGCTAAAATAGCAACGAAATCTAAACTCCATTGCTAAAATAGCAACGAAATTAATTTTCGTTGCTAAAATAGCAACATAAGCTAATTTTCGTTGCTAAAATGGCGAAATTTGATAACGAAAAATTTTTGGGATAAAATTTAGCAACGAAATCTAAATTTCGTTGCTAAAATAGCAACAAAATCTAATTTTCGTTGCTAAAATGGCAGCATTTGATAGCGAAAAATTTTTGGGATGAAAATTAGCAACGGAATTAATTTTCGTTGCTAAAAATAATGTGTTCACATAAAATAGCAACGGAAATTGAAATCCGTTGCAAAAAATAATGCCTTCACTTAATTCACGCATAAAATTAGCAACGAAATCTAAATTTAAAATCATTGTTATAATAGCAATGTAATTAAATTCTGTTACTAAAAAATAATATATATAAGAAAAACCCTATTTCTTTCATTTCTGTTTTTCTCTTCATTCACGATCTAGCATAATTCTTCTTCTCTTCACACTCAACCATTTTCTGTGGCCGTCCGTTCTTCCTCAGATCTGTCACTTTTCGGTGACTGGTAAGTAGTTTTATGCTTGATCTTTTGTGTTTCTTCGTTTCGTTGTCATTTTTTTTATTATTTTCATGATCTGTCACTATTGTTCTTCTCTTCACGCACTGCAATTTCTGTGGCCGTTCATTGTCCCTCAAATCTGCCATTTTCGGTGATCGGCAAGTATTCTTCCTTAGATCTGCCATTCTTCCTTTCGTTTTCATTTTTCTTCTTCTCTTTTACTCTTTGCCATTTTCTATTCTTTGGTCAGTTCTTTGGTCAATCTTGTCGTTCGATCTTCCCCAGATCTGCTCATTTTCGGTGATCGTTAAATCTTTCTTCCTTCCTCCTTCATTTTTCGTCTCTTCTCTTATACATGATTTGATGTAATAAGCTAGATATGGAATAGTTCTATAGCTGGAAAATAACAGTGACATTAATTAAATAGCAGTGACAGGTGTTGTGTCCTCGATCTGGTTATTTTAATTGGTTGGAGCATATTTTGGTTTTTCGAAGGGTTTTAGTTAAAGTTTGTATTACACATTAATATTCTTTGCTCATTGAAGTTCAAAAGTGATTAAAAATTGGTTGTGAAATCCTAGATGTGTAGGGGTGATGTATCTAGATCTCAGATACTATGTGGTTTTAATTTCTACCTTGGTTTAATTTAGTTGGGTGGTTCTTCTTAGTAGTCTTTGCCTTTTCCTTGCACCAGTTCGAGAGCAAGATCAACAGGTTGTTTGGTAAAGAAGGGGGCTCAGCATTGTAGTGGTTTGGCACCTTGGTTATAGGAGGCAGATTGAGTTTCTTGTGTAGTTTTAGTGTCATTATGGTGGCATGTCTGATGTTTTTCTTTGCTTTAGCTGGTTTGTTTGGTAGGAGCTTTGTTGGCTAATTATTTTAGATGTAATTTGTTGGTCCATAGTTTTGGTATATAAAAAATAATGGTTAGAATTTTCCATAGTTGTAATTAAAACTAATAAATAATTACATTTAAATTTATTATTAAATTATGTGATTAAGATATGGATTCCTTTTACTTGAACTAGGGAAAGAAAATAATTTATATGAGTGAAAACAAGAAAAGACCAAATATTCCTTAAAAACTCTAAAAACTTTAAACTGAAAAATGGCAACCTAAATGTTATTTTTTGGGCCCAAAAAATGCCATTACTGGAGCTTTTGCTTCATAGCAAATGACCATCTCGAAACGAGCTTTTCAAAAATATATTATAATAAGAAATCTAACACTTGTAGCAAAAGTTATAACCAAAATAGTCGGTACCGTAAAAATAATCTATTTAGGCTTTATTTTAGATTTCTTCATTTCTTCTCAAATTCTAATTTAATTTAGGGTTTTTATTATTTATATTTCTGATGATAAATTTTTGGTAATTGTTGATTTTATCCATAATCTGTTGAATCTATTGAATTATATTTGTTTGTTGCTTATTTACATATATTTGGTAGATCTATATATAATATGATTATAAAAAAAACAAAATTGACTTTTGGTTGCTAAAATTAGCAACGGATTTTACTTTTCCGTTGCTAAAATTAGCAATAAAATTTCATTTCCGTTACAAAAATTACTAATTAACCGAAAATGAGTTGGTTGAATTTAGCAACGAAAATTAAATTTCGTTGCTAAAAAATAGCAACCATCGGATTAGCAACAAAAATTTCCGTTGCTAAGTTCTGTTGCTAAATTGTATTTTTCTTGTAGTGTTAAGATATAAGAATAAAAATTATGTATATATATATATATATATATATATATATATATATGAACTGGTTAACCGTGCACTAACTGTTAACCAGTATTTAAAAACTTAAACCGTAATCATTAACCAAAAATATAAAAATTAAAGAATATAACCGAGTCCATCGGATCAAATAACCATAAAAACCGATTCAATTTCGGATCGATTTTACGGTTAACCATATTTTTGATTTTTTTTTTGCTCACCCCTAATATAAAGTGTACACTTTCAAATACATACGAAAATATAGTCCCAAAAAGTTTTGGTAAATAATTACACCATATAGAAATATTATTGTCTAAAAAAATTTTTTCTCATATTTTAACTTTTATAGATAGTACTATAGATTTAGAAAATAGAGATTCATAATAATTTAATAATTTGTATTATAAAAAATAGTACAGTATTAAAATTTTAATTCTAAAATAAATTGAGCTCTAGAACCTATTAATTATTAGATTCCAATTTAAATACGATAAATAATTTTTTTAAGTCTTATAAAGGATTCTAATTCTTGATAATTTAATAATTTGTTATTAAAAAGGTTATAAGCTTATTCCTCCACCAAAGTCAAGCAATTTCAATCCTTTTTCACTTTAATTAATTTTGATTTAGGGAAATGATGTTTTTTATGCATTTTGCTACTTGACTTTTGTGGTTAACTGCTTAATGTCTCCCTCAAAATTGAATAAAACGTTTTTTTTCCTTTTAAAGAATTTCAGGGATTGATAAATATCGGCTAATTAAGATTTATCCACGAATCACATGGAAGATTTTTTATATATATGTTATTTGATTTTCATTTTAAAGTCTATATTTGTTATGAAGCTGGGTCATTAACAAGTTCTATAACCTCTCTCTCCTTATTCTCTCCTCAACTAAAACAAGCTCTTTGGTTATTTCTCTTGCTAATAAACGATCCCAAACAAGCTCTTAGTAGGGCACGTTTATTTTGTTGTATATGGCGTTAGCCTATATAGTATTAAACATTATATTATTATAGTATTTGATATAAAACTGTATTAACTTGTAATTTATGCACAATAGCATACTATATTATTTCTTTAAAAAATTAAAAAATATGCAAAATTATTATTTTTATTGTTACTAATTTATACAAAAAAAATTGATTATAAATACGTTTTTCATATATACATCAATTTTCTTTTTTTTTTAAAGTGTGCAAATTTCTTGAAATATAAATATATGTCAGTAGATATATTAACGATCAAACAAACAACTTAATTAATAACAACTAATTACATAATTGAAATATATTAACAAATGAGCTACAATTAATAATTTTATATATAGTCCAATAAGAAATCAAAATAAATTAATAATCAAGATGTTGGAGATGAGGCCGTGCCGGAGATGAGGAGATTATATAGGGTTTTTTTTTTTTTTTCTAATACAATTTATAACGTATTACACAAATTTAATAGGATACTAATATCTATAGAGTTTTAACGATAATAAAATTTATCATGTATTATATTATTTTCATATCATTTTTTTTTAATTTTTCAAGCACCATATTCTTATTAACCTTATGCTATACTGGCTCTCATTTCATTTTACACACTCCCATCTCTTGCCTTGCTTGATAGTTCAAGGCGAAAGCAGGGGGCTAGATAGGTGTGGTCCCCTGCCATTGGCACAGCCTTATGCTAATCCTAAATCCTAAATTCTAAAACAAACTTGACTTTAGTTTATTAAAATCATTACGAATTAGAAAGATTGCCAAATGTGCAAATTCTTTTCGTTAAAAAAATTAGAAAAATAGAGCTATGATAAATAAATTTCGAATTTTGGGTTGCTGAAATATTATTTTAGAAATTTAAAAAATAATTATATGTCTATTTTTATTTATTATAAATTATTATAATTAGTAATATATTAATTTTAACTTTAGTTGTATAAAAATTAAATGGTAGATTTGAAATACCAAAAACCGGCACCATTTATTGCCGATTTCCAACCTCCATTTGACCAAAACCGGCATGCTTTTTAGTCGGTTTTTAGCAACCTGATCAGTCAATAATGCGGGTTCCATAATATCAGATATGGATAATCTTTTGTGCCGTTTTTCAGCATCCTGAAATTCAAAATTTATTTACTGTAATCCTATTTTTCTAAACTTTTTAACAAAATGCTCCGGATTCAAAAAAATTCCCAAATTCGGCAGCTCATTTGGATTAGATTATATATATTCATAGCATCAGTGGAACACCTGGTTATGGATAACAATGCTATTCACCACAAATATCATATTTACTAAATAATTACGGACTTAACTTCTGATTCGTAGGATATTATCTTTAACAACTATATAATGACCCCTATTGCATCAATCATAACAATCATAAGACAATAATTAGTCTCGAGAAAAGGTAAATATATATATATATATATATATATATATATATATATATATATAAAGAATACAAAGTTTAATTAAATTTTACAAATCTTGTTGAATAGAAAACTTAATTATCCTATTAATTTTATCCACGGTAATTGGATTATTTCATTTTAATCGAAAAGTCACAAAATAAAATATTTTTATGAAAATTACTTGAACTTAAAAAAAATATTTTAAAAAATTCACTTTAGTTAAATTTTGAGAGAAACACTATGGAAAATCCTTATGAGCATATGCCACATCACCCATTTTATCAACTTCTATGAGACATAGGTCAATATATTTGCCTATCACTCTTATTAGCCACTGTATTACGATTAATGAAAAGATATTATGTGTAAAAATATTTAAAAAAAATTATAAAATTTTTATACATCTTTTCTTTGATCGTAATATGACGGTTAATATGATATTTATTTCATGTGGCAAGCTAATGTAGAGGACAATAGGGTTTCTGGTAAGATTTTTTTTTCAAATCTGGCTAAAGTTTTTTTTAAACATTTCTTTATTTTTTTTGTTTAAAATTTTATTTTTTGAGTATTCGATTAAAAATGAAAAATTCAAATGGTTGCAAGTGAAATCAATCCTAAGTATCCTCGCCTATAAAAATAAGATTTTAGCTGCTCATTATCATTACAAAAACGTCTCGTATGGAATGTGGTGCAAGTGCAGTTGACTTAAGGAGTCAACCCTTTTTAAAAATGGAGGGCCATCTTTTTTCTACACTATATATGCTTTCCGTATTAGGTTTGGCTTTCGGTGTCCATTATGAGTATATATAATTTCCTTCCGGACATTAACTTTAGGCATAATAAAATAGGTCCAAACTCAAAATTTCACCCAAATTCATCCAAAAAAAACTAATATAAACTCAATTCAACTCACAAAAATATCCATTGAACTAATTCAAAAATGATTCATCTAATTCGTTAATTCATTGGATCTGGTATAAGGTGCCTAATGAACATCTCTTCTAACTTAGTCTAGTTCTCCTCCCTCTCTTTCTCTATCTCAAAATTGTCTATTCCTTTCACCATCACATCCTGTAACACTCTGAAATCACTATTGATATGAATAGTAATTTTCGATGATAAATAGTGATACTAAATGCGAATAATACCACCTTGGATTCACTAAGGTCCAAAAAAAATTATGTTATTATTGAAAAGTACAATTCATGATGAGTCCGATGATATAATTTGAGCTAAAATTGAAGTCAAATAGTTCTTCAAAACTTAAAAATAAAAATAAATTATGAGACTGAAAATGGATCAAACTAATTTCAACTGACTTGAAAATATTTTACGGATTTTCGAAAATCGTATGAATATTTTAGAATAGTGAATATTAATTTCCATAAGTGAAAAATAAATTTTTCGACACTTTAAAATTCTGGATTTTCGGATTAACCGAAAATATTTCGGTGTCTTAAAACCTATCGAAACGAATTTCGATTGATTCGAAATTTTAAAAATATCTTAATTATAATATTTAAAAATTTCTGAAATAATTTTGGTGGAAAAATAAAATAAGGATAGATGAGCTAATGAGAAATGAACCAATAAGCATTAAATTCATGGATCGGTCTAAATTCGTTAAATCTATTTGGATTTTGACCCACTTATGATCTATATTTTCTGACTCATTTATGATCCGTCCATTTATAACCCAATCCAAACCTACCAAATTCGTCTATTTGGCACCTCTATTTTACTTTACTTAAATTTGCTTTCACAATTTCTTGTTCTTCATGCGAAGTATTTAATTCAATTATCAGTTTATGATAATTGATGATTAATATATTATGCATGTTTTCCATTAATAAACCTCTCGAGTTATATGAGTGTATTTGAACCTTTTTATAGATTGATTGATTTATTTAGATTGACGCTGGTGCAACCTGTAGATTGTGAAGGCAGAGTGAGCATGCACTGTTGGTCCAAAGACCCAATTGAAAGTAAATAGACCTGTAAAATGGCTCTTTGGCGATGTCAAGTCGTTGAACGAGGCTACGTGTTTAAAGGCCATGTCTTGTCTTCCCCAAATATCTCATGTCTTTTTTCTTTTTCTATCACAAATTTATATAAGCCTAAGATTTTAATTAAAATAGAATCTTTTTTCTTTATATCGTCTGTCTATATGTGCTAAATGGGTCAAGTAAGATGGATATGAATAAGATTATAAATGAATTAAAATTTTATAAGTCATAAGTCCATTATATTTTAGATTATAAATATATTTTAAATAATTTACATCATACTGTTATATAATATTTAAATCATTTTGTGAATCAAATAAATTGGATAATAAATTAAATTTGAGCCATATTTTTATGAGCAAATTAAATCGAATTTATAAATTAGATGAAAATGGAAGGCTTTTACTTCTATTTAATTAACAATGTAATATTAAAATCACTGGGCTTAAACTAATAGTGTTGAAATCACTTAGTTTTAATTACTTTTAATAAAAGGTCCGATTAACTTGTTTCTGTTGATTCGTTCTAATTAATTAATTAATGTCAAAAATGATTTTTTTTCTATCATAATTAAAGCCCAAATAATAACTAATTTTTTTCATCACTATTTTACGGTAGAAAAATATTCACAAAATGGTTTGACATATTTGTCAATTGCCATTATGGGAGATAAGAGAAGTAATATATAGATTAAACTTTATCTATGTTGAAAAAAAATTAAAAGAAACCATTCTAGTCATCGATTAACGAAATTAATTTTTATTCAACTTTTTACTTATGGCAATTAAAATGCTATAAATTTAAATTCACTAATTTTAGTATTACGAATCACAAAGTTAAAGCAGATATCGTGCAAATTACTGCAATCTAAACCAACAAAACCGTCCAATGCTTTTCTTCCATCTAAGCGCTAAAAGAAATCCATCCATAATTATGTGAAGATATTAATGTTGGGGTAAATTGAAAAGTGGAAAAAATATTGGGGGCAAATTTATAATTAACACATAAAGTATGATTTGAGAGTAGAATTTTGGATGAGCACAGTGGGGAACGTGTAACATGCTGGGTGGTGGTGAGTGATCACTTGGAGACCGAATAAACACCGCCTTCCAACTCGAATGGATGCTTGCTTCTGTCCTACATGTACATATATATAAAGCCTGACTATCCCATTCTTTCTCCACTATGTATATGTATATCCATCACTGTCCTTCTCTATAGCTACAAATTTCTAAAACAATTTAGTTTTTCTGTTCATCTGAAAACCATGTTACCAAGGAGCAGAACTCTTCCAAGCAGAATCCACCATGGAACTGTAAATAGCTAGTTCATTTTCGTAAGTTCATGTTTATGTTTTGTGTTTCTGCCAAAAAGCTTATGATCGTAAATACTTGCAGATAGAAGAAAGACATGATTTTAGGCATTACTTACAAGTTGAAGCCCAACCTCCTAAAACTTCCAGTGATATTGACACTGAGGCAATCAACCCTCACTCCAAGTGCTTTGATGATGATGGCCGCTTGAAGAGAACAGGTTTTTTTTCCCCGATGAAACCATGATGTTGATTAGCATACAGTTGTATAGTTAATAATTGAATGAATGAAACGTGAAGATTGAGATTGAAATGGACGGTGCAGGAACACTTTGGACAGCAGCCTCCCATATTGTAACAGCTGTGATAGGGTCGGGAGTGCTATCATTGGCATGGGCCATAGGGCAGTTGGGTTGGGTTGCAGGCCCACTCATAATGCTCATTTTTGCCCTTGTCATTCTTTACACTTCCAACCTACTTGCTCAATGTTACAGGACTGGTGATCCTGTTACTGGACAAAGAAATTACACTTACATGGATGCTGTCAAGTCTAATTTAGGTAACTCCTTTTTTTTTAACTTCTCTCAAAATGCTTGCTTTGATGTTGAGACTCAAACGGTTAATTACTTTCATCGCATAAAAGCTTTAAAATTTTAACGTTGTGATTCAAAAAAAAAAAAAAGTTGCAATAATGAAAGCATCTAAACTTTTACTAGTATCATGGAGAGAAACTTTGGTCGGACAATACAATGTTAGTAATAAAGTGCCACGACAGCTCCACCTGGCTTAAATTATAAAGTTCACTGTCCGGCCAAAATTACTATCCGTTAATATAACGGAAATTTTTGACGATTTTACTGTTAGCGAAAATTACTTTCGGCCAGGATTAATTAGTACGTTTTAAGCTTGTACTGTGCTAATTTTTTGAGCAGGTTGGGTGCAGGGGGAGGAAAGGTAGTTTTCTGTGGATTGGTTCAATACATGAACTTGTTTGGAGTTGCCATTGGTTATACTATTGCAGCATCAGTGAGCATGATGTGAGTTCCATTTTATCATTTTTCTTTTGGCGCATAAAAAGAGAAAAACAATCATCATCAAAAGTATTATTGGATGTCTTAGGGCAATAAAGAGATCAAATTGTTTCCATGCAAGTGGAGGAAAGGATCCATGCCACATGTCAAGCAATGGATATATGATAACATTTGGAATCACACAAGTGATCTTTTCACAGATACCCGACTTTGATCAGATATGGTGGCTTTCTATTGTTGCAGCCGTTATGTCTTTTGCATACTCCACTGTTGGCCTTGGCTTGGGTATTGGCAAAGTTGCAGGTACGCTAGTCCTTTGTCCCCTTTTTTTTTAACCACAACCTCAAACTTCGTATCTCAATGTAATATGCTCTTTATTTGCTTGTTTCGCAGGGAATGCTACCTTCAAAGGTAGTCTTACAGGTATCAGCGTAGGAACTGTTACCCAAGCTGGAATTGTCACTTCTACCCAGAAGATATGGAGAAGTTTACAAGCACTTGGCGCTATTGCTTTTGCCTATTCCTTCTCTGTGATTCTCATAGAAATTCAGGTAAATAATATACAGCACAGTAACATATTGATGACAACGGATCCAAATGTTTAATCCGATTTTGCTGCTTGCAGGATACAATAAGATCTCCGCCTGCAGAATACAAAACCATGAAGAAGGCAACTGCATTTAGCATCGGTACAACGACAGTTTTCTATATGCTCTGTGGATGCTTTGGATATGCAGCATTTGGGGATGATGCGCCTGGAAATCTGTTAACTGGCTTCGGATTCTACAATCCGTATTGGCTGCTAGACATTGCCAATGTTGCCATAATTGTTCATCTTGTTGGAGCATATCAAGTATTCTGCCAGCCACTGTTTGCATTTGTAGAGAAATGGTGTGCGCATAAGTGGCCGAAGAGTGACTTCGTGACTGCAGAGTATGAAATACCTATACCCTTCTGCGGCGTGTATCAGCTGAACTTGTTCCGAATAGTATGGAGAACCATATTTGTGTTGCTGACAACGCTAATAGCTATGCTGATGCCATTTTTCAATGATGTCGTTGGATTACTAGGTGCCATGGGATTCTGGCCATTGACAGTATATTTTCCCATTGAGATGTATATTTCTCAGAAGAAAATTGGAAGAGGAACTACCCGCTGGCTTGCTCTTCAGATTCTGAGTGTAACCTGTTTATTAATTACAATAGCTGCTGCAGTTGGCTCTGTTGCAGGGGTTGTTCTTGATCTCAAGACTTACAAGCCATTCAAAACTACTTTTTGAAGGGGTCCTTCCTTAGAGTCAAAACATTCCTACTGTCAAATATTCTGCTTATATTTAAAGAGTTGAAGCTACGAATAATTAAAAATAAGCTGTCTATATACATGTATGTGTTCGAGGAGTTGTCTATATACATGTATAATGTTACCCGCAAATTATTCTTGTTTTCTGTCTGAAAGTTTTGAAGCTCCAGTATGATACAAGTAGTTGAGACTCGAGATAACTCAAATTTGAATTTGAATTGAACCATTTAATTAGATAAAAATTGCCTATCCCATAAGCCTTTACACATTCTAAAACAAAAACAAAAATGAGTCATCACACATATCGAATTTCCTAAACTACAAAAAAGTATTGAAAAAAAAAAGAGACAAAAAAATCTAACTACCCTATTTCTTGTATTTAGCCTTGAGTTCAGAATTTGACTCAGCAGCAGCCTTGGCAAGAGTTGTGGGTTTCAAGGCATTCTTTGGGTTAAGAGCCTTTCTTATCTTCAAAACTGTCCTTTCTTATCTTCAAAACTGTCCAAGCAGTGCCAATGGCACGTCCCGCAGAATCAAGCCCTTCATTTGTTACCTTCGCTGCTTGTTCTCCATACCTTCAATAGCAGTTATTCAATTATATTATCAATTCACATATGACTTGCTCAAATATAGAAGCACCCAATGCTAATAAGTCAATTAAGAATATGAAATTGCCAACTATATGATTTCATGCGTTTGATTAGGTTAAGAAAAGGTCGGATCCCAAATTAGTGGGACCAAGACATCTCTCAATACCATCTCCCAATCTAGCGGCACTACCACAAGTCTGAATTGCACCTTGCCCAACAAAAAAATGTGCCTTCTTGCTTTAAGGCACTAAGTATAGCGCAAGTGCTAACCATGACAATGATGATGATCAACCTATCGAGTGAAATAGTTAGGTACGTACCTCTGAGAGACAAGATCAGTCGTCACAACTGATGACGTTGACATAATATTCCTTCCAGTAACCTCAACGGCATCAAAGACCTTGTCTGCACAAATACAAACCGCACAGAAAGGAAACAAATAAGAAAGTCTGACACGTTCCAACCATTTTTATATCGAGAGATTTCCCATCCATTGATAATGGGCCGGTTTACTTTTACATTTCACATTTTAGAATCACATATTCAGACAAGTCAATTTTCACATTTTGATTTGTTACTATCCTATACATCGATGCTCCAATATACTCTAAATGTCTAGATGAAGTAGCTAAAACTAGAAGATAAGAAAAACATCATGGTCCCTAAAGCCGCAACAAGCAACTCTGAATTGAGCTCATACCCATGTGAGATGGAGCTCACTCATCCTGTGCCTGACAATCGAATAAAAAGCTGAAAAGCTAGCAAAGGCAGAACCTTACACTCCAATTTTTGCACTCATGACTAAAGCAGTTACATGCCTACCTATATGTTTTAAGAACCATGCTAGAGTTGAATCTTATAGACACAACTCAATTAATTAAGCCTTATACCAGACCACCTGGGGTTGAATACCTTGATCCTCTTTCCATTCCACCGGATTTAACGATACTCCTTCAGTTCATTGACTAAGACAAAATTTAAGTAGAAGGGCTTCCAAATTAAAGAACTTAACGTTGATAAAGTTGGAGAGCTCAATTTGAAGCAACAAAAAATTGAGCTCAATAGATAAATAAAACCCATAAAGTTCAGGGTCCAAACGATGCCCTGTTCCTAACACTTTTCTAGTGGGTCTAGATCAGACTAGACAGAGTTCGACCATATGTTATTGACAACATGCAAGAAGTTCACTATAGGGTGATTGAGATTTACAGAAAATAAACTATCCAGCAAATCTTTACGTAACTATGTCAAATGCTCTCTCTCACTATTTTAACTAGTTGTGGTTGCCTATTACTGCAAGAAATAGATTCATAGTTCAAACTTGTAACGATTATTAGCTATGATGAAGATCATAATACCAGTTAAAACAAAAGAGCAAGACTTGGTAATGAAAGTTAGCATAATAATAAGTTTTGTAAAACACATAACAAAGAAGTAAAAGATTTGTCAAATTGGAAGATATTAAGAGTAGAAATGGATGACTTACTGAATCCATCCAAAGAAGCAAGAACAATTTCTCCCGGCAATATGCTAAAAAACATCTTTCCTGCTTTAGAGTTCACTATTGAACTTGTAACGAACCCTGACAGTTTAACAGCCCCAGAAAGAATTCCAATTGCCAGTTTCTCTGACATTGTTGTCAACCTCTTGACCCTGTAAATATGCCAACACCAAATTTTATGTACATGCATTCCAACAGTAACTATAACAAGAACAGTATGTGATTCAATCAAAAAGGGTTCTCCTTGTTCATTCAACTTTCGCTCTCTCAGTGAGATAGACTACTTAACTTTGCCACACAGTAGGAATTGGTATATACATATTTGCTAAGACGAGAAACTTCATAACAAGCTGACTAATACTCAGGTCGTGGCTACTGAAACTGTCCAAAAAGCACCTACTGGTTGCAATTAAATAGGGACAGAAACTCAAACCTTTTGATTCTCCTGGTTGCAGCTGGACTAATCTCCATATCTGATTTCTTCTTTCCCATCCTCTTCGTCAAGAGATCATTTCCCCATTTCAAGCTATCCACAGTCACATCTCCAAACCATAATATTCCTTTAATAAGATGACCCGACCCCGCTGCAATCATCCGGGAAACAGACCCACTATAATCCTCCACATTAGGAGCCAGAGTAGTCCAATACGCCGCCGAACTCTCCTCCATGAACTCCTTTTTCTCCTCCGTATTTAACTCCTCCGGCGAAATCTCCTTCGCCATATTCCAGTCCATCCCTTTCTCCTCCACTTCTTGCACTGTAAAATAACTGTAACTCTCCAATATCTTATCCAATTCTTTCAACAAACCCTCTTGCCCTTTCGATGCAATTGTGACTCCATAGTTCAACAACTCCACTTGATCTTTCTCTATCTCGTTCTCATTCTCATATTCGTTTCCGGGCACGCGAAGAGTGAAAAAGTAATGGGATTCGTCAACTTTAACGGCTGCTTCATCTTTAGCCAACGGCCATTGAATATCATCATCGCCTACGCGAGCAAGAACAGCAACAACTGTATCTCCCTGCTTGAGACTGACAATGGTGAAATCCCCATAAGCAACCTCAACGCTGTAATCTCTCTCGATCATGTGAACTATTGCTCCAGGGATTTTGATGAGAAGTTCTTCATATGATTGTTGACTTGAAGTCTCTGAATAAATGGCTTGTCCTTCAGGGAAGAGGTTCTCTGCTATGGCTTTCGTGTCAATAGAAGGGTACAAAGAAGAAGAAGAAGAAGATGATGATGATGATGTAGAAATGGCTTCTGGGTTTGAAAGATCAACTTGTGGGTAGAGAGAATCGGATTATGAAGATGACATTTTTACAGAAGCTGACTTATCGTAGAGTTTGGAACCCAAAAGAGGTATTTAAGCGTTGAGCAAATTTAGTATGGAAAGAAATAGAAGGCGTGTCGGTTGGAATATGAATGCCGGAATGACGTGGCGGACGGAGGAGTAGCCGCGTAATAACCGTTTTATTCAGTGCAAGCTTACTGGATCTCCCCCCCTTAGTGCCATAGGCGGTGGAATGAATCCGTATCTAAATTTTTTTTGTACATAACCCAAATATAAAAATAAAATTATTTAAAATCAAACTATTGATTTTTTTATTAAAATTAAATCAAATTTATCGTTAATTTTATTTAAATATATTTAAATATTTTATTTAAAGTTAAATAGAAAATAGTATTTAATTGTATCCAAAAATCGATATTTATTAATCATTATATAATACTAATAATTTATATATAAATATTATTTATAATTTATATTCTATATGTATTATATAAATTTAATTTTATAATTATTTGTATTATATATTTTAATGCACAAAAATAAGATAACAATTAGTTAATAAATTAAATTAAATATTTTAATTATTAAAAAGATAAATTTAATTATTATAATAATCATTGTATCTATATGAATATACAACTAAAATAATTTGTGTTTATTTTAATTTACCTTTAATATCACTCAACTACTACTTAATTTTCTTTTTTCCGTACGAATATGTATATAGATATGTAAACTAAGCAATTTATCGCATAAGTACATTATAAATTAATTTTATTTTTTTTAAATGTCACTTAACTAGTATTTATCTATTTTTGGTACAATAATTATATGAGTGTAAATTAAAATTATATTTATATATAGTTATTATTTATAATAAAATTTTACGAGTTAATGTAAATAAATGAGTATATAATTACCTTACAATAATTTCATTTACTTTTAGTATTACTCAATCCGTACTCAACTATTTTTGACATAATAACTATATGAATAATAGAGTATATAAAATATACAGTTATTATATATAATAAAATTTATCAATTCATATATTTATATTAGTATATAATTATCTTACTAAGTATTGAAGGGGTCCTTAGAATCAAAACATTCCTACTGTCAAATATTCTGCTTATATTTAAAGAGTTAGAGCTGCGAATAATTAAAAATAAGCTGTCTATATACATGAGATAAAAATTTCCTATCCCATAAGCCTTTACACATTCTAAAACAAAAATGAGTCGCCACGCATGTAAAATTTCCTAAACTACAAAAAAGTATAAAAAAAAGGAAAAAAAATCTAACCACCCTATTTCTTGTATTTAGCCTTGAGTTTAGAATTTGACTCGGCAACAGCCTTAGCAAGAGTTGTGGGTTTTAAGGCATTCTTTGGGTTCAGAGCCTTTCTTATTTTGAAAACTGCCCAAGCAGGGCCAATGGCATGTCTCGCAGCATCAAGCCCTTCAATTGTTACCTTCGCTACTTGTTTTCCATGCCTTCAATAGCAGTTATTCAATCATATTTTCAATGCACATATGACTTGCTCAAATATAGAAGCACCCAATGTTAACAAGTCAATTCAGAATATGAAATTGCCAACTATATTATTTCATGCGTTTGATTAGGTTTTAAGATAAGGTCAGATCCCAAATTAGTGGGACCAAGACATCTCTCAGTACCATCTCCCGATCTAGCAGCACTACCATAAGTCTGAATTGCACCTTGCCCAACAAAAAATGTGCCTTCTTGCTTTAAGGCACTAAGTAAAGCGAAAGTGCTAACCATGACAATGATAATGATCAACCTATAGAGTGAAATAGTTAGGTACGTACCTCTGCGAGACAAGATCAATCATCACAACTGATGACGTTTACATAATATTCTTTTCAGTAACCTCAACGGCATCAAAGACCTTATCTGCACAAATACAAAGTGCACAGAAAGGAAACAAATAAGAAACTCTGACATGTTCCAACCCCTTTTATATCAAGAGATTTCCCATCCATTGATAATGGGCTGGTTTAGTTTTACATTTCACATTTTTAAATCAAATATTCAGACAAGTCAATTTTCACATTTTGATTTGTTACTATCCTATACATCGATGCTCCAATATACTCTAAATGTCTAGATGAAGTAGCTAAAACTAGAAGATAAGAAAAAACATCATGGTCCCTAAAGCCGCAACAGGCAACTTTGAATTGAGCTCATACCCATGCGAGATGGAGCTCACTCATCCTGTGCATGACAATTGATTAAAAAGCTGAAAAGCTAGCAAAGGCACAACCTCACACTAAAATTTTTGCACTCATGACTAAAGCAGTTACATGCCTGGCTATATGTTTTAATGTTACGATCCAAATTCGATCATGACCGGCGTATAAACTACCTAAATACTAGTTTATGCATGCCTTAACGAACAATCAAACCAGAAAATTTACTCAATCCATAAAAGTCTTAAAACATGAAAGAGCTAAATTTCAAAGTCCAGACTTAAAATTTAAAGTACACTCCAAAATTTAAATTAGAAGTTGCTAAAATTAGAAGATAAGAAAAACATCATGGTCCCTAAAGCCGCAACAGACAACTTTGAATTGAGCTCATACCCATACGAGATGGAGCTCACTCATTCTGTGCATGACAATTGATTGAAAAGCTGTAAAGCTAGCAAAGGCACAACCTCACACTCAAATTTTTGCACTCATGACTAAAGCAGTTACATGCCTACCTATATGTTTTAATGTTACGATCCAAATTCGATCATGATCGGCGCATAAACTACCTAAATATTAGTTTATACATGCCTTAACTGTAACACCCTTACTGTAACAGTCTTATCGGTTTAAGCAATTAGTCGAAAATATATATATATATATATATATATATATATATATATATATATATATATATATATATATATATATATATATATATATATATATATATATATATATATATATATATATATATATATATATATATATATATATATATCCAATAGCAGTATTATCATGTTAACTTAACTACCACCTTATATATATAACTTCTATTAATCGCTGACCTATAACTGTCCATAATTTACTATGCATTTTATAAAAATTTGGCAACATAATGGCTATATTCTTAACTAACCTCCTGAAAAGTAGATAATAATACAGCCTCTCCGAGGCACAACAGCTTATATTTATCCATATAACACAATTATATACTCCATCATATAACACATGCATACTATCCATTTCCTGCAAATCCTTATCCACAACTTCTATATACAATACAATACTATTATCATTACAACGTTGTTCTCATAATACAAAACAAAATAGATATAACTACAAAAAAACTTCTAATTAATGTCCGTCGCTAATTACCAGAATTCTGTCGCTAATTTATTTTAGTGACGAACTAATTTATATTCATAAGTAGTCGCCGTTATTAAAATAATAATATTTAGCGACTAAATTGTCCATTGCTAATTATAAATTAACTGTAAAAATTAGCAACGAAATATTAATCACTAATTATTTTTTAAATTATATCTATTACACATTAGCGATAGTTTTCTGTCGCAAATTCGTCGCTAAATTATTACATAATTAAATTTTTTCTTTTGCTGTATATTAAAATTTTAATCCTGAGCACTATTTATTTATTTTCATCCTATACATAACAATAATCTCACACATATTTATTCTAAATCAAAATATATTTCAAAATACACAAAGTCTTAGAACAAATTATGAAATGTTGCAAATTACATAATGCAATTGGGTAATTTCTCAAGCATATTTTCATATACATCAAAACAAATAACATGTGCACTGTGTATTCAACTAAAATTTTGTCCTAGTTTCCCATCAACCGAATACTTCAGCATATCAAGTGATACAAAAACAATATATTCAAAAAAAAGGAAGCTAATTTCTTCGCGCAAGAGCTGCAGCAATGCCACCAGCAACCACTCCCATAGTTGTTACAACAATGCCAATGCTAATTGTACCATCTGTGGAAAAAAATAATAATCAGCAGTAGCTCCACCAAAATTTCTCCACTTTGTCCTGCCAAGTCAAACGTAGCAGTCATAAAGGAGATGCATATATATTTTATATATAATCAATAATTGCATATTGAAACCTACAAGAAAAAAATATTGGAACTTTAAAATTTTCAAGGAAATAAGAGGCATAACTCCAAGAGAAACTCCCTATATAGTTAACCAGGAGTTCCTATTTTCCATTATTCTGTGCAGTCAGTGTCATGCCATCTATTAGCTAGAGATAAATTAAAGCTTTATCAAAAATATTCAGTCGATGACGTTATTCGGTCTAACAATAGTAGATTTTTAATCATTATTAACTCACTTCACAAGTTAACTTTCGTCATAAATTCAACCCAATTCCAATAATTTTCACCATTAATTCATTTGAAAGTAGAATACACTACAAAAAAACTGCCAATTAGCGACGGAAAATTCCGTCGCTAATTACCTGTTTCGTCACTAATATAAATTAGCGACGCCGCGACGAACAGTCGCTAAAAGGCCAGTCGCTAATATATTAGCGACGGAATTCAAATTCAGTCGCTAAATAAATGTTTTTTTCCGTCGCTAATTTATATTCCTAATTAGTCGCCGAATTATAATAATAATATTTAGCGACTATATTTTCCGTCGCTAATTATTTTTATAATTATGGCATAATTATAATAATTTACTGTAAAATTTAGCGACGAATATTTCGTCGTTGCTGTCGCAAATCCGTCGCTAAATATTGCATAATTTAATATTTTCCTTTTATCGTTTTTTTAAATTTGCATCCTGTACACAATATAAATAATAATCTTATATTATAAAATTCATATATAATAGATACAAATGAAAATAATAATATTTTCATATATACATAATTTATAATGAATTCATTACAAATATAGTCAACAAAAAAAAACAATATATAAAATAAATTGCAGTTAAATCAAGCCATCTATTTTTTTTAACTACTTTCTAACAAAAAATGGAGCATGATAGCATCCCTGCAACAGCAAGGACTGCTTTAATTGCAATCTCAGCCAAGCTGCACTTGCATCGATTCACACTGCAAAGCAAAGAAGAAAAATCAACACAATACACAAATTGAAAAATATACGGCAACCAAACTATTTTTGAAAGTCAGCATATTTCCTCAAATATGTAAAAGTATACAGGCTCTTGGGACATCTGGCTTCCCATATAGTAACCTAATGGTGACATAAAAGAGATGACTGAACATTTGCCACACAAATACCTTTTTTTCTAGTTCTATATGTTATTCCTGAAATATATTAAAACTCAATGTCTTATGCAATGCCTTGATAATCATTCCATGCAAAAGCACGCATAACATGACACCAGGATTTCATGACAAAAACAAGTGATAATTTTTCTTCAAATTACGACCTAAAAATAAAATCAATTCTGAGTAGTAATAGAATCAACACTCCATTTAGTAATGACCAGTTTCCATTTAGTAAAACTCATCTATGCCAAGAAGAAGACTACAATAGAATCAACACCCTTATAAGTTTCCATTTAATTGAGATTTGAAGTGGTAAAATTCATAAACTATGATAAAGGCCTTAAAAAAAATAATTAACTCATAAGAAAGCTTAATTGCAGAAAATGTCTTGATATTTTGTGTTACAAAGGCCAAATAAGAAAGGCTTACTCTGGATCCAATGCATAATTACATTGCACAGCATAATTTTCAGAAGAAGCAACATCAACATAAGCTGGACTTTTCTGTCTGCCATTTTCCTGCAGCATTATATTTGTTCAATACAAAAATATCTTAGTGAGCTGTAAAAGACCAAGACCACAAAATAGAATTCAAATCTCCAATGAAAATAATGGAAAAAATAAGTTCAGTCACTAAATAGTTATTAAATGAAGGAAAATCCACAACCAAACTGGTCAGAAATGAAGAGAAAATAGGAATTTGCTTGGCGACCGTGAACAGTAACTCGTATGGCAGCAGGTAGCTTGAAAGAAACAGAGAAGGGAGAAATGTCCAGCAAAGATAATGGTAACTAAGAGGATGAAGTTGGGCACATAGACAAAAATTATTATGAAACATGTCCAAAACAGGTACTGATGGTCTGTACTTAGCAATCAACCTAACAAATATTATTAACCAAATGCTAATATGCTCAACCTATGTAAAATGTAAACATCTATACTATGAAATCAATTCATTAGAGGCTGAGAAAAAACTGAACATGCAAACAAAAGACAAATTAAAACATCTAAAAAGAGGCAAATTAAAAAAGAAGCAAATTACAGATAGGTAATCACCTCATGCAATGCATAGTTATTTAGGAATTAGTGATCAATATTAGTGTTGTGCAAAAATAATTAATCTGGAACGCTCCATATTAATTTGCTAACAAGTTAACTTTCAGCATGCACTATGGAATAGCACAGAAGTTGCACCCGGATGCTATTGATAATCTAAACTAACAAACTTAGCAGGTTGTCCCTAATTCTAACCTAATTCTGAATGAAGGGCAATTCAAAGTCTGCCAATATAATCTCACAACATGTTTTCTTAGCTTTCCTCCCTAAAGAGGATGTTTCAACATACTTAAACTGGTCCGCATGTGTAACAGCATATTTAGTTCATGCATGTGTTCAAGCTCCTCATCAGTCACCGAACATCGCATGAAATGAGAATCTGAGTTTGGCCAGGAATGAGTTAAGTAAACTTACTGGCTGAAGGGTGTGAGATGTGAGAATCTGAACTTGGCCGTTCTTATCAAGCAATGGTTTCCCTGACTTGTCCCTCTTCACCATGTCTTCAGCATTGCCATGATCTGCAGTGACAATATATATCTACATATATATGCATACACACCCCATTAGTTAAGAATTTAAGCAAAAATGGTAAATAATAGCTGTTTAAAATAATTCCCAAATACAAAATAGAAAAAAAAAACTTCTTACTTTGATATCCAAAACTATATCTTTGTTTAAGAAATTAATGTTCATTATGGAAGCAGATTTTAATTAAATCTTCTCCATTAATTCATAAGGTAAGTTCTCTTAACCCCCTATTTGTGAGATCTAGTGGAAGATTTAAGGATTATGATAGAAATTAAATCTAGGGATTTAATTTGAATTTAGGGGATTTACTTTGCTGCATGGATTTTGATAGGATATTCATAAAGGTTTTATCATCTTCATTTCAGGTAAAGTCTCTACTCCTACAATTATCAGTTTAGCAACAATTCACAGTAAGTAATTCTGTTTTGCTCCTTAATGTAGAAGGCATACTAACATTATGACATGTAAAAACTTCAAGAAAAAGAGGAACTTACATCCTCCACTACAACATCAAAATGGCCAAATCCAGCTTCGATATTATACTTGTCAATTCCATAATCTATTTATATTATATAATTAAAACCAGAAAGAGAATATGAAAAGGCCAAAAATTACATGTTAAATAGCTACATAAACCTAAGAATGTATAAACTAAAACAAAGCAAACCATATATATAAGTGAATGATTAAAGGAAAACAACTCACTGTAAGTAAGTTTAGATTAACAGTGAAGTTAGATTCTTCAAGTCCATAGCTAAGAAAAGCATTCATATATCTCTCTTCTAGTATGTCATGTTTCCTTAACAGCTTCATTCCCAAACATTCGGTGTAAAATCTGCACATTAACCATGTCACTTTAGAAATGACATTTCTTTTATCTATGCCACTAAGATGTGGGCTGTCACCTATGAAAAAGGCCATTGTTGCTCACCTTGATGCTCTTAGCTATTCGCTTGAGATGCAGTTCCAATTTTAATCCTTCATAAGTCTGGTTTAATTATATCAAAAAGAAACTATAGACATATCTATAATTACAAGCATTTCAAACAAATCAAAAAACATTACAGTGATTGCTATAAAATACACATTTATTTTATCAATTATAAGGAAATAAAAAGATGAGAAAATAGTTGAGACTTAGACCATTTTATTAACGTGTAGATCATCGGTAGGAAGATATATGCTTAGATCATCCAAGCTATCGCATCATGGATGCTCAATCCATGCTCATTAGCCAAATGCAATAGGCATATGAAGCACAAGTGTGGAGAAATGTCCTTTACATTTGATGCAGCATTACACTCAATAGGAAACCTAGCCAAGAGATTCTTGAAAGATACTGTATCTTCTTGTTCCTTCTCATCAACATAAATTGTCTAAAATTAAAATTTTTCTATAGAATAGCAAACATGAAAATTACCCACTACTGTTACCAACATGATAGTAATTCTCTTTTTATCTAAGGTTGATGCAATCGGTTTTGACTTTTCTCTTGGTATTAAGCATCATAATTATTTAGCTAAAACAGACCATTGTAATTACTAATTAGTATCTTGATAACAAAAATTCCTCAACAATTAATGAGTAATTCAACAAATTAAAACTATTTTAGGCAATTAATCAACTAGATATTCATCTAATTACCATAAATTAAACTTTCCCCAAATTAGTAAAAATCCCTAGATCTAAAATTATACAAGCTTTTCTCCAATTATCACCATCATCCATTGATTAGAGGCAAGGAGAAGCTTACCCAACTCATGGAGAGGAAGCTTAGCACCAAGGGAGGCCGGAGGAGAGAGAACCGAGCTAAGGAGGAGGAGAGAAAAAGGGTTATTGCTGCTGCTGCTGCCGTGAGGAGGAGGAGGAGGAGGAGGAGGAGGAGGAGAAGAAGAAGAAGAAGAAGAAGAAGAAGAAGAAGGAGAAGAAGAAGAAAGGGGCGGTGGCTGCTGGCGGCACCGGCGAGGGAGGCGGCGGTGGTGGCCGGACCGAGCAAAGAAGAAGAAAAAGAAGGAGGAGGAGGGAGGGGCTGTCGGGTTCACTTGGGCAGAAAAATAAAGGAACCAACTGGTTCCTTAAATTAAAAGAGAAGACATTGGCCAAAACTACATAGTTTTGGTCAATGCCCAAATTAGTCCCCCAAGTTTGCTCTATTAACAAATTAACCCCAAATCTTTTCGATTCTTTTCGATAATACCCAATTTCAATTATAATTTCACCAATAATTATTTTATACTTATAATATCATCAACTATCTATATATACTTCGGGTTAAATGAAAAATAGGGGTGTTACAATTAAATTTTTCAGAATTATTTTAAATGAGATAATAAATTTTATATTATTATTTTACAAATCTTTATTTTTATTAATCTGCATAATGTAATTATAAAATAAATATAAAAATTAATTTATTATTATTATTAAAAATAAATATAACAATCTTATTCACCTTCTTCTTTTTACATATTGAACTCACTTCAAATCTCTCTCGATTCTGCTCTACTGAAAAATACATCATTGGTATAATAATCCATGTTTTAGATTAACAAAAATTCAACAACCTCTTTTTTTGCAACAAAAACTGAACTTACAGACCTTAAAAACTAATATTCACTGTTCAAAATTAACAACAAGGAGTTTTGAACATACTCACAAAAAATTAGGCCGATCTAATGTAATTATATAATAATTGTAACATTTAGTTTATTATTATTATTAAAAATTTCAATTTTCTAAACAAATAATTTAATATTTGGGGGAAATTGACAAAAATTATTATCTTTACTAAATAATTATAATATATAATAATAAAGGGTTCATATAATACTTTACTGTTAATAATATATAAAAACTCTCACAAAAAACTATTTTTTATTAGCAAAGAGATAATAAACTTAATTTTTTTAATTATATAATTTTGTATTTAAATTATTTTTTATTAGCAACAAAAACCGAACTCACAGACCTTAAAAACTAATCTTCACCATTCAAAATTAACAACAAGGAGTTTCAAACGTACACACCAAAAATTAGGCCGATCTAACGGCAAATGATTTGTCGATCATTTTCACATACAAAATTGGTCATTATGTAAAAAATCCAAAAAACAGCCTTTCTTTTTTGCAACAAAAACTGAACTTACAGATCTTAAAAACTAATCTTCACCGTTCACAATTAACAACAAGGAGTTTTGAAAGTACTCACCAAAAATCAGGCCAATCTAACGGCAAATGATTTTTCGATTGTCTTCGTATGCAAAACTGGTCATTACGTAAAAAATTCAGAAAATAACCATTTTTTTGCAACAAAAACCAAACTCACAGACCTTAAAAACTAATCTTCACCATTAAAAATTAACAACAAGAAGTTTCGAACGTACTCACCAAAAATTAGGTCGATCTAACGGTAAATAATTTTTCGATCGCCTTCACATACAAAATTGGTCATTATATAAAAAATCCATAAAATAGCCTCTTTTTTTGCAACAAAAACTGAACTTACAGATCTTAAAAACTAATCTTCACCGTCCAAAATTAACAACAAGGAGTTTTGAATGTACTCACCAAAACTCAGGCCAATCTAACGGTAAATGATTTTTCGATCGTTTTCGTATACAAAACTGGTCATTACGTAAATAATCCAGAAAACAGCATCTTTTTTGCAATAGAAATTGAATTTACAGATTTTAAAAACTAATCTTCGCCGTTCAAAATTAACAACAAGGAGTTTTGAACATACTCACAAAAAATCAGGCCAATCTAACGGCAAATGATTTTCTGATCGTTTTCGTATACAAAACTAGTCATTACGTAAAAAATCCAAAAAACAACCTCTTTTTTGCAACAAAAATTGAACTTACAAACCTTAAAAACTAATCTTTACCGTTCAAAATTAACAACAAGGAGTTTCGAACGTACTCACCAAATATCAGGCCAATCAAACGGCAAATACTTAGCCGTTGAATCTTTACTTACACTATTTCGTATAAAAGTTGTTCAATTTGTATTTGAAGATCCAACCAAACCGTAAACATGCAGATTCAAATGGACTATATATTTGGATTTATCAGATAATATCTTAACTTATTTATTAATCTTGCCATGTTTAGAATTTCAAAGCCATTTCTTCATTTTCAAATCTGTAAGTTTTCTCAGTCTTCCATACCACTCAATTAGGTAATCGCGGTAGCGAAGTTAAATGGTAAGGATGAGTTTAGATGGAGCTTTGAATATTTTGAAAAATAATAGAAATAAAATTGAAAAGTGTGTGTGTGTGTGTGTATATATATATATTAAAAAATTTATTCATTTAGAAAAATAATAGAAATTAAATTGAAGAAATTAAATTAGAAAATTTATTCATTTTGACTTGTATGAGTTTAAGTTTTGGATTGAACTCTATTATCTTATTCAACTAAATAATTTTTCATAATCATTTTAAATGAAATAATAAACTTTATATTATTATTATATAAATATTTATATTTATTATTTTTCATAATATGACTATTTAATACTTATAACAATTACTTTATTATTATTATTATTATTATTATTATTATTATTAAAATGTAATTTTTTTTAAATAAATAAGTTTATATTTGGGGATAATTGATAAAAAAATCAATAGAATTTCTAATAATTTAATATTTGATTTAAATTTTATAAAATAAAAATTAATTACAAATTTTTTTATTATTATTTTAAATGAAATAATAAATTTTATAAATATTTATTTTTATTAATCTTGAACACACAAATATATAATAATCATAACAATTAGTTTATTATTATGATTAAAAATGTAAATTTTCTAAATAAATAACATTAGATTTTGGTATAATTGGTAAAAAATTATTACCAACTTATAAAATAATTTATAATTTTCTATTATAAAAGAAATAATTCATTTTATATGGTCTATATTAAAATTACTTGAAATTATACATAAATCATGGGAGTGAAATTTAAAAACTTATTTTTTAATTTATTTGCGACGGATTAGCGACTAAATATTTCCGTCGCTAATCGTATTACAGAAACAAAATACTAATTAACGACAGAAATTTTTCCGTCGCTAAACCGTCGCAAAAAAGGCGCTAAATTTTCCCGCCAAAATTAGCGACTAAAATTTTAGTCACTAAAATTTTTGGACCTAATTTCCTGAATAAAAAATTATAAAATTTAGCGACGAAAAATATTGTCGCTAATTCCGTCGCAAAACAGGGCGCGTACTCTTCCCGCCAATAATTAGCGACTGTTTATTAATTCCGTCGCTATTTCATCGCAAAAAAATAGCAAATATCATTATCGCGACGGAAATGTAAAACAGTCGCTAATCCGTCGCAAAATTAGCGACGGAAATTATGCCGTCACAAATTGGCAGTTTTTTTGTTGTGATATTTGTTAAGCATTCATTGTGGTTGCTATAAGATAATGATTTAAAGAGTTAATTTTCGGAGCAATTTTATTTAAGACGTATCAGAGTTTTATATACACATCGTGGATCTTCTCCATCTCTGAAGGTAGCTTCAATCAATAAGCTACTGGAGCTACTCGCTGAAGTATCTCATAGGGGCCAATAAACCTCGGACTTAACTTTTCTTTCTTGCCAAATCTTAAGATTTTCTTCTATGGAGATACTTTCAAGAAAACTCTGTCTCTAACCTAAAACTCTATATCTTTTCTCTTCAGATCTGCATATGATTTCTGTCGATCCTTGGCTTCTTTCAATTTGCCTTTGATAATTCACATTTTTTCTTCTAAATCGCGAATTAAATCAGATCCTATCAATTTCTTTTCATTTAAATCATTCCAACATAGAGGAGTCTTGCATTTCCTTTCATATAAAGCCTCAAAAGGAGCCATCTTTGTACTGGATTAATAGCTATTGTTATAGGTAAATTCTATAAGAGACAAATATTTTTCCCAACTGCTACCAAACTCTAGTACACAACATCATAGCATATCTTTAAGAATTTGAATCACCTATTCTGACTGACCATCTGTCTGGGGGCGAATATTGTGCTAAAATGGAGCCTTGTACCAAGAGCTTCTTGTAGACTTTTTTAGAAATGGGAAGTAAACCTGGGATCCCTATCTGAAATGATGGATGATGGTACTCTATGAAGTCTCACTATCTCATTAATATAGATTTTCGCCAATCTGGTCAAAGGATAATCCATCCAAACTGGCATGAAATGAGCAGATTTGGTGAGTCGGTCAATAATCACCCAAATAACATCATGCTTCTTCTGAGTAACAAGTAATCCTGTGACAAAATCCATAGTTACCCTATCCCATTTCCACTCTAGTATCAAAATAGGATGAAGTAATCCTAAAGGAACCTAGTGCTCAGCCTTTACTTGCTGACATATCAGACATTTACTCACAAACTTTGTCACATCTCACTTCATTCCTGGCTACCAGTAATAAGATTTTAACTCCCGATACATCTTGTTACCTCCAGGATGCATAGCATAACTACTATGGTGTGCCTCAGTAAGGATGTTCTTCTTCAGTTTTGCCTGATCTGGAACACAGAGTCTTTTCTTATAACAAAGGCTTCTATCTTCATTCAAAGAATAGTCTCCTTCATTGCCATTCTTTAACTTATTTATAATGGTTTTTAGACGATCATCTTCTTTCTAAGCCATTTTCACTTGATACGCAAAGTCTGGTTTTAACTGCATTTCAGTCAGTAAAGCTCCATCTGATACCAAACTCAAACTAATATTCAAAGATCGAAAAGCTGCAAACATTACTGTTAGTTAATTACACTTATTAATCACTTATATCAATTCATTTGAAAACATTTATATTACCTGTCATGAATTTCTTACTAAGTGCATCAGCCACCACATTAGTCTTTCCCGGATGGTAGTTGATAAAACAATTATAGTCTTTAATCAAATCCAACCAACATCTCTGTCTGAGATTATGCTCTTTCTGGTAAGTAAATACTTCAAACTCTTGTGATCAGTATAAATATAATATCTCTCTCCATATAGATAGTGCCTCCAAATCTTCAGTACAAAAACAATAGCTGCAAGTTCCAAATCATAAGTAGGATAATTCTTCTCATGAGTCTTGAGTTGTCAAGAGGCATAAGCAATTACCTTGCCTTCCTGCATCAAAACGCAGCCTAGCCTATTTCTAGAGGCATCACTGTAGATCACAAAATCCTTGCCCGGCTCGAGTTAAGTGAGGATAGAAGCTTTTATCAGCATACTTTTAAGTTTCTCAAAGCATTCTTGACATCTGTCAGTCCACACAAATTTGATATTTTTCTATAACAGTCGAGTCAGTGGAACTGCAATAGTAGAGAACCCTTTTATAAATCTCCTGTAATACCCGACTAAATCGAGAAAACTTCTCACTTCAGTCACATTCTTAGGTGGCTTCCACTGAATAATTGCTTCAATCTTTGAAGGATCCACCTTAATGCCTTCTGCAGAAATTACATGACCTAAGAAAGATACTTCATTTAACGAGAAGTCACATTTATTAAATTTGGCATACAATTATTTTTCTCTTAGAGTCTGCAAAACAATTTGCAGATGCTTATCATGTTCCTCTGGTGTCTTGAAATATACTAGAATATCATTTATGAAAACCACCACGAACTGATCCAGATAAGGATGAAAAACTCTGTTTATCAGATCCATGAAGGCGGCCGGTGTATTTGTAAGCCCAAACGGCATGACCAAAACCTCATAATGGCCATACATAGTACGAAAAGCAGTTTTAGGCACATCTGTAGCTTTTACTCCTATCTGGTAATAACCCGATCTCAAGTCAATCTTTGAAAATACACCCCCTCCTTTCAGTTGGTCAAAAAAATCTTCAATGTGAGGAAGGGGGTATTTGTTATTTATGGTCACTTTATTCAACTGTCTGTAATCGATGCATAGCCTGAGTGTCCCATCTTTCTTTTTAACAAACAAGACTGGTGCTCCCTAGGGAGAAATACTGGGTCTGATGAATCCCTTGTCAAGCAGTTCATATAGCTGAATTTTCAATTCTTTTAACTTTGCAGGTGCCATTTTGTAAAGAGCAATGGATATGGGTGCAGTGCCTAGAGCAACATCAATAGAAAATTCTACTTCCCTGTCAGGTGGTAAACCTGGTAATTCATCAGGGAACACGTCCGAAAATTCTCTGACAGCAAACACTTCTAACACCTTTGGGCTATCTTTCTTTGCCTCGACTGCATAACACATATAGGCAAAACACCCTTTCCTGATCAATCTTTTAGTTGCAGTAGCAGATATCACATCAGAAAGAAAATAATGTCTCACACCAACCACTGTAATTTCTCGATCATCTTCAAGCTTTAAAGTGACTCCTTTTCTTTTACAATCAACAGTCACTTGATGGGAAGATAACCAATCCATCTCCAATATCACATCGAACTTGTGGAAAGGTAACTCAATAAGATTTGCCAGGAATACATGTCACTGGGCACTAATAGGACACTGTCTGTACACCTTATTTACCACTACACTATGTCTTAAAGGATTACTCACCAAGATATCCTGGTCCAAGCATGCCTCTTTCATCCCTCTATCCCGAGCTAATGCAGTATTAATAATGGAATGGGTCGAACCAGGATCAATCAATGCATGAATTGAATCAGATAATAGGAGAAATATACCTACTATCACATCTGGAGTATCCTCCTCTTCTCTGGCTCTAACAACATATGTCTGGCCTGTAAATCGCCTCTGACTCTGAGATGACTACCCAACTGGTCTAGAAGCTGATGTGATGGAGGCAGCTCCCTACCATGTCATCTCGAAGCAGAAGACCTAGTGCCTGATGCTGGAGATGCAACTGAAGCGGTCTGTGATGCTGTACAATCTTTAATCTGATGATCTCTAGACCCACATCTGAAACATGCTCCAGTCTGAAATCTGCACTCCCCATAATGAAATATAATACAAGCTACAGTTGTCCCACTATCTCTATCCCGAGGGGTACTGGCTGCTAGAGTAGTTAGAGCTCTGCCGCTTGTAGCACTACCCCGACCTCGGCCTGTTGGAATTAGAGGATGGCTCTGGGGTGTAAAAGATCCCTTTGACTTTTTACTCTGATCTCCCTTTCCACTAGACTGTTCCTGCTTTCTCTTTTGCTAAAATCTAGACTGTCTCTCAGCCTGTTCAGCCTGAATAGTCTCTAATTTAATAGCTACTTCCACCATTGCTCTCAAGGTAGGGTACTAATGGGTCCCCATAATCTGTCTGAGCTCAGTTTGCAGTCCTTTCTCAAACATCTATCGCAGCTTTGTATTTGTAGAATGACTCTCATCAAGGTAGGCACTGAGGCGCTCAAATTCGCACTCATATTCTGCCACAGATTTATTACCCTGTCTAAGCCTCCAAAAGGCATCATGCATGGTTAATTTATCCTCAGCGCCAATATATTTTAGCTCAAACTGAGACACAAAGAAATTTCAAGTCAACTGATCCACTGAGGTGTGCCTCCTAACTGAGTCCCACCAAACAAAAGTTGGTCCTTGCAACAAAAAAACTATACATTCTAACTTTTCTTCTGCTGAACTATTTGTGATTTCAAAAAGCCTCTTTATTTTAAATAACCAATCTTTAGCCTGTGATGGTTTCAAAGGATCCTTTCCAGAAAAGTCTTCAGCTCCCAGCCTTTTTAACTATTCCAAAATAGGCTTCCTTCTAGGTGAAGCTGGCTGAACCTAAACAACTGTATGGGAAGACTGAGCCTGGCCTGCTTGTAGTCATTGCTGGATATACTCGGCCATAAGATTAAGGAAGTCTGGCTGTGGGAGTGAAGGTGGCATCGCTGGAAAAGAATCCTGCTGCTGTCCAGTACCTATAGAGGCTTCACTTTTGCCATCTCCCACCTGTCTATCTCGATCAGATGACATCTTTACACTATAAAACAGAAAGGAGCAAGTACACATTAGATTTTCATGACACCTTATTACTTAAAATTGGCATGTATATATATAGGCAAATAAATTATACTTATTCCCAGTCCGATCTTAGGACCGGATAAACCGATGCTCTGATACCACAAAATGTAATACCCTTACTGTAACAGTCTTATCGGCTTAATCAATTAGTCGAAATTTTTTTTATATTTATCCAATAACAGTATTATCATGTTAACTTAACCACCACCTTATATATATAACTTTTATTAATCACTGACCTATAACTGCCCAGAATTTACTATGCATTTTACAAAATTTGGCAATATAACGGCTATATTCTTAACTAACCCCCTGAAAAAGCAGACAATAACATGGCCTTTCCGAGGCACAACAGTTTATATTTTTCCGCATAACACAACTATATACTCCATCATATAACACATGCATACTATCCATTTCCTACAAATCCTCATCAACAACTTCTATATACAATACAATACTATTATCATTACAACATTGTTCTCATAATACAAAACAAAATAGATATATATATACATGCCATAAAATAATCATCCTATTCCTTTAACATCTGTCGTCCTCTGTATACTCATGCTCCAAAATATTAGTACCTGCACGCAGTAAATTCTACGTGCTGAGCATTAAAAATGCCCAATGGTAACTAAAAATCATGGTATTTCCCTTTAAGCATATTTTCCTAATTATGTTCAATTAAGTTAATTGTTATCAGTTTTTCTCATTTAAAAGCATATTATACTATTAACAACAAATTTTCCAATTTAACTTAAAACTTTATTTAAATTTTTAGTTTAGCCCTTAAACTTTTCATTTATTCCAAAAATACCCTTTTATGCCTTTAATTACCAAAATGCCCTTTATTTTCTTATTTTCTCATTTTAATCTATTAATTGGTTTATAACTTACCAATTAATTCTGGTTTTTACTTTTTCATGTAAAATTATATTTTAATTCTTTAACTTTACAAAGTTGACTTTTTACACAGTTAGTTGACCAAATTATCATTTTATCCTTATTAATTCTCCCCTTCTTACTTTTACCTATTAAATTAATCTTTTAGAAAAAATTACAGTTTTACCCATAAACTTTTTAACACTTTTCATTTTAGTCCTTTTTCACCTTAAACTTAAAATTTAGCTTTCTTTTTACGCTTTTAACATTTTCTTATCATTATACCTCTAGTATAGACACGACAAAAAACTCTCAGACCGGATATGCGGAACGTGGATCCCATAAGGCCACAACAGAATGAGAAATGACTTTCAAAAATCATTCCTCATATAACATATGAACATATGACAATATGTATGATATATACTATGGAGATCAATGATTCAATAATAGTAAAGCAAGTCGCCATGACATGTACCTAGGTACAAATATCCCTATGGCTAGCCAATTATATCCTGAGCTAGATTTACTGTCTGACTATTTCTAAGGGCACATATTCACTTAATTTTCATCTTATTATTCAATTATTCATTCTTTACAATACTTTTCAATGCCTGTCAATACTGTACCAGTACATTATTTTTGCAGTCTATCTTCCATACACAGTCCGTGAATTATTTCACAATAATTCACCATTTTATCAATAAATTATGCAATAATTCATTATAATTTCACATTTTTCAATTAATACCTAACTAAAATTTATTCCAAAAATATTCATTTAATTCTCATATATTCTATAAAAATTTGTGGACATCAATTTTCACTTGTAATATCATTTTAAGGCTTTAATGGACTAAAATAACTCAAATTCATATTCATTCCCTAATACTTACCATTCAGCCACAACTATAACTACACCATATTATAATGCTTTAATTCATTTAACATTTCTTATAAGCATAATTAAGTTCCTATTACATGAATATAACATTAATTTCAATTATACCTTATTATATTGAAATTTTCTTAATAAACCTAAAGGAAATTCACATAAATAATAGGGAAATAAAAGGATTATTTAGTCACAAACCTTTTTCTTGTGATTATCCTTGCTTAAGCTTCCTTTTCTTTGCCTTTGGCTTTTGAGATAGGCTCTTCCTCTTGAATTCCTTCAATGGCCAAAATTTTCATCAAAATAAACTCTAATATTTTGGTCTCAAATGCTAAAATTAACAGTAAAAATGAACTCTAGGCACCCAAAACTAGCAGTAGGTACCTAGAAATCAAATTAAAATCAATAATTTCACTTACCTAAAATTGACACCTAAACTTTAACCCTTGATTTCCTTTGATTTTCTTCCTTGAATCAAAGATCAGAGGTGGCTAGGGTACTCTAGAGAGGCTGAAACCACTTCCTTAAGCTTTGATTTGGTGGAATTTGGGAGAGAATTGAAAGAGAAAGAGAGAGAAAGAATGGTGGTATGGTTCGGCCACAAGAAGAGCTAAAGGAGAGAGATGAATTTGCTGGAAAAATTTAGAGATGTAGCTCTTATATATGGCCTTCTAATGGGCCATGGGCTGGGCTTCTGAGTGGGCTTGAGCAATTTTTTATTTAAGCTCGATAATTATGCGATAAATAATCCTAATTAATTTCTCCTACTTTCCAACTCCAAATCATTTCAAATTTGATTATGTTATTCATATCACGTTAAAAATAGGGTATACTTAAAATTTCAGCCAATCGGAGTTCATTTCGGATCTGATTCAATTTTATCGATCCAATTCAAAATTATCGGTGTTACCAAAAAAATTACTTTTTGTTACCAAAATAATCTACATATTATTTTAGGCACTTATGTAATTTTTTATAATTTTTTTTGGCTTCTTTTGCTATTTTTAATAGCCAGAACGTTAAAAAATCAATTAAAACCCTAATTACCTCGATTTTCTTTCTTTTGGCTTTTGAATGCCTATTTAACCTCAAATTCACTTTAAATTTCAACCCCGGACTACCTGTGACTAATACTTTCCAATAGTCCAATAAAATATTTTTCACTTCCGGGAAAAATTTTTAGCCTGAAAATACTATTCAATATCAGAAAGTATTATTCACGATTAGCCCGACGTTGAGGCCATTACATTAGCAAACAATCAAACCAGAATATTTACTCAATCCATAAAAGTCTTAAAACATGAATGAGCTAAATTTCAAAGTCCAAACTTAAAGTTTCAAATACACTCCAAAAGTTAAATTATAGAGTATCCACAAAATATAAAGAAATTGTTTAAGATTCTAAAGTTTGACTAACATTCTAACTGAAACATAATATTTGTCTAACTCAAAATCAATAGCAAAAGGAAGTAAGATTCTTGCCAACCGAAGGATAAAAGCTGCATTAATTGAATAAAACTACTAATCTGCAAAATCAAAAGGGTAGAGCAGATATGGTTTGAGTACAATAACTCAGTAAATGATAACTACAACACACAACGGACTGAGAATAGGTAAAATTGCAGAGTAATTGAATAAAATATATTTATCAACTAAAAAAATAATAACCCACAAAATAAATTTTTTAGTAAGCAAAATAATTTTAAATAAATAAACTAACAATTCAAAATCACATATCAAAATCACGGTACAGTTTAACAGGGTGATGATACTCCACTCCACCAAAAGCCAGATAAAAGATATCCCCACCACAGATATCATGCAATGCTTCTAATGTAGATGTCAATGAAATATAATTCATGACAGCAAATTATGCTATTTTTTATTATGTGATATCTGTGGTAAAACCAAATACAGATTCAGATAACAGATTGCTCAAATAGAGTCAAATACAGATATAAATAATAACTGATCACATGTATCGGTTTGAAAATAGTTTTCACTAACAATATATAACTGATTTATTAATAATTAAAAGATTTATAAAATTTTTTAAATTATTTATAAAAATACAAGTTATAACATTCTTTCCCCCTAAACAGAAAATTCGTTCCTGAATTTCTAATCAAAAGATTAAAAGATACTAACCTGAGTTAATAAATAGCCGAGAATACCTAACTTGTATATCAAAATCGACTTTCCATGTAGCTTTACTATTCCTACGATGTTGCCACAAAACTTTGATCAAAGGAATCTTTTTTTTTTATCAAAACTTCCTAATCTAATGCTAGTTGCTCCTTTTAAGGAAATCCTCATTAAACTTAATGATCTATGGTTAAAAAATATGAGAAGAATCTAGAATATACTAAAGGTTGAATATTGGATGTGGATGAGATAAGTTAGGTAGAAGAGCCAAGTGATATGCAGCTGCAACAAACTTTTAAGAATTTCTAAATGTATAATATGGCAAGAACTCAATTTCCCTTTCTGCCAAATCTCATAACATCTTTTATAGGTGAAACTTTCAAAAACACTAGATCACCAACCATAAATGTAACATCCAATACCTGGACCATAAAACAAGCCAAATATTGGATGCTACACGATGATCTAAAGATGCCTAAAAACTAAATTACAAAATTTCTTTTAACTTATCTTATGGATTGAACTGTCACCATACAATTTATGCCAAAAATTGGATAGGATTTTCCCTGTTTGGGTCATATTTCCTTTCATTAAAAAAGACCAAACACTTCTAATAGGTATCCTAATCACACCAACCATAAATCAATTCAAACTCCAACAAAATTACAAACTCCATCCTCTATATATTACTAAGTCATAATACAGCTCAATCCATCTTATAAACATGTCATAAATAGATCAATTTATATATGTATACACAAAATGATTTAAAACTTCTCATAACTTAAATTACATGTCTCCAATTTTTTTTTTGAATATACACACCAAACCTAAGAGAGAATCCAAGATATACAATAAACAATTATTTTGGTACATCCTTCTCTTCAGTCTTGATATGACTTCAGTTTGATACAGATCCACTGGACTAATCTTTCTATAGCATGCGTAATGTCTCTTAGGTCTTACTAAACATTTCTAATTTGGTTATCTTAGATTGAAGCCGTTTGATTTCTTATAGTCTATTTTCCATAAAAAAAAATCTATAAGACTCATTCTTCTTTCCCATAGCTAACCATGTTGTATCTCCTGATTATATACTCTTATTAAATGGCTTTTATAGTCATATTCTAAGTTACTATAATCCACTAGGTATAACTTCATAATTATTTACATACATCGGTATAAGTCAAAACATGATATTAACCATATATTCAATTTTCATCCTTACAATCTCACTAGATTTAGGTAAGCAATAAGGGATTATTGAAAGTGATATAGACAATGATCAAATGAAAAAAGAAGCTGGAAAGAAGGCGAAAAGAAAGAGATTAAACAAGAAAACTATGAAGGATGAAATAGAATTAGATTAGTTTTTTCAAGTTATTGTTCATACAAATATTTTGTAATTAATTTTTATATATATACATTTTTTTGAATTTTTGTTTTATATTTTAAATTTTACTAAAAATTCATTACTGCATTTAGTTTATACACATAACTTGTTTCATTCAATTCTTGAAAAAGCTAATGAAGTGTATTATTTAAAAACCTAATACACTGTATTTTAAGTTATGCACAAAAGTTATTATGTTCTTTTTTCAAAGCCAATAATAAATTGTACTAATTAAAATCTAATATACTATATTCAGTTTTTATATAGTTTAATATAGTTTATTATGTTTTGCTTAAAAAATAATACAATATATTTCATTTAAGTACAAAAGTTATTACATTATATTTTTCACAACCTAATAAAGTTTGTTGTTTAAAATGTGATAAATGTTTTCAATTTTTTTTAAATTGTATTGAGTTTTGGTCAAAAGCTAATACACTGTATTCAGTTTTTACAAATTATAATACAGTGTATTGATTTTTATCAAAAACTAATATTCTATATTTAGTTCATGTACAAAAGCTAATACACTCTATTAAGTTCTTATAAAGTTTAATAAAGTGTATTGAATTTTGTCAAAAAATAATACATTGTATTTATTTCAGGTATAAAAATTAATACACTATATTCAGATTTTATAAAGTTTAATACAGTGTATTGAATTTTGTTAAAAGTTAATACCATATATTTAGTTCATGTACAAAAAGTTAATACATTATATTCAATTTTCATAATGTCTAATACAGCGTATTGAGTTTTTTCAAAAACTAATACATTGTATTAGTTATGTACAAAAGTTAAAACCTTGTATTAAGTTTTTATAAATTATAATACAATGCATTGAATTTTATCAAAAGCTAATAAACTCTATTTAATTAATGTACAAAAGTTAATATACTCTATTAAGTTTTTATAAAGTTTAATAAAATGTATTGAGTTTTGTCAAAAAATAATCCACTGTATTTATTTCATGTACAAAAGTTATTATATTGTATTCAATTTTTATAAAGTTTAATACAATGTATTGAGATTTCTTAAAAGCCAATATACTGTATTTAGTTTATATACAAAAAGTTAATACACTGTATTTAGTTTTTATAATGTCTAATACAATTTATCGAGTTTTACTAAAAGTTAATACACTGTATTTAGTTAATGTACAAAAGTCAATATATTGTATTGAGTTTTTATAATGTATAATACAGTGTATTGAGTTTTTTCAAAAGCTAATACATTTTATTTAGTTAACGTACAAAAGTTAATACATTGTATTGAGTTTTTATAATATATAATACATTGTATTAAGTTTTGTCAAAAGCTAATACACTATATTTAGTTCATCTACAAAAGTTAATACATTCATTTTTTTAAAAGATAATAAACTATGGTAACTAAAATGTAATACGTGTACTAAATTTTATGAGAGGTTAATAAACTGTGTTCAGTTTTTATAAATTATAATACAATGTATTGATTTTTTGAAAAAAGCTAATACATTATTTTAATTCTCATATAAAAGTATAATGTATGCAGTGTTACTAAAAAATCAACACATTTAGTTGATGCACTACAGTTAATACATGCCTTTTTTTGAAGTTTATAATTTATTTTTTCTAAAATATAATACAGTGTATCTAGTTGTTGAATATAATTGAATGCAAATTTACATATTGAATTGAAATGAATATTCAAAATTCTGAATCTTTTAGTTTTTTGGAATATCTCTACATATTTTTCTATTGTGGTAATGTTTTTCACTTTTTCCACACTTTATTATTTTTTAGTTTCTTAACTTACTTTGATTGTTCTCTTTTTTTGTCTACCAGATCTCACTCTTCCACTTGGAGCTAATACAACTTCTGTCTGAACACTTATAAGTATGTTCCATGTAGATTGATCTAGTTTGGAATAATAATTTCTTTATATGTTGTTATCATTGTATCTTTGGTGTATTATAGTAAGCAGTATGCATAAGGATCCGAATTCATATCTCTTATTACTGCTAATGTATGAGGATAAGGTATTTCATCTAGTTGGAATCAGTTGCATGTATATGTTTTTTCCTCAAAATTCATCATATATATGTTTTGAAAATGATAAACAGTAAATTAAACATCGCTTGATGGCTTCACCTGCATTAATATATAATGCATTTAGTTTACTAAGATGTATTGAGTTTTTCTCAACATATAATACCTTGTATTAAGTTTTTATAAAGTATAATACAATGTATTGAGTTTTGTAAAAGGTCAATACATTGTATATAGTTCATGTAAAAAAGTTAATACAATGTATTCGATTTTTATAAAGTCTAATACCTTGTATTGAGTTTTTTCAAACGACAATACACTTTATTAAGTTCATGTACAAAAGTTAATATACTGTATTCAATTTTTATAAAGTTTAATGTTGCGTATTTAGTTTTTATCAAAAGCTAATACACTACATTTAGTTCAGGTATAAAAGTTAATACACTGTATTAAGTTTTTGTAAAGTCTAATACAGTGTATTGAGTTTTATCAAAAAATAATACACTATGTTTTGTAAAAACCTAATACAGTGTATTTAGTTCATGTACAAAAAATTAAAACAACATTTTTGATTTTTTATAAAGTTTAATACAGTGTATTGAGTTTTTATCAAAAGTTAATACTGTATTTAGTTTGTGTACAAAAGTTAATACACTGTATTAAATTTTTATAAAGTATAATACAGTTTATTGAGCTTTGTAAAAAAATGTATTGTTTTGATTTTTGTAAAAAGATAATATACTATATTTAGTTTACGTACAAAAATTAAATCAATTTTTTAAATTGTTTTACAAAGTATAATATAGTGTATTGAGTTTTGTTAAAAGCTAATACATTATATTTAGTTCATGTACAAAAGCCAATACAATGTATTACACTTTAGTAAATCCTAATACATTGTATTAGATATTATACTATACAATACACTATTTTTATATTTGAAACATAATATATTAACTTTCATGCATAAGTAAAACAAAATGTGATACTAAATATAAAGTTTTTATATTTCAGGTTTAAGCAGCATACCTTCATTTTTAGTGAAAAAATGTAATTTTTGTGCAGATTGTCTTCATTGTCTTTGAGTAGTGTTATGAAAGTTGTTGATGCTAGGTCTCTATTAATGCAACTCCATTCTTGGATTAAAGCACGCATGTACTCAAGTAACGATACAATTGGTAAATCTCTTGCTTCTTTTATTGCTGCATTTATAGACTAAGTAATATTTAATGTCATGGTTGAAAATAGATTGCTCATATAGTATAAGCTTGATCATTTTTCATGCCTAATTTCTTGTAGGTATAGTCTAATACGTGCATCAACCTTGTCTAGCTCTTTCATGTTAAATTAAAAATCTTTTTCTGTAAATGATGTAATTGTCGCAAATAACATTGCTTTAATTTTTTTTTTGTATTTTTCTTGAATCTAGCTTTAAGGTTGTTCAACAGATGATAAACACATATACAGTGACTAACGTCTAGATATACCTTCTTCACAACACTATTTATACTCTTATGTCTATTTGATATGATGCATATTTTAGGTCTTAATCATATGTCTATCTAAATTTTACAAAAAATCATTTTCAAGATGCATCATTTTCTAAATAGACTATGAAGTACGTGAACAAAAATATTTTACTAGCTACATTTTGTGTTGATGCTGTGATCATTGTGCCCTTATATGTTGATTTCAAAAAGGTATCATTAATAACTACTAATGGCCTATACTGTTCCTAGCCTTTAATAGATGCTCCTCGAGCTATGAAAACATAATGGAATGAATTATCTTCTTGGGTAATTAGATCCGCAATAGATCTACTATTGTTGTTTTTTAACATATATAAGTATCTAGGAAAAAAGTTAATAGGAATTGAATGGCTTACCTTTTATATTTTGCAAATCCCTTTCTTTGGATTTTGAAGCCTTTAAGTAATTTATATTGATTTCATAATCATTTTGCATGTCGCATATTGTGCCAGTTGGAGTATATATAATCTTCACATTCATATATTTATTCTTAACAGTATCATCAATCAAGGTTGATATGGCATGCCTCTTGTTACTTAATCTTATTTCAACATTGTAGGTATGATCTGATATGAAATTTATAATTTTAAACATTTGTGTGTCCTATTTCTTTGATGCTTTCAATTTCCAGTAGTAATTGTCATCTACATAGCAAATGAATTATCTTCTAAAACACAATTTCTGCACCTTAAATTGAAAATTATACTTTATTTCAAAAAAAAAACTAATAGATTTTCTGAGTGTCTTTATCTTTTTAAGTTTGTCTCACTTCAATTTCATCTTGCATATCATTACTGATGATTCCAAAATAGGGATCTTCATCTTGTCCTTGAATATTTTTGTTGTTACTAATTAATTCATGAAATGTATTTTTGCTCAAATTGCTCACATATTCCATTAAGCTTGTATTAGTATCATTAAACTGTAAATCTTTGTCAATCAAGGTACTGGATGCTCCTTTCTCACTTTCAATTATAGTAACTTCATTTGATATTATGTTTGAGAAATCCCCTAAAGTAGAAATAAAAAGATTCAATTAAAAAAATAAAAAAGCTAATACATTATATTTAGTGTTTTGAGTATTGGTCAAAATCTAATACACTGCATTTAGTTCATGTTCAAAATTTAACACATTGTATTCATTTTTTATAAAGTCTAATACAATATATTGAGTTTTTATCAAAACCTAATGCACTGTATTTAGTTTATGTACAAAAATTAATACACTATAATAAAATACTCATTTCTTAATACATTATATTAAGTTTTAACAATCTAAATACATTGAATTATGTTATTGTAAAACTCAATATAATGTATTAAGTTTTAACAAACATAATACATTTTACCAAGTTATAAAAAAATTGAATACAAAGTATTGAGTTATAAAAAACTTAATACATTATATTAAATTATGACGAAATTGGATAATGTATTAAGTTTCACCAAAACTGAAAAATAAATACAATTAATTCACTTATGAAAAATAAATAGTTTTTATTATTTTTACTTGTGACAAAAATGAATACATTTTTTTAGTTATAAGCAAACTGAACAAAATGTATTAAGTTGTAACAATAATTAATCCTAAGTATTAAAACAAAAAAATATAAGTGCATTGTCTTAAATTATGACATTATATAAATATACTCCATTCAAATATTGAATAAATGAATCAAGAATGGAATTGAAAAATTAAAAATATTTTTGATATCTTACCTAAGATAACATTTTGTAGAACTGCGATACACAGAGGATATGTTATGAAATCTGATTTTTAGTGGTGGATATCTTTGTTTTAGTTTGTACTTTATATCAAGGATGTCATATTTTACATTTATACTTAATCGGTGTCTAGCAAGTGTATTAGATAAACTAATAATATAGGAAAAATACAATTATAACCCCAAAAATTGAACCCAAGGAAAAATATGTAAATGCTTAAGAATTGTAGATTTTTAGCATGAAAACTGTGTATAAAAAATGAAAGAAATTCCAAGTTTTATAGAGATGAAGAATTAACTAAACTACAACAGAACTTAAACAACTTAAAGTAATGAAAATAAATAGAAACTTAAGCAAATAAATCTAAACTTAAAAAAAAACAAATAATGAAAATAGGTAAAAATCAATAATAAAGACAACTTCTACTAAAGGATTATCCACCTTAACTAATATTGCAATGACTCGGTTTCAAAAGAATACAAGTGATTATGAAAAATCAGAAATAAAATCAGATATCTTAGTCAATAATATCACTCTAAGCATTCGATCTTCTTATTAGAAATAATTCAACACTTAGCATAAAAATTCAGTTTATGAACTCCTAAACATTTCGTTAAACTCTTTTTCAAGTAAACTTAACTTCAATCTATTTTTAGTTTCACTTTTCTTAGTCTTAATTCACCTTTACCAACAAATAATTATCTCTAATTCAGAATATAATCATGCATCAATATGAATAAATTAACCCAATAACATGCATATCATATATCTTACTTAAATTCAATAATCAACCATTCATTAAATAAATCAATCATCAATTTAATAAAATCAAAGATAAGAATTCGCTCAAAAAATAAGAAATAATCAAACTTGCATTAAATTAAAGCTCAAACTAAGTCATCACAATAAAAGTTTAAGGATTCAAGTATCCTTTAGTAAAAGTAAAGAAACTACTCACACTTCATCTCAAAAACTATAGAAAAAAATAAAAAGAAATACGATACACATAGAACCCTTCAGCTACTCTTGAAGTCTTCTTCAAATCTTCAATTGTAGCCTCCAAACACTAAGTGAAGAACTAAGATAAAACTTAAAGAAAATTCGTAATTCAAAAGATCTCTCTTTTTTTGGTGTTTAGGTCTACATTTAAGGCTTGTAAAGAAGGAATTTTGGTGGCTTCAGACTTCCTATTTCAGCAACACGGAAGAATTTAATCATGTTTCAAAGTCTCTGACTTAGTATAGTGATAAACTCTTTCTACCAAGTAAATTTTCCCTATCCGATGTCCTTTAACTTGCTCAATAGAGTGAAAAACTCCTCCATCGAGAAGCCTTTCTTCTCATTTTCCTCTTTAGGTGGCTCAATAGAGGGAGAAATCCCTCCACCAAGTGGCCTTCCTTCTATGCTTATTCCTTCAATGCCTGCCTTAGTAGAGGGAGAAATACCTCCACCGAGTGGCTAGGCTTTAGACTAACATGACAATTCTTGGCTCCATATAATCCTTCAAGTGTTGAATTTACACTTTTACCCTTGTTATTTTACTTTTTCTTCAATTACAAACCTAAAAGCATCAAATTAACCAATTAAGCTCATAAAATGCTAACTTAATAAATTAAACACTAAATTAGCATAATAAGCACATTAAAAATACACTAATAATATAATATAAATCATACTTATCAATACTCATTTGTCTTGATATAATTTCCAATAGTTGTTGGAAGTTGCAAGTTGATGGAAGTAAAATCCCTTACACTTTGAAATTCTCATATTCTTAATTCACATTCTAGTGCCCTTAATGTTGAATTAATATTGCCATCATGTCCAAATTGTTATTATGTCAAACTTTTTTGTACATCAATGTTAAGTAAATTAAAAATAATTTTAACAAAATATTTAAATTGAACTCAGAAAAGTAAATACAATCTAACATAGTACACTATATTAAATTTTTTTATTAAAGTTTAAAATTATGAATATCTAAGCAATTTAATTACATTGTATTCTCTTTAACAAGACCTAATACACTATATAAACTTTTGTTCAAAATAAATACAGTGTATTAAGTTTTGTTAAAACTGAATATACTGTATTAATTTAATAAAACATAAAACAATATGCTCAATTTTTGCTTAAAACTTAAAAATATGAATATCTAACCAATTTAATTACATTTTATTCTCATTAATAAAACCTATTGCACTATATTCACTTCTCGCTTAAACTCAATACAGTTTATTGATTTTTGCTAAAACTTATAATATATTGAGTTTAATAAAAACTAATACACTATATTCAATTTTTTCTAAAACCTTAAAATTATGAATATCTAAGCAATTTAATTACATTATATTATCTTTAATAAAATATAATATACTATATTCATTTTTACTCAAACTAAATACAGTGTATTGAGTTTTGCCAAAATTGAATACATTGTATTAAGTTTAATAAAACTTAATACACTATATTTAATTTTTGCTTAAAGTATAAATTATGAATTTCTAAGCAATTTAATTACATTGTATCATGTTTAATAAAACCTAATACACTATATTCTCGAAAACTCAATATACTGCATTTAGTTTAATAAAAGCTAATACACTATATTCAATTTTTGATTAAAGTTTAAAATTATGAATATCTAAAAAAATTAATTAAATTTTTTTATCTTCAATAAAGCCTAATACTTCACTTTTTACTTAAACTAAATACGGTGTATTGATTTTTGCCAAAATTTAATAGACTATATTGAGTTAATAAAACTTAATATACTATATTCAATTTTTTCTTAAAACTTAAATTTATGAATACCTAAGCAATTTAATTACATTTTATTCTCTTTAATAAAATCTAATACACTATATTCACTTCTTGTTCAAACTAAATATAGTGTATTGAGCTTTGCAAAAACTTAATACACTATATTAAGTTTTATAAAATTTAATACACTATATTTAATTTTTGCTTAAAGCTTAAAATTGTGAATATCTAAGCAATTTAATTACATTGTATTCTCTTTAATAAAATATAACACACTATATTCACTTTTTTTCTCAAACTAAATATAATGTATTGAGTTTTGCCAAAACTTAATATATTGTATTGAGTTTTATTAAATTCAATATACTATATTCAATTTTTTTTCTTAAAGCTTAAAATTATGAATATCTATGAAATTTAATTACATTGCATCCTCTTTAATAAAACTAATACACTATATTCACTTCTTGCTTAAACTAAATACAGTGTTTTGAGTTTTGCAAAAATTTAATGCACTGTATTGATTTTAATAAAACCTAATACACTACATTCAGTTTTTTCTTAAAGGTTAAAACTATAAATATCTAAAACTAATACACTATATTCACTTCTTGCTTAAACTAAATACAGTGTTTTGAGTTTTGCAAAAATTTAATGCACTGTATTGATTTTAATAAAACCTAATACATTACATTCAATTTTTTCTTAAAGCTTAAAACTATAAATATCTAAACAATTTAATTACATTGTATTCTCTTTAATAAAATGTATACCCTGTATTCACTTCTTGCCCAAAATTAATATATTATATTGAGTTTTGATAAAACTTAATTCACTACATAGAATTTAATAAAATCTAATACACTATATTCAATTTTTGCTTAAAGCTTAAATATCTAAGCAATTTAATTACCTTGTATTCTCTTTAATAAAACCTAATACACTATATAAACTTTTTGCTCAAAATAAATACGGTGTATTAAGTTTGTCAAAACTTAATACACTATTTTGAGTTTAATAAAATCTAATACACAGTATTTAATTTTTGCTTAAAGGTTAAAAATACGAATATTTAAGTAATTTAATTACATTGCATTCAATTTTGACAAATGTAATACACTATATTCACTTTTTTTTTATCAAACTAAATATTATGAATTGAGTTTTGCCAAAATTTAATATACTATGTTGAATTTAATAAAACATAATACACTATATTCAATGTTTGCTTAATGGTTAAAATTATGAATATCTAATAAATTTAATTACATTGTATTCTCTTTAATAAAATCTAATACACTATATGGAATTTTAGATTAAAATAAATATAGTGTATTGAGTTTTGATAAAATTTAATATACTATGTTGAGCTTAATAAAATTTAATACACTATACTCAATTTTTTTTATTAAAGCTTAAAAATACAAATATCTAACCAATTTAATTATATTGTATTAATTTTTCACAAATCTAATACATTATATTTACTTTTTGCTCAAAGTAAATATAGTGTATTTTTTAAGTAAAACTTACTAAATTTTATAGCAAAATTAATCAAATATGTTCAATTTCCAATACACTTAACATATAATTTATTTGAGTTTATCAAACTGTTATTCATTCAGAAACTAACAAATTAAAAAAAGAGTTAATTAGAAAAAAATTTAAATTTTTAATTCGAAAATTGATATAAAGAGATTGCAGATTATGTATTACATATATTCAATTTAACCAAATGCTATTATTTAGAAATTTAGGTAAATAAAAGAAGAGAAGAGAATTAGCAAGAATTGTAAGTTTTGTAATCCAAAAAATAGATAAAACCAGATCACATAATAAATGTTATATATATTCAATTCAACCAAATGCTATTATTTAGAAATTCAGGTAAATAGAAGAAGAGAAGAGCATTAGCAATAATTGTAAGTTTTGTAATTCAAAAAATAGATAAAACCATATCACAAAATAAATGTTATATATATTCAATTTAACTAAATGCTATTATTTCGAAATTCAGGTAAATAGAAGAAAAGGAGAAAATTAGCAGGATTTGCAGATGTTTAGATCATAGAAAAGAGATAAAACTTACATTGATCGTAGGAAACTAAATATTTTATGAAATCAAAGTGGTGTAAAGTTATGAGGTGTGAGAAATAATCGTAGGAGAAATAATTGGCTTATGATCTATGTGAATAATCTAAATTTATGAATATCAATCGATGAGAATGATCATAATTTTAGGTTTTTGAGAGAAAAATATTTTTGAATTGTAATTATTGAAAGGAAAATTTAGAAAAATTCATTTTGGGTATATTTGAAAGAGAAAATTATTTTCATTTTTATTATTTATTTTCTAAAACACTATTTTATATATTTAAAAATTGTATCATATTTTTTTAATTATTCATATATATTATCATAATAATTTCGGTGGTGACAGCAACGAAGATGGAAGTGGCGGTTTGATGGTGGTGATGGCAGCAGTAGTGGTGACAACAACGATGGTAGGGGTAATGGTGACAGCGGCAGTGTGGTGGCAGCAGTGGCAGTAGTGTGGTGGTGGTGATGGCAGGATGGTGGTGATGGCGATGGTGATGGTGGTGTTGGTAGCAGCAGTGATGGTGGTGGTGGTAGTGACGGCTGTAACGGTGGTAGTAACGATGGTGGCAGAGGCAATGTGATGGTGGTGGCGACGGTAGTCTAGTAGTGATAGCAGCGGCGCCAGTGGCAATCTGTTAGTGGTAGTAAAGGCGATTGTGGTGGTGGTAGTGGTGATGGTGGTGGTAGTGACAATAACGGTGGTGACAGTAAAGATGGCGGCGGTGGCAAAGTCGGTGGTAGCTGGTGGCGGTAGCTGCAACGACGATATAATTATAGTGGTAGCGGTGGTGTTAATAAGGATAAAAAATTAAATTATTGACAAAAATAAAATAATAAAAATCACATTTTGAAAATTTTTAATTTTTGTTTTGATGTAAAATTACTTTTTAAAATTTTAGTAGAAATCAAAATGTAAACAAATTTATTGAACATATTTTAATTTTATTTTTAAGAAAAAAAATCAAAAATCAAAAATAAAATGATCTCACCTTTGAATTTTAGTTTTACAGTAAGCTGAAAACGTACAATACAAGAATATATATATATATATATATATATATATATATATATATATATATATATATATATATATATATATATATATATATATATTTTGTGATATTTGTGTAGAAATCCTAATAATTATAGTATAGCCAAAAATTTGGCCCACGGCCTCTTTTTGTCAAAGCGTGGCTGATTCATCGTCATATGGTTGCTCCACCAATTGCTATGTTTTTAAAGCAAATTAAGAAAAATAAATTTGCTAATTTGAATTTCAGTTGCTTTACTTCATTTCAACGTCTTTTTTCTAGCATTGACTCATCTAACCTCTCAAACCTTCTCAGTAGTTCTTTCAAATCGGGTCGAGTTGCTGATGCAGAGAAGCTGTACGAGAAATTGACGCAAAGAGACATAGTTTCATGGTCTATTGCCATTCACGGATATGCAATTAATGGATTTCCCGAAAAATCTATGAAATTATTTTCCCGAATGCGATTATCGGGTTTGGTTCCAAATTCTTTTACTCTGGTTGGAGCTCTCGTTGGCACTGCAGGCTTAAGTGACTGGATGCTAGCAAAGTCTCTCCATGGACATATAATTAAAAGTGGGTTAGCTTCTGATTTGATAGTGAGTACTGCAATGTTAGATGTTTATGGAAAATGCGGAAATGTGTTGGATTCTTATAAAGTATTTGAAGAACTAAATAATCCAAGTTTGATTGCGTGTAATGCAGTTATTGCTGGGCTTATAAATAATGGGTTTTATGGAGATGCTTTTATGCTTTTTGATGAATTCAGGAAGTTTGGTTTGGTGCCTAATGTGGCTACAATGCTGAGTCTTATGAAGGGTTGCCTTGCTTTAGAGGTGAGGATGCTATGTGAATCGGTATTTTGTTTAATTATTAAGTTGGGCCTTTCTTCAAATGTATCGGTTGATAATGCAGTTCTTAATATGTACTCAAGCTTGATGGATTTGAATGCTGCTAGTAAATTTTTTGATGCGATGGAATGTAAAGATGTTATAAGTTGGACAACAATGATGGGATTATTGGTTGACCTTGAATATGGCTATGACGTTTTAGAGCTTTTCTTCAAGATGAAGGGTAGTGGTGTCAATCTTGATATAATAGTTTTAGTGCATCTCGCCTCAGCCTGTGCAAACCTTGGAGATTTGAGGAAGGGAAGGCAAATCCATGCTCAAGCACTTATTAGTGGATTTGCTTTGCAGCTTCCTTTTGTAAACTCCATCATCACAATGTATTCAAAATGTGGGGATTTGGACTCTTCAAGAACCGTGTTTGATCAAACGCCTGAAAGGAGTCTGGTTTCATGGACTGCAGTAGTTTCTGGATACCGGCACAATGGCCACCCAAGGGAGGCATTGGATCTTGTGATTAAGGCTAGACTAGAAGAAACCTATTCTTTTGATTCAATCATGCTGGTTAGTGCTTTAGCAGCTTCCGCTGAGCTTGTTGCTTTAGAGTTTTGCAAGCAGCTCCATTGTTGCATTGTTGAATCTGGTTTCTCCCACTATAGATCAGTACAGAATAGTCTTGTATCAGCATACTCAAAATGTGGGAATGTCGATCTATCCGACATTGTGTTTAGGGAGATGGGTTCTCTTCGGGATGTAGTCTCTTGGAATGCAATCATCAGTGGCCATGGAATCAATGGCCATGGAGAAGTTGCACTTGAACTTTACCATGAGATGAGAAATGGTGGTGAAGAACCTGATAGTGCGACCTACTTGTGCATTCTAAGTGCTTGTAGCCATTCAGGATTGGTGAATGATGGTTTGATAATTTTTAATGAGATGGTAGAGGATAGTAACATAATACCTAGCCAGGAACATTATGGCTGTGTTATAGACATGCTTGTGCGAGCAGGCTGCTTTTCTGAGATGAGTGAGTTTACCAGCGAATCCTTGGAAAATGTGTGCCCGAATGTTTGGAAAGCTTTGCTTGGTGGATGTGCACTCCACGGCAATGTGAGGCTAGCAGAACTTGCTGCAAAACGCATAAAAGAAAAGAATCCTGGAGAATCAGAGCCCGCGGTGCTCCTTTCAAATGTTTTTGCATCCGTTGGAAGATTCCAAGATGCTCAATCTTTGAGACTGTCTATGGAAAACAAAGGATTTGTAAAGAATACAGGTATCAGCATTCTAAATGGGAATTGGTAGGACTGTGGTTGAAGAAAATCTTCGTTAGAAGATGAAAGAAAAGAATAATTAACCATTTGCAGGCATCCATCAAGCAAATCAAAATTAGCTGTGCAATCAGATAAGCTAGAGCATCGACAAGTGGAAGATTCTTTTTAGCACAATAGATGAAGCGTCATTAGAAACCAATCTCAAAGATAACATGCTGCTAAGATTTCAGTAATTCCAAGTTTCAGATGTCTCTGCGTATGTTTATGTGGAACGTACTGCATGCTATGTGTTAAAAAGGATGAAAGTTATAAGGAATAATGGAATGAATGTATTGTGAATTTGTAAATTAGAAAATGTTTGGCAAGTTGATGGCGAAGAGTGCTTTACTAGACGGAAAAAAAAAAAAACACAAAGATGACTGATATGCAAGCACCACGTGTGCAGATTTGGTGATCGATTGTAGCATATTATTTTTAAACAAAAGACTGCTTTAAAGTTTAAAGCAAATAAATCCCAATGCTTTAAAGCTATCTATCTTGAAAATTGAAATTATTGCTTTCGAACTATAAAAAAAAGTAGTGAAAAGTAAGACTCCAGCTTGACTAATTCAAAGCAAGTAGAGTATGATAATATAAAAATAGCATTGCGTATATAAACTTCTTGAGTTTGTACATACGACCATGCGTAGGAAACTATTGCAAACTAAAAACAAAAATAAATCACACTAAACCATCCTCAAAACCAGCTCCTCTTGGCGCTAACTGCTAATCCTAACCAGGCAGCCAATTAAGGGAGAAAAACGACAAACACACAATAAGAGCCATCAAGAGCTTTGAAAACTATGCTTAGCAATTCCGCACTTATTCTGTCAGTGCCACCTCACTCTCCTGACTTTTTTCCACATGTTACTACTTACGACGACTTAAAAACTGTTTTTTTTTTCTTAAAACAAAACAAAACCACCTTCCCACCGCCACCTGTTTCGATCAAAACGACAACTTGATCGAATTTAAACTCCCTACTTTTTACAACGGATCTATTTGAGTCACCACAATGGGGCTCCGAACCGCATGTTTCCCATCGGACCACGAAATTGATCCAAACACAGCACCCGAATCATCCATCACCAGATTTCGGGTATCCGCCGCTATAGTCACAACAAAGCTCCGCTTCTTGACTGCCTGTGTGAAACCCAATTTTGTTGGTTTAACCGTCACCGTCACTCCCTTCGGAGCTTCAATTATTGCTCGATAAACTGCGTCAGCTGGACCCACATTAGTCACTGTTCTGATAAATGCTTTGCTGGTTCTACCGGCTGATGAAGAAGTTGGAAACAAGGCAGCAATTGATGGATAGTTAAGATTTCCAGGCAAAGGCCTTTTCGCCGGACAATTAACCGGTGATCGAGTAATCACCTGAATTGCTTTTGGGCTGTATCCAATACCACACAAGAAGTTCACATAATCATTGTCAGTGACATCATAAACAAGCCCGGGATCCATAGCACGTTGAAGATTGACATGCCCTGCACCAAGATCATAAGGGGTAGCTGGTTTTCCAGTGGCCTCATCGATCATGGGATGGTTCACATTATCAACGGCGTTAGCAGTTGTCATCATTGCCGACCTGATTGCCGCAGGACTCCAATCTGGGTGTGCAGATTTAAGCAAGGCCGCTGCCCCACTTACATGAGGGCACGCCATTGAAGTTCCGGACAGAATGTTGAACTCTGTTCTTCTTGAATCCGAATCGAGCCCTGTCGGACCAACGGCATCAGTCCAAGCCGCAAGAATGTTGACTCCAGGAGCAATCAAATCCGGCTTCAGAATCTCCGGGTTCAAGCCGTTTGGCCCTCTACCAGAAAATGAGGCCAGAACGGGAGCTGGTTTGATCCCAATTACAGTGCCCTTAAAATCAATAGTAGCAGTTGGATTTGGGGTTGATGAAATATATTTCTTAACAGCATCACCCTCATAAGAACCAACAGCACAAGCAGGAATTAGATGAGCATCACCAACAAGGCCTTCACCGTTTGAAATTCCATTAGCAAGAATCATCCCCACGCCACCAGCTTTTTTCACAACTAACCCTTTAGCCACTCTTGGGCTGCTGCCACGATCACAAATTACAATTTTACCTCTAACCATAACAGGATCTAGGGCATTTTCCATGCATAAAGAAGCAGAGAGAACCCCTGATTTACCTGGATAAACCAGAGCATACATTTTACCATTCAATGGAACTCCAGAGTAAAGCGATACACCTGATAATCTATGACCATTGCCAAGTACAATATCTGCTGGGAAATTTCTATCAATTGTTCCTGCACCAACAGTGACAACCCAAGGTGCAAGGTTTGTCACTGACATTATATTTGGTCCATCATTACCGCCTGAAGATGACACAAACACCCCTCTGGATGCTGCTCCATAAGCTCCTATTGCTATAGGATCAAGATAATAAGGCGCCGAAATTCCATCACCACCGCCTATGGAGATAGATATAACATCCACTCCGTCGTTAACCGCCGCATCAAATGCAGCTAAAATGTCGGAATCGAAACACCCCGCGTTCTTCCAACACACTTTATAAACTGCCAAACGCGCTTTTGGAGCCACGCCTTTCGCAATCCCCGCTGCGTAACCTTCCATGCTCGCACGGAATGAGTGCCTTCCGGCCGCAGTAGACGCTGTGTGGGTCCCATGACCATCCGCATCTCTCGGTGATTTGAACTCGATTGTTTCGTTTATTCCAGTTATCGGCCCTGCTGATCTCGCCGCCGCATCATGACCTTTGAGGAAATAACGAGCGCCGATTAACTTCTTGTTACAATTTCTGGTGGTGAATTTCACTCCAGCCTCGCAAATGCCTTTCCATTTTGCCGGCACGGGACCGAGATTCACATCTGAGAAGCTCCGGCGCTCCGGCCATATTCCGGTGTCGAACACTCCAACAATTACATCGGATCCGTAATCGGAGTCCGACCAAAGCCCCTGCTGATTCCGAAGGCCTAGAAACTGAGGGGAGCGAGTAGTGTAAAGTTCCCGGCGGCGGTCCTCTAAAACGGAGAGAACAGAAGGGTGTTGGCTGAGAAAAGAAGCGTGGTCAGGGGTTACAGCAGCAGAGAAGCCATGGAAAACGGTGTCGTAGACATGCAGAATTTGAAGTGGGTCTGCGAACTCAGAAGTGTACCAGTGGTAATGAGAGGGGAAAATGGAGGGCTTAGATTGATAGTCGACTCGGAAGATGAAGGTCTTGACCGTCTGATTAGCCGAAAGAATTGAAACGGGGAAATTACAGAGGAAGGAAAAGAGGAGTAGAAGTAAGGTAAGAGAAGCCATGAGAGAGTAGCAGATAGCGAAGTGAAGCAAGTGCGTTGTTGTGACTCGTGAGTGACCGACAGTTATAACATAGATTTTCTATTTTAGTTTTTTTTTTTTTTAATTCTGATCTTTCTTGGTATAATTATTTTAATTAAAAAAATAATCGGGATGATAATATTTTGTACAATGGGGCCTGCTGAGTCAGCCCTATATTTGCGGGGAGCTGGAAATATGTAAAAAACGATGTCGTTTTGAAGTTATTATGCACGGACTGAGATTATGAGTCAAGATCATGTTCTCTAAAATGATAAATAGGGATAAGAGAGAGAAAAATAAAAAGTAAAAAGCCAAAGAATTAAAAATCAAGAGCATGAATGGTGGTTGAATTGCTTTTAGGAATAGAACGAAAGGACACAATAATTTTGAGTATGGTTTGCTGTTGGACACCATGATGAATGATTGCCGTTGGATTAGTGGGGATCAAATGCTGGCTGTAAAATGAAAAATAAATGTTTAGAATCCTTTACTTTAAGAGAAAAGGGGTGATAGAACCTTGTTTGAGGTACTAAACTGCTTAGGTATATAATAAAAATATTTCTAACTCTGTGAACTGTCCGGTTCGATTCAATAATTGAATTAAAATAATCAAAAATTAAATTTTTAATATTATTATAAATCGAACCAAATTTATAGAATAACTGAATTTAAATTAAATTGAAATTTTCTGTCGGTTTGGTTCGGTTAACCAAAAAACTGAAAATTAAAACTATTTAAAAAAAATAAAAAAATTGTGTTTAAAAATTATAAATCATAATATATTAAAGCAAAAATATCTAAATTGTACAAAATAAAATTTTAAATTAAAGATAAAATCCCAAAATATATAATAAATAATACAATAAAATCATTAAATAAATTTTTTTATTTAATCAATTTTTAATTTAATCGTCAAAATTTTAAATTATCATATAAAAAATAGATATTAATAATTAATAAATGTACTCATATAATTTACAACTCAAAATAAGATAATTTACATGTATAATATAATTATTCAATTAAAAAATTAATATATATATATATATATATAATTTCGGTTAAATTTTTCTGCGATTTTTCTTTTAAAAACTGAACCGAAACGAAAAACCAAAAATTTTTAAAGTTCAAAACCAAAACCAAATCAAAAAATCCAAAAAAAGTGAATTAAATTAAAAAATCGATCGATTTATTTCAATTTGAACCGAAATTTGTCCACTCTTATTTCTAGCGATATTAAAATATTCATGATATAATTATAACTGTACGAAAATATTGCTAAGATTAACTATCATTATTTCTGAATTAACAGCACTAGAAGTATCCATACACAGATATTTCAACGTAAATTATTCTTAAAAAAAAAAATTAAAGGCATTTCAATACTTTAAAAAATACATTAAGGCATTTTAGCATTGTGATAAAAATACTAGGAGTACTATGGTATCCCTGGACAGACGTTAAGGGCATTTTTATATCTCAAAAAAGTATTAAATTATTTTTTATATAAAAGTCTTATTTAATTTTTTCAGATATAATTTATTTTTCAAAAATACTCTTAAATTTTTTTTCAAAGGTAAAATGTCTCGAATATTTTTTTTTTCAAATAACTAAAATTTTTTTAATATTTTTTTCAAAGTATTAAAATATAATAACATTTTCCTTAAAGTATTAAAATATTTCTAAATTTTATTTAGATAAAAGAAATATATGGGATACTGGCATGAATATTTTGCCATGCATCAATTTCATCAATTCATAATTGACAATAATTTGACCTAAAGATATTTAATATCTTTTTTATTAATTTTATGGGTATTTTTGTAGCAAAATTATTGCATGTACATTTTTAGCATTTATGAATACAATGTAAAGAGCATTTTACTATTTTTTCAATAATAATAATAATGATAATTAGGAATAAGTATGGACCGATTAAACGGTCCATGAGCAAAAAAAATTAACTACTTCATTAATATCGATTTTCTATAAACACTAAGCAATTCATCAATTTTGTTCTTTTTTGTTTGTTTAACTAATATTTTTCAATTAGCTATTAAAATTTATAACATAAAATTATAAAAAAAATTAGATAAAATTCAATTCAATTTCAAATGTGCAAAATAATTCAAAAAAATACAAAACAAACATAATTTACTAGCAAAAATTCAAATTTAATATAGCTAATATTATAAAATAAATTTGATATTTATTGAAAATTAACATACTTGATTTTAATTCATATAAAATTTTGAATAATATTAAATGTTAAAATATAAACTATAAAATATAATTAAATGCTATTAAGTAAAATATGAATATCAATTTATGATAAAAAAATAACATATATAACATTTAATCAATTACTTAATATAAATATTATTGTATAATTAAAAAATGACATAATATAAATTTGGTTTAAAGTATTATATAAATTTTATAGAAAACTATAAAAAATTAAGATATAAAAATAAAAATATAATTTAAATATATTTTATTTATTATTTTATGTAAGTTTTATAGAAAAATAAAAAAATAAAATTTTTAAGGTATATATATATATATATATATATATATATATATATATATATATATATATATATATATATATATATATATATATATATATATGAATCGATTAACAGTGAACTAACGATTAATCGGTATCTAAAAATTAAAATATTAATAAAAAATTAAAAATATAAAAATTAAAAATTATAATTAAATATATCGAATTGATTAATAAAAAAATCGATTTGATTTCAAATCGTATTTATAATTAATTATATTTTTGATTTTTTTTCTATCTAATGGCAATGGTAACTGCCTATACAGTGGAAGTATATATTTTAGTTTCTTTATTTCAAAGTTAGTTGGCGTCATCCATTTGACCCCCTCGCATTTGTATTTCGGAAACCACATTTGCCAAAAATATCTTTCCATATTCAACCGCACCTCATGTGTGATATTATTCAAAAAAGGAAATCTTTCGTGCTAAATAGGCCAATGCATGTGGCTCGAATCCGGCCAGAAGTAAGCGACTCCGGTGCGCCTATTAAATAATTGCTCTACAGTCTCATTAAAAACAGAGACTTACCTAAGCTTCATTCCTTTCTTCTCAAAATATGCAATTTGCTTTTCTTCGTTAATGTCCGACAATGCAAGTTAATTGTCACTCATTTTCAAAATCATGGTTTAAAATAATTTTTAACTTTTTTTAATAAAATAAATTGTAAATAGAACGATAAAAATCCAAATACATAAAAATTAGTATCAATTTAATTCAAAATAATTAGAAAATAAATAAATAAAAATAAATAGAAATTTTATAAATTAAGAATAAAAAATATAGAATTAAAATAATAAAATGAAAAATGAAATAAATAAATTAAAATGAAATAAAGAAATTAAAAATGAAACTTCAATTAAAAGCATTCGCGGCATAAAATTTAACTTTTACTGATCACGAATGATTGTGTGAGCAGCATACATCGAAAGCACTAGTGCTATATACCTGTTAGGGATATATAGCATCTTGGAAAAAAGAAATATTATTTTTTTCATATATGCTTGACCCTAGATTGCCTTCTCATATTTATTATTTTAACTCATGATCTCGCAAAATAATTTTCGTATTTACTATTATGTTCTACTCATAGAAGTTATAATAGGTATATCGATAAACCATAAAACTATTGAATGTGATAAAAAAAAGTTATATTTTTCTCTTATTATATGCCATCCGTTATATTCCAGCTCGTTTTTCTAGGTAGATATGCTAAGCCAAATCATTCCATAGACCTTTTGGAGACTAACTAAGCTAGCCATACTGAAGCATACTTCAGGGATAAGTTAAGGGTTCTAAGGGTTGATAACTAATAGGATCTCACACTAAGAAAAATTGAAATCGTTTACTTGTTAAATTCCCATCCTTTGATCATATAAACACACATGGCATGAAACATGTGTTATGATGTTATTTCCTTCCCTCAAAAGAGTGCATATCTCTCAAAATGTATATAATACCATGCAGAAGTGTAAGGTTGCGACGCACCAAAACATCCAACTTTAATCTACCTACAGTTAATAGCAGTTACGTTTTAATTCACTATGGGATCACACATAATCAAAATTTAGATCTTAATACAAAGCATACAACCTCTTGTAACTTTTGCAAGATGACACATTTATTTTGAATAGACTCTTAAGTTTTACCATATGTTCAAATTTTGCCTCATCTTACTCTTTGTCAACTTATTAGCAAAACTAAGGTAAATACTTGTGTGAATAGGTTACTTCTCTATCCAACATGCTCAGTTTTATAATTAATAATAATAAATATTCACACACATGTATTGCTAATAATGAACTTAATTATTATTTATAAATAATAATGTTAAGGGATTACATAAGAGAACTGTACAAATTAAATCCTATGCAAGCCTTGAGATCTAATGTGTGTCTTTAACACATCTCTCGTTATAGGTTTAGTCAATGGATCTGCTATCATATCTTACGTGGAAACATTCACTTATCCTTGTGATGCAATATATATATATATATATATATATATATATATATATATATATATATATATATATATATATATATATATATATATATATATATATATATATATATATATATATATATATATATATATATATAATGTATAGTTAAGAATTTATCCCTTAGCGTATGCCCTGATGCCAATTGATGTGGAACCCCAGCCTATATGCCAAACTAGAATGCCAACATACCATAGTATTTGAACATATACAAGAATTAAATCCCCAATCTAAAGAACCCCCAAACAACATATGAATGGAAACGCTTATGATAGATTGATTAAAACAAAAAGAAATAGAATCAAGCATACATAATCATGCAATCCTGCTTAAGTCTAAATCTTCATGCAAAAGTAAGAATTAATAACATTAACTCTCACAAAGTTGGCAAAGCCAAGAGAAATAATCTCCATTAATCAAAATAATCAATTACTCTATATTCTTCTCTGTAACAAAGTTTCAACCGTTTAAATAGCAAAGAAAAAGACTTATATTGAAATAAAACTTCCTAAACAACTAAAATAAGAGATAATAAAAAACTAGGTTTATCAAATCCTTATATGTGTTTTATTAATCAAAAAGGAAAGAAGCATACTCAAACTAAACTTCTAAAACAACTAAAATAGGAAATAACTAATAAAACTGGAAGTAATAAAACTCTATTGAAATTGGGCTTTTAAGCACTAAGAAGAGTGGAAATCCGCTCCACCGAGTGGGCATTCTTCATATAGTCACTCGGTGGAGTGAGATTTCACTCCACGGAGTGTGAGCTTGCTGCCTTGCTTACCTAACTCTGTAGAGTGAGATTCCACTCCACGGAATGAGATTTCACTCCACTGAATGGATGGCTCCTGGACTAAACAAATAAAAAAAATCATCATTTTTTTCCTCTTGCTTCACTTGAACTTCTCTTAAACGCTGATTTCTTCAAGTAAACACATATTACAAGGATTAAAACTTAAACTTGTTTTCAAAATCCACTTTAGTTTTTTTTCTCCTCTTGAACTTGCCATTGTGCATGTACGTGCTCACATCATCCCCTCCCTCTTCAGAAAATATTCATCCTCAAATCTTCATCTTGTTTAAATTGGGAATTAAAACTCGAAGAATGAATACATCTTCATAAATGATCTTCTGGATGGATGGAAATATTATGAATACTTTTTCAAAATAGAACTCATCATGTTCCTGCAAGTTAACAAAGAAATTAGGCAAATCATGGTTAGACTTAAATGCATCGATATGGTTTTGATTTCCTTCACTTTTTCACGTGCAACTCATCCTCCTTAAACAATAGAGGAAAAATTGTATCTTATAGATCATCCAGATCAACTAAACAAATTTCTTCTTTCTCACTCAAACAATCAATAACATGGGTATTTTTAGTTATTTTTTCACCACTTACAAATTCATCTTCAAAGAAAACTATATCTATAGGACCCTCTTCAGGTTCACAAATTATTTCTTCTAAGATAGCTTCCTCTTTCTTTCTTTTCTCTTTTTCCAATCGACTTTTAAACCATTATTTAATTTGTAATTCTATATTATTAAGGTCTTGCCTTAACAACTTCACACTTTCCTCGATTTCATTCAATATTTCCTGATTTGAATGTCATTTTGACTTGTAATAGGACATCTTCATATTCACTCGTGTTTATCTCTCACTCTCAAAGGATGTCTCACAATTGCACTTCAAAAATAGACCTAAACAAACATGCAATTCACAAGTTTTTATACTATAATCAATAACGGGAATCAAATATATTTTTTTCTACAATCAAGCAAATGGAAACAATGAACTCAAATTTAAAGGATAATTAAGATCAGATGAAGACTATATGCTAGATCTGAAATTTAACACAAAGATAAATAATAATTTATCTTAATCTAAGCTCTGATACCAAATGATGTGGAAATCGAAAAAATAAAGAAACAAGATATAATGGATAGTTAAGAATTTATCCCTTAGCTTATGCCCTGATACCAATTGATGTGGAACCCCAGCCTATATGCCAAATTAGAATGCCAACATACCATAGTATTTGAACATATACAAGAATTAAATCCCTAATCTAAAGAACCCCCAAATAATATATTAATGGAAACGATTATGATAGATTGATTAAAACAAAAAGAAATATAATCAAGCATACATAACCATGCAATCCTGCTTAAGTCTAATTCTTCATGCAATAGTAAGAATCAATAACATTAACTCTCACAAAGTTGGCAAAGCCAAGAGAAATAATCTCCATTAATCAAAATAATCAATTACTCTATATTCTTCTTTGTAACAAATTTTCAACTTTTTAAATAGCAAAGAAAAAGACTTATATTGAAATAAAAATTCTTAAACAACTAAAACAGGAGATAATAAAAAAAACTAGGTTTATCAAACACTTACATTTGTTTAATTAATCAAAAAGAAAAGAAACATACTCAAACTAAACTTGTAAAACAACTAAAATAGAAAATAACTAATAAAACTGAAAGTAATAAAACTCTATCAAAACTGGGCTCTTAAGCATTAAATTCACTACACCGAGTGGGCATTCTTCATATAGTCACTCGGTGGAGTGAGATTTCACTCCACGGAGTGTGAGCTTACTGCCTTGCTTGCCTAACTCTATAGGGTGAGATTTCACTCCACGGAGTGGATGGCTCATGGACTAAACAAATAAAAAAATAATCATTTTTTTCTTCTTACTTCACTTAAACTTCTCTTAAACTTTTATTTCTTTAAGTAAACACAAATTACAAGGATTAAAACTTAAACTTGTTTTCAAAATCCACTTTAGTTTTTCTCTCCTCTTGAACTTGCCATGATGCTTGGATATGTTCACATCATCCTTTCCCTCTTCAGAAAAGATTCATCCTCGAATCTTCATCTTGTTTAAATTGGGAATTGAAACTCGAGGAATGAATACATCTTCATAAATAATCTTCTGGATGGATGGAAATATTATGAATACTTTTTCAGAATAGAACTTATCATGTTCCTGCAAGTTAATAAAGAAATTAGGCAAATCATGGTTAGACTTAAATACATCGATATGGTTTTGATTTCCTTCACTTTCCATGTGCAACTCATCATCCTTAAGCAATAGAGGAAAATTTATATCTTGCAAATCATCCATCTTAACTAAATGAATTTCTTTATTCTTACTCAAAAATCAATAACATCTGTATTTTTAGTTATTTCTTCATCACTTACAACTTTATCTTCAAAGAAAACTATATCTATAGGACCCTCTTCAGGTTTATAAATTATTTCTTCAAAGATAGCTTCCTCTTTCTTTCTCTTCTATTTTTCCAATCGACTTTTGAACCCTTATTTAATTTGCAATTCTATATTATTAAGGTCTTGCCTCAACAACTTCACACTTTCCTCTATCCCATTCAATTCTTTCTAATTTGAATGTCATTTTGACTTGTAATAGGACATCCTCACATTCACTTGTGTTTATCTCTCACTCTCAAAGGATGTCTCATAATTTCACTTCAGAAATAAACTTAAACAAAGATGCAGTTCATAAGATTTTTTTATACTATAATTAATAATGGGAATCAAAGATTTTTTTTTTACAATCAAGCAAATGGAAAGAACGAACTTAAATTTAAAGGATAGTTAAGATTAGATGAAGAATAGATGCTAGATCTGAAAGATAACATAAAGATAAATAAGAATTTATCTTAATCTAAACTTTAATACCAAATGATGTGAAAATCGAAAAAATAAAGAAACAAGATATAATAGATAGTTAAGAATTTATCCCTTAGCTTATACTCTAATACCAATTGATGTTAAACCCCAGCCTATATGTCAACTAAAATGCCAACATACCATAGTATTTGAACATATACAAGAATTAAATGACCAATATAAAGAATCCCCAAACAATATATGAATGGAAACGTTCATGATAGATTGATTAAAATAAAAAGAAATAGAATCAAGCATACATAACCATGCAATCATGCTTAAGTCTAATTCTTCATGAAATAGTAAGAATCAATAACATTAACTCTCACAAAGTTGGCAAAGCGAAGAGAAATAATCTCCATTAATCAGAATAATCAATTACTCTATATTCTTCTCTGTAGCAAATTTTCAATCGTTTAAATAGCAAAGAAAAAGACTTATATTGAAATAAAACTTCCTAAACAGCTAAAATAGGAGATAATCAAAAAATAAGTTTATCAAACCCTTACATTCATTTAATTAATCGAAAAGAAACATACTCAAACTAAACTTCTAAAACAACAAAAATAGGAAATAATTAATAAAACTGGAAGTAATGAAACTTTGTCAAAACTGGGCTTTTAAGCACTAGGGAGAGTAGAAATCCACTTCACCGAGTAGGCATTCTTCATATAGTCACTCGGTGGAGTGAGATTTTACTCCACTGAGTGTGAGTTTGTTGTCTTGCTTGCCTAACTCTATAGAGTGAGATTCCACTCCACGGAGTGGATGGCTCCTGGACTAAGCAAAAAAAATCATCATTTTTTTTCTTCTTGCTTCACTTGAACTTCTCTTAAAATTATGAAACTTTAAAATTTTTATGTAAGAATTGACGATTGATTATAACTATAGATGTCACTGGCTCCTCTAAAGTAGTTACTCTTAAATGATCCATATATCTCTTTAGCCAAATTGCTTCTTATATTGTAGCTGAGGAAGTTATGAATTTAGCTTCCATTGTTGACAAGGCTATACAATTTCTCTTCTTGCTAATCCATGAGATGGCACTTTTGCCAAACAAGAATATAAATCCTGAAGTGGATTTCCTCTCATCCACATCTGTTCTTAGTTACCATTTGTATATTCTTTTAATTGTAGATTTTTACCTTAATAATAAAAAGAATATTCTGTTGTACCTTTAAGGTATCTAAGTATCCTCTTGATTGCTTTCCAATATGCTTTACCTGGATTTGACTAATATCTATTTACTATGCCTACTACATAGCATATATCATATTTTTTACACAGCATTGCATATATTAGACAATCCATGGCAGCGATATATGGAACATTCCTCATGCATTTCATTTCTTTTGGCATCCCAGGATATATACTTTTGCTAAGAAACTGATTTTTGGAAATGGAGTTATTAATATGTTTATAATTTTGCATATTAAACCTTTCAAGGACTTTGTTGATGTGAATCTCTTGTGAAAGAGACAATAACCTTCTCAAATGATATCTTAAAATCTTAACTCTAAGAATGTAATATGCTTGACCCATATCTTGTATCTTAAAGTTGAAAGATAACGAACCTTTGATTTCATTTACGTATTCTTTATCATGTCCAGCTATCAGTATGTCATCTTCATAAAACATCAAAATGATAAATTTATTTTTAGAGCTTTTGTAATAAACACATAGTCTTTATCAATCATGTTGAACCTATTTGACATAATTATTTCATAAAATCTCAAATACCATTATCTTAAAGACTATTTAAGGATATAGATTGATCTTTTAAATTGGCAAATCTTATATTTGCTGCCTTTATAATGAAACCTATAGGTTGTTTTATGTAAATTTATTCATCTAATCCTCTATTGAGGGGAGCAGTATTCATACCCATTTTTATATAGCTTTAGGTCCAAACCAGCCACTATGCCCAAAATTAACCTTATGGATGTAAATCTTACAATAGGTGAGAAAAGTCTTCTCATAGTTAATCCTTTAATGTTGTGTAAACCGCTTAATGACTAGCCCAACCTTGTATCTTTTGACACTCCCATCAGCTTTTCACTTTACCTTGAGAATCTATTTATTCCCAATTGATTTGTGTCCTTTTGGTAGATTAACTGATTTCCATACATGGTTTGATCTCATAGATGTCATTTTTTTCTTCTACTAATTTAATCCATTTTTCCTTAGGTGGTCGTGAAAGAGCCTGTTATATATTTTTAGGCTCTTTTTCATCTTTTAAGGAAACTTAAAAGGCCTCATTCGAGCCTTTAATCTCAAATCGTCCTTTTTAATAAACATATCTCATATATTCATCATAATTTAGAATGCATTATGATAACCTAAATAATATCTTATTAGGAATGGAATATACCTATGGGAATTTAATAATTGATGAATAATGAATCTAATAATTAATGTTGAATTGGGGATATAGTCAGTATTAATGGAATTGCCAGAGGGTAATTTGATAATTTATTTTAAATGAGATATAAATACATGAATTAAGCATAAGGCGTGGATTAATGTGATAATGAAGTTTTAATTTCATATATTATGTAAATAAGAGAATTGATGGGAGAGAAAAAGGCAATTAACCAAGGTATAAAGTAATAGCCAATGGGATTTAAGCAAGTGTGCTTCTAGAATGAGCAAGAAAATGAAAGAAAAAGGGAAGCTAAAGTGGTCGGCCAACTGGAGGACATAAAATATATAATTTCTTGTCCCTTTTGCACCCTATTTTTTCCATTGCTCTCATTAGATGATCATGGAAAGAGAATAAAAATTAAGAGCATTGTAAATTGATTAAAGTAAGGAAGTTCATATATTTAAGTAGGAAATTAATTTCCTCCTCTCCTTACCTCCATCCAAGTTCTTGAACAATATACATATGCTTAGGATTGAAGCTCTATTTGTTTATTCTTTGATTTATTTGTGGTAGAAGCTAAAGTTTAGAGAAAAGAGGGGACTCAAAGCTTTTGGAGTGATTTTTGCAAGATTTAAAGGTATGTGAACCTCTTTACCTTGATTCCTATTATAATTTATGTATTAGATATCTAAATATGATTTTTAAAATTATCTTAATGGTAGATAAAAGAATTAAAGTTGGTTTATGTGTGGGAGATTGATTTACTCTTTGAAATGATAACTAGCTTAGACTCTGGTTTTAGTTCACCTGAAATAGTTAAAGTGTTTTGACCATAATCTAGCCTGTAGACCTTAAAATTAAATAATTCTAGTGCCATGGAAACCTTAAGACATATTTCTCCAACTTTTATGAATAACTCTGGAGCTAATTCTTCCCTTAGAATGCTTAAAAATGACCTAAGATTTTAAAGTCTGATGTTGGCCCTATCTTGGACCAGCTTGTAGTATTTTTGTGATATCTCTTGATTTATAAGTTTAATTGGCTCGCTTTTTTATGATATGGAAACTATAGACATAGGGTAATAAAAATCCAAAAGACCATTTGGTTTAAATCCGGCCAGAACAAGGTTAAAAATGTAGATCAAAATTGGATTCTAGTGAGTGAGTGTGCTGTCGACTCAACACCATTGTGCCAACTAGGGATGGGGTTGGCACTTATAGCCTCTCACTCGGCATATACCCAAACTTTTCACTTTTGTTTTTAAAACATTAGTCTTTTAATCCCAGGCATTCGATGTGATTAAAGGAATGCATTAGGACAAAGAAAACCTACAAATATGAAACAACTTAAGATGAAATATAACAAAGTTGAAATAAAAAAAATGTAAGCACAAAACTAAAAAAAGGTAAATATAATTATATTGAAAAGCTATGCAATTTTGCATCCTAACAATGATATTGTTTCATGTGTATCTAGTATGCGATGGTTGTGAAGCAATATATGCCCATATTTCTATATATGTTATGTTTTAGTGTAAGCATGGCCTGCTAGAGTTTGAGTAGAGGGTAAATAGGCATGCCTAGAAGGGTTACAACTACTATTTTGTTAAACATTTTTGTGTATTTTGTTAAAGGCTATACCTTTTTTGTTAGAGACAATATCTCTTCTATTTTTTTATTCTGATGATTTTTGATTTAGAGATAATGCCTCTTCTATATAGATACTAATGGTATCTTTCACTTTGTTACCTATTACCCGCTTCTTAAAATAATAGTGCACTACAAGAAAAATCCAAAATCCAGACGAAAAATTTTTTGTTGCTAATTACCGACGAAAAAATATTTTTCGTAGGGAAAGTTGTTGGAAAAAATATGTATTACGACGGTATAAAATTTTGTCGTAAATAATGGGGGGAAATTTTCTAGACAAAATTTACCGATGGAAATTAGTGACGGATTCATAAAATTTCATCTTTAAATTGGGGCCAATATTACGTGGCTAATTTATACATGAAATTTACCGGCAATATATTTAATCCATCGATAATTCACCTACGAAATTTAATTATCTTATGTAATTCCCTACATAATCATTTATCCGTTGGTAAATTACCGATGGAAAATTATTCCATCGATAATTTACCTATGAAAAATGAATTCTTTCGGTAAATTTATACTTTTTCAAAACTGTGTCATTTTGGCCTTTAATTTATTTCTCTATCCCTTGCCTGCTCTAGAAGCCAAAATATGATTTCCTTTCTTCTTTCTATTTTTCTTTTTCTTCCTTTATAATTTCTCTTTTTCATCCCGATCGTGGATTGAACTTCGTTGCACTGCCGATGTGGTTTGAGCTTTACCGCACTGTCGTCTTCGCCTCCACCTGAGCTGCCGTCATTGCCTCCACCTGAGCTGCCATCGTCGCCTACACCTAAGTAGCCACAGATGCCTTTGCCCTATGCAACCACTCTCTCACTGATGCTGGTTGCTTTTCATCTCATAATGCCTAGGTAAGTCCTATTTAACCCTTTAATCTTTGTTTTGTGATGGAAAATTGAAGAAAGAATGAGGAGAAATAGATTTAAGGATTTTGGTAAAATTGGGGGTTTAATATTTAGATCTAGCGATTTTGAAATTAATTAATAAAGGAATTAGTTAATCATATATTTTTTTTCAAGTTTTACTGATTAAGTAGTTAATTACTTAGTTAATCAAATATATTTTATCTTTGTACTCAATTTTATCATTTGTTATTCTATTCTATTTGTGATGGAAAATTGAAGAAAGAGTGAGGAGAAATAGATGGTATGTGTCGTGGTCAAAAGGTTAGATGTTCAGCTGTTGGGATTGAGGTACAGAATATATGCGACAAGTGAAAAATTCAGGTATTCTTTTGATATAATTTGGAGATCTCTCTGTTAGATCCTCTGATTGAAATACTCCTATTTCCATTAACAAATATTTTTGTTAACATTTTAAGTGTATTGTTGCTAAGATGGAATATTTGACAATTTGGAGTAATTACTCATTCCTTTTGTCCATCTTCTCCCTTTCCTTAGATCTTAAATAAGTTCAATAGTGGATTTTCTTTAATGGAATTATCCATTTGATAATGTTTTGATGATGGCAATATATTGCTAATTCAAAATAATTTTTTTGTTATCAGGGCGCTATATATTCAGATTCTTCTGGAAAATGTGCATCTATGAATGAGAAGATTATAAAAAATTTATTTGCTCAAAAGGTGAGATCCATTAATATTTTCTTATGTGAATAGGTCTTTTGTCATTGGAGGTCTTATCTTGAAACTGCTGATGAATTGTTCAGTTTACAAGTTAAGTTTGTCTAGAATTAATATATCGATTCTTATGTCTATAAATTTTTCGTTGTTTGTCTTTTTGGTTCCATCATATATTTCATTTCAAAGTTTATTGCCAGATAAATACTTTCATTTGGCACTCCTTAAATATATTTAATATAACACTATTAACATTATTCTATTCAATTTCTTTATAATTTAGAGCTAATGAGTCTAAATGATTTAATTCATATTTAGTTACTTGCCATTTAACCCTTCACAAAAAAAAAAAATTCTTGCTTTCAAAAAATATTGCAACCTATTTAATGTTATTTTGGAAAATGAGTTCATAGTTGGCTGTCTATTTAATAGATTTCCCATTTTTCTATTTACGTTATATAGAATAAAATGCAGAACTGTGAAGTTTCTATGTCATCACATTTGGAGAACTATGCAATAAATGATGATTGCTTCTGGTTCATGTTGTTATTATCTCCCATGCCAATAATTTAATTCAATTGAATGAATTGTACTAATGTTGATTACCATAATATTTTAGACACTGCATACATTTATGTAGCTAGTATGCAAGTAGATTGATTGGTAGATGAATGAAATACACATGTATATGTTCATTCACATGTTAATCGGTTTCAATCTTTTGGTATTTGTTAACAAACACATGTTAATGGGTTTCAATCTGTTGGTATTTGTTAATCTCACACATCAGACTAGTTATAATGACTTGGATGATCAGCTTTAGAAATTTATGTTCATTTAGTAGGCATAGTTTCTAGGTCATTTTCTCTATATGCACAATTTTGGGTTTCATTGTTAATGGATGCAGAACACAAGGGCTGTTATTTTATGGAATTGCTCAACAGAGATATTATTTTTATTTTTATTTGTGTGTGGTCTTTTTCTCTGCAAAATTCGATTTGTTCTTTATTTTTGCTCTATTTTTATTTGTTTTCTTGGATGGGAATCTCTTTTTCTTGTGTTTAATGGTGGGTCAGGTTCGTATTTAAGAATCTTTGTACTGTAATTGAGTTTCATTGATCGTCACTTTTATTTACTTATACAGGCTTTTGATCGTCATTTTTATTTACTTATACAAGCTTGCAACATTAGAAAACTTCCTCCACCAAGTAATATCACTGGTTCAATTTAAATATTTGTCATTTTGATTTTGATTGTCATAGTAACTTATTAATTTGGTGTTTTATTCCATGTTCTCATCAGGCTGATCTCTTAAGGCAAAAAACTCTGCAGCAAATGCATCGAATTCTGACATTTAACACCACAAAGACGAGATGGCATCACTATAACTATTATATGATAGCTCAGTTTGTTGATTTTTTTTATTCTATCATCAGGTTGTTGATTTTTTTTTGTTCTATCATCTACCAACTGTTAGCAGCGTGAGCTCTACGAAAGAAAATGCAAGCAAGAGTGGGCAGGATCTTATACCAAGGCATGAATTCTGGGAGATATATAAAATTTTCTCTGATTTTTACATTTGTTTTCTCTGATGGCAGGTAAGTTCTAAATATTTAGTGGTCAATTAATTTGTTATCAGGTAGATATGGATTTCCTTTTTATTGATTGTTAAATGGTATTTGTATATTGATTTCTTACTAAATAAGCTAATGTTGTACTCATATCTTGCTATCATCTAATTGTTTTATGTTTGTTGTTAATGGCATATGACTTATTAACATTTGGCATTGATTTTGATATAAAAACCATAGTAATAAGTTCAAAGACTAATAACAATAATAATAACAACAAAGTAAAAAAATAAATAAATAACTATATAGTATTAATATTATAATTTATACTTAGATGTATTAAAATTTATAGCTGTATTGATTTATATCTATTATGTTCTATTTTTTTAAATTGTTTGACCTTTTCATATTCCAGTAAAATTTGGTAAAGGCTTTAGCAATTGTCTTGGTTTATTTCAAATTATATTTTACATGATTCTCAAATTAAGTAGCCAAGAATTAATTTCTTCTTAATTATTTCAGTGTCTAACAATATATTTTTATTTTGGTTATTTAAATATTGTAGCTCGATTGACTGGAATTATTTTGTGCAATTATTGTAAGTAGTCATTATTATGCATAGTTAACCTGTACTAATCTTTATGCCTAGCAAGATAGCTTTTTTTATGTGCAGATGTTAGAACTTGGTTGAAGTGCAAGTTAGAGTCGGGACAACTACAGTCGACCTATGTAGAAAGTTAGAATTTAAGTTTTCTATTTATTTTGGCATCTAATTATAATACATATGAAGGCCTTTGTAAATGTCATTTCATGGGGGGGGGATATAAGATCTACCTAAAGATAGTCAAGAATTTTTGCATTTTAACTAACGTGTTCTATGGGTTGGTTTTGGCATCCATGTACCCTTCTAAAGGGTATTAGGGTGTTACAATTTAGCGGCATCAGAGCTTAGGTTTAGGCAATTCTGCCTTAAATTGAGCTTTAGTAATTTGTATATGTAAAAGTCAATTATGTTGTTGCCCTACAATGGTTATCTTGATCCTAATGTAATTGGTAATATAGAAGGTTTTATAGAGATGTTTAAAGAAAGAGGTTGCCAATAATCTTATCAATTTAAACTTTTTCTTCCATTTCTAATATGCTTCTTATTTAAAGATGTAGTATTTCTTATTTTTTAAATGGAACTCTATTCAAGATGATCCATACTATGTCACTAGTTATGTGGTGTTTGGTTTTGATAATGTTTAATATTTTGGTTAATTTGATTTAAAGGTGAATTATGTTAGATAAAGTAGTTGGACCATATAATACATTATAAATTGTTAAGAATACATGCTTTTAATTGATAATAATATATGTGTCCTCAGTGATTCTAATTTCACTATGGAATATAAGATTATGAAATATGAGTAATTAGCATTTTAGTCCAAAGACATGCTATAACTTGATATGCGAAGATCATCTTATCAGGAATTAGAAAAGGAACTTGTAGTTAAAGATGAGTTCACAGAATTGTCAGCTTGAGAAAATGATTTAACTCTAGTAATAGATTGGTTTGATAAACATTATACTAATAAGGATCATGATTTTCTAAGCTAGTTACTTATGAAGTCTGGATTTTATAAGTTCAATATCCTATGGAACTTGGCTTAGATTACTATTTAGAGTAATCTCAATATTGTACGGTAGTAAGTTACCATGAAGAGATACATAATTCTATTAGCTTTTGTACAAAATTGTAATAGGATAAAGTGAAAGTTTTAATATGTTTCTTTGAGAAATTGTCAAGTTACTCATTATTGTTATTTTGCAAACCTCCTTGAATTTATAGTACTATGCGAGGCAATGTTAGTTGAGTTAACAGAAAAAAAGATTTAATGTTTCATATTTCTGAATACGGGTTTTATATAGATCAACAAGTTAAATTTGGTGTTATACTCTATCCTGTTTATTATAATTTAATTAGATACTTTAATGGATATAAGAGGATATGGTTATAGATTTAAATTTTGGTTTTATTCATCATTAAGAAAGGTAATACGGTTTAACCAATAACTGACAGGCTTATATGCTTTGATGATAGGCCTTTCTCATTTGAATCTGATAGCAATTCTTGAGTTATGTAAGGATTCTAATGAAAAAATTCAGATAGTTTTGGTTATTTGTATACTATACAAATACTTGCTTTCCAAAGGAATTGCTTGTGATAAAAGATTATTGGCAGTTTATTTAAGTATTGTTATAATATTGTACGAGACTTTGTATGTTGAAAAATATTCTGTAGAACTTTGAGGTGAAGAGTAAAGTTTAAATGGCTGATGTTCAAATGATACTATCATGAAATTCTAAAAGAAAATGATATAGAATATATGCCATTTCGTGAGTATGAATTTCAAGGATGAAATTCCCTTAAAGGGGAGAGAATTATAATAACCCAAATAATACTCTGGTAGGAATGGGATATAACTATGGGAATTTAAGAATTGATGAACAAAGAATATGATAATTAATGTTGAGTTAGGGATATAGTCGGTATTAATGGAATTACCAGAGGGTAATTCGATAATTTATTTTAAATAAGATATAAATACATGAATTAAGCATAAGGCATGGATTAATGTGAGAATGGAGTTTTAATTTCATGTAGTGTGTAAATAAGAGGATTTATGGAGGAGGAAAAGGTAGTTAACCAAGGCATAAAGTGATAGCCAATGGGATTTAAGCAAGTGTGCTACTAGAATGAGCAAGAAAATGAAAGAAAAAGGGAAGCAAAATTGGCCGGCCAATTAGAGAACACAAAATACAAAATTTCTTCTTCCTTTTGCACCTTATTTCTGCCATTACTCTCATAGGACGATCATGGGAGGAGAATAAAAAATTAAGAGCAATTTAAGTTGATTAAGGCAAGGAAGTTCATGTATTTAAGTAGGAAATTAATTTCCTCCTCTCCTTACCTCCATGTAAAATCTTGAAGAATATATGTATACTTGGGATTGAAGATTTATTTTTGTATTCTTGATTTCTTTGTGGTGGAAGCTAAAGTTAAGGGAAAAGAGGGGACTTGAAACTTTTGGAGTGATTTTTGCAAGATTTAAAGGTATGGGAACCTCTTACCTTAATTCCTATTATAATTTATGTATTAGATATCTAAATATGATTTTTGACATGATTTTGATTGTAGATAAAAGAATTGAAGTTGTTTTGCGTGTGGGAGATTGATTTACTCTTTGAAATAATAACTAGCTTAGACTCTGGTTTTGGTTCACTTGAACCAATCCGAGTTTTTTGGCCGTAACCTGGCCTATAGACTTTAAAATTGAGTAATATAGTTCTAATAAAACCTTAAGACATATTCCTTTAACTTTTATGAATAACACTAGAGCTAATTTTTCCTCTAGGATGCTTAAAAATGACCTAAGATTTTAAAGTCTGCTGCTAGCCCTATTTTGGACCAGCTTGTAGTATTTTTGTGATATCTCTTAATTTATAAGTACCATTGGATTGATTTTTTATGATATGAAAAATAGAGACATAGGATAATAAAAGTCTAGAGGACTATTTGTGTCTAAATCTTGCTGAAATAAGGTTAAAAATGCATATCAAAGTTGGGTTCTGGTGAGTGGGTGTGCTGTCGATTCGACACCATTGTGCCGACTAGGGCTTAGGTCGGCACCTATAGCCTTTATCACGAGTTAGCATAGGTGTGATGACTTAGAATAGACCCAGAATCTCCTCTTTTGTACTTAAAACATTTTTCTTTTATTCCTATGCATTCGATGTGCTTAAAGGTATGCATTAGGACAAAGTGAACCTACAAATACAAAACAACTAAAGATGAAACATAACAAAGTTGAAATATAACAAATGCAAGCACAAAACTAAGTAAAGGTAAACATAAATATACTGAAGAGCTATGCAATTTTGCATCCTAACAATGATTTTGTTTCATGTTATCTAGTAGGCGATGGTTATAAAGCAATATATACCCATGTTTCTAGATATGTTATGTTTTAGTATAAGCATAACCTACTAGAGTTTGAGAAGAGGGTAAATAGGCATGCCTAGAAAGGTTGCTATTGCTGTTTTGTTAGACACTTCTATATCTTTTATGAGAGGCTATACCTCTTCTATTAGAGACCATGTCTCTTCTAATTTTTTATTCTGACAATTTCTAATTTAGAGGCAATACCTCTTCTTTAAGGATACTAATGGTATCTTTCTCTTTGTTAACCATTACCCACTTTTTAAAATAATATTGGTCAATTTTCTAGTTGTATTGATTTATATTTATTCTATTCTATTTTGTTAAATTGTTTACCTGTTCAGATTCTTGTAAAATCTGGTAAGGCTCTGACAATTATCTTGGTTTATTCCAAATTATATTATGAATGATTCTCAGATTAAGTAGCTAAGAATTAATATCTTTTTAATTATTTCAGATGTCTAACAATATATTTCTATTTTTGTTATTTAAATATTATAGCCCGGTTGGCTGAAAGTTTTTTATACGATTACTGTAAGTAGTCATTATTATGCATAGTTAACCTATACTAAGTTTTATGCTTAACACGATAGCTTTTCTTTTGTGCAAGTGTTAGAATTTGGTTGAAGTACAAGTTAGAGTTGGGAAAACTACAGTCGACCAATGTAGAAAGTTAGGATTTAAGTTTTCTATTTATTTTAACATCTAATTGTAATATCTACAAAGGTCTATTGTAAACATAATTTCATGGATTGAAGATCTACCTAAAGATAGTCAGGGATTCTACATTTTAACTAACTTGTAACACCCTATGATCAATCATAATTTCCATATTTTTTATATTATTATTAACGGTGCCACATGATTACAATTCATTCAGTATAAATTTAGGCAATATAACGGCTTATGAACCGTGTTGTCCAAACTTACAAATAGACAAAATAGCACTCCCAAAGGCAATCTCCATTTCCAACTCTCCAATAGCATATATAGCACTTCTAAAATCATCAATCTCATCATTGCAATCTAGTCATAAAATTTCATCCACACATGTTTAAAATGCACTTATATATATATATATATATTATATATATATATATATATATAATATATATATATATATATATATATATATATATATATATTCACTACTAGTTTGTAATCATAACAAACAGAATACATTCTTAATAATGTATCTAAACCTATTACATGAGTTGTCTAATCTTCGTGTCCCAATCCACGACTCATATACATGCTATTTCATTTCTTATTCTTTGCATCCTCAATACATGTCCCTGCGCGACAGTCAAACAACCACGCGTTAAGCAACATTATTGCCTAGTGGTGGATACAACTACACAAAATTTCATTTAAAATAATTTATTTTTATTTATATTTTGGTTATTATTTTTACTTATTTAATTGTATCATATATGTTTTTTTTTCAAGTTACTGTTTAGTCCTTATTAACTTTATGTTCTTACTTTTTTGCCTTTTTGCTGTCTGATCGTTGATATTTTTAATTTCAACATTTAGTTACCTTTACACCCCTGCATCTTTATTTAATTTCTTACTAGTTTTTGTTTACCACTTAACGTAACTATTTTATTTATTTCACTTCCTATCATAGTATATAAATTTAACTCTATTGAATTTTTTTTATTTATGTAATTCAGCTTTAGTGTAATTATAATTTTCTTTCTTTATTGCCTATTTAATTGTTTATTGTACCTGATTTCTTAATTGCTCATAAAGTTTTCATTCTTTGTGTCACTCTTATTTAGATCTTTAATTCTATTAAAATAATATTTACATTGATTTAATGTTCTCTATATGACATCTAGTTAATGGTCATTCACATGAAATGAACCATTCAATATCTAAGCTAATGGTTGGATATAGGGTTTATGTGTAGTTCCTTAAAAAGAAATATAGAGCCTATGGGCATGGTATGTTTAGGAATATTCAAAAGTACTAGATTAATGAGACTTCAATATGGAGGACTAAATAATATGGGATGTACTCTTAAGGATTTAAAAAATCTCATCATTAGTAAAACTGAGGTTCTTAAGGAGAGTGAAGGTAGACGGGACCCTGATTTTCTCTGCCATTCGATAGTGGGATCGGTCCACTCATCAGGAATTACGCCCCTTAGTAGAGGAATTTTCCAAGATCATTGGTATAAGGTTTTGTAACTACCTCGAGAGAGGTGACAAGAGCTTTGGGCCTTCTTCCTTCTAAGGCTATTGTCTAGTTCCCTGGGTAAAGACCTTTTCATTAGAGTGGCTTATCAATGTTTTGGATGATTTCTCTGATATACCCACATTTTAGATCAATGTCATTCTGCTATGTTACTTAGCTTAGTGTTTGATAACGTCCTTAAATGGCTTGATAGGAGATTATAGGTTGTTAAGTGTTATGGATGGTGTGCGTAAAAGGGCACACTCTATTTCCCTTAGTCTTGGTGGAGACGATCCTTGGCCTGGATGCTATACATGTTGATCCCACTACTCACCTTACTTGTAGTCCCTTATTGCTCTATGTATGTCATTATTTTAAAAGTAGAGCACCCCATATCGGTTTTCACACTAGCTTTTCTCATTAGAAAATATGTCCTTTCTATTTTTATATATTTCCTTACATTATTTTTTCTTGAGATAAACCCAACTCACCCTAGCAGCTTTTTTCTCATAGGTTTAGCTGCAGGAGAAGTTAAAATTTTTGACAGAGCCCACTTATCCTTTAAGGCACTATATTTTTAGGCATAAGTTATATGATTTTCACTCGCCTTATGAAATGGGGTATCTGGATGGCTACTATGGTAAAAAGTGACATCAGCTTTAGGTGTCCTTGGCTATCCATTACTTCTATGACTTAGGAGGGACCCTCTGGATGCATTCCTTTGTGTGGGCTACATCAAGCCACCTTCTGTATTATTGCCCATTGTGCTGATCAGTACGGAGAGTGATAGGATATCATCAGGTGCCCTTTGGTTATTTGTGGTGGCATACTCTTTACTGCCTTCATATAAAGTTAGTATCAACGGATTTGGGCCTAACTTAATGTGAAAATTGTCATATGTAAATCCCTTTTTCGATAAAGTGGTAATAAAAGGTCTTACGAGATTAGTGCTTGCGACTTCACTACTTTCAATGAATATAGGCGGTGGACAACAGGACACACTAGCTTAGGCATCTAGAGGGAGAGAGCAGTGGAGTATAGACATTATATTAGATATGATTAGAGACTATGTTTTTGTTTTCATTAGAACTTTAAAGTTTCAACATGTGAAAATATAACTTTTGAATACAATAATAATTTTTTAAATACCAATGTGACCTTAATGTCTGATTTCATTACACATGATCATTATTTAACTTGAACTCCAAAATACAAGGTATTTAATCTCGAAATGAAATCTTAAAAGTACCAGAACTCTTGTTATTTGTTAGTCTTCTCAAATTTCCTTATTGATTATTATCTCTCAGCCCCTAATTTTTGCTCGGGATACCTTTTTTGGTTTTTACTATGATAAGAAGCCCAATTTTAGCAAAGCCACCATTTTTTCAATTTTTGATCCGCAAGAATTTTATTCTTTTATTTTTCTTTTTGAGTCTAACCATGGAACCTCTTTAGTCTATTTATGGCAATTCTAGAATGTGATCTATTAGATCTAGGGTTAATGTGTTGTAGATCCAAAAATAGTGAGAAAAATGAATGGGCATTGGATTAGTTGGCTACGGAATGGAAAACTAATTCATATCTATATCTTGGGACCTATGCTAAGGCTAGCTATTCAATTGGCTCCAAAATGGAAAATTAAACAGTTAGAATAGTTGACTCTGGAATAGAAAACTAGGGGTTTAAATAGGTTATCCACATCTGAAATATATAATTTTATGTTAAAATGAATCTTACATCGGGTATAGGGAGAATTTGATTTTTGAGCAACGCTTTTAGTTATTGTTAACTCTAAGTCATTTTTACTCGGTTTTGCTGCATTTACTTAAATTTTATTTGTTTTTAATTAACTTTTACCTTAATTGTTAAAAATTGGTAGACATAGCTCATACCATTATATACCTGGGATATTTTTTGGCATATAATCTTAACCAATCAACTAACTTTGTGTAAGGCCATTCCTTTGGATTTGATATTCTTTAGGGTTTTAAAAATACTCTATTGTATTACTTGTCAATTTAGTACACTTGCTAAGCAAACCAACCACCAAACAGATATAAATTATGTTTGACTAGTCATGAAACTAGCAAACATCTCCTCTATACTTGGCATATTCTCTTGAGGTGGTGACGATCTTGATTGAAAATCAGGAGGTTGAAATTTATGATGTGCTTTTAGAGGTTGATAGGGTACTTAAAAGTTTTAAAGAGCTTGTGGAGGTAGTTCTGATGGTACCTTTGATTCTGCTACCTTAGAGAGCTATATTTTGGTTAAAGGGAGCTCTCACTTAGGTGATTGAAGACAATGTTTGGTTTCCATTTGAATATAAAAATTTTGAGTGATTACTCCAACTTGTATTGTAATGATTACTATAGGGGTTGTTCCTCTTAAAGTCATACATCACATTAAGATATCTACTCCTTTTATTATTAGCTTCATTCACCTTAGGTTCACTAACTACATTCCCTCCATCATAACCTCTACATTTTAGAGAAAATATTGAAACATTTTGCACTTTGAGACCATCAAGTTCTTTTTTGATGAGTTCTATTTAAGCTTTAAACATAGCTACTTCATCCATACTATGCACACCTTGCCTCTTATTCGTGGCTCTGGTGTTGGCCCATTATGCCTCGTTTATAGCCATCTCTTTTACCGGTATCCACACTCAAACATGATGATCGAAATCTCTCAGGTGTGCTTGCTCCCTTCCTTTAACAACGAGAGTTTTAGTCTTTGCATTCTTCTCAAGGTTATAGAAATGATTTTTTCCCTCCTCACAAAAGTGACAGTTGCCTTTTTTTTAACTTTGTATACTTTTGGGTTTAAACACACACACACACACATATATCACTATATATATAATGTGTCTTAACCCTAATTTTAAAAAGAGAAAATTTTGGGCACATATTTCTTATTAAAATAAGAAATACTTTAAAATAAGAATTATATTTCAACTTTAAATTTTTATTTCGAATTTTATTTTGTGACAAATTAAAATTCAAAATGCCCAAATAAACCATTTATCTGTTCATCACATTTTATATGCGCGATCCAATAGGTTCATATTATTGATAACTCCAATTTAATATTTATTTTTAGTGTATTTTTGTTTGTGTTTATGTTTCATTTTGCGTATTTTTATATTTTGTGCGTTAAATTCCTTTTTGTGTAACAAATTGATTTATTTTGAGAAATATTAAGTTTTGGTGTGATTAATGGTGAAATTTTAACTTTTTACAAAATTTTGACCTGGCATATAACAAAGATTAAATTGTCTCCCCTGTGTGCCTATGCAAATTTGTCAAAACGCATCGTTTCACTAATACACATGGCAGAAACTAATCAGTCTCCATCGTGTGCCAAACAATTTTTAAAAAGCTTCAGTCTAGAAGGGTACACATGATAACTCCAATTTAGTGTTTATTTTCAGTGTATTTTTATCTATATTTGTATCTTGTTTTGCATGCTTTTCATGTTTTGTGAGCTAAATTCCTCTTTTGTGTGCCAAATTGATTTATTTTGAGAAATATTAAGTTTTAGTGTGCTTAATGGTGAAATTTTGACCTGGCACCCGGCAGAGACTAAATAGTCTACCTCATGTGCCTATACAGATTTACCAAAGTGCACCATTTCACTAATACACATATCAGAGACTAATCACTCTCCATCATATGCCAAGCAATTTTCTAAGAGCTTCAATCCAGAAGGGTACACACGATAGAGACTAGATAGTCTCTGTCATGTGTCAAGCTATAGTACTCTTTTAAACCGATTGTATATGATAGAGACTAAATAGTCTTCGCCAATGTCACCTCAAACACTATCAAAGCAGAATATCTATTTGGTTTAAGGAGGAGTTTTTAAGTTTTAGAATGTAGTTTTTAAACTTTTTTTATATTTTTTTCTTCAGATGTTTAGGGTTTTTGAGCTTTGTTCTTATTTTAAAAACTTCATTTTTATTAGAATTTTGTAGTTTCAAGATTAAAAATATCATTTTTAGCTTAGTTTACAATAGTTACAACTTTAGTTTCAATCAAGACTTGATTGGATTAAAGAGAAGAAGTTGCTTCAGATTTCATATCTATTTTTAACAAATGGGTTTAAAAGTCTCATTCTTTTCTTATCTTTGCATTTAATACTACGTATTGTTTTAGGATCTTTGAATCCCTATACCCAGTAAGACTATGAAGTTTATTTGATTAAATATATATTCAGATGTTTCTTTTCCCTTGTGATGATCTTAATATTGGTTTTATTCAATTATTTATCTATTATCTTATTCAAGTTTAATGGATTTGTACTTATTTGGAGTTAATATTGTGTATGCTCTATTTTTACATGCTTTGATTGCATTTTTATGGAGATTTCAAAATGGAGGCTATTAGATCTAAAGTTGATGCTTTATGGATCCTTGAACATCATTGGGTATAAGTGGGATTTGATCTTTGAACATCATTTTTAGTGATTGTTTTCATTTAAATCTTTATACTATGCTTTTATTACCATTGTTTAATCTACATTTTTACTTTAAACTACTTTAATTTTGTTCACTTAAGTTCAATAGTTGTAGTCCTAATCAACAAACAAATTGGGTAATTCTTTGCACATGTTTATAATCAATCAAAGTTAATAACATAATCCAATCTCTAAGGTTCGATAATCTGCGGAGTCTTAAAAGTACTCCACTATATTAATTGTCGATTCAGTACACTTGTTGAGGTCGTGTCAAGTTTTTGGTACCATTTCCAGGGATTGGCATATTTATGTGAATATTTGATTGATTATTTTTATGTTTTTTTCTTTTATTTATTTTTGCTTGCCTATTCTTTGCAGGCGATACTAGTGTATGAATATATTGTATTTGCAATAACATTTAGCACTGTTTGACCTAAAAATTGAGAAGACATTACATCGAATGACAAGAAAAAATTAAGCTAGAAACATGAATGATCAACCAAATCCTGATGTGCCTCGTGAGAGTGAATAAAGAGAAGGGCAATAGCAAGATAGAAATTACAATGGTCATAAACCAAGGACCATTCAAAATTGTGCCACTTTAAGGTGGACTGATAGGATGGTTTTGCTGCCTCATCAAAAGTATTTTGAGCTTAAACCAACAATGATCACTAAGGTTTAAAGGAACCAATTTTTATGATTGAAGATTGAAGACCCGACACAACACTTAGACATATTCTTGGAGATAAATGACACGATCTAAATTCAAGGGGTAACAATAGATGCAATTCAATTGAAGTTATTTTCCTTCTCTATCATAGGGAAAGTGAGAGATTGATTGTCTATATTTCCTAGTCAGTCCATCAAATCATGGGAATAAATGCAAGAAAAATTCTTAGTTAGATTTTTTTCACCAATGAAGATAGAAAGCATAAGGAACAATATCTATAATTTTCAGCAATTAAGTGAAGAGTCCTTCCATTAAGCATGGGAGAGGTTTAGAAGATTGCTAAAATGCTATTTGTACCATGAAATTGCCATGCACTGATTGATGTGAATCTTCTATGCAACTTGCAACCTCAACACAATGTCTTTATTAGATACAGCATCCAAGGGTAGCTTTATGAAAAAAAAATTCTTGAAAAGGCATTCTTGCTATTAGATAGATGGTAATGAATGAAGCTCAATGGGCTAGTATAAAAGTATTGAATAAGAGAAAAGGAGTTCATAATTTAATAATATTGCTGCAAATAGAGTTATTGAAGAAGAAGCTTAATGAATTAAAAATTCAGAACGTGTTAGCTATTTCACAAGATGGAAATTCTTATAAAGGAGCTAACTTGGGGAGTGAACCTAAGGAGATATAATCCTACTCTTAGGGAATAGAAGAAGTGAATGCTTTAGATGACTTTAAAAGAAATGACCCATTTAGCAACCACTATAATCTCGGGTTGAGGATTCATCCCAATTTCTCTTGGTAAGAAGGTAACCAAGCTTCCACTTCAAATATCCAGCCAAAAGCCCCATTTAATCCATCTATACAAGCTCAAAATAGTCACAACCAATGTTATCATCAGCAATATCAACCTCTAGTAGTAAACACTCATTTTTAAGCAATATACCAAGCACCTCTTGCTCACCAAACACATTTCCAACTGCTTGAATTTTAAGTTGAACAATCCCCACCATAAGAAAAGAAGTCGAATCTCAAAGATATGTTTGCTATCTTTCTATCTAATCAAACCCAATTCATAACAAGCCAAGAGATAAGATGGAAGGTGCAAGAATAATAGGATAAGAACCAGGATACAACTATGAGAAACTTGGAAATGCAAATTAGACAGCTAGGCAATTTAATCTTTACAATGCCACATGATCCTTTTTCGTCAAATATTGATCGAAACCTAAAAGAAGAGGTGGAAGTCGTTATGCCTAAAAATGGTAAAGAATTAGGCATTAAGGATAATGGTAATCAAACTTTTTCAATTTTGGTGGAGCCTATGATGTAGGTATGTGATTCTGACCCTAAAATTATTAATGATGTGTAAAAACCTATTAACCAAGGTAAGCTTGTTTTACTCATAAAGGGCATGTGATAGATGAGTATTTATTACCTTTTCCACCTTCTGTTAGGAAAGATAAGAAAAATGATCAATTAGCTAAGTTTTTGAATATGTTGAAAAAACTGCACATAAATCCACCGTTTATTGATGCTTTGTTACGTATAGCAAAGTATGCTAAATTTTTAAAAGAGCTTTGTTCCAGCAAGAAGAAGTTAGAAGGTTTAGGGATAGTTCATTTGTCCAAAAATTGCAATGCCATCTTAACCAACAAATCACCTAAAAAATTAGAGGGCCCTGGTAGTTTTACACTACTATGTGAATTAGTAAGCAACTTTGTTGGATATGGCTTATGTGATTTAGGTGTAAGCATTAATCTTATACCTTATTCACTTTTTAGAAAGTTAAATCTTAAGAACCTAAAGGAAACACAAAAGTCATTGCAATTGGTGGATAAATCCATTAAGAAACCCAAAAGGATAATTGAAGACTTAATGGTGAAGGTGGGAGAGTTCATTTTTCCTATAGACTTTATTGTCTTAGAAATGGAGGAAGATCGAAAGGTGCCATTAATTATCGGACACCTATTTTTTAACACGGTAAGAGCATTAATATATGTGCATGGGAAGATGGTCACTTTACGAGTCAATGATGAGAATATGGTTTTTATTGTAACCAAAGTGACAGAATGTCCATCATGTAATTTTATGGAATCAAATTGTTGTGTTCAAGATTTTTTAGGGGAGATAAAAGTAAAGACTAAAGATGTTATTCTAGATGACACTTAGGAAATGGTTGATGCATCATAAATTAGAGACGGATGTTATTACTGAGAGCAAGAACATGACCAAGTGTCGTGAAAAGAAATTAGTAAAGGATGAGTTTGAACCAAGAAAGTGGATTTCCCTCTGTCATAGTATCAGGAAACAATTTCAAAGAAAAGTGAAATCTAAGAAGTTGAGAACTTATAAGGATTGAGATGACCCCATATGTAGATTAACTTCAGCTAATGATCTAAAATTTGAAGGAAGATGCATGAATTTATCTCACCTGCTAATTTTGCTAGACAAATTTAGGTTTGATGTAGATTTGGTGAGATTTAAGCCTTTGGATGTGCCATAAGTGTGTTCAAATTTAGGTTTGATGTAGATTTGGTGAGATCTCACTTGTTAAACTAAAAACCATTTCCATCCTTATCCCTCTAGTTAATTTGTTTAATTTTTTGTTGTTTTAGTTTTTGAGTTTTAGTTTTGTTAAGTGTGTTTTTGGCTAAATGTATGGTGATTAATTATGCAATTATAGTTCCTAAGTTATGTGTGAACTTAGTTGTGTAAGTGTGCATGAAAAAGGGTGTTAAAATTTGGTTGCATACAGCAGAGACTGATTAGTCTCCACTGTGTGTAAGATGTATTCTAGATGCAGAAGAGGTCACATGGAAAAGACTGATTAGTCTCTATGATGTGTAATGAGTACTTCAGTTACAGAATGGTATACATGGTAGAGACTAGTTTATCTCTACTGTGTGTAATGCTTTGAGTCTAATTCATGAGTAGAGACACACAACAATGAGCTTTTACTCTCCATCATGTGCAAATCCATGTTTTAGTACAGAAAGGTGTACACAGCAAAGATCGATTAGTCTCTACTGTGTGCAAGTTAAAATTTTTAGTCCATAATGGTGTATATGGTAGAGACCATTTATTTTATATCATGTATGAGTTAAATACTTCGATACAGAATGGGTTATATGGTAGAGACCATTTAGTCTCCACCTTCTCTTTGAAAAATTGATGCGATACATTTTGAGTTGCTGTGAGAGACACAAAAAAGCCTTGTGTCAAGAGTTTTTTTGTCATGTCCAACTTTAAATACCCCATTTTCTATAACCTCTTGGTATTGTCATTCAATATTTTCTCATTCCTTTTTGTGTTTTCAGCTCAAACATCATCCTCTCCTTATGCATTTCTCATCATTTTGTGCAAGCAATCTCAAGTGTTCTAATCATCTTCTCTTTCAATTAAATTTTCAAATGTACTCTTATTTCTACATGATTCTTGTGGAGTTTAGAGAACTTTCCTATGAGTTTTTCTTTATTAATGCATGTTGTGGAACTTTTGTATTGCTTAGAGTAAGTTTACATGTCTAGGTTTGGTTAAAATTTGGATTTAAATTTTTTTACTTTTTGTCTTAGAGGTTTGCACGATTTGTTTTTTCATTTTAGTCACTAAAAATGGAGTTTTTAGATAGATTGAACCTCCAAAATGGTTATTGAAACATAAATGTTGAAATGCATGCTTAGTGTTTGATAAAATGCCTCAAAAAAGTTCATTTTCTATTTGTGGCCAACCAACCTATGTCTTTTTATGCTAAATTGTTAAAAGCAATTTATTTTAATTCATTAAATGTCATTTGTGCTTATACATATGTTTGATACTCTGTTTTAATGTCCAACCAATGTCTATAGGAATTTTGTTATTTGACTTATACAATTGCTTAAAAGACTTGCTTGCCCTATTTCAATTGCTGTAACTTGTGATCTTCAAGTTTAAATGGCTTTGAATGTTTGTATTTCACATGATTAGTATTGTCTTAATTTATGTCAAATGCAAACTTTTTAAATAACCACGGGATATGGTAATTCAAGGTAGAATTAGGCTTGGTTAGGATTGAGATTTAGGATGCATTTAGCAAATTTTCTCTTTAAGTTAAGGCATGGTGTTGTGTTAGTGTTTAAATTACTCTTAAATACCTTGTATGTATTGCTGAAGGCATGTTTAATCCTTTGTGTTGAATTTGTCAAATGATTTCCCTGCTTGTGTTAGATTGTTTTGTGCTTTCTAGTATACCTGTCCTTCCTCTATTTTGTGATAAACTATGCTAGCTCAATATGTAAACTTGTTGAAGCTTAATTGCAGTTACTTGTCTTATGGCATTAGAATCAAAAATATTGAGGCAAAAAGCTGGTTTTTCCTCTTCAACTCCTCAAAAAACTATCAAAGTAAAGGTCCTAATATGAGTTCCAAGCAAGTTCAAAGAGGATTGGGAACTTTTTTCAAAACCTAAGGACACCATAACTTAACACATTGATATGGATGCCTTAGATGAGTTAAACTTAAGAGTTGATGTGGAAAGACTGATTGCTAATGTAAGGTAGACAGAATTCATGAGTAGAAAAGAAAAAGTACACCAACATCTGAGCAAGGATTTTTTTGGCTATAACCCGCATAAGGATAAGGCAAAATAGCCATGAGGATAAGGGTTTAGTGAGTTTTTTTTGTTGCAAAGGCATGACTATCTAATTAGTTTCAATGATTTTTTTACCCATCTGGGGTTTAACCCCCATGCTGCTAAGGGCATAGAGAATTTGAATAAATAAAAAATTTGGAATGGCATCTTTGATGAGCTAGAACCAACAGAATTTGTGACAGAAAATATGAAGGCACATCATTTACTGTATCATCCATTGAGGATCCTACATCGCTATTTGGCTTTGGCTATTTTTACACATCTTGGAGGTCCTAGCAATGCAAACGCCAATGAAGCCCTTATCCTCTATGCCATGAATGGAGCAATGTTTATCTCTCCAAAGATTAATGAGACGAAAATATTTCGAAAGAGGAAAACCAAAATCACATTGGATGGGATAGTCATAATGTTAGCCAGAGCTGTCAACCATGCACCCTTAAGCAAAGAGATAAATAGCCCTACCCTCATTGACAAAAAATGCAAAAAAAAATATCAATGTTGGTGGATGATCCCAGGTTTTAAAGCAGGGATATCTAGTTATTTTTGACAGATAAACTTTCTTGGAGATTATGGTCAAGACCAAGACGGTGCTTTCGGGAGCCAACGATAGAGTTATCTCTTTATCCTCGCAACAATAAAGCAAGATTATGAGCAAGTTGGACACTCTGACCGCTGGACCAGTGGAGCTCAAGGACAGTATGAATCAGATGTTCGTAGCCTTCTCCCTCATGCAGTTAAGATTTGACCTCCATTTCATCCCTCTATCTACATCGGAGTGATGATTTTTTAGGGATTTATTTTACCTCCCCCCTCTAATTTTTGTGTTGTTATTATGGTATTTTGCTGAGGACAACAAAATTTTTAAGTGTGGGTAGGGGTTTTTTGAAATTAAAATTGTTGGAATATTTTAAAAAGTTATTGGATGACATGTTTAAACTCTTACACCACAGTTAGCCTTGTTTAAATGTTTTCACTTTTAAATAGTAATTAGTGTTGTTTGAACTTTTTAATATTAGTAATCTTATGTAGTATGTTATATTTTTATCTCTTATTTTATTATTTTAGTTTTAATTTTATTGTATGTTATTATTTTGTGCTTTTAGTGTACTTTATTTTTCAGCTTTTGTTCTTATTGTAGTGTAGTTGTGTTTGTTTTTAGTTTGTGGTTTTTATTGCTATTAAATACTTTTACAACTTAGTTTAACCTCGTAGTTATTCCTATTATGAATGAACTTAAGCTTAAAGTTAGAAAAACTTATTTAGTTTAGTTTGAATAACCAAAAAGTAGTTAGTTATTAAATGTATTTTCTTTTTTGATTAGGTTCAATTAGATCAATACCAGTAGGTCTCCTAATAAATATGCACTTCAAGCTTATTTTAGAAATAAGAAAAACCAGTGCATAAAAGTGATTAAGCAGAAATTTTATAGCGCTAGAACCTTGCTCATCACCTTTTAAAGTAATTAAATGGGTCAAAGGTAAGGCTAGAAATGACTTAGGCAAATTTTATTGACCAAATTTTGAAAAGACCCTTTAACTTACCTTTGTCATATTATATCCCTTGCAAACCCCTTTAGACTTATTTGGGCATGCTAAATACATGCTAAATTTATTTTTGTTGATTACACTTACAAAAATTTCCCAAAGCTTAAAATGCCTTTGTCTTACCCTTATAGAACTGGCCATTTTAGGAGTGAGTGGGATAAAAATTTTCTAGGACAATTCAATACAGAAAAGGATTGTGCTTCAATTGTGTGATTTTAGAGATGGGATTCATTGCCAATATCTAATGAGATTGAAAAATCTCCAGTTTGTAGTTTCTTTTTAAAAAAGAATCTTAGTGAGTCTCTACTTGTAAAAGTATAGTTTTGATTGTTTTAGCTCATAATAATAATAATAATAATAATAATAATAATAATAATAATAATAATAATAATAATAATAATAATAATAATTTAAAAAAATCAAAGCTAGCAATCATAGTTTGATCTAAGTGTAGGGTACTATACTTGTTAAGAGAGAAGGGTTAATAGCTTTTAAAGCATTTTTTGAGCTAATGTGCTTATAGTGAATTTTTTTTAGAGATTTCTTCTCCTTTGTGATATTCTTATGGAAAGATTGTTCTACATTCTAGGTAGTTTAGCATTTGGCAATGATGTTGACTTGAGTAAGGGTAGAGTGAAGGTCTTGTTTTTAAGTAAGAGAAGTGGTGAGCTAAAGTAGAGAATGGTTGTTCTAAATTATGTATCCTAATTTTTTTCTTGTTAGCCATACCTTAGCCACATTACAGCCTATTAGACCCTAAGGATCTTGCCTTGTTTAGTGTTATTTGAAGAGATAACCTTTGGGATCCAGTGTTAAAGCAGAGGCCTATGGCATCTCTTGAGTGTCAAGAGCAAAACCGCATGTGCACTCTTTTGCACACGAATTCTCTTCTTGGTTATCGAATTGCACTGGAGTTTTTGGGTTTTAAAAATTATTTTAATTATTTTGGCCTAACACACACATACCGAGAGACTAGCTATAATGGTTTAGTTTGAATTCTTTTCGATTTAGAATTTCATTTAGTGATTTATGCTGTAGTGCTGTTAAACATTCTCCGAATTTGTGATTTTTCTCTCTTTAAGTTTAAGTATGCGAGAATGTGGTCTATTCATTTGCTTGAAGGTGAGCAAAAGCTAAGTGTGGGGTATTTAGAATATTTGTTAACTCTAATTTAATGTTTATTTTCAATGTATTTTTTTATTTATGTCTCATTTTGTGTGTGTTTTAGTGTTTTGTGTGTTAAATTCCTCTTTGTGTGCCAAATTGATTTATTTTGAGAAATATTAAGTTTTTTGTGCTTAATGATAAAATTTTGACTTTTTACAGAATTTTGACCTGGCATACGATAGAGACTAAATAGTCTCCCCTGTATGCCCATACAGATTTGTCAAAGCGCACCATTTTACTAATGCACACAGTAGAGACTAATCAACCTCCACAATGTGCCAAGCAATTTTTGAAGAGCTTCAGTCTATAAGGGTACACATGGCAGATGCTCTTACCATATGTCAAGCTACAATACTCTTTTAAATCGATTGTATACGATAGAGACTAAATAGCCTCCGCCATGTGTCACCTCAAACACTATAAAAGCAGAATTTCTATTTGGTCCAATGAGGAGTTTTTTAGTTTTAAAACATAGTTTTTAACTTCCTCTGTATTTTCTCTTTAGATTTTTAAGATTTTTGAGCTTTTTTTCTCATTTTAAAATCTTCATTTTTATTAGGGTTTTATAGTTTCAAGATTATAAAATCATTTTTAGCTTAGTTTATAATAGTTACAGCTTTAGTTTCAATCAAGACTTGCTTAGAATAAAGAGAAAAAGTTGCTCCATATTTCATATCTATCTTTAATAAATAGGGTTAATAGTCTCATTCTCTTTTGTCTTTGCATTTAATACTATGTATAATGAGTAGTCTTTTTTATGTTTGGGAATCTTTAAATCCCCATAACCATGTAAGACTATAAAGTTTATTTGATTAAATATATATTCACATTTTTCTTTTCCCTTATGATGATTTTGATATTAGTTTTATTCAAGTATTTATCTATTATGTTATTCAAGTTTAATAGGTTTGTGCTTGTTTGGAATTAATATCATGTATGCTCTATTTTTACATACTTTGACTGTATTTTTTTTAACAATTCCAAAATAGGGGTTGTTAGATCTAAAGTTGATGCATTATAGGTCCAAAAATAAGTGGGAAAACGAATAAGTATTGGATTGGTTGGCTTCGAAATGGGAAGCCAATCCATATATAGGATTTATTAGACCTATACTTAGGTTAGCTATCGAATTGGCTCCGAAATAAGAAATCGGGTAGTTAAAATAGTTGGCTCTAGAATGGGAAACTTTGATTTGATCATATAAATTTTATGTTAAAAATATATCTTGCACTGGGTATGGGAATGATATGATCCTTGAACAACATTTTTAATGATTGTTTTCATTTTAATCTTTATATTGTACTTTTATTATCATTGTTTAATCTGCATTTTCACTTTAAATTACTTTAATTTTGTTTACTTAAGTTTAATAGCTATAGTCCTAATCAATAAACAAATTGGGTAATTCTTTACACATATTTATAATCAATCAAAGTTTATTTGCATAATCCAATTTCTAGGTTCGATAATCTGCAGAGTCTTAAAAATATTGCACTATATTACTTGTTAAGGTTGTACCAATTATGTTGGTAGTAGGTCCCAATCCCATCATGGGCCTACAAGTCATAAGCGACCTCTAGCAAGACATTATGACTACCTAAATAATATGAATATTGATAATTCTATTTCAAACTAATCAATGGAACATGTTATGATTCTTTTGACACATGATATCTTGTTTGAACATAATTCATGGTACATGTCAAACTTATATAGTTTAAATATATAATTTCTCGATCACTAAGTAGACTAATAATATCAAATGATATTGATCATTCCATCAATTCATTTGAACACGGCCATACATTTCTTAGTTATACTTATCGAAGGGTTCAATAGATATCTCTCTCATAAGAGAGGAATAAATTTCATCTTGATTATTCATTATCCTCTATATGATTCTCATTATGTCCAATCATAACCTTAATGATTATCCGATTAAAGATAATATTTCATTATATCAAAACATAATGTTCCTTATGTAGAATACTGTGATAATTTCAGGTCTAAGGATCGATAACATAACTATTATAAGATCATTAATAATATTAACCCATATAGTATCTCGTAGTGGATCTATCCAATACCTTATTCTCTAACAAGTACCTATAAGTTTAATTTATATCACCATATATAATCATCCCATAATTATCAATCGAACTTATACTAGGCTTAATTTATCATTATTTCTTTAATGATAAATGACTAAGGATAGTTAAAATAACATTAGATTGTTATTTACAAATATTATTATAATGTAACTTTCCAAAAATATATTAATGTGAAGAAAATTCAATTTTATAAAATGAAATGTGACATTACATAAAGGTCCAAATGACTGGCCTAAGCATAAACACTAACAAATGCATAGCAATTTCATGGTGAGGGAAGCTTTTCAAAAGTCTCCCAAACCTCATAAAATGGTTCCTTATAAATTTGCTAGAAGTTATGTATGATGTTTTAAATATTTATAGTTTTGGTGGGAGGAAAGAACCTTACTAAAAAAAATTTCTTGCATCTGCTTCTAAAACTTGATGAACTGACTTGGTAGCATTTGTAACCATTCCCTTGCTTCTCCAATAAAAGTGAAAGGAAACAACTTCAATCTAATGGTATCCATGGATACTCCTTGAATTTGTACGATGTCACTTATCTCCAAAAATATGTCTAAATGCTGAGCCAGATCTTCAAAATCCGATCTTAAAAATTGGTTCTTCTACACCATTGTAATCATGGATGGCTTCAACTCAAAGTGATTGTTCTGAGGCAACTGAATAGTTTTGTGCTCTTTGTTCAACCTTGGAGTGGCATAATCCTGAATCATCCTTGGTCATTTACATTTTATAGAACTCGATTTGGAATCTCTTGCCAGCCAAGTAGTGGTTGATTATAAAGAGGTGGATCAACTTGTCGATTCATATTTACTCATTGTTGTCTTCTTTATCGATGAAGTATCCTCTCAATTTTAGGGTCAATTAGTACTATTGGACCAGTTCTTCTTATGCACTATTGACACCTGAAAAGAATAAATAAATAAATAAAATAAGAAAAAGAATACACATAATATCCATAAACAAAATCTATCTTGTATGCCAATTCCCGACAATGACGTCAAAAACTTGATCAGTGTCTAGTAAGTATACAAGATCAGCTAGTGATATTGGAAAATAAATTTAAAGCATTCAAATATGATATCTAAGGTATTGAGAAAGTTAAATTTTAAAAGAAAAAATTATGCGAAAGAATTCCCAAATTTGATCATGATTTTAGATTAAACTAAATAAATTAAAAACAAAAAGTAAAGTCTAAAATTAATTAAAAACATAAACTAACATATTTAATTATAAAAATCAATTACCGAAACCTTTTGCTAAGGGAACTATCCTCCTCTCTTCCTACTGAAATTGACACTATTCAAAGATAATACAAACTTGTTATGGAAAAATCAAACTAAATTCAAGCCCCTTACTCAAAACGCCATTCTAGATAATTAAACTCTTCGGTTAGGAACAGTCTAAAAACTAGAATCAATCTTGATTTTAAGTTCTTAGATTTTAATTAAATCTCTTTTGGGGACATCCAACTTCAGTCTATTCAAAATTCAAATCTCTTAAACCTAACAATGTTTGCGATCACAATCTCCTATCTCAATTTCAGAATATAAGAAATTATGGAACACAATAATATTAGAAAAATACATGTATATTAATGATCAACACTCAGATTCAAGTCTTACCTTATATTCTATACATCAAACATGAATCTAAACATAACCAAAAATATAGATAAGCATCTAAATAATGAAATAACTAAATTTGTATTGAATTAAGCTCAACTAAAGAGTCAAAACAATAGAAAAATGATAATTCAAGAATCCCTCAACAAAAGAAGAAAACTACTCACTGTTCATTACAAAAATCAAATAAATAAATAAATAATTGTATACTATACTCATGAATTAAAATTTCACTTCAATCTCCAGCTTTTGAACCAAAAGAAGAAAGCTTGAAATTAACCCTAAGTACATATATCTAAGACTACCAAAACTTGCTTCAAGAAAAAGTTAGTTAAAACTTACGGGAATAGACAAATAATTGAGTTACTAATTGAAACTAACTAAAAACCCTAAAATAGTATAGTCCAGCCACCACTTGAACTCCCATCTACCACTGAAAAACTATCCAAAATTGTCAAAGTTTCCAAATTAACCCGGCTAAGTCACAATCCATCTCAGTCGAGTCCAATGTCTCTATTCTAAAAGTTACAAGTGACCCGACTAAGTCATGATTCATCTCAGCTGGTCCAACGCTTCTGGACTAAAACATCATTTTGCAACTGACCCTGCTAAGTCACCCTTCATCTTAGTCGGGTTGATCTTTAAAATCTAAAAAATCGAATTAAATCAATTCCAAAACCCAAAATTTCAATACACAAACAATTTAAACATAAAACACATAAAATAAACACTAAATAAACTTATAAATAGACTTGAAACACACATGAATATAGGTATAATTTGGAGTTATCAAATATCTAGTGGAGGTAGTTAAATAAGAGTGAGTAGTTGATTTTTTTCGCATACTTAAGAATTATTCTAGTTAATGAAGGTTGGTGCTAGTTAAGTCTGGGAAAAAGAGGGTAAAGTTTAGTGGTTTACATAGTAGAATGAAATACTAAAAAAAATTATAAACTAATTAGGTGTGTTTTTCGTTATACTTAGTGAACTATTATTACAAATGATTTAGTTAAATGTTGATTGAGTAGATTTGGAGTTGAAGACGTTCCGAAGACCGGGATAATGGCAGCTGCAAAAAATCTCCAGAAGATGTAGTGTAGATCATAAAAAGTATCATATATTGTAAATTCTTAATTGTATATCTAACTAGGGTTTGGTGAAATTTGTCCATGTAATCAAAATTTTGTATTTGTTATAAAGTTTTAATTTAATGCTATGTAGTTTGTACTAAGGTCGATTGAGTTACATAATGATGCTTATATTGATTTAATTGATATGAATTTTAGGGACTGTAGCATCCTGGAATACTTTTAAGTGGAATTACGGTGTTACATAAAAAGGAAACTAGCAAAGAAGTGACGCTGGATGCAATTCACATATGTTGCATTTGGCACATTTTTGCTAAGCTGCCAATGAATTTTAAGGGGGTGTCCAAGCTTGTGCATCTGCGAAAAAATAATTTATAGATGTTGTCCTTAACAGTATTACAATTAAAGAGTTTGAAAAGAGATAGAACGGATTTTGAGTGTTCTTATTAAGGCAGTTAAAAAATGAATTTTGAGGGATTATGATTAAACTTCATTTCATCATAATTCACTTAATTCATTTTTAAACATTCCTATTTCTCATGCCTTACAATGAACGAAGTTTTATCATGCATCATTTTCACATCAATGTTTCATGGGTTAAGTAGAGGAATGATTTTTCAGAAAAACAATTAAAATGGCCAAATATGTCAATTTTAAAAATATTCATATAGCGTGCTTGTATCTTGGTGCATGCAATTATGCACTATGAGATAATGCTAGTTAGTGAAGGTTAATGCTAGTTAAACATACCACACACCAAAACCATACCTAAATTTTAAGAATGTGTATACTTGGAAAAAAAAAAGTTATTCTATACAATTATTCTCAATCAATTACTTTTTTAATTAATTCTACTTACTATCAAATTTGAGATCTCATATTTGAAATAAAATCAATATGACTATATTTAAAGCAAATAATTGTTTTTTTTTTTATCAATCTTCTGGCATAAAAAGAAAAATATCATATACGTAACATGCTGGGCTTTATATGACCATTTTTTGGAGAACACTAAAATATTCAATAGCGTGCTTGCTTTGTGTTTTTTTTTTAGTAAATGATTTTGCTTAGTTTTAATACTAACGGTAAAACCATGCAAATTCTACATTTCTTTTTAAACATACAGACATCTTTTAAAAAGAACTTTTAAAAAGAAATAGATGTTAATTCTAAAAAAAAAAAAAAAGAGAGAGAAATAGATTTATTGGATAAATATGTTAATAATGCATTGCAAACTTGTTCCTTTTTACATAGCAGCATTAGCCATTAGTCAAACTAGTTGTGTCCCCATCCCCAAGAATAGGAGATTTGGATTATGTGATTAATAAATTTTTAAACTTTATATATATATATATATATATATATATATATATATATATATATATATATATATATATATATATATATATATATATATATATATATATATATTTGATGAAGTCTTTATATTAGCTAAAGATATATATATATATATATTTGATAAAAAAAAAAGATATATTAGTAATTTGTTAATTTATAACTTATATTTGTTGATTTATATACACATAAAATAGTGATATAGCAAACATTTTAAAATTAATTATGATGTTAAAAAGAAAAATGAACTACAATTTAAGATGAATAAAAGAGACCAACTATTTTTTTTTTTTATGAGAACTACAACTTAAGATGAGTTTTTTTTTTTTTTTTGGTGAAATGATGAATGGAAAAAATTTAACAGTCACCCATCAATTACAAAGGGGAATACGCGTGTTTTAGTGATTATAAGGCGAGTATTATGTGGAGCAGGACAAGAGACGAGGACTGAATGCCACACCTAACTCACTACTTTGCCCTTCGTAAAAAACGCCTCTCAGTCTTCTTGAAAGAAATGTTGCCTACATGCGCTGAGTCTGCACCCTACGATGTTCGCTAGGAAATGTTCATAGTAACCAATATAATCTCTATTATATTAGTTTATATTAATATCGACATATTGGAATATTTTATTTTAGAGGTTTTATAATATAAAGAAAAAACAAATAGCGGCAAGGAAACTTTATTTACAGATTCGGAATTCTTTTTTTCTTTATCAGATCACAGATACAGAAATTTGAATTTTTGAAGTGATGAAATTTTGAATAATAATAATTAGTATTATTATTATTATGTTTATGTTAATTAACTTTTCTTACCTTTCAGATTCTCAAAAATAAAGCTACTCAAGAGCAGTATGATTATGCAATTGCACATCTAGAGGAGGTGCACCATATCTATATTTCTTTTTCTTATTCGTCTTACTTTTTTTTTATTTTTTTATTTTTTGGATTCAATTGCTTATTATAGAATTTGGTAGATGCTAGTATTGGCGAAGTCTTGAACTTCACATTATAAAAGTTATGTTAATTAACTTTTCTTACCTTTTAGGTGTTCTACAATATAGATCGTTATTATCATGCATATTACAGTAATAAAATAGTGAGCATTTTTTCTTCAAATTTCTGATATTGGTGCTATTTATCTTCATATTTGGATTTTAGCAGCGATCCATGTATGTTCTAAGAGGGTAGGGAAACTATGATTTTGACGATTATGTTATATGACTTTACACATACACAAGATTCCCCCTTATGCACTCCATATTTTATATATGTGTTTTCTGGGTTACTTTGTATGGCTTTTCACATTCTTGCAGACTGTAACAATGGTGAAGAAGACTTCTGCTTACAAGAATAGGTTACAAGCACTGGAACTTGAACACAGTGGTGGGACTACAACTAAGAAGAAAGGAAATAAGTAAATGGATAGGTACATATCTCATTTGATTTTCCATGATTAGGAAATTAACCTTATGGATGTGTCTGTCATAAATATGTTTGATCAATGGAGGTGATTTGTATTGTTAGTCACTAATTAAATTTTTTTGGTTGGCCCAGCTATTATTATGGCATGCCCACTAGTTTTGGAGATACAAAGTGAAAAAAGCTCCATATTCTTGGGAAGATGCCTCATACCTAACACAACAATCTTTAAAAGTTCCCTTTGCTGCATGAAGCTTCTCTTAATCTCCCTCCAACTCTCCTTTATCTTTTGCCATTTTTAGCAGAAGTTTTGCATTTCACTAAACTTTTTTATTTTCTTTTTGATTGCATTGTTAATTAGATGAAGCAATAAAGAAGGATCTTATTGAGAAACGATAATGGGAGAAGTCTAACTTGGAGAGGTACCTTACTAAAATAAGGAAAGAATCCAAGTACAGAAGATAACAGATTTTACAGCCTTACTATCTCAATTCTTCAAATACTGATGATACATTTTTCTTTTTTACTTTAAACTCCACCACTTTTGTTACAACAAAATTTAGGCCATTTTTTAAATTAGTATTTAATTCAGGATAGATCTATATTGTAATTGCAACTTACCAAATTATATGTTAATTAACGATGCAAATATGAAGTTTCAGATATTTGCTTCATGTATTAAGCTATTATTATAGAAATAAATTACTTGCCTTGTCATACTTAATTATGTTCTCATATTTATTTACAATTATAAGTTTGATTAGAAGAAATTGTCTTTGAGATCTATAGTTTTTAATCAAATTTTGGCTATGAGGCCAAATTTTATTAGTTGGTCTTATAATGATTAAGAATTTATTGTTAATGCTTGAATTTCAATTATTGGATCTGCATTTATCATATTCTTAGAGTTTAAATATAAAAAATATACTAAAATTTAAATTTCAGAACGGTATACCAAATTTCAGAACATGATTTTTATTCTGAAATTTGGTATACCGGACGGTATATCAAATTTCAAAATGCAAATTATATTCTGAAATTTGGTATACCTGGTATATCGATCGGTATACCAAATTTCAAAATATAAATATGTTCTGAAATTTGGTATATCAGACAGTATATCCGATATACCAACTGGTTTATCAAATTTCAGAATGCTAATTATGTTATAAAATTTGGTATACCGACTGGTATATTTGGGATACCGTCCGATATACCAAATTCCAGAATGTAAATATATTTTGAAATTTTAAAAATGTTAATTATGTTCTGAAATTTGGTATATTTGGTATACCGACCAGTATATCAAATTTCAGATTGCAAATATGTTCTGAAATTTGGTATACCGAATGGTGTACCAAATTCCAAAATGCTAATTATGTTATGGAAGTTCGGTATACCAAATTTCAAAATACTAATTATGTTATGAAATTTGGTATACCTGGTATGCCATGTGGTATATCAAATTTCAGATTGCAAATATGTTTTGGAATTTGATATATCAAACGGTATACTAGCTATACCAGCCGATATACAAAATTTTATAATGCAAATATATTCTGAAATTTGATATATCGGATGGTATACCAGCCAAAATACCAAATTTTAGAATACTAATTATGTTATAAAATTTGACATACTAGCTGGTATATACCAAATTTTAGAATACTAATTATGTTATAAAATTTAACATATCAGCTGGTATACCGTTCGATATACCAAATTTTAAATTATAAATATGTTCTGAAATTTTGTATACCGAACTGTATATCAGGTATACCAACTGATATACCAAATTTCGAAATACTAATTATTTTATGAAAATAGAGAGAAAATGTATTGATATCGTATGACAATTCATTATCTATAATGTCAGGTATACTCCACTTTAGGGTAAAAGATCTCTCTATTTAAATATATATATATATATATATATATATATATATATATATATATATATATATATATATATATATATATATATATATATATATATATATATATATTAAAAAGTAAGGAAAACAAACTTAATAATTTTAAAACTTTAAAAATAAAAAAACATTTTCTAATAATTTTGAAAAATCTAATATCAAAAAAGAGTTGATTTTAACCATTTTCTTAAACACATCATTTTTTATTTTTCTTTATACTTTTCGAACACTTGAATGAAAATTATTTTATAAAAATTACCTATAATAATAATAATAATAATAATAATAATAATAATAATAATAATACTCAACTTAATTTTAAACTAAATAGAGCTGGTTGTATGATTTTTTTTAAATATCTTTACGTGGAATCTTATGGGATTTATATTAGAATTGGCAGTGTAGCTGTTAATCTCTATCTAATGGACATATGAAACTTTAATCCAGCATAACCTTTTAGGCCAAACATTAATCAATCTACTATCAAATTAATTTAGAATATATGTAGGAAAAGATTAAATTAGTGGCTGTCTCCCAATAGAGTTCATTGATCATTGTGTCAAAATGTTATCGCAGAAACACAGAAGAGGATGAATATCAACCATCCACTAAATCCAAAGGATAATTATACTTAACGAGCAACTTTGAATGGAAAGGGATCGATAGTGACTGCATTGTATAAAAAATAACAACTTATTATATTCACAGGATAATAAATAAAGAATGGAGAAAATTGGAAGTGTAATTTGGAAAAGTAATGAATTTAAATAGGAAAAGGAGTAGTTACATTGCTTTCTTTTCAAAGAAAACAGCCATAATTGCTCTCAGTCTTTGATATTCTTTCGTAAAAAGTGGATATTCTAAGTATTTTTAAGTGTAAAGAAGAAGAAGGAAAAATAGAAAGAAGAAGAAGTGAAAAGAAATAAGAGTTTGAGTTAAGCTAAAAAAGGTATTTTTAAAAATAAAAATTTTAAAAAATATTATAAACTAAATAAAGGAAAGACAGAAATAGTAGAATAGAGAATTTTCTCTTATTAATTGTGTATACTGAATAATCACAATAGGATATTTATAGGCACAAAATAGAAGAGGTAGACTTCTACTAAAATAGGGAGAATGATGAGTTTGATAGTCATCCAAATATCTCATAATTATCACAACACTTCCACTTGGATGACTATACACTATGAATATGCCTCGTTAAAACCCCTTGCTAAGAAAAACCCAGTGGGATAAAAACTTAGCGAAGGAAAAAGAGTACAATATTCATATGTGCTTCCCCTCAAAAAATGAATCAAACTAAATCTTTTAATTGGCGCATTCCAATATTGTACATATGTTTCTTGAAAATTGAACTTGGTATGGCTTTTGTGAACAAATCTACTGGATTATCACTTGAGCGAACTTTGCAAACATCGATCTGTCATTCTTTCATAAGTTCATGAGTATAGAAGAATTTTGGTGAGATATGTTTTGTTCTATCTCCTTTGATATAGCCACCTTTGAGTTGTGAAATACATGTTGCATTATCCTCATACAATTTTGTTGGCTTTTTCTCCACTACCAACCCACATATTCCCTTAATATGTTGAGTCATGGTTCTCAACCACACATATTCACGACTTACTTCATGGATAGCTAATATTTCTGAATGATTTGAGGAAGTGGCAGTGATTGTTTGCTTAACATATCGCCAAGAAATAGCAGTGTCACCATATGTGAAGACATAACCTGTTTGTGATCGAGTTTTATGAGGATCCGATAGATATCCAGCATCAGCATATCCTGTCAATTTTGAATTTACTCCTTTTGAAAAAAACAAATCCATGTCAGAAGTACCACGAAGATAATATATAACATATTTTACACCATTCTAGTGCCTTCGAGTTGGTGCAGAACTAAATCTTGCTAGCAAATTAACTGCAAAAATTATATCTAGTCTAGTGCTATTTGCAAGATATAAAAGTGCAACTATTGCACTAAGATATGGTACTTCAGGACCAAGAATCTCTTCGTTATCTTCTTTTGGACGAAAAGGATCTTTCTTGACATCAAGAGAGCGAACAACCATTGGAATGCTCAATGGATAAGATTTATCCATATAAAATTGTTTCAAGATTTTCTCTATATAAGATGACTGATGTACAAGAATTCCTTTTAGCAAATATTCAACTTGAAACCCAAGACAAAATTTTGTTTTTCCAAGATCTTTCATTTCAAATTCCTTTTTCAAATATTCTGCAGTAATAGAGATCTCTTCTGGAGTCCCCACTATGTTTAAGTCATCAACATAAACTGCAACTATAGCAAATCCTAAATTTATCTTCTTGATAAAAATGCATGGACAAATTGAATTATTCTTATACCATTTTTTCACTAGGTAATCACTTAGACGATTGTACCACATGCGTCCAGATTGCTTTAATCCATACAAAGATCTTTGGAGTTTAATCGAGTACATTTGTCGAGGTTTTGAATTATATGCTTCAGGCATCTTAAATCCTTAAGGAATTTTCATATATATGTCATTATCTAACGATCCATATAAATAAGTTGTCACCACATCCATTAGATGTATATCAAGCCCTTCAGAGGCAGCCAAACCAATCAAAAATCTAAACGTGATTGCATCCATGACTGGAGAATACGTTTCTTTATAATCTATACCAGGTATTTGTGAGAAATCTTGTGCAATAAGTCGTGCTTTGTGTCTCACAATTTCATTTAACTCATTTATTTTACGTACAAAGACCCATTTATATCCAACTAGTTTGACATCTTCTGGTGTCAGGACTACTGGTCTAAATACTTTTCATTTAGCTAAAGAATCAGCTCAGCCTGAATTGCCTCTTTCCATTTTGTCCAATAAAGTATTTGTCGACTTTCTTCTATAGTTTTAGGCTCAGGCTCATCATCATTTGCTATTTTAGAAGCAATTACATATGCAAATACATAATTTCATCTCTTTCTAATATATTTCCAGTTTTCAGTGAGATCTCATAATTTGTCGCTATCGGAACCACTTTTAGGGTCGCTTCTCTAGAAATATGTAGTTGTGTATTTTAGTTATTTTTGGCCTCTTCAGGAGGATCAATTGAATGATTTTTTTTATTTCTTTCTTCTTTCAAGGAACAATATCTTTTGCACCAATAGGTCTATCACGCTTCTGGCGTGAACTAGACTCATTTGCTGTTATACCTCCAAGATGTCCTACGGGGACATTTAATCGTGTAGGGGCATTTGCAGCTGGAATGATTTGGTGACCTTTTGGGTGTCTGTAAAGATATCGGACAGCTGATTTGCAGTATTCTGTAAATAAAATATTCTTTGAAATTTAAGTTCACATTGATTTGTGCGTGTATCATAACTGGACAAGGTTGGAGTGTTCCAACTAATTTCTTGTGCTTTTGGCCCTTTACTTTTATCTTCCCCTAACTGAGGGAAAACTGATTCATCAAATTGACAATCTAAAAATCTTGCTCTAAAAAGGTCACCAGTTAAAGGTTCTAGATACCTAATGATAGAAGGAGAAACAAAACCTACATAGATACCTAAACATCATTGAGGACCCATTTTAGTTCATTGAGGGTGAGCAATGAGAACATATACAGCACAAAAAGTTCTAAAATGAGATATGTTTGATCAAAAAAAAGTTGTAAAGGTAAAAACTTATTGTATGCAGATGGTCAAAAATGAACTAAAGATGCAGCATGAGTTATAGCATATCCCCAAGCAGATGCAGGAGGTTTTGATTTTATGAGCATAGGTCTAGCAATTAATTGTAAACGTGTAATGAAAGATTCAGCTAAATCATTTTGAATGTGAACATGTACAATGGAATGTTGAACATTAATTCCTATTGACATATAAAAATCATAAAATGCTTTTGAAGTAAATTCACCTGCATTATCTAAATGAACTATTTTAATGGGATGATCAGGAAAACTTGACCTAAGCTTTATAATTTGAGCTAGAAATTTAGTAAAAGCAACATTATGAGAAGATAGTAAGCATACATGAGACCATCTAGTTGAAGCATCAATCAAAACCATAAAATAACGAAATGGTCCATCAAATGGATAAATTGGTCCACAAATATCTCCTTGTATTCTTTCTAAAAAAAATAGGAGACTCCAAAGGTAATTTAAATAGTGAAGGTCTCACAATCAATTTATCTTGAGCATAAGAACTACAAAAATAATCATTTCATAAAAGTATCTTTTGATCTTTAAATTCATGTCCATTTGTATTCTCAATAATACATTGCATCATGGTTTAATCGGGATGACCAAGACGATCATGCCAAAGTATGAACATTTTAGGGTCTGTGCACTTTCGGTGCATTTAATTTGATTCAACCATTTTTATTTTCGTGAAATACAATCCTGTTGAGAAACTTGAAAGTTTCTCTAATATGAACTTCTGGTTCAATTTTGTGGATGTAATAAATAGATATTCGACATTTTCATCATTTGTCATTTCAATATGATATCCATTACGACGTATATCTTTAAAACTTAGTAGATTTCTTCGGGATCTACTTGAATACAACGCATCATCAATATATAATTTTGTTCAATTTGGAAGCATAATTTAGACTCTTCTAGAGCCTTCAATTACATTTACAGAACCAGAAATCGTATTAACATTAATTTCAGCTAATGTTAATTGTATAAAATATTTCTTGAGAATAAATAAATTATGAGAATTCCTTAAGTAGAATTAAAGAAACTTCTGGTTCTCTAATAAACATATGAATTGTCAATAATTTATGTATTATAATCGATCCAGAATGATCAAACCGGTTATGCCAAGTAATCAATTGTTAATTAGTAAACTTCAGGCTTACTATTTTTATTATATCAATATTTATATCAATTGATAAACATCAATTTTCTTAATATCAATATCAAACAATTAGTAAACCTCAGGTTTTACTAATATTTGTGATATACAGTCAATAAACTATATGTTTATTAGTATTTGTATCAATTTTCAAGTTTATTATAATCAATAAAATTCGAATTTACCAATATTAATATCGATTAATCAACAAACTTTTGATTTATTGATATTTGAATAATTAGTCAACTGCATGTTACTAATACTTGCATAACAATTAGTAAACTTTATGTTTACTAATATTGTGATAAATAATAAAATAAATATTTATTAGTATTTATATCAATTTTTTTTTTAAGTTTACTATAATCAATAAACTTCAGGTTTACTGATATTAGTATTAATTAATCAATAAACTTCATGTTTACTGATATTTATATAATTGATAAATAATAGGTTATTAATATTTGTTAGTAAACTTCAGGTTACTAAAATTTGTATTTATTAGCAAACTTCGAGTTTACTAATATTTGTATCAAAATCAAATTATCTGAAAAAATATATTACTAATCTTATACAAAGTAGATCTCAAGTATTTATCTTTCAGTCTCAAAATGATATTCATTTCAGCGAATATTTTTTGAAAATATATGTCTGCGGGACATATTTGAAAAATAATATATTTTCTAACAAATTGTATGCAAATAATTGCATTATAACTCTTCAGGAGCCTTCAAATAATTGTATTACACATAACAACAATATACATATAGAAAATTGAAAACCAAATATGGCTTTACATAAAATATATTCATCATTATAATATAATGATTAAAATATAATTAAGCAAGGATCAAATAGCAATTATGCAAAATAAATCACTAAAATCATGTTAATGTCCTTGATAATAGAAAATGTTATTCTTAGTTCTTAATATTTTCGTATATTGAAGTTCTTAAAATTATTGATTGTAGGGTAGAATTATCGACCCTTAATCAATCTCATTAACTCATGAGAATTAAAATAATTCAAAATTTATGAATTAAATTTACTTACCGTTTAATCTTATAAATTATAATTCTTGATTCCTTCGAACCGGGTTGTCGTAAACCACCGACTTTCAATAATCAATAGAGACTATCGTGCTGATAACGTGTTATAAACTAAGTAAAGGAAAGACAGAAATAGTAGAATAGATAATTTTCTCTTATTAATTGTGTATACTAAATAACCACAATAGGGTATTTATAGGCACAAAATAGAAGAGGTAGACTTCTACTAAAATAGGGAGAATGATGAATTTGATAGTCATCCAAATATCTCATAATTATCACAACAAAAAAGATATTTTTAAAAGGAAAAAAAGGGTATTTTTAAGTGTAACCCCTTTTTTTAGGTAGTTTTGTAAAAATGTCTTGATTTTATAAGGCACTATTCGAAAACGTTGCACTTTCAAGATTTCCATTTTTTTTGAAAAAAAAAACAAAAATGTGTTTGGCTCCATGTTTGTGTTTTAGTTTCTATAAATTTCCATAACAAGTGTTTTCCTAATCTAAAACAAAAAAAAAATAAGAATCCACAAAAGATGAATTTTATGTTTGGTTGCCAAAACTAACAAGAAAGTATATTTTTCTTTTTTTGGAGCTTCATCATCATCGACCACTTCTTGAGTGTTGCCTCATCCGCCACCACCTACTTTCATCATCCATCGCTAACTGTCGCCGTCATCCTCCACTACCTGCCACCCACTTCTAATTTATCACAGTCAATTAAAGGTTAGCATCATACTTTCTTCTTTGTGTTTTCCTTTGATTTTTGTTTTGTTTTTTTTTTTTTGAAATTGATAGAGGTTGTGAATGTATTCATCTTTGATTGCTGAAACTATTATTTTAAAGAAAATTTAATATAACAAGCAAAAGCAAGAAATAAATTCTTTATTTAGAATTTTCTTTTTTCATAAAATAAAACAGAGGTGTAACTATTCTCCATAAGAATTTAAGTAGAGCATGAACCAAATTAGTAGCAAAACAACTGGATTCCATTCATTTCAATTCTATAGAAATAAATGACTTTGATGTTGCTTTCTGCTACTTATTTCTCCATCATTTTTTTATTTTGGTTTAGTGAAGGTATTGTGCATGCTCTGTTTCTATATGGAAAGGGCACTGGTCTTGTGTTGGGGTACTATAGAATTCAAATCCAAAATTACATGTAGAGAGTGGTTTTATCTGACATCTCCTTTATGATGCATCAATTAAGTCAGTTCATCCATCAATGTAGGGTTTTTTTCTTTTATTCCTACCTTTCTACATTTTTTCAATTTCTGGCTCACCCCCATGTGCTTGCATTTATGGCTTATTCATATAAGATTTATTGTATCTACAACATGTAATGCACTGATTATGTTTAGTGTATCTGTTTTTAAGCTTCATGAGTTTATACTTAAATTTGGCACTTGAGAAGTCTATTTTTCTATATTTTGAAGAATGAAATTTACTTCTTACTTCAGTTTCTATTTTTACCAAGTGAAATGACTTTTCAATTTGTAGGTCTCTCTCTACCAATACAAATAAAACTCGGTTAATAGGTATTTATTTACTACTTGATAACTATGGAAAAAATATCTTCAAGGCCCAATCAAGTCGGCCCAATAACGCTTGGCAAGGCCCAGAGCCTATCAACTAAAAGGCAGAGTGTGAGTTGGAAGACAAGACAAAAAAGCATGATGTCCAATCGGACTGATGGATGCACTGTCCTGTTTAGTCCACTGACACAAGTAAATGCCCATGCCTTCACCTACTCCCTGTCACATTGTCGCACACCTACCCCAATTACCAGCTATCACGCCCCAAGGTACTCAAGTACCCCTCCAAAGAACTTCTATAAATAGCCTAAATCACGATAGCTCCAGGTATTGAATATCTGAGACTCTCTCTCTCTAAACACTCTTTCTATAAAAGCTACTAATTTAAGCTTCAAAGTGCTAACGCTCGGGTCCGATCGGGCACTCCATTTTACAGGTTTTTTTCATTCGATCGGATCCTCAATTGCCAACTCTCCTTCTTACCGATAAAGCCAAAATCTATTTTATCATTTGGTGCTTTCATTAAGAGTCATGGAAGATTCAAGATCCAACGAGCACACAGCTCTTAGAGAATATCATTATAACAAGTAGGATAGATCTAAACCCTCTGGAATAAGAGAGAGACCTTTCAGATCACCAGTCAAGGGTAATCCCCCCAAGTGTCGATGATATGATTGTATGACAGCCGGAGGACACCCCTGTTACCATCAGAGATATGCATGTCATTCTTAGTGACCTTGCTAAAAGCATGGTCCAAACTCTGGAAGGGGACAACACACCTAGAGCTTCTGAAGGAGGTCATGAAATGGTCTTCATGACTGAAGATGTCAAAAGAAGAAGAAATAGGGAACCTTTCATAGAGAAGCTGCAAACCCATGATCTTGCCATGCAGGGAGAAAGAGTCCAAATGAGGGATGATAAGGGCAAGCAAATAATGTCATTAAGCAGAGATGCTCCTTACATCCCCAATAGACCATCCACCCTACCTGCTGGCAATGATCCATCACGTATGCATACACCTAATCAAAGCTGCTCCTACAGACCTAAAAAGGAGATCGTTTTCACAATTGGTGGACGGAGGGAAGATAAATGGTTCGCTCGAAAACTCCACCAATTTGGGTTGATGAAACTCAGGAAAGGTGTATTTAAGGGGAATACCAGTAACAACACCACCTCCCCTTTCTACAGGAAAATTATGGAGTCTGACCTGCCTCCCAAATGGAAAGATGTGGCAATGGATAAATATACAGGTAAAATCGATTTTGCCATTCACCTTGCAAAATTTTTTACTAAAGTGCAAGTCTACACTTTAGATTAAAGGATTGCCTGTAGAGTTTTTCCAACCACCTTAGGAGAAGACGCTTTGAAATGGTTCCTCAGACTCCCTCATGCATAAATCGCCTATTTCAGATAACTCAAAGAGTTGTTCATGACGTGATTTCATGTGCAAATACGTGCATCAAAGTCAGTCAGTGGCCTGTGCAACCTTTACCAAAGAACTGATGAAAGTCTCAGAGATTACATCATTTGCTTCCAAGCTGCAATATCGGAAGTAGGGGATTTAAGCGTAGAATTGGCATCAAATATTTTGGCGAAAGGCATTACGGATCGTCCACTTTCCAAATCATTGACAGTAAGGCCACCGATTAGTTTCTCCGACTTAATGGATAGGGTCAGGCGATGCATCCAGTTAGATGATGCTCTCAGATCCAACAAAATCAAAAAGACTAATGTAATGGAAAGACTGCAATATTCAGATGATCAGCCATTTAACAAAACCCCCCACATCTGATCGATTAGAAGGGAAGCTTAACCGGTCGGTCTTCTCGAGGATTACGAAAAGGAGAAAGGAGGACGAATAAAGTAAACCTGATCGCCGCAATAATCAATTGGCTGGAACCTCCACTCCCCTCAACCCAGTTCCTCCCAAGTGCCGATGGCACCAAGAGAAAATATGGAAAAGCTAACCGACCCAAAATGTCCAAACAAAAAGAGAAACAATAGAGACCGCGACCAAAGTCATAAATTATATAACGCTATCGGACACTCGAACCAATGAATGTGAAAGCTCCTGTAAGTGGTCCAGTGATGGAAAAAAAGGTGATTGGCTCAAACAAAAACTACCAGCACAAAAACCGAACTAACATAGACAAACTGAAGGGATCAGCAAATAATGGCAAAATCAGGTACAATTGTTATAATTTGAGTTCTTAAAAATGTATTGTACTAAATTTAAATGCTCTTTTAGTTCCCTGTAATAAGCACTGGATTGCCAGCCCATCTTAATATTACTTGTTTTACTATTAAAGATCTATTTTTGAGTTCTTAAAGAGACAGCAATAAATAAAGGCTGCAAAAAGCGAAAAGATGTTGAAAATTCTAGCACTATGACACATGCAAAATAAGTGTCTTTGTAAAGTAAAAAATAACTTAAAACAGGTACGTGTCCAAAACTCATGAATTTAATACCTGTCATTTAAACAAACTTATTAACTCTCCAACAAACCGATTTTTGGATCGAATCATTTTGCCGTTGGGAGTTTGAGATGAAGGCCCCTGAAGCCTGTAGACCTCACCCTAATCGGTCGTTATTTTTCAATCGCCTCAGAGTGGAACGAAAAAAAATTTCCTACCATCGGGAGAATGAGATGAAGGCTCTGACGCCTATAAACCTCCCCCTGAATAGTTAGAATAATCCACACCGCTCTAGCATAGATTAGTTTTCTAAAAACTCAATCGAAGTAATCACTCTTGGTCGAAGACAATACCTATCAGAAATCATTCTAAAAATTTGAAATTCCATCTAAATGCTTGAATAGCACAACTCCATCACTAGGCTCGATGTCCATCCTGAGCACAAAATGCAAAAGCTTTTCTTTATCATAAGTTCGTCTGCTAGGTTCGATATTATTTCCGAATCGAAAATGCAAGATGCCTCCATTCGATCTCCATTAACTTGTTCGCTAGGTTCGACGTCTACCTCGAACCCAAAATGCAAAATCCACAATTATGCTCAGCATTACCATCTTAATTTCGGTTGGATGATAGAGGTAACCCGACTGAGGTTATCCAAATGGGTAACTCCCTACAAGCAGATAACTCCCTTGAACCTTTTAAAGCCAAAATTCCTTATTCGGTACAACTTATCTACTAGGCTTGATATAGTCAAAAATGTGAAAGTTGGAGTCCATTCATCAGCAGGATAAATACCTTCCTAGGCTTGATGTTTATCCTAAGCTCGAGATGTGAAGTGCGCCCGTACCCGTTTAATCTCCATTAATCAATTTGCTAGATTCAACGTCCATCCTGAATCCAAGATGCAAAAGTCGACAACTGAGTTAATTAACTCTCTCGAACAATATCTGATCGGAACAATATTAAAGACTAAAAAGTTATCTACTGCACCTGACGCAATAAATCTAAGTCACAATTCTTGACTAAACAGTCTATCTTTTACATTCGATCGTATTAAGGGATTATCGATTAAATAGAGTTGTGTACTGCAATGCTTCAAAAGCATATTAAAGTTCAGGGAGTATTTTCCTTAGCCGATTTTATACATTCTCCACGGGTGATTTACACATTTCTCCTCAGTCGATTTAATATTTCCTTCTTAATTGATTTTATGATGAATACTGCTTAAAGTAAGAATTGTAGTGCAAAGATGCAATTGAGAGGAAGATCAAATTTTATATATGAATAATTCTTACAAAACGGGAACAAAACCATTACAAAGAAAAATTACACTTATATATCTACTATCTTTACAGTAGAAGAAGACCCCGTAATCGCCTCGTTAGGAGGACGGGAAGACATCGCTAGTTCACCAGAAGCATTCTCTACTGGCAAGGAAACTATAGCATCCGACCTGATCTCTTCACCAGCATTTGGTTGAGGTGGCATGGGGTCTTGAGGAGCCTCATAATCATCATCACTAGAAAGAGGGTCAGGCAAAGAGCTTAGGTCATCCATCCAGCTAAGATTGGTATCAAAAAAATGCTTGCTAGCTTCATAAATTAGTCGAGTCAACAACTTTCCTTGAGTCTCTCCTAACTGATCCAGGATATCTTCTCTCTGGTTAGAAATTTTCTCCTCAATTTTTCTTCTCCATGCCATCTCTTTTTCTTCTAAGGCGGCTTGCAATGAATTCCGCTCCCCACGCAAAAGATCATGCTCGAATTCAGCCTTTGAGCATTCAGCAGATAGATGGGTGCACTCGCCCCTCAGCCTGGTCGCCTCTTCTTTGAATTTTTGCCCTAAGGCACTCTCGACAGTCAAATGGGATACATCCCCTTTAAGGTGGTCGACCTCTTTCTGTCAAGCTTTCAGGTCTTGAGAAAGACGAGCGGACTCATTTTTTAGCTTTCCAACCTCCGATCGAGCAAGCAGAGACTCCTTTCTCGTTGAATCATATTTGACCTCTGCTTCCCTCCTAACCTGATCAGCGTCCTCCCATCGCCCTCGATAAAAGCGGGCCACGCCATGCAGATGCAAACCTTTTTTTATTAACTAAAATAAAAAAGGGTGAGAAGAGGAAGAAGAAGAAGAAGAAGAAGAAGAAGAAGAAGAAGAAGAAGAAAAAGAAAAAGAAGAGAAGAAAAAAGTTAAAAAAAGAGAGAGATGATGGATAAAAGAAAGAGCGAGGCAAGATCATTTAGAAAATACCTCCAGACTTTGCTGCTGAAAAAGGCTGCACTCTCGGGTAAGTATGCTAGGATCCCCCATCGCCTTAAAATTGTTCTCTTGGAGAATGCCTCGACACAAAAAAGTTTGATACCGCTTTATTATGGGTAGACCAGCCATCGCCAAATTTTTTTTTCAAAACTTTTCCCAGCGATGTGGCAAGCCTTTCAGAAAGTCTTGCAGCGGTGTTCCGAGTAGATTCATCCTGGATAGGCTCTTTACCTCTTGCGACAACCCTAGCATCTGCAGCAGCTATCAACTCAATAGTATTTTTCCTGGCTGTCTTTTCGATCCTCCTTTGTGCAGCTTCACCTATAAAGGGCGCGTGGGTCTTAATCGATCCCCTCTAAGATGGAGCTAGTCATTCTTCTTCTGAATCAATCTCATCCCTCAAAACAAAACAACAAAAGGGGCACTGACCCTTTGACAAAGGCTGCACAGTAGTCGATACTGGAAGGGTCTGAGAGGGACAGGAAACTGGGGCGCTGGCGGAGGGAGTGGAAGTTTGAACTTTCACACAGGGCACAAGCTTTCTTTTCTTCGACCTCCTCTCCTCTTTGGCAGAGCGCGCTATCTCAATCTTCACCTTAGCTCGGTCAGCTAATTGCTTAGCAACATCGTCTCCCTTAGCCATCATGACTGCAGCTGCATCACAAAAATTAAAGATAAGTATTCTCTCCAGCTGATATATATATGTACATTTTGTGAATATGCAATGCATGAATATCTATATAAACACTTCTCCCCCTCCATTAATTATGATGCTCACGTTTTGTGCCAATGGCAACATCAGAGTTTGAGGGCCCGATCGTAGTCCCTAAAAGATATTCGAAGTCATAGGGTCCCCCTTGCCTTGCCACGGCACTCAATAGCTTTTTAATGTTGGCCTCATAGGTAGACCGATCGATAGCTTGATCCTTTAAAGCAACAGCTATGTCTGATCGGGTTAACGATGCTCCAAATCTGCCAGCCATCCCCACTAAAAAGAATTTTTTTAAAATCTTTCAAGGATGATGGTATATTGAACAACTTTCTCTGCGGTTGGTTGGTAAAAAAATATTCTGTGCCATCACTCCGGCCTGAGATATAGAAAAAATGAGTGAACAAATTCAGGATTGGTATCACTCCCTTCATATGGTAGAGAATCTTGAAACAAACTACTGTTCTTCACCCGTTTGGATGCAGCTGGTTAGGAGCAATCCTATAGCCTTCCAGAATCGCTAGTTCAAAGACTCCAAAAGGAAGCCTCAACCTAGCGTCCAAGCTCCACATATGGCAAATGAACCATTCATTATCCTCATGCTCGAAAGGTCCTTCGTTCATCGCCATAAAATTCGAGCAACCATCACAAAAATCTCTTCGAAAAAGTTGTATCGCGAAGGGATATCAGCCACTTCCTCCTCTATGAGTTTCAAATGGCGAGCCACAGGCTCATGATCTTTATAAACTTCAAAAAAAACTTCTATCTATGGAATGACTGCTGCTTAAAGCCATCTTTGATGGACGAGGAGAAGTAAACAATGGTATTATGAATGAGGAGAAAAATCAAAGGTAAGGATTGTTTACTTACTTGGGTAATCTTATAAAAACTCTGAAGACGCTAAAATGGCAAAATTCGCAAAGAAAGTTTGCTAGAGCTTCATTAAGGATCACTGAAAAGTGAGGGAAAAATCACTTTAAACTTGTCTATTTATAAGCAAAAAGCTTCCAGAGTATTTCGAAGCCTTCCTATTGGATAGACACCATGTGTCCTCAACACATTACTGTGGTTACGAATAACAAAGCGCCATTCTAAAAACACACGCGGCATTAAATGAAAACAGTTGTTTGAACTGAATAGACGTGTCTCTTTAAATGGACACCTCCTAAAAATTTAAAAATTCCGCCAAAAGGCTTGAATCGCCCGATTGGACCCTTTAAAGGGGGGACGAGTGATAACTATAAAAAAAATATCTCCAAGGCCCGATCAAGTCGGCCTAATAATGCTTGGCAAGGCCCAGAGCCCATCAACTAAAAGGCAGAGTGTGAGCTGAAGACAAGACAAAAAGGCATGGTGTCCGATTGGACTGATAGGACGCGCTGTCCTGTTTAGTCCACTGACACAAGTAAACACCCATGTCTTCACCTATTCTCTGTCACATCACCGCACACCTACCCCAATTGCCAGCTATCACACCCCAAGGTACTCAAGTACCCCTATAAAAAACTTCTATAAATAGCCTAAAACACGATGGCTCTAGGTATTGAATATCTGAGACTCTCTCTCTCTAAGCACTATTTCTCTAAAAGCTACTAATTTAAGTTTCGGAGTGTTAACGCCCAAGTCCGATCGGGCACTCTATTTTGTAAGTTTTTTCATTCGATCAGATCCTCAACTGCAAACTCTCCTTCTTACCGATAAAGCCAAAATCTGCTTTATCACTACTCATTCCTTTCTGTTATCATTCACATGAAAAATGATGATTTTTTTATTATTTTTAATTATCAATTATTTTTTGTATTTATCAAATTAAACTTTATATATTGATAATGCTTTATTTAACTTTGCATATGTATAATGCTTGTTGATGTGTTAAATGATCTATTTATTAGTTAATTTTATATTTTTTGTATTTTAGTTTTTTTTATTTAGATGGAGAACTTAGATCAAGTAGTGAATATAAATGATAGCAACACCGTTGAGATTGGACATGATTATGGAGCAATTTGGCCTCCACAAATTGAAGACTATTCTATAACATTATTGGCTGAAGAAGTAAATAATGAAAATCAAAAAACAACCACTCTCACTAAAAGTGCATGGACACAAATTGTAGATCTTATAAAAAATAAGACTAATCAAGAGTATAGTCCAATTCAATTTAAGAATAAATTTAATAGTCTCGGAAGCCGATTGAAGTATTTCAATAATTTATTAAAAGAGACTAGAATTCAATACAACTCAATGACTGGTCAAGTTATTGCAAGTGATGTTGTGTCGCAAAATTTGTACAAGGTATATTTTTATATTAATGAATTTATTTATTAATTATTATAACTAGTGTATAATTACTATCATGATCAATTTTTAGAATAATAGATATATTTTTTGCCAATAGGTGAATAAGATGGCAAAAAAAAATAGAAAATAAGATTGTAAGGAATACAAAAAGTTGTGCATTATCTATGGTGATACAACTGCTACTGAAGCTCATTCTCATCATTTTATTAAAAGCCCTTCTGTTAGTGAAGATGAAAATAATAATAAAAAATTTAATAGTTCTAATGAAAAAGGTGAAAATACAAATAAAAACAAAAAGGTTAAAGAAAACAAGTGATGAAGGATCTAATAGTAGAAAGAAAAGAGAATTATTTCAAAATGTAATGGCTCAAGCATTGATTAACCTTGGAGAAAGTTCAAAGAAAAAATAGAATTTTTTTAGAAGAAAATGAGTTCAGGAACATCATTCACTTCAATTGGTAATTCAAGAGACAATTTTGAAACACAATTAAACCGTGATAAAGAATCAATTTTTAAATATCTTGAAGCACTGCAAAACCTTGACAGTATAGATGGATCTTTTTTGGCAAAAGCTACAAAACTTATCCATGATGATTCATTATGGAGAGAGATATTTTTGGCTATGTCTAAAGAAAGGAAGAAAGATTGGATTTTAAATATCCAAATTTGATTTTTTATTATTATTATTATTATTATTATTATTATTATTATTATTATTATTATTATTTAATTTGTTATCTATTAACCTATACAAATATTTTATTTGATGTTGGATTTTTTTAAGTGACATTGAAGATTTTGTTATTATTAGAAATTAGTTGGAATATATTTCTTTTAGTTTATTATGCATAGATATTATTGTTAGTGATTTTTTAGGTTAATAGTTTTTTATTTTGACAAGGATATGGATTTGGATATTTTTTTCGATTCTGATGAGGAAATCGAACAATTATTGATGATTTATGTGAACTATAAGTATAATTTTATGTGCAATAATAAACCTAGGCCTCAAAGAATTTCAAAATTGACAGGTTATGAATGAATTGTTATGGTATTAAATGGTCATCCAATGACATGCTATGATTTATTTTCAAATGGACAAAAATATTTTTATTAGTCTGTGTGAAGAATTAAAAGAAAAAACAACATTAAAAATTTCAAATTTTTATCAGTGAAAGAACAAGTGGTAATTTTTTTTCTCATTATTTGTCAAAATGATTGACAGAGAGTTGTAGCAAATCGTTTTCAACATTCAACAGATACTATTTCTAAACATTTTCGAAATGTTCTATATGTTATTTGTTCAATAGCTAAACATGTGATTGCCCCTCCATCATTTGATGAAACACCTTCAGAGATCAAAAATAATTCAAAGCACTATATATTTTTTAAGGTAACAAAAATTTTTAATTTTTTATAATTATTTTTAATATTGCTTATTATTTGTTACTTTTATAACAAGATTGTATTAAAGCTATAGATGATATGCACATTTCTGCACAAATTCCAATCAATCAACAAATTTCATACCGTGGAAAGAAAATAGTCCCTGCACAAAATATCATGTGTGTTTGCTCATTTGATATACGATTCACATTCATCGTGACTAGCTGGAAAAGAACAACAAATGATTCAAGAAATTTTTTAGAATATATTTTTAATCCAGCAAATAAATTCCTATACCTACACTATGTAAATATTATCTTGTTGATTTAGGGCATGCTAATATACGTAGATTTCTTAGTCCATGCTGTGAGAAATATTACCATTTACGTGATTATAGAGAATTATCAAATTCACAAGGTCTAGAAAAATTATTTAATTATATGCATTTTTCATTACGCAATGTCATAGAATGTTGTTTTGAAATTTTGAAGGCACGTTTTTCCATCCTTAGAGATATGTCTTTATATGACATAAAGTGACAAAAATATATACTTTTTGCATGTTGTATGATTCATAATTTTATTAAAATGCAGAAAGTATAGATTTTTTATTTATAGAGTATGTAAATGAAAATATTGTACTTGGAGATGATCAATAAAATAATAAAGTCAGTACTTCAGAGCCGCAGAAAACTGTTGATATAAATACAAGTCAACTTCGCCAAAATAAACAGTACTCAAGATAAAATAGCATAAAAATTATGGTTGAATTATAATAATTGACATTTATATTATTAATTTTTTTAAATAGTAATTGATTTTTCTTATTATGATAATTTTTTAATACAATAGATTTTAAATTTTGAATTTTATTAAATATTTATTATTTAATATTAATAATTAAATTATATATTTGTATAATATGTATTAATGGATATTAAAACTTTTTTGAAAAACAAATAGAAAAATAAATTTTAAACCGTTTTTAAAAAATAAATATTAAAAATTAAAAACAGTTTTTGAATTTTAAAAAATAAAAAATAAAAAACGTTAGAAAACGTAACCTAAATTAAAAGATTTTGAGTTTGAATTTCTACTTTTTCTTCTAATTAAAAAAAAAACTATGCTTTTGAAATTGATATGCTTCAATGGTCAAATAGACTGATGAGAATTGGTTAGGCATGTGAGGGTGCAAGAAGTTATAGCTACTCGTTTAAAAAAAAAAAAAAAGTACATTTGTAGATTTGTAGTAAAAAAAGTAAAGAAACAAAAAAAAAAGTTAAGTAGTTTCTGTTTCAGAGCAGGTAAGATACGGTGGCAACTTTCTCGTATAAATCTACGGCTAAAATCGCATCTTTTGAATGGCGGAATCCCATCATTTCACTCGTCAAAATGGACGGTGCCGACTAACTTTTCGGGCTTCAAATAGAAGCTCCGTGGCATGTCGGACATCTGATGGGTCACATGGGAAGTGGGTTCCACTATTACCTATAAATATCAAACTTTCTAAAAAAAAAAAGAAAGATATTTCCTTAGATGAAAAACTAGTCCAAATAAGTGCTTTGTGCAAAATATTATAAATTATTTAGTAAATACTTATATTTATATAAAATTTAAAAATAAAAATCATATCAAATTGTGCTCCAAGAAAAATCAGATTGATGGGTTAATTTTTCAATTTGCATATTTGTGTAGATCAATCATGTTAAAAATGTAAAAAGTAATGAAATTGATATCAAATATCTTATATTATTAAGTTGATTATTATGGATTCATACACGTCTTTTCATTAGTAGTGTTGAAAGACTTTTTAGTTGAAATTACATTATGAATTGATGGCATATATTTGTTTCGGTTAATTATAATTTATTTGAATGCTATTACCGGGAACATTTAAAATATAAAATATATATCTTTTAGTAGCATATAATGATGTAAAAATCGGACCAACTAGGCGGTTTTACGGTAAGATTGAAATTCAAATATACTTACTTAATGTAAATCGTAACATTGAATAATATTCTAACCAGGAGTAGATTAAGTCCAATAGCATAATGACAATACTTTTTTAGTTTCCACAACTTCATCATCCGCAGGGTTTGTAAATAGTTCTCAAGTTCTTAATCAAGATTTTATAGCACACTAAAAAGCCACCTATTCTACATAGGCTTCTTGCAAGCTACATCAGAATTTAGAACATAACCTATCACAATTATCGATAACTATACAAATGTCATATTTCAAGATTCAATTCGATCGGTCCATCACACCTGATAGGGTTCAAGACTCATCAGCAAAAAAGTATCAAACGTAAACCAGAAGTCAAGGAAGATACCACTTGATATTCGATCGGACTGATAGTACAATAAGTCACAATCAATCCACTAATACAAGGTAGAGCTCATGCTCTCCAACTGCTCCTTGTCACTTTACCGTTCACCTGCTCTGACAGCCAATTATCACGTCCAAGGCACTCGAGTGCACCCCTCTTATCTCCTACAAATAGTCCAATGCACAGTAGCTTCAGGTATTGAATATGTGAGACTCTACCTCTAAGAATTCTCTCTCTGGAAAGCTACTAACTTAAGTTTTGGAGTGCTTACGCCTAGTCCGATCGGGCTCCCTTTCTTGCAAAAAATCACATCTGATCGGCACCTACAGTCGACTCTCTCTCTCTCTTTTAAGATAAAGACCATGATGTCTTATCAATTGGTACTTTCGTTAAGAAACATGGTTGGTTCAAGATCCACTGAGCACATAGCTTTCGAAGAGCATGATCGCGATAACCATGGTCATGGCAGATCTAGGCTCGTGGAAAGAAAAGAGAGATCTCATCGATCCCCAACTAGGGTTCTCCCAGAGTTTGACAATGCCATCCTACTGCAGCCGAAAAATACCACCATTACAGTAAGGACATGCGCACTCTCCTTGATGATTTCACTAAGAACATCGTCCAAACAATTAAAAAAGGCAAAATGCCTAAAACTTTTGGAAGAGACTATGAAGAAGACTTCATGGTTGAAGACTTTAGAAGGAGGAGAAATTGAAAAATCTCGATTAATGAGCCACAAGCTCATGACAGCAGAACAATGGCTTTCAGGACCCCGGACAGATATGATAAAGGTAATGGAATAATGTTCTCAAGCAGAGACTCCCCCTACTGCCCAGCAGGTCTTCGATCGCCTCCATTGAATATGACCTATCCTTTATATGCACGACTAGCTGCGGCTACTCCAAAAGATCGAAAAACGAGTTTACCTCCACAGCCATGAGCAGAAATGATAAATGGTTCAAGCAAAAGCTCAGACAGTTTGGCTTGGTAAACACCAAGAGAGGTATGTTCGAGGGAAATACCTATAAAAATATTGCCTTTCCATTTTTCATGGAAATAACAGAGTTTGAGCTACCTTCTAGATGGAGGGACAAAGTGATGGACAAGTACACATGCAAAACTGATCCTACTATCCATTTGGCGGAGTACTTGACCAAGGTGCAGGTCTACATATATGATGAGAAGATCGCCTACAGAATCTTCCCCACCACCTTAGGAGGAGATGTTCTAAATTGATTTCATGAGTTAGCTCAAGAATCAATAACCTCCTTCAAATAGCTTAAAGATTTGTTCACCACTCGGTTTATTGTGCAGACCCGAACATCCAAATTGGTGAGTAATCTGTGCAACCTCTACAAAAGGACCAATGAAAGTCTTAGAGACTACATCAATAGGTTCCAAGCCATGATATTCAAGGTGAGAAATGTAAGTGTAAAAATGGTGATGACCGCCTTGGCTAGGGCCATCATCGATCGCCCCCTTATTTGAATCAATAACAACAAGACCGCCAGCCAGCTTCTTCGATCTGATGGAAAGGGCTCGACAACACATCCAGTTGGATGACGTCTGAGGTCTAACAGGCAAAGAAGGGCTAGTTTTATGGACATATTACAGTATCCAGATAGGCAATAATTCAATCAAGCTTCCGTATTCGAGCGGATAATAAGGAGCCTCGATCGAACCTCAATTTTAAAATGTCTAGGTAAGTAAAAGGAATTCAAATAGGGTAGGTTCGATCGGTCTAACAACCAACCGACCTGGACCTTCACCCCGCTCAACACTAACCCTGTCCAAGTATTGATATGGATTAAAAAAAGCACAAAAAAAGTCAGTTGGCCCAAGAAATTGTTCGAACGGTCAAAAAGCAAGAGGGACCATAGCAAATAGTATGAGTTTCCCAAAGACATCGATCATACGACTGACGAGTGTTACTCTCTGAAGGAGGAGATCGAACGACTTCTACAAAGAGGATCCCTCATGAGATTTGTAGGTCCGGCTAGAGAGGGAAGTCCCTATAAATAGCCCGACATTAGAAAAGATAATTTTGGCTCAGATGATGATGATGAGCATAAAAACCTTAGGAAAACAAATCCACACAAGCTATACATTGAGGTTATAAACATGATTACTAGAGGATCATCGTATGGACAAGACCTCTCCAAAAAGAAGAAGGGGAAAAACATTTATGTCTCTTAGCAAGCTGAGTGGTTTGCTTTAATCATCATATCCAGTGAAGATGCCTGAGATGTAATGTTTTCTCACAAGGATGATTTAGTCATCAAGGCTCGAATCCATAATTTCAATGTAAAAGGATTTTGTTAGATAATGACAGCGCTATAAATGTGCTCACACTCCAAGCTTACAGAGCTATGAGACTGCCGATCGAGGAGCTGAAATAGAATGCCATCCTTCTGATCGGGTTAGGCAATGCTCCAGTCCTAGTGGCTGGATTCGTAGAGCTATTTGTTAAACTTGGCCAAGAGACACTCACCCACGTATGCAAGGTAACATTCATAATTATTGATATGATTTTTGCCTATAATGCCATTTTTGATAGGCCTCTACTCTTTCAGACCAGAGCTGTCACTAGAATATAGTATATGGTGATGAAAATGCCCATAAAAGGGGCACTACCATCCTTAAAGACGACCAGAAAGCATCCTGAGAGGCACATATCATCATAATCAAATAGCAAAAAGAGGCCATGATTGTGGAGCCAGGTCTGAAGTGACCCAAGTCAGCAGTAAGGCTAAGAATGGATTTTGTCGAAGAGGTGAAGGCAAGAACACTATCAAAGGGCAAGAATGTCCAGGTTGGGCCCAACATGAGCTTGAAAGTGAAGGACACGAACATACAGGTTTTAATGATCAACCAGGCATCTTTTGCTTGGAAGCCAGAAGACATCCATGGGATCAATCATGAAGTGATTACCCACAAGCTCAGACCTAATGCACCGACCGATCAGGAAAAAGTTATATAGGCATGCTTCAGACTGAAAAAAGTTCATATTTGAGGAGGTTAACAAGCTACTAAAGGTTGGTACGATCTGAGAGATTGATTACCCAGAGTGGCTTGCCAATGTGGTCTTAGAAAAAAAGAAGACAGGAAAGCTATAGATGTGCGTGGACTTTACAGATCTTAATAAGGTAATTTTGAAGGATAGCTACCCTCTACCAACTATAGACCAGTTAATGGATTTGACTGCATGCTATGCCGTCTACTCTTTCCTCGACGCGTATGATAGCTACCACCAGATCCTGATGTGGCTTTTGGATCAAGAAAAGACAAGTTTCATTATCGATGACAGAACCTTTTACTACAAGGTAATGCCGTTCGATCTTAAGAATGCAGGTGCCATATACCAGCATCTTATGAATAAGATTTTCAAAGATCAGATCGAGCACAATGTAGAGGTTTACGTAGATGACATGATTGTCAAGAGTAAAAGCTTAGAGGAACACTCTGCTAATCTGGCAAAAGTTTCCCACACATTGAATAAATTTCAGATAAAGCTCAACCCTGAGAAGTGCATTTTTGGGGTTCTCTAAGGAAAATTCTTAGGCTTCATGATTTCTCAAATAGGGATTGAAGCTAACTCGAAGAAGATAAATGCCATCTTGGAAATGCAGCCCTCAAAAAACATAAAAGATATTCAGAAGCTGAATAGAAGTATCAAAGCCTTCAAAAGATTCATTTCCTCCTCAGCTAAACATTGCCTCCCATTCTTCAAGAAGCTGGGGAAGAATGATACTTTCAGCTGGGAAACAGATTGCCAATAATTTTTTGAAGAGTTGAAGAAATTTCTCATCGATCCACCATTGTTAAGCCGATCTGTTCCAGGTAAAAATCTCTATCTTTACTTGTCTACCTCTAGCAAAACTATTGCAGGAGTTATGATTAGGAAAAAAGCAACCTAGCAGCTACTCGTGTACTATGTGAGCCTGGTGCTCAGAGGTACAGAATTGAATAAGGGTTTGGTCGAGCAGCTTATCATTGCCATCATTATGTGTGCATGGAAGCTAAGATAATACTTTGAAGTGCACACCATTGTTGTCCGATCAAGTCAGCAAATAAGAAAAATTCTCCAAAACTCCGATCTAAAAGGCAAAATGGTAGGATGGGCAATCAAGCTCTAGTTATTGTATATGAGGTATAAGCCTAGAACAGCCATCAAAGTGCAGGCACTGGAAAATTTTATAGCTGAGTTCACTGGCGAAGAGATAGGCGTTCAACCTCAACGACTGGCATGGGAAATTATCATAGATAGAGCCTCGAATGATGCCTGAGAAGGTGTGGAGATTGTAATAATAGGCCCCTTGGTATTGCCATAAGGTACGCAATTAGATTTAAATTTAAAGCATTTAATAATGCGGCAGAATATGAGGCACTCATTCAAGGTTTAAGGCTGATCCTTGTCATCCAATCGAAGTCAGTAACCATAAAGAATGACTCTCAGCTTATCACCAGCCAAGTTTTGGGCACCTTCGAAGCAAGGGAGACCAACATGATTCAGTATCTATCGAAAGTCAAGGCCGCACTCAAAATGTTAGAAAAGTCTAAATCATAACGATTCCTTTAGAAGGTGCCGAGAGATCAAACAGTAGCGGCCAATTGGTTAGCCAAAATGTCTACCTCCGAGCAAGAAGTGATAGAAGAAAATATCACAGTTGTCGACCAAGTCTCCTCCTCCTTAGATGAGCCAAAAATAATTGAAATTGAGCAAGCGAATGACACATAGATAGGCCTGATCAGATGATTCTTACAATCAGGGTAATTACCTAAGGACAAAGTTGAAGCTCGAAAGGTATCACACAAATCCCTCAACTATTCTATAATTGACGATGATTTGGACCAGTCACTGTCGAAGTTCTCCTTTAGTATGTCATTTAGGACCATGGTTTGCCTCTCAAGGGCTTTCTCTCCTACCCTTCAGGTAGGCTCGCTCTAGCTAGGCATTTTGCCTTTAGCCGCAACCCGAACATCTACTGCAACCACCAGATTGGCCACTCTCTTTCTTGCTGCTTCCTTAGCCTACTTTTGGACAGCTTCATCCAGCTCGGTCGCTCTCTTTTGCTTGACTTCCTTTAGATGTGGTAGGCTATAGGAGCTGGTTGCAGGTAGTGTTTCTTCGAAATTGAATTCATCCCTCAACCATAGATGCCTCAAGGGGAGCTGACCCTCTACACTAGATGAAAAAGCTACAGGTTCGGTTATCATCAACATTGGATGAGAGATAGGAGCAACAGTAGCAGCAGCATTAGCAGCGACTGAAGGACCTCCAAATGGACGCCTCAGAGTTTGAATCAATGAGGAAGGTATAAGTCTCCTCCTCTTCGTCTTCTCCTCTCTGGCTGTCTGTTTGGCAACCCTCTTTGCCTTAGCCTGATCGACGAGCTGCTTTACCAAATCATCTCTTCCAACCATTTCATCTTCAGCTGCAACATAGACAAGAGATAAGATAAATATCTTTTATTTATGTGATGTCAGTAAAATACATATGCAATGAATGATCATGTCATGCTTTCTCCTTTCTTCAAATTCTAATGCTCATGTTGTGTGTCTTCGCCAGTGGCAGAACTGGAGGATCCAAACAACATCCCCAAGAGATAGTTGGAGTCATACGGATCCTCTTTCCTGGCCACAACATCCATCAACTTTTTGATGTTGGCCTCATACAAAGATTGCTCGGAAGCTTGGTCCTTTAATCTAGTTGTTGCCTCCAATCAGGTAAGATTAACTCCAAACCTGTCGAACATCCCCACCAAGAAGAATTTCTCCTTGAACCCTTTTAGCGAGGACGGGATGGTGAAAAGCTTCCTCTTCGATCGGCTAGTAAAGAAATACTCCTTTTCGTCACTTCAACTTGAAATATAGAAAAAATACGTTAAGAGATCCAACGTTGGAGCCACCTCCTCGATTTTGCAGAGGATCTTAAAGCAGGCTACGGTCCTCCATCAGTTCGAATTCAGTTGGTTCAAGATAATTTCATAACCCCTCAACACTACTATCTTGAACGCATCGAACGGTAGCCTCAACCCTACATCCAAGCTCCAGAGGTGGCAAATGACCCACTCATTATTTTTGCAATCGAAAGGTCCTTCTATCATCACTATAGAATCGGGGCAAGCTAGCATGAACACTTCTGAGGGGAGGCCTTATCGAGAAGGAATATCAGCCACTTCTCTAGGGCTCAATCGAGAAAAATGAGTGATCGCTGGCTGATTGTCTCGCCACAGGATGTTTGCCACGTGTCATTAAAGACATCATTACAATATGAAGAGCGAAGCATCATTCTCGACGTACTTGTACAACATTAATGAGAAGATAGTTGTTTGAACAGACGTATCTCTTCGGCTAAGCATTTTCATATTTTGAAAATCCTGCCAATAATCACTCTCTGATCGAAACACCTCAGAGTAAAACTCACCCGATCGAATCCTTTTTTGGGGGAGATAAGTGATAACTATGGAAATATCATACTCCAAAGTCTAATTTAGTCGGCCCATCACACCTAACAAGGCCTAAGGCCCATCAACAAAAAACACCAAGCGTGAGCCACAAGCCAAGGAAGAGGCCACTTTATGTCTGATCGGATTGATAAGATAGCAAGTCTCAATCAGTCCACTGACACAAGGCAAAGTCCATGCTCTCCAACTGCTCCTTGTCACTTTGCCGCTCACTTGCTCTGACAGCCAATTATCACATCAAAGGCACTCGAGTGCACCCCTTTTATCTCCTATAAATAGCCCAATATACAGTGGTTTCAGATATTAAATCTCTGATATTCTTTCTCTAAAAATTCTCTCTCTAAAAAGCTACTAACTTAAGATTCAGAATGGTTACGTCTGGTCCGATCGGACTCACTTTCTTTCAGAAACTCACATCCGATTGGCGCCTACAGTAGGCTCTCTCTCTCTTTTAAGATAAAGACCTTGACATCTTATCAATTATATAAAACTGGGTGCTAAAAGATTAATTGCTGATGAAATGAAGAATTGGATAATCAAATTCAAGAAAATTTTAGTTGAAGGTCCAATGATGCATTTGAAATTTTATGATCTCATTGAGAGAAAAGAGTGAAGAAAACTTAGTTATGCATTTGAAATTTTATGATCTCATTGAGAAAAAAAAAAGTGAAGAAAACTGAGTTATGTATACGCATGTTTTGGATTTGAAGCAAAAAATAGAGAAAATTTATTTTTTTTTTCAGTTAATGGTAATTTTTTTATTTATGTCCATTTTTTTATTGAAATCGTAGGGGGATTATTTGGCGCGTGGGTGCACCATTATGAATAATTGAATACGGCATATATTCAACCTAATTCTTAGGTAAAGATGGGATAAGAAGTTGGGATTATTATTCTTTGTGGGCCTGGGCTACTTAGGAATTTGGTTAGGGGTCCGAACACAGGTTTTGGAAACTTGTGTCATACATGGGCCGGCAAATCAATTTCCATCTTTAAAGCCCAAGGGTTTAGGTTGTTGTCGAGCCAACTTTAAATGAAATAAATCATTTTAAAGTAATAAAGAACCCCCAAATATAAATTTTATACTGTGTAAGAGTCAATTGCATTTATATGGTCACGTTAGAGAAAAAGAGATCCCACATTGAATAATTAAGAAAAATGAAATTTACCGCGAGCAATTGTGAAAGCAGTAAAAACTCATAATTGTAGTTGACCTAATTCTATAATGATGATACAAGTCATTTTGGTCCTATGGGAAATTTAGGATTATCCAACCCAACTAATTTTAGAATGATTTAAGTTGTTTTATTTTAATAGTACCCTTGTAATTTTCAAACTTCAATTCACCGACTCCCACAAACTTTACAGTGATACTGATTGTAGAATGTGAAAAATTAATTAACAAGGAAAAGACCAAAAGAGATATGGTATGAATTCTTTTTTGACCCGATCCAAACTTCAATCATCCGCCCATTTGGTCCGTAAAAGTAAGTCTGTGTGAAGCATAATATATTGTAAGTTGTGAAAGAGGGAGTGGTGTGGTGTCAAATGTCAATTCAATGGATGATATATCATGAAATGAAATCCTAGTTAGGTAGAGATTTATTTACCTGGCCTTATATTAGTTTCTTCTTTTCATTTTCCGTCTAACAACCAAGTTTTCCTTTCATTATTATCACCTATGTTTCCATGCATGAATGAAATTTTGCTTCCATGATTTTTACCTTATTCACTTGCCTTCTTCAAGTGTGATTATATTTCCATACGTTTGTCATTATTATTAATAAATATCACTTATAAAATCTATTAAAATTTAGGGCCAGGACTATGCATAAATCCCAATTCATTAAAATTAAAATACAAAAAACAAATTGAACCAAAATAACCACTATTTATTAATCATTGTATATAATACTAATAATTTATAGATATATATATAATGAAAAAATTCACTTGCCTTCTTCAAGTGTGATTATATATATATATATATATATATATATATATATAAGATTTGTATTAAGCTTATCCTTTGAAGTATCACAATTTTTTAAGATAATTCCAATATGCCATCCATGGTGTTAACTAATCATTTTCTTAAAAAAGTTCCTATGGATGTAATTAAGAAGTGAGCAAAGTGTCCAATTTGTGTCTCCTCATCCATCAATTTCATCATAAATTTTATGGTGAAAATTATCTAATTAAAGGGAGATTCAATCTCCTTTGCCATCAAATTAATAATTAACTTCATTTAATTATAAATTATAATTAACTTCCATCTAGTCATTTCGGTTAATTCTCTTTTCTTCTTTTTTTCATTTTTAATTTTCTCTGTTATGATTGTAAGAGATAACAATATGTTATCTATGAATTTATTCTCTCTATTATATTTTGTATAGATTACGTATCTTACCATTCCAACTTTGTATACACTACAAAAAAAAAACTATAAATTAGCGACGACATTATTTTTGGTGCATGTTAGCGATGGTTTCGCGACTATTTTTCAAATCCATCGTGGGGAGGTTATTTTTCATTTTTTTGCGACGAAATAGAGACAGATTTAATAAACAGTCGCTACTTATTGGCAGGAAATATATGCGCCATGTTTTGCGACGAAATTAGCGACAATTATTCCGTCGCTAATATTTTTATTTTTCGTGAAATCAGTTCCAGAAAATTTAGCGACGCATTTAGTCGCTAATTTTGGAGGAAAAAATATAGCGCCACTTTGCGATGGTTTAGCGACGTAATTCGCTAATAGTATTTGGTTTCAGCAAAAAACTTACCGACGACAATTTTTAGTCACTAATCCGTTGCATATAAAATAAAAAATTAAATTTTTTTAGGTTCAATCACTTGATTTATTTATAATTTCAAGTAATTTTAATATAAACAACATGAAATGGATATTTTATTTTGTAACAGGAATTTATAAATTATATTATAATTTGATAATAATGTTTTATCAATTATACCAAAATCTAAAGTTATTTATTTAGAAAATTTACATTTTTAATAATAATAATAAACTATTTGTTTCAATTATTATATAATCGCATTATGAAGATGAATAAAAATAAATATTAATAAAATAATAATATAAAAAATTTGTAATTTATTTTTATTTTGTAAAATTTCGATTAAATATTAAATTATTAGAAATTTTAATTATATATATTTATCAAATAGTTTTTAAATATAAAGATAAAATAATAAAAATTGGCCGGGACATTATAATTTTTTACTTTTATTTTTTTTCTTGCAATCATATTATATTATAATTATATTTTTTACTTGTAATCTTATTATACCATATATTTAACTAAATATATTTTACTTCTAAAACTAGTGAAATTGTTCTTTTATATATATATATTTTAATAAATTATGTATTCATTATGTGTGATCACATAATTATTTATAATCAAATGAAAATTAGCATTCAAATAAATAGAATTAGTTGTTCATTAAATTTTAATTTATTTTAAAAAAATAAATAAATATAAATTCATCATAACAAATATAACTCTATGTCCAGTTATATATAGTAGTTATGTAACGCCTCAAAATTTGAGAGGTATTATTTTTAAACTTTTGGTGGTTCGGTGCTCCTTTCCAGATCCATTGATCATCCCCAATTGCCGGTAAGAGATAGATCGAAAAATAATTGCTAATAATACTAAAAAAGTTAGTTATGTTAATGGAAATAAGAAATAAGATCTGAAATTAGGGAATGAGTTTGATTTGTAACGCTCCAAAATTTGAGTTGTCTGACAATACTTTGTAATATTTGAACTGTACTTCTGATATCGGTTCACGAGAATCAATTTATTGAGGATACTATACGAGTGAGTATAATTTGAAGGTTGATATATATACACACACACAATAAAATACCTACTTTAAATCATTTCAAGATAATAACATCCAATTTATAATAAATTCAAAAATTAAATATACTTCTAAATATTTCATTCTTAATGACAAATTGCAACTAATATAGTTGAAATATCTCAAATATGAGTCTACATTCTCTCTTTCCATACACACACACACACACACAAACTTCTAAACATTATATATCGACAAATTAAATTTTAGAACATTACATTAATTATAATAAATATTTTAAATTAATAATTTGAACTTAAAGCAAAATTTAAGAACTAATAACAATGAATAAAAATGAATAAATGTATAATAATCATTAAAATAACTAAAATAATAATAATAAGATTAAAATTTCTTATTGGTTAATAATAATAATAATAATAATAATAATAATAATAATTGAAATTAGTTCCCAGAATATTAAGATTACGTAAAATACGTGAATTTCGAATTGGAGTAATGAGGGCAAGTGACAATCTTAAATTATTTATGAATTGTTTGATATAAAAAAAAATTGTAAGGGTATAATTGAAGTAAAGAATATAAGTGTGGGGTGAAATTAGGAAAGAATATAAGTATACATTTAGAAGTGGGTTGATTTCTTAAAGATTGATTTGAGTGGGCATTTTTTTAGATAAAAGGGCACTCTTCATTCTTTATTATTATGACTAAGGCTAGTTAATCTTGTTGTATTATTCCTTTGTTTGCTAAGCATTTATATACTATTAAATTTATATGGTTTTAAATTTTGAAATTTATATAGTGTTAATAATATTATAGTAAAACATATGATAATGATATAGTATTTATTTATATAGTGTTAAATATTGAAAATTTTTTAAAAATAATAATGTAATTATATATAATTATTACATAAAATAATATTTTCGTTGTAGATTTTGAAAAATTAAAAAATTCAATGCACACCAAACAAATAAACATATGGAATTTTCAATTAATTGAAACACAATCAATCATAAATTCTTAAATTATATATTCAATATTTAGATTTTTTTTCTGGTTTAACTAATTTATTTTTTTGTTATTTTTTCTTTTTAGATACTACTCAAAATTTTTAAATTAAAGCAACATAATATAGAGAAAAACTGTATAATTTTGAACTTATATTTTAATTTGCACTTATTTAAATTTTTTATTGTATTTATAGCTGATTTTAAAATATTTTTATAGGATGGTAAAGTAGTTTTATAGTAAATAAATAAAGAAGCTTTCTGTTTGTACGTATATAATTTATGCAAAATTGCTGGATCTAAACATACATAATAATTCAATTATAGAGTTTTATCAAATCAAAACGATAGCTTAGGAAGCAGCTTGGCTATTCTAGCAAAGAATCATCCCTCTGCTTTTTCTATGGAATGAAATGAATTAAACCTTTCGATTAACAAAATAAAAAAAAATGAAAAATTGATAGATTAGATATCCCAAACTCAAAGTAGAATCCAAAGGGTCAAATGCCAAAAGCAACAGACAGTTGACCATATCAAAAGGTGTATATATATATATATAAGATTTGTATTAAGCTTATCCTTTGAAGTATCACAATTTTTTAAGATAATTCCAATATGCCATCCAGCGTGTTAACTAATTATTTTCTTAAAATAGTTCCTAAAGATGTAATTAAGAAGTGAGCAAAGTGTCCACTTTGTGTCCTCTCATCCATCAATTTCATCATAAATTTTATGGTGAAAATTATCTAATTAAAGGGAGATTCAATCTCCTTTGCCATCAAATTAATAATTAACTTCATTTAATTATAAATTATAATTAACTTCCATCTAGTCATTTCGGTTAATTCTCTTTTCTTCTTTTTTTCATTTTTAATTTTTTCTGTTACGATTGTAAGAGATAACAGTATGTTATCTATGAATTTATTCTCTCTATTATATTTTGTATAGATTACGTATCTTACCATCACCACTTTGTATAGGTTACGTATCTTTACTGTTACTTGTAACTATACCTTTTGCTCATGTATTTATATTTCACGTTTTACATTAATAAAAGTTAAGGGAAAGGTAATTGTTTTATGATATCAGAGCCATAAAACCTGAGGTGGAAATTAAAAAAAAAAAAAAAAGGTCTACGGAAAGCTTGTTTCCTCCTCTTTTTCTTTCTCGGCAGCCCCTGTTCATGGAATCAATGCTTCAGCAGTGCTGATAATTGCTGTTTCTTCACCAAATCCAACTATTTCAACAGTGTTGTCTACTATGGCTTTATCAACCATGTCGCAGCCAGTCTACAGCTCACCATCTTTCGCTTCTTTCAATCCAAATCTCTCTCATCCAATTTCCGTTAAACTTAATTCATCCAATTTCTTTCTATGGTGTACATAGCTGATACCGTTGCTTAAGGGGTATGAGTTAGATCATCATATTGATGGTTCAATTTTACCTCCCCCAACATTTCTGAATGATAGAATGCTTGTTAGAATAATTCAAAATAATTAGATGTCAAAATTATAATTTGAATTATTTTTAGTTTGTTTTTATTTGATTTTATATTGTAATATTTTAAGGAGAAAAATCTGAATTAGTTTGGATGACTAGTTGTATTTGTCTGTATAAAGGCAATAGTTTTTTAAATTTGAGAGATGGAACAAAAGAGCTAATTGTTTTTTATTATTCTTCCTTCCTAAAAATCCCAATATGGTATCAGAGTCTTAGATTTTAGACAAACCGGTGAATTTTAGTTATGGCTGTCACTAATACTTCAATCCCCTCACCTCTAATTTTCAATGATGAAAACTATCAAGTGTGGGCTGTCAAGATGAAAGCTCATCTAAAAGGTCTTGACTTATGGCAATGGGTTGAAGAGGAAAGGGAATTGCCATCTCTAGAAAATAATCCAACCTTTAATCAGATAAAGACTCATGAGGAAGAAAAGCAAAAACTCCAAAAGCTTTATCTATAATCATTTAGGTATATCTGAAATTGTTTTCACAAGAATTATGACTTGTGATACTATAAAAGAAGCTTGGGATTTGCTGAAAGAATTATATCAAGGCAATGAAGAACAAGCAAATATGGTGGATGTGGTTGAAAAAAAAATTCTTTTTTGATTAATTGTTGATATATGCACCAAGAAAGTTAATAACATAGTGCATCAACAAAAACGGTTGTGATGGCCAGTGCATCATAAAAAAATTGAGAAATATGGAGAGATGTGCTCCATGAAAGGTTGTGTAACGCCTCAAAAATTCAGATTTATTATTAGTTGGTAATTAGTACATTTTGGTACTAATTTGTAAGGATCAATTATGAAGATTCCAATATAAGTTAGTATTATTTTTGGGTTTTAATTTAATATTTGTTAATTAAAACCTATTATGAAAATTAACATTAAAAGGATAATAATAATACATATTTTAATTAAAGTGATGGTAGATATTTTTAAGATTTATCTAAAAATAAAAAAATAAAGAAAAGGTTTTTGTGGATTATAATGAAAGAAGATTGATGTGTTGTTAAGATTTAAGGAAAGGAAAAAGAACAAAAAAAATAATAATAAAAGAAGAGTGAGAATCGAGGAAGAGAGAAGCAGGAAGGGGAGGGGGCTGCCGTTGCCTGGTCTGGTCGCCGCTGTTCGACACTGGCAAAGGGGCGCTGATCATCGCCGTCGCCATCGTCTTCCAGTCCTCCGCTAAAGGCGCCGTCCTCCAATGGTTCCTTCCATTTTGTTCATCACCACCATAGCTCAACTCTCCCCTTTTTCTCTTCTTTCTGGTGAACTGGTCGGCGATGGAGGAGTTTGACAACACCGGTGGGATCACGAGGCTGAGGCGGATCTTTTGGTGCCCTCCGATCGTCCTCACTCGCCGGTGAAGTGTAGATCGGAGCACGTGGCAGCCGGCGGTTCTAGGCGATTTTTCGGTCAAACCATGATATTTTGAGGCACGTGGAGACCACCGGGAAGCTACCGGCAACTCTGGCTTCAGGTGGGAGGCTTCGACGGGTCTCCGGTGAGGCTCCAGCGAGGTTCCGAATAGGCTGATTGGAGAGAATATTCTGGGCTTCGACTCTACGGTATGGGAACTATGATAACAATTTGATTTCATGTATAATTTTGAAGTAAATTTTGGTTAATTTTTATGATTGATATTAGCTTTGTATATATTGGATTTGTATACGAAATTAATAATCTGTAAAAGTAAATAAATCATAGGGTTAGTGAAGAAATAGTTTTTGAAAGTATAATAGATACAGTGAATTTAATTAGGCTGAACTAGGCGAGATAGAGTTTGAGTTTGATTTGATTTAAGTGTTAATGGTATAATTGAATAAATAATGAACTATACCTATTAATAGAAGTGACGTTGAACTTGGTTAACATGGAACTAAGGGAAAAATCTATTGATATATATATAAATAAAATATATGTTATCCTTTGAAGTTTGTGGAATGAGTTATAAAAAGAATGTAGTTTTACAATTCTTTGGTTATAAACTAAATAAGTTAATTAAATTATGGGTTAAAGGTTTATTTTTGATATTATTATTAAATTTAATGTGGTGGTTTACTAATCACTGTTCTAGGCTTTGCCTAGTTGGAAAGCATAAAGGAAATTCGTGATTGAGTTTTCAATAGAAATGTTTCAGCTCCTTACCAATTTATTTTGAAATTATTCCTTGGTAAGGAAATTAGACGTTGCTACTTTGTTTAATGTATTTGTTGAGTTTAATTAAGAATTTAGCTAACATGTTTATTTGAAAGATGTATAAATAAAAATCTAGGTTATGCTATTAAACGCTAATAGAGAAATTTTAAAAGTTAATGATTAATTTGGCAATAAAAAGTACAGTTTTTGCCAGTTGATTTATGATTGAACTTAGGTAGCTAAAGAATCAATATTATTAAGATTGTTTTTAAATAAGTTTAATTTGAAATATGATGGCATAATGATATATAGATATACTCTATGAATATATGATTTGATACAACTATAGTATAGTAAGAGGTTTATTATAATAATAAGAAATTATATCAAATAGTCGTTGTTGCTATCATTGCATAACTTTCAGTTTAGTAAAAGAAAGGTGATTAGGTAATGAGGGTTAAAGTTTTAAGAAATTAGTTACATGTATAGTATTTGATTAAGACAAAAAGGAAAAGAGGTAACTCTTTGGAGATAGTTAAAATTAATTTAAGTTTTATTCTCACTTCTTACTATAAAACTTGTACAAGTATCGGGTTATGAAGTATTTTAACTTCATATATATGCTATTATCTTTCATGATGCATTTTACTAAGGTATTAAACAAAGAAGTTATTTGATACGTAAGAGATCATGATAAAAAAATGATTATTTGGAATTTAATATATGATAATTGAAGATTATAATGTCATAATACAAAACAAGTGAGAATGTAACTAGTATGGTAGTAAGTTATTAGTATAAATGTGATACAAACATGTAAAGAATGGAAATACCTTAAAATATAATGAATTGAGAAATATTGGGAAATACTCGTTTTTTTTATGAAGCTTTGTTTGATACTTGAATAACAAAAATGAATATCATTATTATAAATGGAGTAGACATAGTTTTATGTTTACGCTCTTATGGTATCATGAGAAAATCGACGATTAAATGCTATGCACTTACATGTATTTGCTTTAATATATTGATGTTTTAAGATTATGTATTTAGATATGTGATTATGACATTGAACTTATATGCATCTATAGGCGCTAAAACAATATGAAATGGTGTAGGTAGATATTGATCTCAGATTTGTAACTGAATATATGTATTTGAGGTATTAGTTGAGTATATATGTGATGATTAAATTGAGTACTATAGAGCAAGTGAGATGGTTATAATGAACCATGCAGGTACGTCTTTCTGAAATGACTATATGTTTATATGCTATTTTAGACGCTCATAGTGGATGTGATTATATATGATTTTATTTTCATGAAAGCAGTCTAGTAATGCATAAACTATTATGACAAGTATAAGTATTATTAATATATGGCTATTAGAAAGTTTAAAAGTAATTTGAAAGAATGTATGTTAAGTAAATTCATTTGATGACTGAAGAGTAATTTAAAGAGAAATTGCTGAATTATTGTGAAATAGTTCATGACATAAGTGAATGATGGTTCAAAAACTGTACAAAAATCTTGAATATTCTGAATAGCTGTATTATCTAGATTGAAAAGGAATTGAAATGATGATAAAGTTGATAAATGTACTGAAAGCAAGTGATCTTTTGCGCCCTTAGAAAATAGTCTGACAGTAAAAACTAGCTCAGGATATAATTGGCTAGCCATAGGGATTCTGTATCGTGGTGCAAGTCATGGCGACTTGCTTAGTTATGGTAGGATCACTGATCTCCATAGCTTCTGTTTGTATCCGATATCTGCTATGTGGAAAAATGGTCTTTGAGATCATTTTTCAATTTGTATGTGGCCCATGGGGTCCACATCCCGTATATCCAGTCTGAGTATTTCTGTCGGCACTGTTCTAAGGGCATTAATATGAAAATAAGTTAAAAGGTATAAAAGATAAGAAATGTTATAGTTCAGAACTAATGTGCATAAGAATTATCCTCTTGTATAAGTACATCAATGGATAACAAATTGCAAGTTATAATATTGACGAGCATGTGATTCTTTAATTCTATATAAGTATTATGTATCTATATATTTATGTATAGGTATGTATATCACTTTGTTATCGATCAAGTACATAACATACGGCACATTATGGTGTTAAGTATTATATTGTTCACCTTGTTAAGATTATTTACTGATCACATGAAAGTGAATTTTGAATGCATACTATGTTTTAAATGATGTAAATGTATGAAAGAAATATGCTGGATGTCTTTTGTGGTAGCAATGAATGATGCATTGATTACTGAGTTATTAAGTTTTATTGCCCATGTAAGTAAGATGTTCTGTCGCTTATGCTTGTGATTTATTGCTGAATGTAAGAACCGGGATCTAAGTAATTGAAGGTATCTATTAAAAGTGTTATCAACTTTGTACTTGTATAATGGACATTACATGTTTAAAAGATTATCTTTAGATTACTTTGTTCCCCACTAAGCTTTATAGCTTAGCACGGATTTTGTTATCCGTGTAGGTAGCAGGATAGGCTTGTTTTTTATTAGACAACTGCTTCGGCTCAACCATCAGAAGAAGGGATCTAGTTTTGAGCAATTCATCTTTTGAGGTTCACAGATGTAGCGGGGCGATTTTGAATGTAAAATTTTTTCTATCTTTGGAGTATTATAGTGAATTAAGAGTGTAATTTGTAATATTGACTTATCTTAGAAAATGTGATTAATAATGAGAATGGATGTATGAGATGTATGATGAAATTATTTTTGTATTGTTGTGCCCCTGATGGGCTGAGAAAATTATCTGATTTTCAGGTGGATTAGATAAGTTTTTAGACGTTATATTGCTGGATTTTTATTTGGTAATTAGTTATTTGGAAAATTATAGTTTATCGGCTTACTTAAGTTATAAGTATTTCTTTTTAGACAAGCTTGGAGTCGTTGGGTTATTTAAGATATCAAGAGAAAAAAAATTCTGTCTTATCACTTATTTCGTTTAGACTGTTCAGTAGGGTATTACAGGTTGAATTTTTTAATTTTGAATTAAGGGAAGGTGTTAGAATAATTCAAAATAATTAGTTGTCAAAATTATAATTTGAATTGGTCTTTACTTTTTTATTAGATTTTACATTGTAGTATTTTAAGAAAAAAAAATCTGAATTAGTTTGGATGATTAGTTGTATTTGCCTATATAAAGGCAATAGTTTTTTAAATTTGAGAGATGGAATAAAAGAACTAATTGTTTTTATTCTTCTCCCTTCTTAAAAATTCCAACAACACTCAATCCATCTTTTTAAACTTTGGGAACGTCAAGATCAACAGGTGCTATGCTGGATAATTGCTCAGTTTCTAAAAATATTATGCCATAAATTATGGGTGTTCAGATAGCAAAGGAAGCTTTGGATAAGCTAGTTGTTGTCTATGCTTTTGGATCTTGGGTCAGAGATTTGCAACCTCCACATAAAGTTACAAGGTTTGCGTCAAGATAATGATTATATTGTTGTTGTTTATTCAAAAAGCAAAAAGTATAGTAGATCAATTAGCTAGTTTAAATCATCATGTGCCTGAAGATGATCTTGTTGATACGATTTTATTGGGACTAGGTTCTAGTTATCGACCCTTTGCAAGAGCTATTGAAGCTCATTTGGAGTCTGTGAGTTTTGATCAGTTATATGGTTTACTTCTTAGTGAAGAGAGACAATTAGAGAGAGATTTGTTGAGTAAAATTGATATTCCTCCCACTGCCAATTTTGTGATTCGCAATAGTGGAGCACAATATGGATAAGGATGTGGTCCACGAGGCTATGGTGGTCGATCTAATGGTAAAAATCATAATAATTCAAACTCTATTTCTGCTTGGAATCAATCTAATTCTGCTTCAATTGATATTGCACACTATATCTATTATAACTGCAAAGGCACTGGACATATAGCCAAAGTTTGCCCTTCTCCTAAAGTTGGTCAAAATATTAATTCCTTTCTAATACCATCCTTTTACATGCGCACTACTCAAAATAATCCTTAGCCCTGGGTTGTTGATACAGGAGCATCTCATCATCTTACTACAGATTTGAAAATTTTAAATCTTCATTCTGAGTATGTAATGGCCTCAACACCGGGTTAATTGTGAACAGTATTTTCCAACAGTGAATAGTATTTATCGGGCTGAAAAATATACTCAAAAGTGAAAAATATTTTATTGGACCATAAAAAATATTGATCATGGTGAGTCCGTGGTTGAAATTTGAAGTAAAATTGAGGTCAAATGGACCCATGATGGGATTGAGGTCCACTGCCAACATAATATGAACTTATTGGATCACACATATAGAATGTGATGAATGGACTAAAGGTTAATTCAAACATTTTGAATTTTATTTTGTGACAAATTAAAATTTGAAATAAGTAAAAAAAAAGATTAATATTGTAATTCTTATTTTAAATAAGAAATAAAAGTATTTTTTATTTTAATAAGAAATGTAGGCTCGAAATTTTCTCTCTCTCTAAATTAGGGTTAGATCACCTATATATCATGATATGTATAGTTTAAACCCTAATGAAACACTTTTTAAAAAATGGTAGTTGTCACCTTTGAGAGAGAAAAAAAATTATTTTTCTGTAACTTTGAGAAAGAACAGAAAATCAAAAAACCATAGCCTTCAAAGGAGCTAGCATCCCGGATGAATCTGTTCGTTGCATTCGAGTGTGGATATCGGTAAAGAGTGTTCATTTCAATAAGGGCAACCCCTCAAGAATCAATTTTCTACACTTCAAGAGGTTGGTAATAATTACTTTCTTCTTATTAAACCAATTGGATCATATGAATGCTGGTGGATTTTCTATTTTTTTACTGTGTTTTTTTTTCCCTATCAAAACCTAATAGGAGCTTGTTCTGCCTTCTTCCTCTTATAACGTTGTTAGGTGCTTCGTATCAAAAGAAAACCTGATGGTTCTATTGATTGTTACAAGGCTCGATTGGTAGCCAAAGGATTTTATCAATGTCCAGGAATTGATTTTCATCATACTTTTAGTACTCTTATTGTGAAGCCTGCTACGGTTTGCACTCTCTTATCTTTGGCTATTAGTTTCAGTTGGATGGTTTAACAACTTGATGTTTCTAATGCTTTTCTTCACAGTAAGCTTGAAGAAACAATTTACATGCAACAACCTCCTAGTTTTATTGATCCATCCAAACCTAATTTTGTATGTCGATTCCGTAAGTCCATTTATGGTTTAAAACAGGCTCCCCATACCTAGAATAAATGTATGACTAATCTTTATTGCTTTTTGGGTTTAAAAGTAGTAAATCAGGTACTTCCTTATTCTATATCAATATTACTTCTACTAAAGTCTTATGTCTCATTTATGTGGATGATATTTTGCTTATGGGTAATAATTCCTCACTTTTACAACATGTTGTATATGCCTTACAACGTCAATTTGTTGTTAAAGATTTAGGCAAGTTACACTATTTCCTTGGTATAGAGGTTGATTGGGTTGATAAGGGTCCATTTCTTCATCAAAGTAAGTATATTGATGATTTGCTTCATCGGGCTAATATGCATGAATGTAGTTCCATTTCTACTTCTCTAAGCATTTCTGACAAGTTGTCTCGGGAAGGTAGTGAACCATTCAAAGATCTCACATTATATTACTCTATTGTTAGTGCATTACAGTGCCTTCAATTTAGTAGACCAAATATCTCTTATTCAGTTAATAAAGTTGCTCAATTCATGCATTCTCCTTTTTTAACACATTGGGGAGCAGTGATACTAAGGTATCTTCGTGATATTTCGTCTTATGGTATTTTATTTCAATCTAGTTATCCCTCTCTTTGCGGCTATACCAATTCTTGGGTGATGTTGACAATAGAAAGTCAACCACTAGTTTCACTATTTATTTGGGATCTAATATTATTTATTGGTCTTCCCAAAAACGTGTTATTTCTCAATTATCTACAGAAGCAGAATTTAGGGCCTTAGCTGCTGCCGTTTTTGAGCTTGAATGGCTTCAAATCTTGTTGCATGAAATTGGCTTTTGGTTGCCTCCTTATGTGTTGTGCTGTGACAACTTGGGGGCTACTTAGTTAACTCTCAATCCTATCTTTTATAATCGTAGCAAACATTTGGAAGTTGATTTACACTTTGTTCGTGATCATATTTGTAAAGGCATTCTTAAAGTTCTCTATCGTTGTACAATTGATCAAATTGTAGATGTGCTTACTAAAAGGCTTTCGGAGCAACGCTTTGCATGGTTATATAACAAGTTGACAGTTGTTTCTCACCATGTTCAACTTGAGGGAGAGTGTAAGAGATAACAATATGTTATCTAAAAGTTATTCTCTATTGTATTTTGTATAGGTTACATATGTATATTTACTATTCCCTCTTTTTTATAGGTTACATAACTTTACTGTTAGTTGTAACTATACATATATGTTATCTAAAAGTTATTCTCTATTGTATTTTGTATAGGTTACATATGTATATTTACTATTCCCTCTTTTTTATAGGTTACATAACTTTACTGTTAGTTGTAACTATACATTTTGCTCATGTATTTATATTTCGCATTTTACATTAATAAAAGTTAAGGGAAGAGTAATTGTTTTAACGATATCTAAATAATTTATTCGTAAACCAAATTACGCCATTAATTTTTGTTTGCATTTTATCACTTACTTGATTCATAAAAAAAAAAAAATACGTGCCACTTAACATTTGTAATTAGTGATGCTATGATTGGCATAAAATAAGCTGAATTTTATATGCAATGGAATATTATCTTAAATTAAACATCCCAACCTCAAATCTTGTTTTAGAAAAAAGTATAAAGGGGCAAAGGCACTTTAACATTTCATTTACCAAATTAATTAGTAGTTGCTTGTCCTCCAATTAGCACACATCAGGACATATAATTATTATTAGAGATTAGGAAGGTGGACTTACATTAGTGCCAAAATCAAGAAAAAGTAACAATAAGATAAAAAGCACATTCTGATTGGATTTATTAAATTGAAAAAGAAAAAGGGGTAAGAAGCTAATTAACACACAGTTAATTTAAGCTAAGTGTAATTAATGCTAATTAACTATTTGGCTCTGTCCCTTATGATATCAAATCCCATCTCAGTTTGGTCTGTTGCTTGGAGTTCATAGTGGATCCCATCCAACACTCTTCTCAATCCATCCTTTGATGTTGCATATAGGATTTTTGCTCTAATTCTTGATGCAGTTGGAGACCTGAAATTAGCATATACATAATTTAAATAATTGCATGTTACACTGATCATTTTCCAATTTCCATCGATCCCAAAAATGGAATTGTACTGATTTTATACATATACAATAGTATTATACAAAGCTAGATCTAGCTGAATACCAATAATTGCTAAGTGCTTTCATTATCATTATAGGGTAGAAGGCAATTAGTATTTGAGAAAATTGTATGCTAATAATACTATGCTTCTAAATATAATATATATCCAATTATTGTATGTCATTGACACTGCACCTAATTAGGGGCACACCTAAAATGCATGTGAAATGGACTTGGATTATATCATCTAAAGACAATGATTGAATTATCTACAAATACTTCAAATAATTCAATTAAATGAAGATGCTCACTCGTTAATCACAATAATTTTCCATTCATTTGTCACTACCTTCACCTATCACCATATTGGAAATTTCCCTTCACTTTCGGTGGATTGCCAATATGTCAAGTCATGTTTTTGTCCCCACACCAAAAATTTATTTTTGAATTTGTACTTAATATTGGACAAAAATTATAATTTTGCCTCCAATATTTGAATTGGTATAATATTATTTTACATGTTTTAAAATTGAGAATTTTCTAACACATAACACTTGAACAAATAGACACATGGCATATTTTTTTAAAATTAATCATCTGATATCCGAATTTCACTATACTGACTAAATTCAGATTCGGAATATCGTTATAGGTTAAGGTTCTTTGTCTATTCTCATGGAAGGTATCGAAAGTCGATCATGAAATCTTTCATTTCTAACATAGCCTACATCACCACCAGGCCATCACCTCGGGGATATAAACACGTGGCACATTGTATAAAAAATATATATTTTTTTTAATTTTAAAACGTTGAAATATAACACTATACCAACTAAAATATTATAAATAAAATTCTTCTTTTTAACAAACATTAGAACTATTATCTATTTATTTTTGACGAGAGCATTGATATGAAATTGAACTCTAACCTGAAACAAGACGGGAAACAATGATAATTTTCTACACAAATTTATTAATTATTTTAATTCCTTGTATATATGACCGGCCGTCAACTAGAACTTAGAAATTTCATAATAAAAATTTCAAAATTATAATTTGACGTGATGGTATTAAAAAAATAATAAAAATTTCAAGAAAATAACTTTTTTTATAAGAAATAATGATTAACATAATAATAAGTTAGAGATGGTTTTGAATAATAAAAAACGAAAAAGAAAAAAAAGGAAATGACAAAAAATTAATAAGTTAAAGATGGCGTGTTCAGGGAACGAGAATAATATAGATAAGGGGACTGACCACGCAATAAAGAATATCTTGCTTTTCCGGCAATTATCGACGGTGACAAAGTCGAAATCAAAGACGGCATATCGGCAATCATCGTCCGGCAAAGAAGCAGCAAGTTCAGGGTAGCCTTCGCCGGGACCACCAACCTTATCGACGGTGACCAACTTCGATTTCTCATCGATCTTGAAAACTATGAATCTATGGACCTTTTTCCACTTCATTTCCATGAATGAATTCTTGCATTCATCAGTGACCCACATTCCAGTCGTTGCCTATACATACAGATACAATACTTGAATAAACGAATCAAGAAAAACAAAAAGTTAATTAATTAAAAAGAGAATTTACCATCTTGAAAGCCATCGCCATTGTTGAGAGTTTAGCAGAAAAGAAAAGAGTTTGAAAGTGGAAAGGGAATAAGGAATATCAATATGCGCACTTGCTCTTTATATATAATTTTACTGCTAAATTGCCCTTCAACTTTCCTTCTTATTACAACTTCCTCCCTGCCTGGCCGCTTACTTAGATCTCTCTTCATTAAATACTCGCTTTTGTTTAATATATACAACTATTTTCTGTTTTTTTTTTTTTTTTTTTTTGGTATTGGCATGGTTGATTCAAAATTAGGAATGGAAACACCTAAGGTGGTCGGGACAAATATTATATTTGAATCCCAACGAAATTCGATCTGAATTCAATTCTTAATCCGTTCTATATTTATTTACAATTACTGAATAATACTCAAATCCAACCCGAAATCTGATTAATATATAAAATTTAATTAAAGTATTGATGCTTAATTGAATATTAGTGATAGATTTTATTTAGTAAAGTCTATTACATAATTTATAAATATAAATTATACCCCAATATAACAAAATAAAATAAAAGTTAAATTTCATATGCAATGCAGAAGTATTAATATTATTTTTTAATTAAATAATAATTAATTTTATAAATAAATTCAGATAGCAAGTATTAAGAGGCACGAATTCGATACGTAAAATTAATATATGTATCCATTCCGAATCCATTCTATTATAGTCATATCGGATTTGATATTCAAAAATATTTGACCAGTTGTCATCTCTAATTAATTTAGGAATTTAGTAAATAATTGTACTAATTTAATTAATCGTGAAGATGATAATTAATTTTTATAGATATTATTTAGTTGTAATTAAAATCCAAAACTTTCATTTTTATTTTTGATTACTGTTGGTTTTTAAGGGGCAGGAGGATGGTCAATCCTCACATGTCAATTGCTCATTCACATCTTAATTGTTGGACTTGTAGATTTCAATTGCACACCCCAAGATGTGTCATTGTTTATAGGAGTAAGAGGGAATTTTAGATGAATGCATGAGATTATTAATTATTTAGTGGGTTAAGCAGCTTATTAATTACTTGGATTATTAGTATGTAATGCACATAGCATTGATATAGTCCAAAAGGGTAACCGGTGCATATTGAATTGCTACTGGTTTTTAGTAGCTTAATTACTTTGACTTATTTGATATATTTGGGTTATTAGCACATGTATAATCGATCTCACAGTGAAAACTCTTATAGTATAAAATTACTCTTAACATAATCATAATTCAATTTTTTTTTAATATCCTTAACGATATGATTATTTTTTTATTAATCATCCGATATCCAAACTCTACTGGACTGATTAAATCCGAATTCGGAATGTCATTGCAGGTTGAAATTCTTTGCTCCTCCCTATGGGAGGAAAGTCAATTATGAGATATTTCATTTCTAACCTAGTCTAAATCATCATTAGGCCACCACCCCATGAATTCCGTAACGATATGATTATGAATGTCAGGTTATTGTATTGGTATTTTTCTGCTATTTAAATGGAAATAATAAAAGTTAAATGCTGATTAGACTCTGATTATTGTAGAAAGTTAAGGTCCGCAGAGATATATTTATACAAGTGATAGTTACAACACAATAGGGAAGAAGACACCTATCCACATATCAATCTTACATATCCTCAACAGTTATGACGGAGAAATTGAAGCTAATAATTTTTCTCTTTAATTAACTAAAAAGAGCCAATGAAAATCGGTTAATTAAAATTAAATAATTTTGATATTACAAATTCAAATTTAATAATTAATTATGCATATATATAATCAATTATTTGTAATTGGCAAGACATTTGCCACGCCTTCTTACATTTATTTTTTCTTTTTCTAAATCTCAGAAACATGGTTATATATATTTATATTTTTGGATTTGGAAAACACCCATATGCTAATATTTAATCCTATATATTTGCTATCTCCTATAATAATAATAATAAAGTTACTATACCAAGAAATCTGAGATGCAAATATGAGTGTATATGGATCTGAATCTTCCTGTATCGAATCGAAATACCAAAAAAAAAAGATTCAAAATTGAACTGTACCATTGACTTTTTAACTAGAACCAAACCGAATTATACCGTTGATTTTATTTGAAACGAATCTGAATATTTTACTTAAAACCGGATTGAAAACCGTATTGAACTGTACCGAACTATCTTGTACCGAATTTTACCGAAAAAACCGATATTTATTAATTATTATATATAATATTAATAATTTATATATATATATATATATATATTACTTATATTATTCTATATGTACTGCATAAATTTAACTTCATAACTATTTACATTATATATTTTATTACACAAAATTAAGATAATAATTAATTAATAAATTAAACTAAATATTTCAATTATTAAGAACAGAAATTTAATTATTATAATCATTATTCTATATATATGAAAATGAATATGAATATATAACAAAAAAAAATTTGTATTTAATTGAATCTATCTTTAATATTACTCAACTACTATTTTATTTTCTTTATATATATATATATATATATATATATATATAAGTTAAGCAATTTATCACATAAGTACTTTATTAATTAATTTCATTTACTTTGAGTTTCAATTAACTAATATTCATCTATTTTTAGGACAATATCTATATGAATATCTAAATTAATAATGTAATTAAATATATTTATTATATGTAATGAAATATTACCAATTAATGTATTATATGAGTGTATAATTATTGTACCAGTTAATTTTATTTATTTTTAGTGTCATTCAACTAGTATGTATATATTTTCGTGCAATACCTATATTAGAATGGAGTTATAAATTAATAATATGATTATATATAGTTATTATATATAATAAAATTTTATCAATTAATATAATTATATGACTATATGAATATGTAATTATCTTACCAATTAACTTTATTTACTTTTATATCATAAATGATTGAATATATTTATATGAGTACATATACTCTCAATATCACTTAACTAGCATTCATTTATTTTTTGCACAATACCTATATGACTAATTGAGTATTGAAATCGACAATACAATTATATACAATTATTATATTAATGACATTTTACCAATTAACATAATTATATGAATATATAATCACCTTAACAATTAATTTTATTTACTTTCAATATCACTCAACTAGTATTCATCTATTTTTGCACAATATCTATATGAGTAATTGAGTACGTAAATTAACAATATAGTACGTAAATTAACAATATAATTATTTTATTAATAAAATTTTAGTAATTAATTTAATTATATGAGTATATAATCACCTGAACAATTAATTTTTTTTTCAGTATCACTCAACTAACATTTAAATATTTTTGCACAATATCTATATGAGTAATTGAGTATTTAAATTACTAATGTAATTGTAAAAAATTATTTTATTAATGAAATTTTACCACTTAATGTAATTATATATGTATATAATCAACTTAGCAACTAGTTTCATTTCCTTTTAGTATCAACTAATATTCATTTATTTTTGCATAATATCTATATGAGTAATTGAATATTTAAATTAATAATGTAATTTTATAAAATTATTATATCAATAAAATTTTATCAATTAATTTAATTATATGAGTATATAATTACCTTAATAATTCAACTATGCTAATAGAACGATTAGAGTACCAATTTAAAATGTTTGATAAACAACTTAAATATTGAGAAATACATAAAAAAGAGACATAAAGATTTCTTCATTTTATAAATTATTTAATTAATACTATTAATTTAATAGTTATTAAAAAAATATTTTATATTTAATCTCATCTTTATAAATAATGGTAAATATAAATTATTTTTCTAATGGTAAAAAATTGAATTTAAAATTAAAAATTAAATTTAAATTTTTTAAGAGGGAAAATTTTTTATTTTGAAATTTTAGAGGGAGTAAAAAACTTAATTAAGAGGGAAAATTGTTAAACAGAGGATTTTTTTAATATATATATATATATATATATATATATATATATATATATATATATATATATATATTAAAAATCCTATATCCCATTATGTTCTCCCACAATCACCTCTCTTCCTCACGCACAAGCCGTCATTGTCTCTTTGAATACGCCCCTCTCCACCCACGTCAACAACAGCGAAGATCATCAAATCACAACCACTAACTCAGATCATGGCTAGCAGAAAGTCACCTAAGCCAAACGCCAGTAGAAGCAATCGAACTCTGGTGCTGCCGCCAATGCCAATAAAATCAACGGAGTTGTCACCGGTAATGATAAGAGCAACTTCTTTCGATCCTTGGAATAGCAATCGGAAGAACGCCGTCGTCGAATCGTCGAGTCTCAGAGGGCTGCAAATGCTACCGCAGTTAAAGGTTCGGAGAGATCGAAGCAGCGATCTAATGATGACGATGATGATGACAGTGACGATGAGATCGAATGCAGTGTTGATACATGTCGCCTAGTGCCTGAAGCAAGTTTTTGTATTCATAAGAGTCAAACATGAGAGTCTTTGCCACTTTTTCTTTATTTAGTGCAACAGATGATCCCAAGAGTGTTGGCAACAAAGAAATTCTTCTTTTGTCCATGTGCTGTGGAGGGTTTGGTCTCATTAATCTCAGCATTTTAACTACTTATACTATTTGAGCTGCCTATCTGAGGTTTAATTATTTATCGGGGTGATACATTGTTCATTATTTGTCAAAGTTTTCCATTCTCATTCGTCATATTCATGTTTAAGTTCTGTAGTTTACAGACACGTGAACAATTGTTGCAAATCATTTTTGACAATTGTTGTTATTGATGTATTTTGAATTTTCTTGACATTTTTGGATCCTGCAAAAGAAATACCTTTTTATTTAGACAGTTAGAACTTAGAACCCTTTGCTTCTTGGCTGAGCTACGAAATAGAATGTGGTAAAACCCAATTTTTGGAAGCCTTACTCTATTAAAATGAATAAGATGAGACAATAACTCCTACATCATAAGCAATTGTTTTTCTCCAACATCATAATTAACAAGAAGTGTCATTGATTGACATTAAGCTATCCCATTGACTGTTGTATTCGGATTGTCGAAGAATACATTGGGGTGCATTACATCTTTTTATAATTTTGCCTTTTGTTTATATGCATATTGCCAAACAGATCTGCAATAGCATTTACATGATGGAAGTGTATTTGGATGCAGCCTATGCAAGTATCTAATGGTAGCTTCAGGTTGAGCATCAGTCTTCATTCTTCGAACAAGAACTGAGACAATAATAAAAGTAAAGTATTGATTCCAAGACAAATAGCTAAAATCACTTTAGCATCACTGAATTTAATTCTTTTAACTCATTATATAGGCTTGGGATCATGTTGTCAGCATGGTGACAAATTTTATACCTTTCCTCCGACTTCATGCACGGATATTTAAGCAGAGATTAGGCAAGCACAATAGTTGAAAGTAGCATTGGAATAGAATTAATTATGAGCTACTTACATTTATTCCTTATGACAGAAATATGGACTTCTATAATGCAATTTCTTCTTAATGAAAATTAACTGAAAAATAAAATGTGTGGCATGCATGATGCATCGACAGCTTTGTTTGTCCATCAAACTGTTGAAATCAAAGACCCTCCTTTTTTCGTATCCCAAAGTAATTTATCTTGGAGTATGCTTTGTTTTCTAATTTCATGTATGTACCGTGTGAGTTACTTTAAAAATCTACTATTCCTTTAAATTGTTTGAATTGCATAGTTTAATGTTTTTCTTTTGGGAAATGATGATAAAGAGTAAGTTGTATTTCAAGGAGACTTGAGATATTTTAACTGTATTTGTATTTATTAGTATGTGAATTTATCTTGCAAAATTTTAAATATATTGAATTATTTGAAGTATCGACCTGTATTGTATTGTATTGTATCGAAAAAATTGAATATTTTATAAAATTATATCGAATTATTTCGAATTTTTAAAATAATATCAATACTTAATTTTTAAAATATTTAAATTTTTAATATAATATAAAAATTTATAAATTTTTGAATTGTATTATACTGTATAAACGTCTGGACTCAAGTATAACTAAGTTGGTAATTCTTATTATAATTTGGGCCCACTTGAATGATGTTATCTGTTGTGATATCATTATCTTTCCTTCGTCATTCTAATGACGGTCAATTGTGTTATTTAGGGGCTACCGCCATTCTAAAGCTCCATGTAATTAACTTTTTATTTATGTTTTACAAAAAGAATTGCTTGGATAATAGTATGGATATATATGGGTTTGAATTTTTTATTGTAAAAAATAAATCAAATTATACTGTTAATTTTTTAATTAAAATCAAATTAAATTTATCATTAATTTTCATTATTTATTTAAAACAGTACTTAAAACTTTGTTGAACCATGCTTAAAATTAAAGTAAATCAAAAGAACTTATATTTATTAATTATCGTATATAATATTAATAAATTTTATAGATGATATTATTTACAATTTATTTATATTATTATATAAATTTAATTTTATAAATATTTATAGTTTAATGCAAGAAATTAAAAGAATAACATTTTGAATATTTAATTTTTTTCTGCATTTTATTTGTTAAATTGTGCGATATTTTTTCTTTTTCAGGTATCTGTGGGCGTCCACTGCCTTATTTGTCTTTTTAATTTGGTATTTCTCGTAATTCTAGTTAATATTATGTTGCCTAAAAGTCGTAAAACAACCCAGCAAAACTTCCAAAATTAAACTTCAAGGCTATTCCTTGAATTTGTCTTTTGTTTTTACTTATTGGGAGACAATGAAGTGGATAACAACTGATTGGGGTGAAAAAAAAAATATGAATACTATAAAATTGATTCGAAATCTAATCAATTTTTTCTGCTAATTATTTTTAATTTTTATATTTTTTTACAGTTTTAATTTTTAAATATTAGTTAATCATTAATTTATAGTTAAACGGTTTATATATATATATATAACAAATCATTTTCAACAGAAATTATTTATTTCTTAAATTTAATTAATGAATTTGCTGATAAATCAAGATTAAATTTCAATTTTAAGAGACTTTTTTCCGAGATCGCAATGAAGACAAAATGGATTTAGAAAATTAAATACAAATTCATCTTATATATATATATATATATATATATATATATATATATATATATATATATATATATATATATATATATATATATATATATATATATATATATATATAGTTTAAAAAGTTTTCTTTTTTTCTATTTTTTTTTAAATTTACGTAAAATAATACTTTAAAATATATTTAAATTATATTTTTATTGTATACCTTATTTTTTTTATATTTTTCTATAAAATTCATACAATACTTTAAACTAAATTTATATTATATCATTTTCTTTAATTATATAATAATATTTATATGTAGTAATGGATTAACTTTTATATATGTTATTTTTTTATCATATATTGTATTCATATTTTACTTAATAGTATTTAATTATATTTTTTATATTTTAAAGTTTATATTATAACATTTAATATTATCCAAAATTTTATTTGACTTAAAATCAAACATATTAATTTTCAACAAATATCAAATTTATTTTATAATATTAGCTATCAATTTATAAAATATGAATTTTGGCTAGTAAATTATATTTATTTTGTGATTTTTATTTTGAATTACTTTACACATTTAAAATTGAATTGAATTTTGTTTTAATTTTTTATAATTTTATATTATAAATTTTAATAATTAATCGAAAAATATTGGTTAATCAAATTGAAAAAACCGAAACTGATGAACTGGTTAACTGAATATAACGAACTTATTAATGGTTAGTGATTTTAAAAAACCAATGTTAATGGAGTGATTATTTTTTTTTTCTTATGCTTACCCTAATAATTTTACATTCTTTATTACTATTACTTGTAATTTCATGAAATGAATTGAAATAAATAAAAATTTATGAGGTTTTTAACACTTTCTTGTCATTTCCTCTAAAGGTTATATAAGTTTGTAAAATTTTGTGTGGGTTATGGAGTTGGATTTGGCAATAATTGATAATAATCAGCCATTTTGAAATTAAATACATTAAAATTATAAGTCATATTATTTCTCTGACGTATGAACATTCTATTCAAATGCAACTTGTTTTGGGGCCGTTACTTGTTTAATCAACATTCTTATTTACCTAAACATTTTCTCTCCATTTGATAGACTCACTTTCTTCCTCAATATTTGATCTACGTTTTTCTTCTTGTTGGGCCGCCAATTTTTACTCACAAATTTTAATTACGCAACGGTTAACTTTTTATTCTGATAACGTACAAAAATTTATGTCAGTTTACAAAATTAAACTTTATAATTTTGAACTTACCAATATTACTTCATAGTTAGTTAAATCGCTCCAAAATTAGTTTCACTACAATTATAAGTTCTCATTATTTTCCTTAGTTATATTCAATGTTTGGTTCTCTCCAACACTCCGTTCATTCGGTTTTAAATGCTTTTTGACAAAAAAAAATGATTTGATTGCTTGTGTTTTGAGAAATATATATATAATTCACATGCATAATTAAATTATGTATTTAATAATAATTTAGTATATAAATTAGTAACCGTTAACAAATTTTTACCAAGTATTTACAATATTATTTTTATCATCTATTAGTCATTATTCGTAAAATTGAAGTATGTAATTAAAAATTCTTGCTATATATCTATTTTTATGTTAAAAAAAGAAAAAAAAAAGAAAGAAAAGAAACTACTTCAAATTTTGAAGGAATTTAGGATTAGTATAGCCTGTACTAATTTATAAATACCTTTCTCTACGCTCGTATGTTTTGAATACATAATTAATTAGACATGTGGATTTTATTTTTAACAATAAAAAAATTAGGTACATTCTGCACAATTTTCATAACTGTATTCAGCATAAAAAGAATTAAACTTGCAATATATATGAATAATAATGGTGGTCCTACATTGGATCGCACACCCACATTCTTCTCATTCTCCCATTTCTCTATCTTTGCGTAAAAGCAAAGTAGTAAAAACAGGAGATTGGGGAATTTAAGATTGTGCAAAATCCTTCCATGTTTTTTCATTCACTTATAGTAATTTTTGTAATACTTAACTATTGCAAAATTTGTTAAAATTAACCAATAAATTTTAATTTAATGATAATAAAAGAATCACATTTGAATTCAAATTGATATTTTCATTAAAAAAATTGAAATGTTATATTATTTAAGTATATGTAGACTATTATAATGGAACGTGTTTAAGTGCGCGGTGAGTAGTGTTGAATCGCACAGCACACCGGCACATCCGTATATTTAAAAAAAATAAAAGAAAAGAAAAACCTTTCTTGGTTTAATTGGACTGAAGCACTGCAGTTACCACCAATCCACATTAAATTGTTCAGGTACCTTTGCCCATTTTGATTATTACAAATGTAATCGTTATAATAAATTTTATTGTAAAAAAAAAATGTGAGTGCGCAACTTCAAGATTTCATATCCCAAGCTTGAGTTGTTCCACAAATTTGTCCACCCAAGTGTAGAAGACAAGAGCAACATTCCAACATATTATACCATAGAAAATATATAGAGGCTTATATCAACCCAATGCCCAATTATATACATAGAAAGAAGAGATCACAAACAATAAAATCCATAAGAAGAACTAGCAAAGGAAGAAATGGGCATGAAAGAGGAGACATGAGCCATGTCCCTCATGTTCTTGTGGAAAATTGGAACCCTAATCTACCACCCACAACTTGGAACCATCACTTGTTCCATCCTTTCTATCCCTGTAACTATGATGTGTTGGTCCATAGTGTGCGGTTATTGTGTATGGTTACCAGAGGTGGAGCCAGAATTTAATATTAAATAAAAGCAAATTTGATTACAAAGTAAAATTTAAAGGTGCAAATTTGAATTTAAATAGTTTATGCTGGTTGAAAGTTAAATTAAAAATAAAATAAAAAATTATTTTGTGAAATTTTTTGAAGGAAGTTTTATTTTTTGGAAAATGAATTGGCCCCTTTTCTAACAAGCGAGTCCACCTTGATGGTTGCATGGTTCAGTTAGTCAATGGCTTATTCTCGATGGAAGTATTATATTTGGTGGAGCATAACGTGGTTGGGGAATTATGCATATCTGGGATAAGTGTTTTTGTAGCCATTATTCTTGCAAAAGCATGATGGCCCAGAATCAGATTAGTAAGCTACTGAGGGATTTTGGAATTGGGCAAAGAGAAAGTCTTCGGTTGCTTTAGCTGAAATCATGTGATCCACAACAGCTGATTATAATTGAAAAAAAAAACCCACCTAAATTTGCATCTAAATTATGCAAAACATTATACATCTGCCCTTTTAATTTAAAATTATTCCAATAGTTACTAAATCAACTCACACTTATCTCTATAATTATCAAATTAATTCAAATTTACCCTTATTTATTGTCATAAAATGATTTATATTTGCCTTTATCATTATAAAAACACAAATGTATACTATTTTAGTAATAGCAGGTGTATTTTGATTTAAAAAAATTAATTTAAAAGCAAATTTATACAATTTAATATAGTTAAAAGACTAAATTTAACTCTTATCTCTATCATCATTAATCGTGTGGGGAAATATAGAGGAAAAAAAAAAGAATAGAGAAATATAGAGGAAAAGAAAAAGAATGGCATGTGATTTATGGAATCTTAAGATTAAATCTTATATGATAACAAAGTCAATTTAATTTGATATAAAACTCTATTGTATTTAGAGTTATAATTGTATATAAATTTTTAACTCTATAAATAGCTAAATCAGCTATTTGTATACGATTTTTTCTTTTTTTCATGCTATTCTCTCTCCTTCGAGAATGTTATCATTATGCAACTATTTTCTCTAGGCTTCTGCTTGTCTCATTTGTATCTGATTAGGCATGGAGCATCAGACCATTTTTTATTTTTCTAAGCTCAATTTCCTTATTAATACTCTTGGAAAATGAATAGAACGGAAAATCAGATCAAATCCAATGACCGTGTTATTCTTCAGCTTCGGTTTCTAAGGAATATTTAGGATCTGTTTAATTACATAAAACTGCCCCAATTTTCCAGAAAAATTTTATACAGAAAATAGAAAATGAAGATCATGTTTATTTTTGTCAGTTTTTTAAAATAGAAAACAGAAAATGAATTTTTCAATTTTTCAAAATAAAAAAAGAATTGAAAAACTAATAAAAAATAATTTTCTAAATAATATTCACACACACACACACACACACACACACACACATATATATATATATATATATATACACACACACACACACATACATACATACATATACATGCATATATAAGTTTTTGTATGTGCATACATACATAAATATATGCATGTGCATGTATATATATATGTAGTACATGCATACGTACACATGGATATGTGTATATATATATATATATATATATATATATATATATATATATATATATATATATATATATATATATATATATATATATATATATATATATATATATATATATATATATATATATATGCACATACATATACACACATATTCATATACATATATCTGTATGTGCATACATACATACATATGTATATGTATATGCATACATATATATACATATGGATATGTATATATATATATATGTAAATATATACACATACATGTACATATATATGTATGCATAAATACATGTGTATGTATGTGCATATATTCACATACATATGCATATACATATACATATGTAAGTATGCACATATATATATATACACACACACACACACACACATACATACATATATAAATGTATGTATACATATATATATACAAAAAAATAACCACTGCAGTTTTTCACTTGTTGATAAATAAATGCGTTTTTTAAATTTTTTACGGAAAATAAATATTTCAATTTTCTAAAACAATAAAAATTAGAAAATAGAAAACTATTTTCTATAACTAAACGCACCCTTAACATTTATACTGCTTTCGACAAGGCATGAAAGTAAAACCTATTTATTCCATTTCCATATTTCCGTTGCACAATATGCAATCAAGCATAAGGATAAAGGCATCATTAATTCAAACATCCCACTGATATTTAAGTGAAAAGCACTAGAATTGTTTAAGGCATGATTAATTCAACAAATGTTCAACCGATGGTTTCTTTTGCCTGTTTTTCAGTATCATAATCTTGAGTTGAACATAAGTGCTAGACACCATACAGGTAAGGCCCCATCCATGTAACATGACAGATTGTCATATTGATAAGAAGCCTTTGCCATGAAGATTTCAGCAATGTTACAACTCAAGCAACTTCATTTTTCATCATTTGGCGGCTTCTCTTCATTCTTCTTTTGTTCAGACTATTAACAAGCCGAAAAGGAATGTATTAGACATATATATGCTGGAAAATTTTGTCAAAGTACAAACATGTGCATAATAATGTCAACCATGCATTGCAGGTCATTCTGTAGTTCATGTATCTACCTTAGATTGCCCTTGCAAAGATGCAAGCAGATCTTTCACTGAAGGATCATTAGGGTCAACTCCTGGAAGCTGTAAGAAGAATGAAATTGTCAGGACATTAATGAAACGAATTGAGGCTGATCAATCCAGGTTCATTAGCAAATGTTCAAGAATACGTACTGATGCAAGGACAGATGACACAAAGGATTCATCCTCCAGCACCTTGCTCATATCAGATTGACTCGATGAATCTTTTGCATTATCTTGCATGGACATTTGAAGAGCTGCACAAACCATATAACAGCAAATCACAAAGTGCAGCTACATTTGCCATATAAAAAGAACAGCGTTAACAAGACACCCTGATTTATTGAATGCAAATAAATTTACATGCCATGACACACACAATGGTACAACTTTTTTTTTTTTTTATTGAAGTATATTAAAAGAAAAAAAAAAGCAGTATCAGAAAATTATCAAATGCATTTAAGGTACACTGAACGCCCCTTAGGACAACTTTGGCACAAAAAGTTATTAAATAAATCCATAACACCCTATATAAATGAATGTCTATTTTCTGGAAAACTGCTAGCTGTCTCCATGCCGAATTATTTGCCCAGGAATACAAGTATAAGCATCCCAAAGTGTTCTCCCCATTTTACTTGCTCTGGAGTTGAATAGCAGTATAATAGAACTAAGTCATAAAATCATGCAACCACAACACAATGCCCAGAAATTTGAATCTTAAATACGAGTTTGGTATCCTAATAAGGTATTGCCGCAGCAATCTATACACACATCTTTTTATAAATAATTTCGAGAAGGCAAAAAGCGATGAGATGGGAGAGGGAAGAGAGAAACTTGATGTACTTGGAGCCCTTGAACAAATATGAAACCTACCAATAGCCAACTCCTGATCCTCATGACCTGCTTCAGACATCTCAACATCACGTGAAGAAGGATCAGATCCAGGAGTTTGCATTGACAGTGCAATAGCCTGCTGCAATAATGCGTTCACTTCATCCTATCACAATATCATAGAAAAAGGGATTTTCAAACAGTCAAAAAATGCATTAAAAAAGATGAAGGCACTGAAAATTGAGCATGAACCTGCTTTAAATAATCCAACAAATACTCACAGACAACAAAAAGTACACAATTTAAAATGATACCAACCACTGGACCAGCGTTATTCCCAGTTTCTTCAGCAGCTCTATCGTTAGCACTGTTAACCATGGAAATATCTTGTGAATTGGATGATGCCCCCTCTACCTTCTCTTGTCTAGATGATTCCTCAGCAGCCCTCTTGGCAGCAGCTTCTTGCCTTGCTCTTTCCTCTTCCATAGAAACCCTAAGGGCAAGAGCCAGCTCAGGATCTAAGTTAGGATCTACACCAAACTCAAAATCACTACCACCACCAGCGGCAGCTGCTGCTGCTGCTACAAAGCCACTTCCTCCTCCATCACCATTGAATACAGGTGTGCTGCCAAAGGAATAAATAATTATAATCACTCATCATGAATATTTGAGCAGCTCTTCAATTATTTTTGCAATAATACTCAAGCTCCTCAAAATTAACTCCACAATGACTACAAAAGCACTTCTAGTCCAACCCAGTGCAAACAAATTTTCTAACAATTCTATTCACATTATATAAGCATATCCATGACAACAATCTAATTCAAACAACAAACTCATGATTCATCTCATTAATTACTCATCATTAATTTGTCTAAGTGTGAAATTTATTCCTCATACTAAAAAAAAAAGTAAATAGAGTGAGATTTACATATCACACCTGATAAGCACATCAGATAGAGCATTTGGACCAGGAGGAATGTGAGCTATGTGGCTGCTGTCATTATTATTAACAGAAGCAAGGAGGGCCTCCAACTTCTCAGGCTTGCCGTCATCTTCTTCACCAAAATTTACAATATCAAGAGCTACACTATTCTTCTTCAGTTTTTTTCCTATGATCTCCAGCATCTTCTTATCATATTTGACCGGACTAAAATTAAAAAAAAAAAAAAAGCAAGACACAAAGATGAAACAAAATATGACATCCAAAAATTCAAACAGTCAGTCATAAGCTAATGGCGAAAGTACCTTCCAGCAAAAATAATTATTCTTTGCTGCTGATTTTTGTTTTGACGATGCTTAAGAGCTAACTGAGCAATCTGAATTGCAGCTGCCATGTTCATCTCACCCCCCATTTCAACATCTAAGCAATATTACAAAACAAAATCACAATGAAATTCAAACTAAAAATATATAAAAAAGAGAGAAAGAGAGAAGAGAATTAAGAGAGCTTCATTTTTAGCATGAGAAAATCAGGGAAACAAAAGAAGAGAAATGCTTATTAAATTCACAATTCAACAAAGAACAAACAAAAGTGGGCGACAGTGTTTACAAATTTGCATAATGAAACCAGCACGGTGCATAAATTGCGATCAGAAACTAAGTGCAAGTTAAGAAATTAGCCTACCCTATAATCATTAGGAACAGAGTAGAGCATAAACCAAAGAAACAATATATGCACGAAATGTAAACCATCCACTTCAAACGACCCTGCTTCGTACAGATTCACCAAGAAAATTTGCATAAAAGCATAGTTAGAGCCGGGTTTGGCAAGCACAAGTTTCTTAATGATAAAATCTAGAATCCTTGTCATTTCTGTTTCACTTGCAAATTCTATCCGTCAATATAATCAATCACATTACATATTAACCAACATAAACATAAAAATTTCTTACAATAATGAGTCCCCATGTGATGGTTATTGCTTTGCAGACTAAAGAGGAATGTCCGGTACATGCAGTGACTATTTCCATGAATGTCCGGTACATGCAGTGACTATTTCCATGGTTTCACCCATGACCTCAACGACACAATTGTGCGCAATTTAATCAGAACGCAATTTCACTGATAACTAATACAACAGGCAATATTCATGATAATTACAGTACATATTACGGAAAGGAAAAAAAAAATCTCATTAAGCTTACCATGCATACAAGCCAAAATTTTGGCAAGATCAGCAGTAGGAGTGGTCAAAACACGCACACCTTTGCCTGCCATAGTCAGAATCCCAACTGTATTCTCTGGATTCGACTGCAGTTAATCAAGTAATAGCCATAAGAAACCCTAATTAATCATTGAAAGAAAACCATTTATAATCTCTAACTTAAAAACAGAAAGGAAGGTACTTGTGTCTTGGCGCCAGAGATGAGATTAACAGCATCGGCTTGAGCTTGGAAACGAGAAGGAGAATAATCGCCATTTCGCATCCATTCAGAATTGTCAATGCATATCATAGTAGCCTTGTAAAAAATTAAAAAAACAAAAAGTTCAAATAAAAATTCAGGATGTAAATGAGATTAACGCGAGAGATAAGTTGAAAATCTCCATCACAAACCTCAAGAACCATTGTTGCATTCAGGGAAAGAGCAGGTCTGCTTCACCCAATTGGTTATATCAAATTGCCCAATGTTTCTTCTTCTTCAAGCACGGAGAGAAGATGTAACTTTCTGAACTCTTTCTTTCTTTTTTTTTTTTTTAATCCTTTGTTCGACTATCGTATATGAGGAGGCCTGGGCCGATCCGACCTATCAAAAATACTAATCCGCCCATAATTATTTAACTCGATTTATCAATCATTCAATACCAATATTCTGTAAATAACGGTTCAAAATTTAAAATCTTTTTTTTTAATTCATCAAAATTTTATGTTCTTTTAATTAATATTTTCCATTTCATGTGTGCATTTGTACATAGGCTTATCAATATTTTATATTATTTTATTTTTAAATCAGTAGTTCATAATCACATGCACTAAGTATACCTGTATACTAAAAATACATTCTAAAAATTTTATCTTATTTAAAATTTTATCTTTTTTCTATTTAAATAATTACTTGGAAAAATGAAAGGAGAATTAAATTCATTTCAAGTATGCTTTTTGATAAAAAAAAAAATTACGGTAAACATAATTAAATAATGATTTTAGCTCTATTGGCTCTTTTACCATCAACTTATGTTAAAATGTTTTGAATTTTTAAACTTAAAACCCCTTAGAAAGAAATGAATTCTACAAAATTTTATAAAATATATTTATAATTTTAAATTCTTATGTTTGGAATGAGGAAAAAAATTAATTTCATGATTTTTTAATTCTTAAAATTAAATATTACTGAAAATGGATTCCACCAACTTAAAACAATAAGAATTTTTATAACAAAAATATCTCCATTTTTCAACGTAATTTAGAAGCCGTGGCCACTTGGACTTATATCTTCAACATGCTGCTAGTGCCCGTAATTGCACATTAGATTATGCATTTTTCAACATTAGATATATAACTGGACCTTTTAAGCCAATAAAAAATATATCTTGTTCAAAAAAAAAAAAAAAATTGGTTGAAAAGATGGTCATCACCAAAACCTGCTAACTGGGCAAATTAATAAGACGCTGAATCTGAAGCAGCCATACTCGCATCTTTAAATTGTAAGTTGCTTGAAAACTCCAGCTCTCTTTTATTGAACAAGCCTCAAAATTGTACAATTGCATTGAAGGTTATGCACGACCAGTCAACAGACAGTTGCATACAAAGGCCAACTATGGCAAAACACAGGCCAAGGATTTTTATTATACAACACCAGTTCTGGGAACAATAGGCAATCTATGGTTTCTGCTGATGGGTACGTTTGCATAAACCTCATGAACCTCTGGTTTATATACTTCCTCTCTATCTCTATCTATAGCATAGCATACATAAATAGTGTTAATCACATCATCCAGCACATGGACGAAGAACCCCAGCTCGACAATTAACAGCGCCCATGCAATAACTGCTACAAAATATGAATCCACACCAAGCTTGCTCACTCCCTTCAAGATGGCACAAACCTGTTTATGAATGTACAGAACGAGGAAACTATTTTCATAACAAAATGAATATTTAAAAATAAATATGAGCTGATAATTCAATCATCGAAATGAAAAATCGCGTCAGTATGCAAGCCCAAAAGGATGAGGAAGTTGAAAATCGTTTCTTGTATGATGGGCGTTGCTAATATAATGCCACAACTTCAAACTTGACTATTGTTTGCACAACCCCACATGTGAGCAATGCCTAGCAGATGAGGCTTCTGTATGTTGACCGGCAAGCAGTTTGCCAACAGCATTTAACGACTCCCGCGCACTAACCTTCTAACCAAAGAGAAGCACGCGGATGGACATAATAGGATCTGGAAAAGCTTCCCACAAATAAATCCATCCAACTGCTCTACACCTACTGGTATGATTCCCTAGCCATGCGTGACTTGATTATCAAAAGTTATATTAGTGGTCACACCCCTTCTCTATTTGTGCCCGTGATTCAGGAAAAGATGCATAAAAAGTCCAAGTTAAAAAGACCGACTATTTTCCTTTATTAGTTAATACTCATTCTATATTTCTACCAACTTAGTGATTCAGGAAAAGATGCATAAAAAGTCCAAGTTAAAAAGACCGACTATTTTCCTTTATTAGTTAATACTCATTCTATATTTCTACCAACTTAGAGAGCTCGCGAACACCCAGCAATACTCTGGCAGCCCTCTTAGGTTTCTTTTCCAAACTGGCAGTAATTAGCCCACAGAATTAGATCTAAGATACAATTACTCCACCTAATCTAATTAGTAAATCTCATTCACGAACAACTTCTGTCATAAAAACTAACTTGCGAATATAATAAAAAAAAAATTTGAGATATTAGCTCACCACAATTGCATATAATGCTGAGAAGACAAATACAATTCCAGCCAAGAGACGACTTGAGACGGTCTCCACAAAAACAGCAGAGAGAAGATTGCGTTTTAGTAGCTCATAAGTCATCCTTGCAGAGGTACAGTAGGCTTCACCAGTTATTGCTGTGAAGTTGATAGTGAACTTGTTAAGAAAATCCACTGCCGATAGTAATGCGTCAACACAATGCTTTAGTACTAGAGTCACCATTCCTCGAACATTCTCTTGTCTTGCACTATCAACGGCAGCACGCACCATGCGCACAACAGCAATAAGTAATCCAGATAGGCATACAGTGCCAAAGGAGGGGCCAAATGCATTTCTGCAAGTAGAGTATACTCAACAAAGGTACAAATAGAATAATTAGGATGGTGTTTCTCTACGATGCTCCAATTGATGCTGATATCAAACATGAAAGTGTATCAATTGACAAACAAGAATGTGAAGTGGTGGCACAGAGCTTGAGCTTGCTCTAAGTAACAAAAGGCCATGCAACAGTACATAATTGGTCTTTGCTTGTTACCTTGGGAGATTGAAAATGCTAAAATAAATAAATAAATAAAAATAACCACCAGTCCAGGTGGAAACACACATCTATTATTCACTAGAAGCGGCAAAGTAAAATATTCGCAAAGCAGCGGAATTTCTGGATCTTACTCTGACCCTCATCACCTTGAACAGCTCCCCAAATTTAAATCAAAGGGAGTGTGAGAGAGAAGCCATAGAATTTCCAGAACAATAACGAATTCTCCTTGAGCATACTGGTTCTACCAACAAATATCACTATCCTTATAAAGGCAGTTTCCTTACGGTTACAGAGGCAGAACAAAGAAACTGCACTTCAACGCTTCATGAGCTCATATTGATACTGGCTGCATTTGTCTCTCCTCTTTATTGATGTATTGGAGGGCCATTCCAGTGCACAAGTCAACCAACATCTAGAAGTCCTTCAGATACTTTGTCATATACTAGGATTACACACAAATTTGTGCATTCATCCTCCAAATAATATCTTGCCACCATTGATCATGAGAATATAACAGAATATAAAATTGATCGATCTTGTAAAATTTGAAATTGCCCAAAACAACTAATAACTAATGAGAAACAACCAAGAAGTGCTCTCTAACATTTAAATTATTAAATGTAATGTTTACAGAACTAAAAAACTACATAGCCAAAAACATAGGCAAAATTAAAAAATATATATAATAGCTGGAAATCACCTCAAAGATCTTCTAATGCCCCGCTTAGGAGCTGAATCTTCCTTGGAGAAGTACCACTGTGAAATAGTCCCACTGATCACATAAACCTGAGCTTCAATCATCGAAGTCAAAGACCAAAGCATTGTAAGAATTGCCAATGTATAGTAAGCAGGCACCCAACTATCCTGCTTCCAAACACAAGTGTAACCAGCACTCGATTCCTTTGCCACAATTTTCCCATTATGCCTTGAAAACACCAAGAACACCACAATTGGAGCATAATAAGCTACTAAACCAAATGTCAATAATGGCAAAGTCACAAATAAGCCCAAATTCTTCGACAACGCATCAGATGAGACCCCAATTATGCTTATTGTCAACTCAATTCGATGCCAATTAGCCACAAAAATCCATACAATGATCCCAATAATCAAGAACACAAAAAGCAGAACCAATATCCTATAAACCAAAGGCAACGAGTCGCTGCAAGAAGAACTGACTGTGCAAGCAACGAACCAATAGACATTGAAAAAGACAGGTATAACAATAAAGAAAGGAAGCGAGATGTACACAATCTGCTTGGTGTAACGCTTGAGCAACAAAAGCAAAAGAAAACAAATGGGTGCACTCAAAATCAAAGTTATGACAACACTCCATATCGAAGCCTTCCAAAAACTTGAACTGGAGGAACCCAATAAATTTAAATAGAAACGAGTATCTAAAATTCCATCACTGGACAAAGAAAGCGAATTCTTGACGCAAGAAGTTGAATTGGAGTCGTAGGTATAGGAGGAAGTAGTGCCGTAATTTGAGTTTCTATGGAAAATGGAGAAGATTCCAAAAGCGAAAGTGCAAAGAACACAGAGAGCAAAGAGAAAGAGAAAGGGAAGGTCTTTGAAGGGTCTGGGGCCGTAATTGTAAGAGATCTGTATATACTGGGTGGGGTCGGATTCATTTGGGTCGGGTGGTGAGGGTTCTTCAATTGGAGGAGGGGGAGGAAGAGGAGAGAAAGGGGGCTTAGAGAGAAGAGGCTCAGACGGGGAAGAGGAGTCGTAAAGAGAATTGGGTTTGGTGTGTTCCTCAGTGCTTCCCATGAGAGAGAGAGAGCGGAGAGCGAGAGAGAGAGAGCGCGATTTAGGAGGCGGTGGTTATGGGGGTGATAAGGATGAGAACATTTTGTTTTGTTTGGCGTTGACTGGCGACGGAGCTGCTGCTTTCGGTCGGTTTGTAACGGGAAGCAGATGATGATGGCTCTCGAAGACTGCTAGCTTACAGGTGTGTGCATGGGTTGAGTTCGAACCAATCCAAATCCAATCCCAACAATACAACCAAAATCAAATCGAATAAATTTTGATCTTTTTAATTATATTTTTGATTCGTTTAATTTTGAATCGAAATATAAAATCGATTTAATCGATTTATTTTAATTTCTAAAATTTACAAATCGAAGAAATCGAATCGATCAATATTTTTAAACATATATATTCTATAGCATTATAATATCAAAATAGACATCCCACCTCAGTGGCACGAAACTCTATTAAAACTACCAGATCTTTAGTTCAAATCAAATCTTGATAGATATAAGTTTTTTGTTTCTCAATTTTTTTACTTTAATATTTTTATAAGTGAATTAAAATATAAATATAAATTTTTAATTTATTAAATTGAATAATAGAATATTAGCATTCTCAATTTTTTTACTTTAATTTTTTTACAAGTGAATTAAAATATTAATTTAAATTCTTAATTTATTAAATTGAGTAGTAAAGTATTAGTGTTCTCAATTTTTAGTGTTCTTAATTTTTTTACTTTAATTTTTTTACAAGTGAATTAAAATTAAAATTTAGAAGTGAATTAAAATATAAATTTAAATCTTTAATTTATTAAATTGAATGGTAGAGTATTAGTGTTCTCAATTTTTTTACTTTAATTTTTTTACAAGTAAATTAAAATATAAATTTAAATTCTTAATTTATTAAATTGAGTAGTAAAGTATTAGTGTTCTCAATTTTTAGTATTCTCAATTTTTTTACTTTAATTTTTTTTACAAGTGAATTAAAATTAAAATTTAGAAGTGAATTAAAATATAAATTTAAATCCTTAATTTATTAAATTGAGTAGTAGAGTATGAGTGTTCTCAATTTTTTTTACTTTAATTTTTTTTACAAGTGAATTAAAATTAAAATTTAGAAGTGAATTAAAATATAAATTTAAATCCTTAATTTATTAAATTGAGTAGTAGAGTATTAGTTTTAGAAGTGAATTAAAATATAAATTTAAATCCTTAATTTATTAAATTGAGTAGTAAAGTATTAGTGATTAAATTAAAAATTAAATTTGTTGTATAATTGATAAATCAATTTACTATGTATAAAATTAAAATTTAGAAGTGAATTAAAATATAATTTTTTTTACTTTTTATTTAATAATTTATATTTAATATATTTAATGTTAATAAAAAATAAATAAATATTCATTTGACACTATTTTTATTTATTTTACTTTAATCTTTTTTTACTGTAGCAATGAAATTGGACTAATTGGAGCCCACCAAACCAAATCATAGGCAGGCCTAGAACTAGGCCTGGTCTATCTCCCTAAACATCTGATATTCAAACAACCCATATTAACTCAGAATCAATTGGACCGAACCGAATCGACTGAAATTATTTCGATCCATTCAATTTTTTATTATATAAATTTCTGTTTTGGTTCTTATATTTTTCAAATTTTGGTTTTTGGTTCTTTTGGTTCGACCTAAAATCGAACCGAACCGACCATTTGCACTCCCTTAATCCGAAATTTGAAATTTTAGATATTTTTATATCCGAATCGACTATAATTAATACTTGGATCCTTACCCGATTAATCCTACTTTTTTTGGATCTCGATCTGATTAACCCGAATAACCCGAGCTTGAAGAAAATTATTTGATAAAAAGAAATATTACTCTAGAAAACATGCATTTTTTCCAAATCCACAGTTTTTTCACTCTTTAATTTAATGATTTTGATCCAACAAATATGAAAGCAAATTTTGGTTGATTAAATTTCTTATTTTTTTGAAGAATAAAGAAATTACAGATCTATAAAATAAGTTAACAAAGCAAGAAATTACAGATCTATAGAAGAAACAAAATTACCCCAATCTATAGAAGAAACATAAATTACATATCAAAGTAGTAGAGATCTAATCAAGAAATTAACAAAGAAAACACAATTACCAAAATCTAATCAAACATAAAATCCAAAAAGAAAAGAAATTATATTCATCTTTATCTCTTTCATCTTCAACAATTACTTGAAAATTAAAAACAAAAAATAGAATACAGCAGCAAAAGGATTACAAAACAATAGATCTGGATCTCTTCGACCATCAAACTCTGACAATAGAAAAATCGCTTGCCTCCATCTCATCCTCATTGAGATTTTGGCAATGGCAAGTCAAAAGGAAACGGAGAGAGAAGAGGAAGCCTAGAGCGAACGATAGAGAGAAGCACATGTGGAAAAAAGTGAGAAATAGAGGAAGAGATGTGGAAGCAAGAGAGAGATAGAGAAACAGAGGGAGAGATCGAGAAGCAAGAGAGAGAGAGATGTGCCTAAAACCGAGAGAGAGAGATGTGCCTAGATGCAAGAGAGAGAGGGAGCTGAAATGCATAATGGAAAAAAAAAGAAAAGAAGCTTATATATGTAATTTTCAGTCAAGTCGGTTTTTGGAAGGTTTTAGCCTGATTCGAACCTGAAAATACCAAATTCCAACACCTGAACTGATCCTAATAACCCTAACAATCCTATCTGAAAGTCTAGGATCGGATTATTCGAGTATTTTAGATCGGATCGGGTTTTGTACACCCCTACTAGCTTAGGTAAAAATGCTGTTGCATAATTTTTTTTTTAAATTCAGAATTACTACTTAAGCTGTCCATCCAGCAAACATTTAGGAGCTTACGATCTTTTGAAATGAATACTAACATTTATGTTAGGATGAAGAGGTAAATGTTGGTTTTATTGTAATATAAGCTCTTCCTTTTTCGTATCTAACATAATATTTTTTATTATTCTCTCTGTTATATTTCATTTGTCATTTTAAAAAAAATATCCCATCTAAATTGAGAGAGCTTATTATAATTATTCTAATTTTGTTAAATTATTGATATTAACAATATATTAATGCTTTCATTAATCTCTTTTTTAATATTTTTCTATTTTCATTACATATAAAATAAAATATTATAAATTTTTTTAAAAATATTTTTTATTAAATTGAAAAAATTAATAGTTACCAAACAAAACTAATTTAGGACAAGAGTACAGAGTAGATGGTACTTTGAGCCTGATATTAGAATATTTTCTTAATCATTTCTTGAGTTTAATTTAATAATTTTAATTGGAAATTTTCAACAACAAATGGGAAAAGTGAATCAATTCCAACTTTGATTTGAAAAAACAACATCAACTAGGGGTGTTCATCGGGCGGGTTCGGGTCAACTCGACCCAAACCCGAACAACCCAAAAATCATCATAAATCCTAATCTTATCCTACCTTATTAATAGTTTGGGCCCCTATCTGAATAATCCACTGTTATTTGGGGTCCACCCGAATAACCTGAAAATATATTTTTAAATTAAAAAATAATAATTTTTTCTCTTTTCATTTACATGACAAAAATTATATTAAAATCCAAATAAAATAAAAATTATGATAAATAAAATATTTATAAATTCTTCAAGCACACATCATATAATAAATAACAACTGACAATTTAAAAATTTTTCAAACACACATTATATAATATTTAACAACTAATAATTTAAGGATTGTTCAAACACACATTATATAATGATTAAAAAATAATTATCCAAATGCAAATAATAAAATATGTCATAAAGGAATGCCATCATCTTCAATCTTCAATTTCTTCATGTCCACCTAATATATAAATTATATATGAAAAATAATAAAATATGAAATTGATAACAAATAGCAAACAAAATAAAATATAAATTATGCTTAAATTAAATTTACCGTACTGTTAATGACTCAATCATCCAAATTAACACTCTCCAAATTTGTTGAAGATGATGTTCTTTGGTTAACACTTGATGATATTTCTTGATTAACGCTTGATGAGGCCTCCTAATTAGCTTTAAGTTGATTCTCGTTAAATTTCTCCAACTCTATAAATTGGATAAATAATTATAAAATCAATCATCAATAAACAATAATATAATATATTAAAATAAAAATAAATAAAAAAATACATACCATCCTCAAGTCTTTTAATAGCATCCAAATCTTCTTCGATCTTTATGTGTTCATTAGATTCTCGGAGCCAATCTTGCATACATATCAAAGTTTCAACAATTTTAGGAGTTAGTGAACTCTTAAATGGATCAAACACTCTCCCACTAGTGCTAAATGCTGACTCCAAAACTACTGTAAAAATTGAAACTGCTAGAATATCTCTAGCCATATGAGAAAGGATAGAAAATTGCTCTAAATTTAGGTTCCACCATTTCAACAAGTCAAAATCCCCCTTATCGTCTTTATACACTGCTTCATTTAAATACAAATTCAACTCACTTTTTCTATCCCCTGCAATACCACTTTCTATCCTTACATGCTTGATTTTCTCTTTTAAAATTCCTCTTTCCCCAATATTGATTCTACTTGAAATTGAGCTTGTTCGAATTCCAACTTCTTGATTACAATTAGTTTACTGTTTTTTCTTATATTCCTCAAACAACTCATATATGACAATTTTCACACCATCAAATAGATACTTCCCCTTCTGATCACCATAAATCATAACAAGTACATCCTCCATGTACTCAAAATTTTCTCGTGGATCCAGGATAAAAGTGATGGAATATGACATGGTATGAATATCATGATAGCACAGCGAAAAAATAAAAATTTTTATCATACATACCATACATATCCAAAGCTAGAAACAAAACATACAATTTTAGGGTTGTAGAACTTACAACTTTTGATGCCTTTTAAATATTGAATTAGGTGATGGCCAGCAACTAAGATAACTTTGTCCGCCTTAGATCTCGATCACCAATGCCAAGGAACAGCCTTTTACGCCACTCCCTCTATTCTCACACACAACTGCACCGACGGCTTAAAATCGAGATTGCTAGCTCTCTTTTTCGGTATTGTGTAATGGTTATAGTTTGAAGCTACAAAATTTGATTTTGTACTTCTCTTAGGTTGCTATTACTACCCAATATCACAAGAGAATGAGGAACTATCCTTTCTCCTTGTGAAAAATTGGCTAAAAGAAAACTTGAGAGAGAGAGGAAGAGTTCACGCAAAACTAGAATTAAAAACTAGGGTTGGCGTTTTTCTCTTCTTTCAAATATATATACTTTTATTTTAAGTGATAAATCTAAAATCAAATACTTAAAGATAATAGATTTCAGCCTTTATCACTTCTTTAAAATAAGAGATATATATTGATTTAAATTCTTTTGAATTAATCCAAGATTAAAACATAAGACATATTAACCAAATAAATCACTTAATAAATAAAAGCATGTGCCGAAATTCATTTTCTTTTCTCTAGGAATTTCGGCCACCTATATTTATAATAAAGAGATTTAATTTGATCATAAATCTTTTAGGCTTTAATACTCAATTAATTAAATTAATACAATACATTTAATTAATTGAAATTAAACCTTGTGGGCTGAATTTCTCTCTCTTATGGACCAAGGCCCAATAGCAATTTTATAACCCATTACATACATTAATTTGACTTTAATTAAAAGCTCAAATTAATGCCTAATACTTAATTTAAGTATTTTAAGCCCAATGCTTTGTGTGCGATCCTATAGGTCCATTTAATGTTGGCAATGAATTAATAAATTAATTCAAAGGCTATATATATTCTCTAGCAAGATATTATAGCATTCCAAATTAAATGAAAATGCATATGGCATTTAGTGACCCAATGCAATTTTGTATAGTCCCTTACCCATAAATATCAGAATTAATATAAGGCATGGAACTAGTCATCCTTATATATATTAATTCTTTTCTTGATATTCCAGTGACACTGACCTCTCAGATAAATAATGATTACTCATTATCTTATCTCGGTATGGCCATACACTTCTCAGTTCACTGATCAAGTGGTCGATGATATTTTTTCTCTTATTGAGAGGGGTAATCCCTTCATTTCTCTCATGCTCTCTAACATGAATTAATGCATACCCAATCATACCCGTACTTGTCACTCTGTTACGAGCACGTTAGGTGTATGTCAAAGTACACAGTAATTCATAAAGAGTTTCATAGAGATTTCAGGTCTAAGAACTCCGATACAAAACTTACATATGAGAAATACTTATGACTTGTACCATGTAGTGTTCTCATGAGCGGATCGTATCCAGATACCATGTTCTTTAACATGTATCTATGATCTCTGATTGACACTCTTGTCCTAATGATCCGTAAGACAGAACTCATAATATCAGAGAGAGCATACTAGTCTTAATTCATCGTTATTCCCATAACAATGACTGACTAGGGATATTCAAAATGATGTTTCATTTGTTTTAAGGTCTTACAACCATGTGCCTCACACATGATAACTTAAACCGAAACAACACTCTTGGATGGTTTTATCAATTGATATGCACAGGAATACAAAGGAGAAAACAAATGCCTCATTTTATTAATTCAAAGTGCTTTATTACAATGCATTGGGGCTAGGGCTTACACTAACAATCTCCCACTAGCACTAGTCCCAATTGGGCATAGCCTTAAGACCGAACGCTCTCAAATGAGCTTCGTGCAGATTTGGACGCAATTGTTTCGTCAAAGGATCTGCTACATTGTCTTCACTTGCTATCTTGCTAACCTTGACATCCCCACGATCAATGATTTCTCTGATCAGGTGGTACCTCCTGAGTATGTGTTTGGATTTTTTGTGTGACCGGGGCTCCTTGGCCTGTGCTATGGCCCCGTTGTTGTCACAGAAAATTTCCAATGGATCTAGGATGCTTGGGACCACTCCTAATCCAGAAATGAAATTTTTAATCCAAACAGCCTCTTTTGCAGCCTCACTTGCTGCAATATACTCAGATTCTGTAGTTGAGTCGGCAACAGTTTCTTGCTTCGAGCTTCTCCAGCTGACAGCACCACCGTTCAAAACAAAAACAAACCCAGATTGCAATCTAGAATCCTGAGTGCTGGTCTGAAAAACAGCATCGGCATAACCTTGTATGACGAGCTCTTCTCAACCACCATACACCAAGAAGTGATTCTTAGTCCTTCGCAGGTACTTTAGAATCCCTTTTACAGCAGACCAGTGCTTTTCACCAGGGTCTTGCTGAAACCTACTGGTTATACTCAGTGCATGAGCAACATCCAACCTAGTACATAACATAGCGTACATGATAGATCCAATAGCAGATGCATATGGAATTCTACTCATGTTATCCCTTTCCTCTTTGGTTTTAGGGCACTGTTCTTTAGTCAAAGGAACTCCCAAAGCCAAAGGTATGTACCCTTTCTTTGAGTCTCCCATACTAAAACGCTTTAGTACTTTGTCTATGTACTTTTCTTGACTTAGTCCCAAGAGTCGATTCGATCTATCTCTATAGATTCGAATACCAAGTATTGTCTCGGCTTCACCTAAGTCTTTCATTGAGAAACATTTTCCCAACCATTGCTTAACCTTTTGCAATGTTGGAATATCATTCCCAATGAGAAGGATGTCATCCACATATAGGACCAGAAATACTACTATGCTCCCACTAACCTTCTTGTACACACAAGGCTCATCTTCATTCTTGATGAAGTCAAATTCTTTGATTGCCTCATCAAAACGAAGATTCCAACTTCGGGATTCTTGCTTTAATCCATAAATGGATTTTTGAAGCTTGCAAACCTTCTTAGGATACTTGGGATTGACAAAACCTTCAGGCTGTGTCATATACACATCCTCAAGTAAATTTCCGTTGAGGAAAGCAGTTTTGACATCCATTTGCCATATCTCATAATCGTGATATGCAGCTATGGCAAGCAAGATCCTAATGGACTTGAGCATGACTACAGGCGAAAAGGTCTCGTCATAGTCTACACCATGAGTTTGTCGAAAACCTTTTGCTACTAGTCTACCTTTGTAGGTCTTATCAGCTTTGAGTTTGAATAGCCACTTGCATTCAATTACCTTAGCACCTTCCGGTGGATCAACCAAGGTCCAAACCTGGTTATCGTACATTGATTGCATCTCGGATTTCATGGCTTCAAGCCAATTTTCCGAGTCTGGGCTCTCAATAGCTTCTCGGTAGGTAGTAGGATCCTCACGATCTACTAACTCAATAGTGTCACTATCAGTGATTAGAAATCCATATCTCTCAATCTCCTGACGTACCCTACCTGATCTTCTAGGTTCTTGTGTAATGGGTTCTTGTTCCACAACTGGTTGTGAACTTGATCCCATTTCCAAACCATCCTCTATAGGAGTTTGTGGTGCTTGAATTTCTCCAAGTTCTACTTTACTCCCACTATCTTTCTTGAGAAGGAACTCCTTTTCCAAGAAAACAGCCTTGCGAGCAACAAATACTTTGTTCTCGGCTTGTGAGTAAAAGTAGTATCCTTTTGTTTCTTTGGGATAACCCACAAACAAGCAGACAGTGGATTTGGACTCTAGTTTTTCGGATGTTAATTTCTTAACATGTGTTTCACAGCCCCAAATCCTGAGAAAAGACATATTGGGTTCTTTCCCAGTCCATACCTCGTATGGTGTCTTCTCAACTGCTTTAGTTGGAGTACGGTTCAATAGAAACGCATCAATTTCTAATGCATAACCCCAAAAAGAGATAGGAAGATTAGCTTGACTCATCATAGATCGAACCATGTCCAACAGAGTTCGATTTCTCCTTTCAGACACACCATTCCATTGAGGTGTTCCAGGAGGAGTGAGCTGTGAAATAATACCACACTCCTTTAGATGACTGTCAAACTCTTGGCTTAAGTATTCGCCACCTCGATCTGATCGAATGGCTTTTATACTTTTGCCAAGTTGGTTTTCTACTTCGTTCTTAAACTCTTTGAATTTCTCAAAAGTTTCAGACTTGTACTTCATTAGATAGACATAGCCATATCTAGTGAAGTCATCTGTGAATGTCACGAAGTAGCTAAAACCACCTCTAGCATATGTACTTAAAGGTCCACATACATCGGTATGTATTAGTTCCAATAAGCCATTAGTCCTTTCACCTTTTTTATTAAAAGGACTCTTTGTCATTTTTCCATGCAAACATGGCTCGCATGTGTCATAAGACTCTAAGTCGAATGATCCAAGCACTCCAATTTTGTGGAGTCTTGAAATGCGTTTTTCGTTTGCATGTCCTAAACGACAATGCCAAAAGTAAGTAGGGTTCAATTCGTTTGATTTAACCCTCTTTGTATTAATGTTGTATATCGACTCTTTGTTTTGTAAATCAAGGATATAAAGGCCATTTTGCAACATGGCATTGCCATAAGAAATGCCTTGGCGACGAATATGAGCATTGCCATTTTTAATAACAAAATCAAATTCATCATTATTCAAACATGAAACTGAAATAACGTTTCTACTCATAGCAGGCACATAATAACAATTATTCAAAACAATACAAAGTTCGGAAGGTAAAGTGAGGTGATAGTCGCCTATCTCCATGGCAGCAACTCGTGCTCCATTCCCCACACGGAGGTCCACTTCATTCTTCCCAAGTAACCGCCTATTTCTTAGCCCCTGCACATTTGAACAAATGTGAGAACCACAACCGGTATCCAATACCCAAGTGGTAGAAATAGAAAGGTTAATTTCAACAACAAAAATACCAGAACTGGACGCCTTGGCTCCATTCTTCTTTTGTTATTCCTTGAAGAGAGCGCAATTCTTCCTCCAATGCCCTATCTTGTTGCAATGGAAGCAAGTGCTCTCACTCTCTTTGAGTTTTGGCGCCTTGGGCTTGGATTGGGCCTGAGGTGCACTCCCACTTGACTTGGGTTTTGCCTTTCCCTTTCCCTTTCCCTTAGCGGGTCCCTTCTTAATTCCCTTTTGAACCATTAGTACGGGATTGGTCTTTCGAATGTTCTCTTCAGCATTCTTAAGCATCCCATGAAGTTTAGTGACTGATTTGTTCATTGCATGCATGTTATAATTCATCACAAATGGATCATAAGCATCAGGCAATGATCCTAAGATCAAGTCAGTGGCCAATTCCTTTGGCACTAGTACCTCAAGCTTCTCAAGAGTATTAAGATACCCTTTCATCTTGAGTACATGGGTACTAACAGGAGTACCCTCAGCCATCTTGCAAGAAATTAAGGCCTTTGTTATCACGAACCTCTCATGACGAGCTTGCTCTTGGAACATCTCCTTGAGGTGCACTATGATCGCATAAGCCTCTTGGTCTATAAATTGCTTTTGCAAGTCAGGCACCATAGTGGCCAGCATCAGACAGGTCACATCGTTGGAGTCGCTTTTCTTGGTCTCAAAAGTTTCCTTTTGAACCGCAGAGGCATTCCTTCCTGGTTTTTCAGGCAAGGGTGCATCCAAAACATACGACTTTTTCTCTTGCTTAAGAACTATTCTTAAGTTTCGAGACCAGTCTATGAAATTGGTGCCATTTAATTTGTCCTTTTCAAGGACCGATCGCAATGAGAAATTGTTGTTTGAAGATGCCATTTTCAATCTACAATAAAATTTAGCAAGATTAAATGAGGTCTTATTTATGATCCCACAAACTGAATTAATATCCCTTTAAATAATTCGCGTTAGTGATTTAATGTGGGCCAAGATCCACTTTTCACAACAACTTATTAGTCAAGCTGAGCTTGTACACCTAACAAGTTAAGTTACTTAGGTAGAAAAACTCCAATCATGTCTCGTACATGACTCTTGGATCAAATGGGCTAACATCTTAAGATGTTATAGCACAACCCATTTATTAGTTGCCTAGGTCCGGGCATCCCTTTCCATGATAAGTCCAACCTACATTCACAACCCATGCCTCACAAAGATAATCGGGCGCATCTAGGACTCCTAGTCTACGTGACCGATGATCGATGCCTTGACATGTTTTGAATTAGGAAGGCAACTTTGTGACTTACTATTTTTAGGGATTCATTTTATTACGGCTTACATGGCATACGCTTTGTCATCCATACATAGCATGCATATATAAATAATTGTATAAAGTAAAGCGTGACAAACATGGGCCCAAAAACCTACAACTAAGATTCTATACTATTACATAAGAATCTTCGAGTTAGGCTTCTCCACTCCGGTGGGCTTCGTCTTGATTTACAAAGTCTTCAAGTATATTCTATTCTAAGAAATAAATGGAAAACTTTTACAACAAAATATAATGGCTCGCAGACCATATTTAATTACAAAACCCAGGGCCCATGAATGCACCATGTATATCCATTCATCACACCAAATTAGCAAATAAATATACATAGCATTCATGGATAAAACAAAGTCCAATTTTAATTAATTTAGCCAAGCCCATTAATGGAAATTGTGTACTTGAACCTTTAAGAGAAGACCCCGTGATGGGCCTGGGCCGAAGCCCAATGGACTAAATCCTCTTATTGAATAAGTTCTCTTAAAAGCCCAAAACACAAACTAGTTAGATTTGTGCTATAAATCAACTCTAGTATAATTTCCAATTTTGCCATTTTTAATTTTATGTCATATAGCCCATAAACATTAAAAATGCATATAATATGTGCTAACATGAATTAAAATATAAAATCATGAAGAACACATATATGGTACACGACATTCATGCAAAAACAAACAAACAACAAAAACTAGTTGTTTAATGCTTATGTAATGCCATAAAATGCACATACATTTAAATCAATTTTATGAGTCATTTAATATTCTAAATAAGTCCATAAATATTGATTTAATATTCTGTACAAATCTGATCTAAATGTGTTTTTACCATTTTAATCAAAACAAAACAAACAATCTTGATTAAACATGTAACAAACACAAACTAGTCATAGTTTTAAGTGATTTTAAAATTAATCAATTAAATTGTCATGGACAAGAATTAAAACCAAATTTAAAATATGTCTAGACCTGATAATTAATCTTTAAATATCACTTATAAACATGCCAAAAACGTTTTTACATTTAATTTTGAAAACTAGTTGTTTAAAATAGCAATTTTCATGCCAACAAGCACCTAGTTTCATAATTAACATGTACCATCAGGTATAAATAATTAAATCCGACCATTACCAGCCCTAATAATATCTTAGGACAGTATATTAACATGTCATATTAATTATAATACCTATCTAATCAATTAAAATCATTTTTACACCAAAACAATGCAAAAAACTCAAAACAGAAAATTTCAGATTTGCATGTTTTCATAATGACGATTTTTAATTAATTTTTTCATGCATCTAAAGCACTAAAATAAGCATGTTTAGGCTCTGATACCACTGATAGAATATGAAATGGTATGAATATCATGATAGCACAGCGAAAAAATAAAAATTTTTATCATACATACCATACATATCCAAAGCTAGAAACGAAACATGCAATTTTAGGGTTGTAGAACTTACAACTTTTGATGCCTTTTAAATATTGAATTAGGTGATGGCCAGCAACTAAGATAACTTTGTCCGCCTTAGATCTCGATCACCAATGCCAAGGAACAGCCTTTTACGCCACTCCCTCTATTCTCACACACACAATTGCACCGACGGCTTAAAATCGAGATTGCTAGCTCTCTTTTTCAGTATTGTGTAATGGTTATAGTTTGAAGCTACAAAATTTGATTTTGTACTTCTCTTAGGTTGCTATTACTATCCAATATCACAAGAGAATGAGGAACTATCCTTTCTCCTTGTGAAAATTGGCTAAAAGAAAACTTGAGAGAGAGAGGAAGAGTTCACGCAAAACTAGAATTAAAAACTAGGGTTGGCGTTTTTCTCTTCTTTCAAATATATATCCTTTTATTTTAAGTGATAAATCTAAAATCAAATACTTAAAGATAATAGATTTTAGCCTTTATCACTTCTTTAAAATAAGAGATATATATTGATTTAAATTCTTTTGAATTAATCCAAGATTAAAACATAAGACATATTAACCAAATAAATCACTTAATAAATAAAAGCATGTGCCGAAATTCATTTTCTTTTCTCTAGGAATTTCGGCCACCTATATTTATAATTAAGAGATTTAATTTGATCATAAATCTTTTAGGCTTTAATACTCAATTAATTAAATTAATACAATACATTTAATTAATTGAAATTAAACCTTGTGGGCTGAATTTCTCTCTCTTATGGACCAAGGCCCAATAGCAATTTTATAACCCATTACATACATTAATTTAACTTTAATTAAAAGCCCAAATTAATGCCCAATACTTAATTTAAGTATTTTAAGCCCAATGCTTTGTGTGCGATCCTATAGGTCCATTTAATGTTGGCAATGAATTAATAAATTAATTCAAAGGCTATATATATTCTCTAGCAAGATATTATAGCATTCCAAATTAAATGAAAATGCATATGGCATTTAGTGACCCAATGCAATTTTGTATAGTCCCTTACCCATAAATATCAGAATTAATATAAGGCATGAAACTAGTCATCCTTATATATATTAATTCTTTTCTTGATATTTCAGTGACACTGACCTCTCAGATAAATAATGATTACTCATTATCTTATCTCGGTATGGCCATACACTTCTCAGTTCACTGATCAAGTGACCGATGATATTTTCTCTCTTATTGAGAGGGGTAATCCCTTCATTTCTCTCATGCTCTCTAACATGAATTAATGCATACCCAATCATACCCATACTTGTCACTCTGTTACGAGCACGTTAGGTGTATGTCAAAGTACACAGTAATTCATAAAGAGTTTCATAGAGATTTCAGGTCTAAGAACTCCGATACAAAACTTACATATGAAAAACACTTATGACTTGTACCATGTAGTGTTCTCATGAGCGGATCGTATCCAGATACCATGTTCTTTAACATGTATATATGATCTCTGATTGACACTCTTGTCCTAATGATCCGTAAGACAGAACTCATAATATCAGAGAGAGCATACTAGTCTTAATTCATCGTTATTCCCATAACAATGACTGACTAGGGATATTCAAAATGATGTTTCATTTGTTTCAAGGTCTTACAACCATGTGCCTCACACATGATAACTTAAACCGAACCAACACTCTTGGATGGTTTTATCAATTGATATGCACAAGAATACAAAGGATAAAACAAATGCCTCATTTTATTAATTTAAAGTGCTTTATTACAATGCATTGGGGCTAGGGCTTACACTAACAAAAAGCCATGTAAATGATTTTATTCATTTTATCATACTCGACCCAATACTTGTCAAATTTAATTTGCATTTTCTGTCCCATTTCCTTCAACTCAACATCAGTGCTACTTTTTCAATCACACAAATTAGCATATAAATTACTAATTTCAACCAGTATGTGTTAGATGTGACATACAATGAACCAGAAATGTGCAAAGTAGTTACATAAAATTATTTCAACATTGATCAAATTCTTTCTACAATCTTCCAATCAACCTAAGCAGGCACACCACCCAAATCATTATTTGTACCCAAATCCTTTTTTATCCATGCATCTAATTCAATTTTAAAGTATGGATCCATAGTCTCAAAATATTAAAAAATCCTTTGATATTCAAGTGCAGTGCTTAACTTTAAATATGTGGAGTTCCATCTAGTTTGCACAACTAAACACAATGATTTTGAACATTGCACTCCCTCAGCCACACAACATTTTTTTAATCTAGCAGGTGATGATCTAACATATTTACAATCATTTCTAAACCTTTTCACAGAAAGTTGAGCATCTTTCAATCCTTCATAGACAACAATATTTAGTATCTGAGCAATGCATCTCACATGAATATATTTTCCCTCTGACATAGTAATTCCCTTTGCAACAAACTTATGTTTCAAAGTTTCAACCATTTTATCATTTGTTTTTGCATTATTTATTGTTATGCAAAACACTTTATAAAAAATTCCCCATTCCTTAAAACACTTTTTAATATCTCGTGCTAGCATCTCACCCCTATGACTACCGACTGGACAAAAGTTTAAGATTTTTTTTTGCAACATCCAATTATTATCAATGAAATAAACTGTCACACACATATAATTGATATTTTGTATGAAAGTCCAAGTATTGATAGTTATATAAATAGAATAAGCATGCTCTTTAATCAATGCTTTCAAACTTTTTTTCTCATCAATATACAATTAATTAACAGCATGTGTCATAGTCAATCTAGATGATATTTTGAACCAAGGGACAAACTAGCAACAAATTTCTTAAATCCTTCTCCCTCGACAAAATTAAAAGGAAGTTCATCAAGTATGATCATCAAAGCAAGATACTTTCTGCTATAATCTTGATCAAATTTTCAATTAGTTAATGATCCATTACAACTTCCATCAACAGAAGAAGTTGGTTGTAAAGACAATTGTGTTTGTCTTGTTTTTACACTATGTGGGTGCATTTTACAATTATTGATATGATTTTTTAGTGTAGTAGTGCCATACTTTCTAGGGTCACAATAAAATTCTTTAGCACAATGTTTACACTTGCCTTTTCTGACGCCATTAACATCATATATTTGCGTGAAATGCTCCCAAAAAATAGATCTTGGTGGGGGTAGCTTTCTTTTCTTTGCACCTACTACAAAAGCACTTGTCACCTCAAGCGTATTGCTCTGTTGCTCAGGTACAATAGGTGTCTTGAATTGTGTAATTTGAAGTAGGAAAGAGAGAGGAATTTGATTGGGCTTTAAAAGGCCTAAATGGACCTTAAGAAAAGAATGGGTTAAGCCCATTAATTTAGCCCCGTTTTTGGCCCATTAAGAGGGTATAAATAGAGCTAAAAATCTGGATATTACTTCCAAAATTCACCAGCTTCTTCTCCCTCTTATGGTAGTCGAACCTTTCTTCTCTCTCTTTCTTGGTTACTCTTTAATTCTACTTCAAATCTCCCATAAACTCCAACATAAAAGATGAATTTCTATCTCTCTAGGTCACCCTAGTGATCTCAATCAAGTGATTTGAGTAAGGAAAGATAAGAAATCAAGTGAAGAAAGAAAAAGAGGTAAGATGGAAGTTAAGAAATTAAGTGATTTTAATTGATTTTTTGGTTTTTTTATAGTTTTTGAGGTGTAGAAGCTAATTATGAGCTTGGATTTTGCAATTGAGGACAAAAAAATAAGGTTTGAAGGACTTGATGGGCCGACCATGGTTGATGGTGAAGGAGGAAGAAAAGTTTGCAAGTGTAGAGCAAAGGAAAATAGGTGTTTGGCACCCTTAAGCAAGGAAAAAATGTAAGTGACTACAAAATCCTTTGATTTTGAATTAATTCCATTTATGTAATTAGGTTAAAAATTTTTAAAGTTGTTAATTGATGAAATTGGTTTAGGAAAAATGACAGTGGACATTAGAAAAGATGAAAGGAAAATTTTAGGGTAGTGTTATAGTGATGGTCGAATTTTTTTTCTAAAGGAAAAGGAAGGTATTTTTGCATTAAAATAAAATATATTAGCCTAAATTGAATATAAGTATGATATTTGGTACCCTTGAATTTTTATTAAATTATTGAAATTTATTTTGGAATTTTAAAGCCTATGTATTGAATATGTTATACTGAAAATTGTGAAATAATGGAAAATATTTTATTATTGTAGTGAAAAATGATGCTTAATAATAAATAATGCATAAATAAATTTTATTGAGATTTATTGGAATTATTGGAATTCTATAGAAATTTTAATGTTAATATGTGTATTGGAATTAATTGAATTACTAGTGAATAATTGTGCAAAAATGTTGAAAAAGAAGAATTTATATGAAATTAAATTATAATCAATGAAAATGAAATAAAAAGTCAACCGATTAATTTTTTGAAATAATTACTAAGTCATGAAAATAATAAGAATAATGAATTATTGGTAAATAATTCATAAAAGGAGTGAAAATGAAAAAAATTATAAAATAATATGTACACGAATTTTTATAAAATTTATATGCTTTGTTAGAATATTTTTGAAATAAATTATTGATTCTGTTTAACTAAAATATTGAATTATTAAGAAATAATTCAATAAGTATGTAATTATAACGAACGCGAAGTAAATTGCTTTAGTATAAAAGAAATGAAAAAGTCAATTTATGTATTTTCGAAATATAAAATAATGAATTATATTAATAGAATTTATAATTACGTAAAAAGTTGTAAAATAATGTGTGACTAATTTATCAAAATAAATTAGTCAATAAAAAGGTATTAAAAGAGTGAATGATTATAAAATAATTCGCCAACGAATAAAAGTCGGCATATCGAATGATTAAAAAGTTTGGAAAGAAAAAGAAAAAAGGAAAAAATCGTAAAAAGTCAAGTATTGAATTATTGGAGAATAATTCGTAAAGAATTACACAAAAAGAAAAGAAAAGAAGAAAAGAATTGTGAATTATAATGGCATAATTCATGATTTGTACAAAAAACTGAATAGCCCAAGTGTCTGAGTGAATTATTGAAGAATAATTCACAAAAATAACCTGAAAAGATAAATGAAAGGACAAAAAGTTATTGATTAGTCAAAAATACTAAAAGAATGCGTTTAATAAAAAATAAAGTGTAACAATAAACAAAAGAAAGAAATTAAAGATTTTTAAATGTTTAAAAATTATTGCAAATATAATTGATTATTTTACCTTTAGCGATAAACAGGTGATATTATTCTTGTTTAGGATATAATTGGCTAGTCATAGGGACACCTCTGTACCGCGGTGCAAGTCATTGCAACTTGCTTTACTATGGGTAAGATCTTTGATCTCCATAGCTTTAGAGTAAAGTGAAAGTGAAAGTGCATCTATTTTTTGCTCTGTGAGACTTGATCTTCCGAGATCATTTCTCTATCTGTTCAGTGGGACCTTTGGGTCCATGTCCCATATATCCTTTTTGAGAATCCTGTTATATTATACTAGGGACGCATCGAAATGAATAAATCAGTACTGTTTAAATGAATTAAATATAAAAAGTTATAACAAAAAACGATTCGTTTTAAAGAAAATGCAAAGTTGAAATAAATCTGTAAAGTTACTCGAAAAGTGTGATTAACAAGGAAAAAGAAAAAGAAAGGTTTTATAAGAATAAAATAATAAATGAAGATTAAGTTAAGCTTTTATTATGAAAAATGATTTAAAATGTATTTTATTTTACATGAAAAAGATAAATTTAATTAATTGGTATTTCATGTACCAATTATTATTGTGAAAAGTGACAAGTTTGGAAAATAATATTAATTTTCTATTTAAAATTAAAAAGCAAGAGCAATGACATTAAGTGAAATTTGATGTTTAGGTAATGTATTTCTGAAAGAAAAGTTGAATGAAAAGTAAAACGATAAAAATGCATAGAATTATTCAATGAAGAAAAAGTAAAAGATATAAGTTCTAAACAAATAATTGAACATAAGTAAATGTATAAAAGAAGGAAAGAAAATTTTAACTGTAAACTGCTCCAAAATAGCTATATCACTTTATAATAAAGGTTAAAAGCCTTTAAATAGTAATGTATTTATTAATTAAAAGTTAAAGTAAAATAAAAGAATAAATAGCGAGAATTGTAATTGGAATACATTTTGAATAATTGAATAATAAATTGAAAAATAAAATAGTCTAGATTGATACTATTAAAGACACGAGTACCAATAGACATTGCTAAATGAAATGATAATTATATCACTGTGGCTAAAAAGATAAGACAAACGTAAAGGTAAAAGTAAATCTGTTATCGAATCGCCTTAGAAGATAGTGTAAAATAAAGTGGTAAAATTGAAAACCAAAGAACTATAATTACCAAAAATATAAGTTAATAATAAAACTAATGTTAACTGAAATAAAAGAAAATGTTAAGTGAAATAAGAATAATGGTAGCATAAATTTGTTGAATTCCCTTCTTGAGTTGATGTCTCTATTTGAACCGATTGAGTACACTCTTCGTTTGTTCTATGTTCTTGCTGCTGTTATCCTTGTGGAGTGGTACTTTCACTGTTGGTTGTAGAATTTTCAGCGGTACTTGATAAATTCTCCATAAATTCTAAACAAAACAAAGACATGAAGTTAATGGTTTGTATGTTTCACATAATTCAAAGAGTAAAAATGACATCAATTTTATAAGTTGCAATACGAAGTTTACAAAAAAAAAATAATATAAAACAACATTTGTTGAAAATATGGACAGAATTTATCTAAGAGTTACACCAATCAATCCTAAAAAAAAGCTTATCATTTAACACTATTAACACTACTATAGTGTGCGTGTACATACATTTTTAATTATGAAACCACTAAAATCAAACAGAAGAGTCTATGTACTATGTAGATAGTAAAAATATCTACTATGTACACAAACAAAGCCTTACCAATATGTTATCAAATTTTCAATGGTTTTGAATTACAACAAATTATCTTTTGATCTTTAGGACTTGATTTAGTAAATCTTAATTATGAATTTTTTCTTGAAAGGACTTTTGTGAAAAAATAAGAAAAAAAAACAGAGTTGGGTTTCTAGGGCCATGATTAAAATCAACAAAACATCTTTAACAACAAAAAAAGAAAAACAACAAAACATGGAAAAAGAAGAGCATTATTGCATTTCCTCTTTCTGATGTCCGCATAAAGTTTTATATTATTAGTAGGGTCATACTGATACATCATTATTTTGTTTGTAGATAAAATTCATTTTATAGTCTTAATGCAGAAAGCATTACTACTTAAAAAATTGTGGTTGCTGCTATTATTGAAAATGAAAGGTTTTTTGAAAATATCATCTGTTCAAAATTCAATTATAGTTGGAATTGACTCTAAAAATGTATTATAAAGAAAAATAAAAGGCTTTTGATTTATTTAATGGTGGGTAGGTCCAAATTCATTGTATAGAAGGTAGACAAGAAAAGAAGACAGCAACATATGCAGGAATGAGTGAAGCATATCCCAGTAGATTCACAAAAACCATGTGTTAGCACTGATAATGATATACTTATTGAGGTTACTCACAACGTATTCGAAAGACAAAGTAAAGCATATATTATACAACAAACGAATATAATAAAATCTCTCAGACTTGAATGAATCTATGTACTAATAATGCATAATCAAAATTCAGTTAACTCTTTCAATGTCAACAATAAAAGTCACAAATAGATAAATCACCCATTTAAAGCTATTGTTCAAAGTAATTACGATCGGGTTTCAGTAAGACTGAAATTAAAACAAAAAAATTTGGTAAACTGCAAAATCGGTCCAAAATTAAGTCAAAATTTTTAATTAATTAATTCGATTGATGGCTCAAGAACAAACTCAAAAAGTGGATCTCGAACGCTTGTGTGACTGCTGGGAATTTTGAGATAAAGTTAACTCAACAAACTTGTGTTTTACAACATAAAAGATAATCCAAAACTAAATTAAGCATTGACGGACAATTATCACCTTGAAAATCAAAATCAAACAAAAGAGTCTATGTACAGACACAAAAGATAGGGAGATCGTAAGCAAGATTTCTAATCAGTAATAATACATTACCACAAAGATCGAAGAGCGACAGGGGTAAGAGATCGGAGTAGAACGGCCACTGGCGTGAAGGAGAGGGGCAGCAGCTGTTGTGAGGAGAGGCAGATGGTGTGAGAAATAGGGTTACTTTGAAGATGGAGCTTTTATATATATATATATATATATATATATATATATATATATATATATATATATATATATATATATATATATATATATATATATATATATATATATATATATTAAAAAAAATAAATTAAACCGGTCGGTTAATTGAAACCAATGGTTTTTTAAAATCGTGGACCAGAATCGAACCAAAAATCAAAAATCTATATTTTTAAAAATCTTAACCATTTTTTCGGTTCGATTTTGAACCGATTTTTCGATTAACCATTTTTTCGGTTTTTTTGGTCATCCCTAATTTTAAGTAATCAATCTCACTATTTAATAATGTTCTATTTTATGTCTCTTTTTATAAATTTGAAAGTAAAATTTGCTTGTATATCTATATTTATTATATAGCACTTCATTTGTGATAAATTTAATTTTACTTATGTAAAAATTAAATATACTATTTTGAACTAAAAAATGCAATTTAACTAATTGCTAAGAAATTTTTACAAAATCAAGATTTACAATTAATTTTTAATTTTTTTTTTGTGTTAAAGTGAGATTGATAATTTAAAGTGAAATAGATTGAATAATACATAATGACCCTAATTGAATTTATATATTTATTTATTTTAGATGAAAAAGGTTTTTATTGATTAGAATCTGCAATTAAAATTGAATACAAAAATTTCGGAAGGAAAATTCAACAAAACTTGAAGACCATACAAAAAACTCAAAGTTTTAACGAAAATATGTGTTTAATAAAAATAAATTTGACATTTGTTAAAGAAAAAGACAAACTAATACAATCTTCTACTATTAATCCCAAATCAGAATTTAGAGAAAAAATAGAAGCAAGAGGTTGGACAATGACTTAAGAATCCAATTCAACCAGAACACAATTCATATGCTGGGATTTGATCCAACTAAGAGCTTCGCGAATGGCAAGACGTTCTGCCAAATTAGGAGAAGAAGTGCCAATCAGAGGGCCACTGCCTGATGCAACAAACACACCCAACTCATCCTGCTTTATTTTAGTCATTAAAAAGAGCTGCATCAATATTCAATTTCAATCACCCAATAGAAAGCTTTTGCCAACAATCAGTTAAACCAGCACCCAGATTACCCAACAATCAGTCTTCCAAGTTTAAAATTCTGCAGCAGATTACCCAACAATCAGCCTTCCAAGTTTAAAATTCTGCAGCAGATTACCCAACAATCAGTCTTCCAAGTTTAAAATTCTGCAGCAGATTACCCAACAATCAGCCTTCCAAGTTTAAAATTCTGCAGCAGATTACCCAACAATCAGTCTTCCAAGTTTAAAATTCTGCAGCAAATTAATCCCTCCAGCTAAAATACCTTCAACACGACTGTTTTTCCCATTCCAAACAAATTCATTTCGATTTTTCCATGCACTCCAACAAAGCATAATAGCCTCTAAATATTTATTAATAGAAAAATTATTCAAAATAAAAGTGAGCCAATCAGCAAAATTCATAAAACATCCTCTCATAATATTCCTTTAATAAATGTACTTTTTTTTTGTTGAAATTTATATAAACTAACATTAAAATTTAAAAGTAATTGAAATATAATGATATTTAAGAAAAAATAATATGAAATTAAAATTTAATTAGATAATTTAAAAATCAGAAAATAATATTCCAAAAGTAAGACCCAAGAATCCAATTCAAATCCAAAATGGTCTGGTGGCTGTCGAAACCAACAAAAATAAAATTCCTACTTAAAACTAACTTGTAATTAGTGATGAGCAGGGTCGAATCCACAGGGATTGGTTGAGTTTTAATTCTTTAAATAACTAGAAAATTAACAAACTAAAAATAAAAGATGGGGGGATTTTGTAATCTAAAAATTAAATAAATAAAAAGCAAAATCAAAACAATAAAATAAAAATACAGAAAAAATAAATGAAGAGAAAATCAATGGATGGAAAATTTCAGTTAAAGACATTCGTAGCACAGGATTCAATCAACTGATCATTGATGAAGAAATAATTCTTAAAACCAAACAATGGACCAGTTATAGTCATCGCGACCTAATCTTTCCGTATTAATGAATTAATCAAGTAAGACTGTAATTAATTCCTAATCAATAAACAACCCTTAACAAGCGAAAGAATTTAATCTATTGACAGCATTACGAATTAGAAAAACCCGACCTAAGCCAACCAATCTACAAGCGAGATTGATTTAGACCAAATCATGTATTTACTCAACATAACAGCCCTTACGAGGGAGCTACACTGATTGCTACTTGTTATTGACTTCACTAAACAATTACGGATTTAGCAAATTCAATTAGCAATTTATTACTTAATTAAATGCACAACGAGCTCAAATTGCACACCTAACAAATAATAATCGGGATATGGTTTCCCTAATCCACAGTAAATAACATGAACACTATATGAAATTAAGAACAAAAATTAAGCACAACAATCTCACAGTAAAAGAAATCCTGGCCTTGAATTAATCTTTAACTAAAATAAATATTTAGCCACTCATGGCTGTTACAAAACCACAAATAGAGAATGAGAAAAAAACTTCTCTCTCTACAGAATTTCAGTTCAAAAACGCAGAAGGAACCCCCTTCTCTTCTTTCTTTCCTCCTTTTATTCTTAATAAAATTCCTAAAGAAGAAGAAGTCTACTCCTACCCAAATAAGAAAAATAAAATAAAATACTAAATAGAATCCAAACTTCCTAAAACTACTGCCTTTTTCTTCCTAAATTAAGGTCTTAATATTCCTAAATATCAGCTAGGGTAGAAGTGGCGGCTAGGTCAAATTCGCATAGGAAATATATTAAAATCGTAACTCCACTGTCAATCTCCCTTGGGCAACTCCCTTGGGCAACTTGGGCAAGGGGATTGGGCAAGGCTTGGCTTTCTGCCTTGGGCAACTGGATAATTCCCTTGGGCAAGGCGACTTCCAGAATTCTCAACTTTCAGCTCTTTGCTCTAAATTCGCTCCAAAAATTCATTGCTTCTCCATATCATCTCCAATTAGCCTCAAAAATATAACTTCTTCAAAATTTGCTCCTACAGTCATTAAAATAAATAAAACAATGAAAAGCACCTAAAACTGACTTAAAAGAACGCAAAATGATAAGCAAAATTCAATCAAATATGTACTCATTTAACAGCTTAACAAATTCCCCCACACTTATCCCATGCTTGTCCTCAAGCATCAGTAAAATAACACAATCAGTTCCATCAGAAGCATTCTTATCCTTAACCAAATCCCAACTCAAAAGCTCCAACCATATCAAAATGCAAGGCAAATTAGAGAACGACATTCAAAACAATTTCCTACTAATTCATATCATAACATGGGTTCCTCAACAATCTTTTTAAATCAAAAACAACAAGACTCAAAATATTTTAAGCATGCAAGAGTTTTAAGGTCTTAGTTTAAAATTAAATCGATACACATAGATGGATTGCCAAACCAGAAGAGACAACACACAATTTTTAACAAGGGAATCAAACTACCAAAACTTTTATTTTTGGCATCATTTTTACTTTTTGATGCCTATATTTTATTTATTTTTTCTTTTTTTTTCATGGGGAAGACTAGGATTGTTTACAAGGAATGTAGAGGTCCTTTTTACGCGAGGGCACCCGGTTCTGACCCGCATACACCCGGTTACTCAGACAACACAAATCCAAGCGGCTACTAGCTCTACTCATATCCAAATTTTTAATGGATAGCGAAGTAAAATTTTATTTGCTAATCTCCCTTTTTTTTTTCTTTTTTTTTTCAAATTCTGGCAACTAGATTCCCAAACCATAAACACACAAAGATTTATTTATTGTCTCAACTGGTTTTAACAATCACCTAATGTGCAAATATTTCAAATTAAGTTCATGCAAAAATTTGTTTCACTTGTTAAATTTGAGCCTTGAATTTTCTAATTCAAAAGAATGCTGAGGCTACCATGAAATATATGAAATAGAGTAAATTATCATGAAATCGACTCATCTCTGCCTAACATCCAACAGGTTAAAACGAAATGGTTAAGGAATTGGTCTAAGATAAGTATTTTCTGCTGGAAAGGAGAATGCAATTCAACACATGTTAAGAACAATGAACTAGAGGAACAAATCATTTAAATCCATGGGACAAGTGCTATGCCAACATCACTTAAACCAAAAAAACTTTATCAAAAATTCATTTATTAACCAAATTTAGCTTAACAAAATAAGCTCATAAAAAATGGATTTAAAATATTATCAACAAAATATAGCAGCAAATTTGGTCAACAAAAATCAATAGGAAAATTTTCAGAATACGCTTCCTAATATCAGCACAAAATCAGCATAGACAATCCAAAAATTTCAGCACAACACCATAAAAATCAACACAGCACTTCTATTTCAAATCCCTCCCCCACACTTTCTCCTCGCATTGTCCTCAATGCGGAACAACAAATCAATCGCGGGGCTAAGGACATCAAAATATATAAGCAAAAAGAAAGAAAGGGTACTGTCCTGTTATGAAGATACGGTCCAAAGCTGTCAGAGACGGCAGAAATAGAGTGGTAGCATACATCTTATCAATTCTTGAGTCTAGCCATTTTTCCTGTAACTTCACGTAGAGTTATGGAACAAAGAAATCAAAGCATGAGTATACCCAATGAAAAACTAATAAATGAAAATAAACGACAAAGTAACTAACTAAATAAAGAAGAAAAGATGCAGAGAAAAAAAAATAACTATTTTTTTGTTTTTTTTTTGAAAAGAAAAAAAAAATGTAAATACACACCTTAAAATCTAAGCTAAGTACAATCGGAAACTAAATAAAATAAGGTAAATAAAAACAAATTAACAAAAGATAAACAAATAAATTAAATAAAGAAAAAAAACACAGTGAAAAAGTGACGAGAATTGAAACTTGGGCAAAAAAGTAGTGCTTTACAATTTAAAGAATATGAATTCAATAAGACAAAATTTTGAAAGCATCATTTATAATCACTTAGTCCAACCAAATCACCTTTTTATTTTTTTTTCAATTCTTTTGTTTTTTTTTTTTGCATATGATCTAATCTAGAGCAAAATTTAAAATTAACAAAGAAAAATAAATAATAAATAAATAAAAATCAAACAAACAAGAAAAAGGAAAATGAAAATGAAACAGAAAAGATGAAAAGAAAATTAAAAAGAAAGAAAAAAAATCAAAATAAAAGGGTACTCTGCTTCGATTTGCTTGACTGCTATTGACAGCATGAAGGACTTGATGATGGAGCCTGATCGCTGATCGGCGGTGACAGAGAAGGCAGATTTGGCCGATGTGGTGATTGCGGGAGGAGGGCTACTGCTTGTGATCTGCAATTAAAAAGATATGATGGGGCTTTTGATTTGGGGAAGAAAGACCTACAGTGAAAGTGAAATAAATTAACTAAGGTGAAAAAGAAATAATAATAGTGGGGTTAAAAAAATGAAATGGGTTAAAAATAAAAATTAAAAACCCATTGAATTGAAAGGCCCATCAAATTAGAAGTAAGACCCAAACGATTTCAAACCCACTAAAATATTTTAAACCCATTAAAATAATTAATGGATTTTCACCATGAAAGAACAAATAAAGCTTTGAAAAAGTTACAGCAAATCCAATCTTCAACTCCTAGTAAGTGTCAAAATTAAATTCACGTGCCCACATCTTTTCTTTTTCTTCTTTTTTTTTTAAAGAATGAACTTTAAATAATGAGCTTCCCCTATTAATTGCAATTGAGGCTTTGAAAAAAAAAATCCAGCAAACCCATCATTCAAAAGAAATGCCCAGAAAATTTTAAACCTTCACGATTTTTTTAAAGCAAAAATAATTGAAACTTTATTTATTTGTTATCTCTCCACCATAAAACCAACTAGCTACTCACTTCACCTGCAAAAATGAAAAAAAAAAATAGTTAAAGACTTATTAAATTAGGCAAAAGGCAGTAAAACATAAAAAATAAAATACTAAAATTTAAATCTAAACAGTAACACTGCAGCCTTAGGTAAAGCTGGACATTGGGTTGCCTCCCAGTAGCGCCTCTCTTTAACGTCTTTGGCCAGACATTTGTAGAATTTTACACCTTTCAACCTGGTCTAGAATCCCATTTTAGTATTTTTCCATTTATCACTTCCTGTAAATTAGTGTCATTCATCAAATTCTTCTCAAATTTGTTAGGCTTTTTGAAAGTGGAGTCCGTATAATATGAAAATTTTAAATTGTTAGAATTATCACACAATCTAAATGATTCATTAATTAAATGTTCACTAACATCCACTTTAAAAATATTAGACACATCACTGAAATTTTTCTTAGTATCATAAACATAAAATTTACTGATTTCTTCATCAAACTCCATAGTGAGTGTACCCTCATACACATCAATTTTTTCCTTGGCTGTGTTGAGAAATGGCCTTCCTAACAAAATATCTGAAGAAATTGAGGGATTATCATCCTCCATGGCGAGGACATAAAAATCAGCAGGAAAAACTAACCCATCAACTTGCACCAAAATATTCTCCAATACCTCTTCAGGATAAACAATAGATTTATTAGCAAGCTGAAGTGCTATATTTGTCTCTTTTAATGGACCAACATGTAAAGATGAACAAATAGACAATGACATAATATTTATTGAAGCTTCTAAATCACACATAACTCTTTTTATCATAACATTGCCTATAGTGCAGGGGATAGCAAGCATACCTTGGTCCTTATATTTTTTAGGTATTTTTCTTTGAATAACAGCAGAAACATTTTCATTGACAGTAAATTTTTCATAACCAACCTCAACCTTGTGAAAAGTTTCAAAGATGTCTTTCTCCTCTTTTTCCTTCTTTGATTTAGCTAACCTGTCAGGAAATGGGGGCTGTATAACTAAAACAGGGGGCTGTTTTGAATTTTTTCCTGTGAGCTGCTCTGTTTGCTCTATTTCTACCTCTTTTTCCACTTCTTTTGCCTTATTCTGATTATCATCCTTGGGCAAGGGTTGTTCCAGCTCTTTGTCACTTCTTAGAACAATTGCACTCGTATTTTGCCTCGGATTCTCTATGATTTGTGAAGGCAAACGTCCTTGGGACTCTACTCTACTCAAAGACATTGCTATTTGGCTCATCTGTTTTTCCAAGTTCTGAAACCTAGAATCTGTCTTCTCTACATGTTGCTGCAAAACTTTGGCATTAGTTGTTAAAGATTGAACAACATCCTCAAGAGACATACCTTGTCTAGGAGTTGGTTGAGAGGGCTGTGGTGGTGCTCTTGGATGGAATTATTGCTGTGAATTTTGCTGCCTTGCTTCATAACTAAAGTTTGACTGACCCATCCACCATGAATTGTCATTATTTGCATAAGGGTCATAACTCCATTGTGGCGGATCTAAAAATCTTTGATGTTCATAAGAACTCCCTTGGTAATAAGCTCCACACTGTTGCCTATTTTCTGCAGCCAAGTTCTGAACCAAGTACGTCAGATGTGAAATTGTTGACTCAAGAGAACATAAAAATTCAGCCATTTAAAAGAATTAAAACTAACAGATACCAATCCCCGGCAACGGCGCCAAAATTTGGTGGCTATCGAAACCAACAAAAATAAAATTCCTACTTAAAACTAACTTGTAATTAGTGATGAGCAGGGTCGAATCCACAGGGATTGGTTGAGTTTTAATTCTTTAAATAACTAAAAAATTAACAAACTAAAAATAAAAGATGGGGGGATTTTGTAATCTAAAAATTAAATAAATAAAAAGCAAAATCAAAACAATAAAATAAAAATACAGAAAAAATAAATGAAGAGAAAATCAATGGATGGAAAATTTCAGTTAAAGACATTCGTAGCACAGGATTCAATCAACTGATCATTGATGAAGAAATAATTCTTAAAACCAAACAATGGACCGGTTATAGTCATCGCGACCTAATCTTTCCGTATTAATGAATTAATCAAGTAAGACTGTAATTAATTCCTAATCAATAAACAACCCTTAACAAGCGAAATAATTTAATCTATTGACAGCATTACGAATTAGAAAAACCCGACCTAAGCCAACCAATCTACAAGCGAGATTGATTTAGACCAAATCATGTATTTACTCAACATAACAACCCTTACGAGGGAGCTACACTGATTGCTACTTGTTATTGGCTTCACTAAACAATTACGGATTTAGCAAATTCAATTAGCAATTTATTACTTAATTAAATGCACAACGAGCTCAAATTGCACACCTAACAAATAATAATCGGGATATGGTTTCCCTAATCCACAGTAAATAACATGAACACTATATGAAATTAAGAACAAAAATTAAGCACAACAATCTCACGGTAAAAGAAATCCTGGCCTTGAATTAATCTTTAACTAAAATAAATATTTAGCCACTCATGGCTGTTACAAAACCACAAATAGAGAATGAGAAAAAAACTTCTCTCTACAGAATTTCAGTTCAAAAACGCAGAAGGAACCCCCTTCTCTTCTTTCTTTCCTCCTTTTATTCTTAATAAAATTCCTAAAGAAGAAGAAGTCTACTCCTACCCAAATAAGAAAAATAAAATAAAATACTAACTAGAATCCAAACTTCCTAAAACTACTGCCTTTTTCTTCCTAAATTAAGGTCTTAATATTCCTAAATATCAGCTAGGGTAGAAGTGGCGGCTAGGTCAAATTCGCATAGGAAATATATTAAAATCGTAACTCCACTGTCAATCTCCCTTGGGCAACTCCCTTGGGCAACTTGGGCAAGGGGACTGGGCAAGGCTTGGCTTTCTGCATTGGGCAACTAGATAATTCCCTTGGGCAAGGCGACTTCCAGAATTCTCAACTTTCAGCTCTTTGCTCTAAATTCGCTCCAAATATTCATTGCTTCTCCATATCATCTCCAATTAGCCTCAAAAATATAACTTCTTCAAAATTTGCTCCTACAGTCATCAAAATAAATAAAACAATGAAAAGCACCTAAAACTGACTTAAAAGAACGCAAAATGATAAGCAAAATTTAATCAAATATGTGCTCATTTAACAGCTTAACATGGTCCAAAAAATATTATTCGAAAATAATGATTCAAAACAAATGTAGGTTGCCCGAAAAAAACCATAATTTCAGAAACCCTTGGCTGCACATAACCCCTACAAAAGCCAAAAATTGCTGCAAAAAAACAGTAGTTTTTGTTACCCACCAAGTAATCCTCGGCAAAAATAGCAGCACATACCAAGAAATAACTGCTGCATTCGGAGATGAAAATACATTGCTTCGACCTGCCATTTCACTATTCAAATGCTGCCAATTCTTATGCATAACAAAGCATTTCTTGTGCACCATATATTTATAAATTTTTATTTGATGGAAGTGATACAAAGTGGACTAAAATTGGAGCAACTACGGCAATTCTTAAATACAGACTTCAATCACGGTAGTTGGTGGGCCCGAAAATTCTTCCGGTGGCTTTTGACACTCTTGGTAGTTGTCGGTAGTGCATTTCAGGACTGATTTTGATGGCATATTGATACTAATTTTTATGTTCATTTTTCTTAATAGAATTTGGATAATCAGCTGAAACAATGGATTTTAAAATACATGCGGATAGAGTATGATGATAATGGCGAAGGGATAGATATTCTAATGTGAAAATACATGCAAAATATGAAATTAATTAGTATTAGATATGCTTTCACTGATTAAAGATATTAAATGTAATAAGCAGGGAGAGGACAAAATCCTTAATTTCTGATTTGCCTTCATTTGCAAGAAAAATTACCATATACTTGTGCTAATACTCCTCAATCTTCTTTTTTCACTCTAAAAATGGGGACTGTAACAGTGACAGCAAATCAAAACTCAAAAACTCTATTCGTAAATATCTAATTAAAATCTAAACTGATTTAAATTCGCAATTCATATATATATATATATATATATATATATATATATATATATATATTACCACCATACCGTTTCGTTAATATCTCCATTTCAATTTTTATTTAAAAATTATATTTAATTGATAAAAAATTATCTAATTATTTAGGTTTCGAGCTAAAAAAAGTAAAAGAAATAAAAAAAAAAAAGTGAAACGGAGAATAATAATTACGTGGTGTATGGTGTATATTATATTCACTATTTATATTCTTTGCATATTTGTTTTTTCGATATTTTCTCATTTCATGCCTTAATTCATTATTGTTTTAATGCTCGCAGCTCATCCACCATCTTATGTCATCGTTACTACTCAGTTGTGCTTTTTTTTTTCTTTTTTATCAAAATATAGTTTCTCAAATATAGAAAAGAGTGTAACGCTCTAAATTTTTTTTTTCTTTTTTATCAAAATATAGTTTCTCAAATATAGAAAAGAGTGTAACGCTCTAAAATTTCAAATTTGTGAATAATATGTTTCGACATGAATGGTATTTGTGTTTTTGAGCTATGCGTAGTGCAATTTGAGACAACCTGAAAATCAAAAGGTATTAATTAAAAACTGAAATTAAAATTTAAATCACAGTTTCACAATGAATAATAACATATTTAACATGTGACACCACGTAGTGCAATTTGAGACAAACCTGAAAATCAAAAGGTATTAATTAAAAACTGAAATTAAAATTTAAATCACAGTTTCACAATGAATAATAACATATTTAACATGTGACACCAAAAAAGTCAAACAAACAAATATAATGAGTTATATATCAGTTATGTATTTTAATTAGAAAAAAATTATTGATAATGTCATAATTTATTAAAAAATAAATTTTAAGAAAGAAAAATAAAGAATTTCGATGACTATTAAATCAAATAGTAACATATCTATTAGTTGAGGACAAAAAAATTTGTGTAAGAGAGATAATGAGTCTTTGGATAAAATAGTGATCAACACATTTTAACCGTATAAAAAAATGAAAAAAAAGGGGAAAAATTAAGGAGTCTTGGATTAAATATTGCCAAAGGAGATCCTAGCCTATAGATGTAATGGTAAACAAAATAATTTTAGCTCTTGATTTAGGTGTATGTAAAAAAAAAAAAAATTGTAGGAATCAATTTTGACCATTAGATGTTCCAGTATTTAGATATATTTTGGCCATTCAAATTAAATGATGCAAATAAAAGAAAATGAAAATTGATAAGCTCTTGATGAAATAATATAAAGACATTTCACTAGGCTCGGTAAATTTGGCCCAAACTCAAAATTTCACTCAAATTCGTCCATAAAAATGATCCAAATCCAACCAAACACACAAAAATACCTACTAAACCAATTCAAAAATTATTCATCTTATTTTCTAACCTCCAATGGGTCTCCCTTTTCACTGAATCTAGTTCTCTCCCCTCTCTTTCTCTCTCACAAAATCATCTCTCTTTCACCTTCGCTGCCTGTAATGTCTTGAAACAACTACCGGCATAAATAGTATTTTTCGATGGTAAATAATGATACCAAGGATGAATAATACCATTCTGGATCCACCGAAATCAAGAAAAAGTTTATGTTATTATTAGAAAATATAATTCATGAAGAGTTTAGTAGTATAATTTGAGTGGAAATTAATATCAAATAGTCATTCAAAAGTCAAAAATAAAAATAAATAACAGACTGAAAAAAGTCAAAATAACTTTGACCAGCTTGAAAATATTTCATAGACTTTCGAAAATTATTCCGATTGCATGGAACATCTTAAAAAAATGAATATTAATTTTCAAAAATGAAAAATAAAATTTTGGATATTTTTAAATTTTAGAATTTTCAGACTGGTCGAAAATATTTTGGTACCGTGAAATCTATCGAAACGAACTCTTAATTCAAAATTTCAAAACCATCTTAATTATAATATTTAGACATTTTTGAAATAATTTTGGTGAAAAAATAAAATAATAATAGATGAACTAATGAAAAATTGACAAGTGGCACAATAATTACCACTCGTAGTTGGTTATTTGAATTTGAAGAGTGATTTCAAGATAATATGAGAAAAGATATTAAATTTTCAAAACTAAATCAAAGTGTAGATTTATCATCAGTTAAAAGCGAAAAATAGATTAGCATATTATTGTTATTTTGTTATACTAATTTTTACTATTTGTATATTTAATATTTGCATAGAGTTTTATTTTTGGAGTAAAATTAAATTATTAATAAAAATTTTATACATCCATTAAAAATTATTTTATTAAAAAATATTGATTATAAATGAATCAACATGCATTAAATCCATGTATCGATCCAAACTCGTCCAATGCATTTAAATATTGATCCATTTATGATCAATATTTTTCAGATTTTTTTTTTTTGTATTTGGAGTATTTAAAAAAACATTTAGCAAAATAGTGCAACAGGAAAAAAAATTGAAAATCGGTGTGTTAAAAAATGTTACCTGACTTGATCCAAACTAATCCAATGTATTTAGATATTGATCCATATTTTCATATTATTTTTTTGTAGTTGGAGTATTTTTAAAAAAAACATTTAGCAAAATAGTGCAAAAAAAATGGAAAATTGGTGTGTTAAAAAACGGTACTTGACTTGCCATTTTACCTCAGTGTGGATCCCAATCAATTATGTGTAAAATTTATATAAAAAATAGCATTCAAAATTATCATTTTTAACTTTTCACAAAACAACGCTATTTAATTTCATACATAAAAATAAATGTGAAAAATTTTTTGTTGTACCGTATGATGAAAAACGACACCTAAGATACATTTTTTTTTTTGTAAATGATAGTGTAGATCACATCAATCTATAGGGCCCGCATGCTCAGGCCATCCCGTCAAAGAAAAACATGGCTTTTCTTTTAACAATCAACCATTTTAGTCAAAGATTAATAATAATAATTATTAAGAGGAGCAAGCAAGAAATAATTTTAATAATGCTACGAGAATTAGAGATGAGCAAAAAAAATCGAAAACATAGTTAACCACAAAATCGATTCAAAATCGAACCAATTTTTACGGTTAACCGATCCGACAGTATAATGATCTCAACACCAAGTCAGTCGTGAACAGTATTTTCCGATGGTGAATTTCGGGCCGAAAAGGACATTCGGAAGTCAAAAATATTTTATTGGACTATCGGAAAGTATTCGTCATGATGAGTTTGAGATTGAAATTTTAAGTGAAATTGAGGTCAAATAGGCTTCAAAAGGTTAAAAATACGAAAAAAATAACGAGTCAATTTCCTTGGTAGGGAATGTGACTTGATTTTTCATAAATTATTAAAAATAGTAAACGAACTCTAAAAATTACCAGATTTTGCATATCTTCATGAATTTTTATGTAGAATATTTTGGTGATAAAAATTAAATTTTTCGGTGATACCGGTAGTTATCGAATCGGATCAATAAGTTTGAATCAGATCGATAACGAACTCTGATTGAGCAAAAAATTTGCGTACTACCTATTTTTGATGTGATAAGAGTGATGAAATTATTTTTGAAGTAATTTGAAGTGAGGAAGAGAGAGAATTCGGATTGGATCTTAATGAGCCTAAAATGGGCCTTATCATTTAAGTGGGTTAAGCCCACTCATCAAGCCCAACTTTGGGCCCATTGAGAGAGTATTTAAGAGCTGAAAAATCTGATAATGACCCAGATTTTTCCAGCTCCTCTCCCTTCTCTCATCAAGGCCGAACCAAGCTCCCTCTCCCTCTTTCTTTAATTTGTTCCATATCCACTCAATACCTTACTTGTCTCTCAACATAAAAACTGTTATTCCATCACTCTATAACATAATTATAGCCTTAAACATCTGATTTGCTCAAAGAAAAGGAAGATTTCAAGGTTGCAAAGTTAGGGTTTTAAGGTAACTTTTGGATAATTAGTATTTTTAATTAATTCTTTAATGGTTTCCTATAATTTTTGAGGTGTAAATTATGAATTTGAGCTTAATTTCTGCATTTGAGAACAAAAAATAAGAAATGCTAAGCTTAAGTGGCTTGCCATGGTATGTGAGGAAGAAGAAGAAAAGCAATCAAGGGCTAAGGGTAAAGGAAAGGAAGTATATGCACCTTTGATCAAGAAAAATTGGTATGTGGCTATTAAATCTAAGCATTTTCTATTTTATTGAATTATTTTCCTTTATGTATTTAGGAAAAAAAATTGCTAAATTGCTTAAATAATGCAATTGATGTGAGGGAAATACAATTAGATCATGTATGATGTTAGTTGAATATTTAAAATGGAGTATAAAAATTTTTAAGGCTAAAATAGTGAGGTGGCCGAAATTTTCCTTAGGGGAAATATAGTGATTTTTGCATGAAAATGATATATAATAGTCTAAATTAATTATAAATGTTATAATTAGCATCCATGAATTTTTAAATGATTTATGAAATTTATTAGAAATTTTTAAAGCTTGGTAATAATGTATGTAAGTAGTGAAATTGATGAATTATAAAGAAATAATTCATAAATTTAGTAAATATGAAATAATATGTATATAAATTTTTAAGAAATTTATGTACATTACATGAATAAATGAGAAATAAAATGTTAATTATGTTCAATGAAAAATATTGAATTATTGAAAAATAATTCAATAAAATGAAGGAATAATGATAATAAATGTGAAAAGTGTGCATATAAATTTTAAGAAATTTATATGCAATAATAAGGTATTTCCAAAAATAAATTATGTAATTTGTATAAAAAAAATTATTGAATTATGAATGAATAATTCAATAAAGGGTAAAAAGTGATAAATTAATATCAATTAATTTACTGTACTTGAAAAGTCAATGGAATGAAATTTTGAGAAATGAAAAAGTTCATAAGAACTTGGAAATAATTAAAAGTAAATAAAAGTATGTACAATAATGCCCTTAGAAACAATCAAGCAGTAAAAACTAGTTCCGAATATAATTGGTTGGCCATAGGTATATCTTTGTACCGCGGTTCAAGTTATGACAACTTGCTATGCTATGGATTGGATCTCTGATCACCATGACTTTCTCTATCTATGTTCTCTGCTTTGTAAGAATTGGTCCCTTGGGGTCATTTTTCTATCTTTGTTGTGGCCATGTGGGGTCCACATCCCGTGTACCTGGTTTGAGATTTTCTACCGGGACTGAACTATAGGCATAATGAAAGTAAAATATGAAAATGTGAAAAGAAAGTGAAAAATGCTAATTAAAAGTGAAAAATGACTAATTTGAAAGAAAAAGAAACTTTAGGTGCAAAATCGTAATTTTTTTAAAAGAGTAAAAATTAAGCAAATCAATTAAGAATTGCTTAATTAAGGGTAAAACAGTCAATCAATGGTTAAACTATTTAAAAAATGAAGTTTTATAGTCAACAAGGACTAAAATATAATTTTACATAAAAATTGCTAACTAAGTGTAAATTTAGGTTAAGTACCTTAATTAATAGCTTAAATGTCAAAAAGAAACATAATAAGGTTTAATTTGTAATTTAAAGATAAAAGGGACTAAATTAAATAAAAATAAAAGTTCCGAATTAAATGTATAATTTAATAATAAATAAGTATTGGATGAATAAAATGTACTAAGATTAAAATAATATTTGAAAAGAAAGGTTAATGATTTATTTAAGTTTTCCTTGAAAAGTTAAAGATGAAAAATTTTGCATAATTGAATTATGTAAGTTAATCGTAGAAAATATTTAGATTGTTAGTCACCACTTGGCATGTCAAGTGCTCTGCGCGTAGTTATGACTGCGTGCAGGTACGCAGAAGCGGGAGCAAGAGTATACTTTGAAAGATTTCTTTTGATAGCTATAAGACTTATACTTTTGTGGCATGTATATATGAAACTAATACTTATAGATCTGTATATTATAAATATGTATGTAAGAGTTGATATTTTGAGATAATGATGAATGGTTTACAGTAGATAATTGAGAATTGTGAATATAGTGTGGTGTAGGTGATGGTAATATGAATGTCACACAGGTTATATGTTGAATGGAATGATTATATGATCATGTTGTGCCTCTGAAAGGTTGTGTGTTATTTGCATTTTAGGGGGATAGTAAGATTTACAACCGTTATATTGCCAAAATTTTATTAAGTGCATAGTAAATTGGACAGTTATAGGTTGTCGACGAACCTTTTATCGGATTAATGAATATAAGTTAAATCTAAGAGTTTAAAAGTAAGGAAAATAAGTTATTAGAAATATTGTTGGAAAAAAAAATTCGGCCTATGACATACTGAAACAGTGATAGGTATGATAAGGATGTTACGGATAGATTTGATTACAGTTTTTAATTTTTATATTTTTTGTTAATGGTTACGATTTAGATTTTAAGTATTGGTTAACCGTTAGTCCACGATTAACCAGTTTATATATATATATACATATATATATATATATTCTATTTCTCTCTAAAATTTACATAAAATAATACTTTAAAATATATTTAAATTATATTTTTATACCCTAATTTTTTTATATTTTCAATAAAATTTATATGCTACTTTAAACTAAATTTATATTATGTCATTCTCTTTAATTATACAGTAACATTTATATATAATATCCAATTAACTTTTATATATGTTATTTTTTATCATATGTTGTTATTTATATTTTACTTAATAATATTTAATTATATTTTCTTATATTTTCAGTTTACGTTATAATATTTAATATTATCCAAAATTTTATTTGACTTAAAATCAAACATATTAATTTTCAATAAATATCAAATTTATTTTATAATATTAGCTATTAATTTATACAACATTAATTTTGGCTGGTAAATTATATTTATTTCATAATTTTTATATTAAATTACTTTACATATTTGAAATTGAATTTAACTTTATCTAATTTTTTAATATAATTTTATGTTATAAATTTTAATAGTTAACCGAAAAATAATGGTTAATCAAACCAAAAAATCGAAACAGATGGATTGGTTAACCGAATGTAATTGACTGATTAATGATTAGAGATTTTAAAAAATTGATATTAATAAACTGGTTAATATTTTTGTGCATGAATCGGTCAACTAGTTCATGCTCACCCCTAATGAGAATGATAGCAATACTAGTAATTAAACAGAAAAAAAATAGCACATGACTTAGATACCAAAGAAGATAAATACTATCAATTTTTCAAAAAAATTATTTCATCAAATTATTATTTTATAAAATTCAAAATAAAATTTCTTGCATGCATTTTTACTACACTCTTTATTATTTTATCAATAAAATATTTAATAATTTAATTAATATATTTATTTTTCTATACCTTTCTTTACTACTTTTATCTTTTTAAAATATTATTGGATAACAATAACATTGAAAAAATAAATATTTAATTTAAAATGATGATATTTTAGTCATTTTAGTTTATTTTTTTATAAAATTAAATAAAAGTAATAATTATATTAATATTAATTAAAAGTGTCAAAAGTGAAAAAATTGATGATCTAATAGGAAAAAAGCAATACATTAGGGTATGCCATACCTTTAGGGTCTCTTTTTATTTTATTTTATTTTAAACTGACAATTATATTTTGGTTCCCTGAAAAATATTTAACCTACATAAATTAATTATAAAACAAAACCTCAATTATATTATAGCTTTCAATTTCAGATTTGACAAAAAAAAAATATTTGCAACAGCAGTTTAAAATTTTAGATTTCTTTTAATTAAAGAATTCCATTAATTTTTTGGAATAAAATTTAGAGGAAATTTATTTTTTAAAAAAACATATTTTTTCATTTTTTATTTAACAATTAATATTTAATAAGAATTTTTATTTAACAATTAATGAATATTAATAATAACCATGTAAAACAAATTAAATTGAAACAACAGTTGTTTTTGAATTTTTATTCAGTTATTAATGTAATTAACAATGAATGAGAATTTTTTTATTAATAATTAAATTGAGAAATTTTCCTTAGATTTGCTAGTTTTGTCTAATTATAGCTAATATCTTTCAAGGAAAATGTCAAGAAAAAGAAAGTGAATCTTTTGTAAATGTTTTTAACATGATATTTTTGTAGTGTTTTACTAATAATTAATGAATGTTGGTAATGAATATTGAATATTATTAAATTAAAAATAAATAAAAATAATCATTATTTTTTGTTCTATTTAATTACCATTACCACTTTCATTCTCGTAGCACTATTGAAATTGTTTCTTACTTGCTCCTTTAATAAAAATTATTGATCTTTGACTAAAATGGTTGATTATTAAAAGAAAAGTCATGTTTTTCTTTGACAGACAAGGAATGATCACAGGACGGGGGTGGGGGCGAGGAATGGCTCTCGGAGGCGTAACCAAAAATCGGATTCAGTGGGATCAAAAATATATTAGCGGATTAATGTTTTAATGACATCAATTGTAAATTAGATCATTTAACAATTTTAGTAAGGTCAAAAATATATTAGCAGGTTAATTTTTTAATGGGATCAATTATTAATTGGATCATTTAAAAATTTTAGTTGAATCAATTTTGAAAAAAAAATTATCAATGGTATTTTATTTTTTTTAAATTGAGTGGGGTCAATTTTACAAGGTGACTACGCCCTTATTGGCTCTCAACCTACTGCCTTGCATAGGGACGGGGATTTCTTGTCCCCATCCACATTTTCGGTGGTATTTCGGGAGAAAAATTCCTCTCGTGCCTATCCCCCTGGGGATCCTCCATCCTCGTAGAAAAAATATTTTATTTTTTAAAAAATTTAATTATAACTAAAATATAATATTTAATAATTAATTATAATTGAAATATAACATTTAATAATTAAAAAATATAAATTCAATTATAAATTAAATTAAAATAAATTTTAACAATTGACAAAACTAAAATTAAATTATATAAATATAATTTAAAATTAAATTAAATAAATATAATTAAATATAATTATTAAATTTTGAAAGTGAAAAAATTTCAAGGCGGGAACCACAATCCCTGTCCTCCCCCTCCCCCCTAAATTCTAAGTTGAAAAATATTTTTCCTCCGTCCATGCCCCCACGGGAGAAATTTTTAAAGAATATACTCCCTATTCGGAATAGTTCCTCACTGAGGATGGGGATTCACTGTCCCACAATCATCCTTAAACGGGATGGGCTAAGAATGCATGTAAAGCCCTTACTTAGATCCTAGGAGAAAACATGCGTGTGCTTAAATGAGACTATGAACATTGTGTGTGTACAGTTAGTAAACTGCAAGTAAGGGTAATATGGTCATTTTAAGCTAAAGCAATCCATGTGGCTAATTAAGGAAAATACACAAATTTAAGGACTTAATTGAAAAGAGAAAGAGTGAGTTTATGGGTAAAAGTGTGAAATTGGAAAAGGAAGGGATCTAAGAACAACTTTAAAAAGATTAAAGTAGGGACCTATGGGAGCTTGACACTTATTTTATCTAGAATATGCATGAGAATTAAAAAAAGTTCAAGAGAAATGGATAAAAGTTGGCTGGCCACTTCAAACCCATAAAAGGTAGCCATTTTCTCCCATCTCTAACCCCTAAACATCCCCTAAAAGGTGCAACTTGTTGTCTTGTAGAGAGAGAATTTAGAGGTTACTAAATTAGGGTAATTACTTTATCTCTACCTCTCATTTTTTCTTGTTAATTAATAATTGAATTGAGGAAGAACATATGAATCTCTTATGCTATAACATCATATGGATCTATTCTTTGTAGAAGGGCAATCCAGCAAAGGAAAAGAGAAGGAAAAAGAAGAAGATTGAAGGAGGAAGGTGCACACCAAAGAGGTATGTGGGAACTTCTCATCACATGGATGTGTGTGGTCTTGTATGAGGCATATTAGATGGATAATAGATGTTATAATGAAGTAATAATATGAATATTAACCTTAAAAGTGGATGGGAACCTAATTGACAAGGGAACTCTTTAGATACCAAAATTATATCTTAAGGTCACTAGACCTACCCATACTATTTAGATTATATCTCAAGCTAGAGAAAGGAAAATTGAATTATTCTAGTTGCTATAGAAAATAGATTTATAGACATATATTTCACATGAAGAATATGAAACTTGAATCCTTTTGCATAATGCTGAAAATTGGACTTGAATTATGCTTGTGGCTGCTGCCTTGTCAATGGGAGCAGTCTGTATTTTTCATTAAGTATATTGAGATTTACAGGTTGGATTGAGGTAATTTTTGATATTTTAGAAACTAGAAATATATAGGAACAACTTTGTAGAAGGCTATTTTGGCTAAAAAAGATGTTTTTCAGATCTAAAAGTGTGTACAAATCAAGACTGAAAATTTTCCTCTAGGCAGAATGGACCTCACGGTTAGCAGGTATGATCTACTGACTATGACATGATCCAAATTCAGTTTAGAACTGACATAGAATCTATATCACGATCAGCAGGTATTGCCTAATGACCGTGACCCCTTTTCATAATCTAGAACACGGTCAGTACTCTTTTGGTACTTACCGTGAGGTAGTTTGAAGTTAGTCTAGAACCGAGATGCAACCTATATCATGGTCAGCAACCATTATCTAATGACCGTGATCCTCCCCTGTTCTAACTTGAACATGATTTACAGGTCTCAAATGGACACCCAAGCCTACTTGATTCTCTCTAAATGCTTTTAGATCATTTAACTATAAATCTATAGTGAAGTATGACATTTAATAAGTGAAATGCATAATGAAATTTAAGAGTAAATTGTGGCATTTGGTACAGGAATTTGCATTATGACAGCTATATGTTTGTGAATATGATAAGACCATGATAATTAAAGAACCTGGCTATTGTATTTGATTAATTATATCCATAATTATACAGTATAATGAGTTGTGCACTATGAATTACATGAGATATGAAATATGAATAATGCTTGCATTGGAACTTATTGGTGGATTGGAACTTATTAATGGATAGATAGGCATGGCTATAGGATTACAGTTACAGCTGCTATAGTTGACCCCGTTTGGTTTTATAATTTATTCCCATTTGGGACCACAGTCTTGATCCCGTTTGGGTCTACAGGATTGATACCTTCGGGTATCCACAGGAACAATACCTCCAGGTATTCATACAACTGATACCTACAGGTATCCACAACACCTGTTATCCATACACACAGAACTTAGACGAGCATTCATAGAAAGAAATGTGTTGATAAAAAATGACTAATTAACATTGTGTTACACATAACATAATTTTTTGTTATCAATTGGCAATGAAATCAAATATATGTTTATGTGAATGCATGGTTAAGTATGCTTGAGAATGACGTCTATGAGTGGTCATTCACATATTGATTGTTCTCTACTAAGCTGTATAGCTTAATATGGATTTTTATCTATGGAGGTACTCCAGTTGATTTTCACCAACAGGGGTTTGATCTGCAATGAAAAGGCCAACCTTAGGAGACGTTAATGTATGAAGAAATCACCATTTGCTTTTTCCTTTACATATTTCCATTTTGTTCTAAATCAGAAAGTTGTAAAGACACAAATCAGTTGTAAAGTTCATGTAAATAGTAATTTCTTTTTGGATATAAATGTTATCTAATGGGATGTTATGACTAGACAATTACTAATTAATATGAGGATGATAAACATGAATATTTCTATAGAAACCCCTAGGGTAGTTTTTACATTTTGGTATCAGAGACATAGGTTTATGCAGTTTTGGCTACTAGGCGTACATGAACATGCATGTACAGGATGTGTATTGTGTTGACCTAATGCAGATTGCCTCTATTTTCTTATAGATGATTGATATTGAAAGGGTCCAGGAAACCAGGATAAGAAAATGCTGAAAGTAACTTACCAGTGAGATCAAATCCTTTTAACCCAGAATCCTCAGTCTTTACACGAGGTGATGTACTTGCAGCTGCTATTCCTGGGAAAGCATTATTGAAACTTTCTATGGATATATCTTAGATTTTGCAGAGGATGATGGCTCCTAAAGCTCCAATAGCAAAAGTTAGAAAACGCGGAGCAGAAGAGTTCTTTGACACTACATTAGAAGAGTAAAAAAGGGTAGAGTTTTGGTTAGAAAGAACCCGATATGTATTTGATGAGATCCAATATCTGGTTAGTCAGAAAGTAACATGTGTCGTGTCCTTGTTTCAGGGTCCAGCATATGACTGGTGGAAACTAGTGCTATAGTAGCCCTAATTACCTGACCCTCTTACTTGGGATTTCCTTGAGGAAGACTTCAAAAAAAGATGTAGTAGAGGTTGCAAAGAAGAGAAACTACGATAATTTTTGAACTTGAAGTAGAAAGGCATAAAGGTAGCTGAGTATAAAAAAGAATTCAACCGTCTAAGTAAATATGTACCGAAAGCTATGCTAACCGAAGCCTTTAGGTGTTGGCAGTTCAAGAATGGCTTGAATGATTGCATTCAGGAACACTTGATCAAAGCTACCTTATTGCATATAGTAGATTATTATTTATTGGTGAAAGCTGCCATTCGGGTAGAAAAGAGTGAAGTGGACAAAAAGAAGAGAGAACAAAAAAAAGATTTGCTAGGGGTGGTGCATCTGTAGGAAAAATACCCCAAGTTGCATAAGGAGACCAACCAGCTAAATATTTTAATAATCCTACTGCTCGGGATAGATAATAGGGAGCATTCACACCATTTAAATCGAGTAAAGAGACATCATCACTGTAGGGTAAAAGATAACTGCCAAAGTGCACTTACTTCTTTAGGAAGCATCGAGGCACCTGTAAAATGCTGACAGGTGTATATTTTAAATGTGGCACCACTAATCATTTTATGGCCAATTGTCCATTAAACCTGGAGTAGAGATTTATACAGCAGAGTATCAAGGGAGCTTCTAATACATCCTCAGCTCGTAGAGGATGCAGAAGAGGCCGAGGTGGAGCCAATCAGTTTAGAGATGTCTCTGAGATAGTCAATCGGCCCTTTGCTCCTACACCTTCTGCTCGAGCATATGCGATGAAAGCTAGAGAAGATATGAATGCCCCGAAAGTAATAGTGGGTACTTTTTTACTTTTTGATACTGATGTGTATGTGCTTATTGATTCAGGTTCTACTCACTTTTATATTTGTATTGGGGATCTAGGTAAGAATATGATGAATGTAGATAAGTTAAATTTTGATATATGCGTGACTAGTCCCTTGCACCACAGTATTTGGATGAATAAAATACGTAGGCATTGTCTTATTGTGATCTAAGTGAAAGAATTTCCTGCTGACTTAATAAAGCTACCATTTTGTGAGTTCGATGTAATTTTAGGCATGGACTGGCTAGTTAAACACCAAACCATAATGAATTGTAAGGCAAAGATAATAGAACTTAAAGATAAAGAGGGAAAGGGAACAATAGTACAGGGTATTAGATCAAAACCCCTAACAAATGTCATATAAGCTATGCAAGCTAAAAACTACCGTAGAAAGGGGTGTGAGATATTTTTGGCCTTGGTGCTTGTTTCTAAGAGAGAGAAAGTGAATCTGTAAGACATACTAGTGGTCAATAAATTTTCTGATGTATTTCCAGAAGAAATATCGGACCTTCCACTTGAAAGAGAAGTAAAACTATCTATAGAAACCTTACCAAGAACCCCTCTTATCTTCAGGGCTCCATATAAAATGGCACATTTCAAATTAAAGAAGTTGAAAGTTCAACTACAGGAGCTATTAGATAAGGGTTTTATCAGGCCTAGTGTATCTCCTTAGGGTGCATTGATACTATTTGTCAAAAAGAAAGATGGTACCCTAAGGATATGTATTGATTATAGAAAGCTCAATAAGGTAACAATGAAGAACAAATATCCATTACCCCTTATTGAAGACTTATTTAATTAGTTAAAGGGTACGGGCATATTTTTTAAGATTGATCTACTATCGCACTACAAAAAAACTGCAAATTAGCGATGAAAAATTCCGTCGCTAATTACCTATTTTCCGATTAGCGATGCTGCAATGAGCAGTTGCCAAAAGTCCAGTCGCGAATATATTAGCCAAGGAATTCAAAATCAGTCGCTAATTTAGCGATGAAAAATTTCGTCACTAATTTTTTTTCCGTCGTTAATTTATATTCCTAATTAGTCGCCATCGCTAATTTCGATGCTAATTAAATTTAAAATTTAGCGATGAAATATTTGTCGCTAATTATTTCTTAAATTCTAACGTTTGTGCAGTAGTGACAGCTGCTGTCGCGAATCCGTCGCTAAATTATTGCACAATTTAATTTTCTCTTTTATTGTATTTTAAATTTTCATCCTGTACACAATATAAATAATCTTATATCATAAATTCATATATAATAGATACAAATATAAATAATAATCTTATATTTTCATATATATATATATAATTTATAATGAATTTATTACAAATATAGAGTCAACAAAAAAAAAGGCATTGAAAATGGTTTTATCCCCCAAGTTAATAAAAATTCCTCATTCACATCATTCTTCAACTTGAGGGATATGAATAACATATATCTAGCTGCTCCCGAAGCAAACATGTGATTTAGGTATCTAGTCCTTGCCAAGAAAATTAGTCTCGCCATTTCACTTGGGAAGAATACTCTGAGAACTGCAAAATTGAGTTGGTGAACTCTGAGGTTTCTGACAATGTAGATGAAAAAGCCATTGCTGGAAGGGTTGGAGTATTTGCAACACCTGTAAAGCACAACAAGATTGAAATTTCCTGACAACATAGGAACTCAAACAAACAAACTCCAAATAAAGCAACAAGATGAGGAAAAATATAATGGGAAAAATAAAGTCCCATCCCACTAGACAAGCAAGGATAATAACACAGTAGTACAGATTATAGCATAATTCTTAAGTAACTACTCACTAATCAGGAGCTAATTTGGTACTTGGTAACTTTGGCCAAGCAAAAGAAGGGATATAGAAAAATAAGCAAACTAAAGAAATATCATAAAGAAAGTATACGGGAAAATAAACATATCAAAGACAAAAGTTCACAGACCACAAGTACAACTTTCTATCAATTGGAAGCAATGCAAAATTTGCAATTTAATAATAGACTAACCAATATAGAACTGCAATAAATAAGATAACTGATAAAAATTAAATAAAATTAGGAAAATCTAGTCAATATAGATCATAGAAGTGATTTAATGCCATGGTAAAAAATTTAGAGGATATTAACATTGAGTCTGCTATTCGAAATCACAGCAAAAGAATTACTCAATTAAGACTTCAAAAAGAGTGACCTAGGAGGTTCTGCACCTTCCTTTACAAAGTAACAGGGCGTAGTTACTTTCTATTAGAAGTAGCATTAATACAATATGAAGTGAATCCTAGAAAAAGAAGTAGCATTAATACAATATGAAGTGAAGTATGGTTAAATCACAACAAAACCCAAAAACTGAATCCTAGAAAAAGAAGCCTACAATTCCGTTCAGTGAAATAAAGTTAAATTATAATTGGTGGGTTAATCAGACAATAGAATTTTACAGGCATTCATGGTTTAGAAAGGAAAATTAGAGCATTATATCATACAATGGGACAGCAGCCCACAATACCGACTGACCAACCCAGCCACAAGCAGGCATACAGGAAGAGACATATAGATACCTGCCCAATATGCCAAGGCCATCAGAATATCAACAACAGTTGCTTTATCCAATGAAAATCGTACTTGTTCTTTCTGTTGATGAAAAGCATATAGATAAAGAAAGGAAATCTAGCTATATGATGTTTATTATCAGATATAAGGTTGATATGAATAAAAAAGACAACATTACCTTCAAAAGCAAATTCATAATTGTGTCACATGCTAAGAAGGTGCAGTTACTATCTTCAACTATATAGTGACTTGGCCCAATCACTTTTACAAGCCATTCAAATTATTCATTTAATCACTAGTCAAACAAATCTAAAATATAAGAATCAGAGCTAACCTGGGAAAAAACTGCTGGGGGCGACAAAATCAAACCTGCAAATGAGAAATAATTGAAAAAACTTCCCACAAATCACGATTATTAGAATCAAATAAGAGAAAGAATTGTTGTGAGAAGGTACAAATCAAGGAGATTGAGAAATATAAGAACATTGGCTGTAATATGGAAGTTCAGTTTGAATCAACAAGAATCCTCTGGTGAATATAAGTATACCCACTACATGAACCGCCAAACTCACAAGAAGCTCTGTTCCTAAAGTTATTATCAGATGTAATATCCTTAACATCCTGAATCTGATGGGAAAAATAATTTTGATCCAGGGAAGTCCACTCAATGTTTCAGCTTAATGATTCAAAAAAAAAAGTCTACATACCAGGGAAGCTTCATATCATCAAGATTAAAGTTCCAACCACTAATTCCTCTTTTATAGACTGAAATATTATTCTTTAAAAATAAATAAGGTTAACCATAACAAATGAAATAAGCAAGTCTAGTTACAATAAGCATACAACAAAAGTGCAAAAGTGCCCATCTGGCATCTTCTTTTGAGCAAGCATATCCTCTTCTTTTCTCTGCATTTCAAATGACAAAAGCAAGACACAATAACACAAGATTAAATTGCTAAACTGAAATTAAGGCAACTTGTCTTATAGATGCTAGCACTGCGACATGCTCAGAAGGCGACATGGCGGTATCCCACTGAAGCATCCAAAAAATCATGCACAAAAAGAATAAGGAAATTTTTGGCTCCATAATCAGTTAATAGTAACGAAGTCACCATACCTTCTCATCTTTAATCTTCACAATCTCACTTCTAACAGTCTGATGTTAAGTTATCATGGCATTAGCAGAAAAGCACAGAAATTCTTGTAATATATTTGCCTGCAAAAATTATTATAATAAAATAGCCCATTCAAAGCTTTGAAAACTTTCAACACTTTTATGTCTTTTGTTAGATTAAATGACCCCCCAATAATGTGTCTTGAAGGCAGCAGAAAACCATGAGAATGCAAGAAATAGAATTTCACCGATACACTCCATTAATTATTTGGCAACCTTTATGTGTTCAGACCCATATAGTTAAATTTCTGAGCAGCCTTTGACTGAACATCCAACAGAATGTATCTAGACTTAATATCTCTATAATTCTAGTAATCAACAACATGCTACACAAGTCTGGGTTCTGACATATAGACCAAGAGGGACCATCCCAGATTTATTCAATAATGAAATACTACAACAGTCCATGGCCAAACTCAGATCATTTGGTACAAGTCAAGATTGAAATGGATGGCACAGCATGGTAGCAATATGTTCATATAAGGTCTGTACCCAGTCCCAACTAGGCCCGCATCCCTCAGAATGCAAAGACTTCCACCATCTAAAATTTTACATGAGAAAACCCTGTAAGCAATTCAAAGTGAATAGTTACATTCTGCATAAACATGGAGAAAATTACAGCACTTCAGACTTGAAGATTCCATTCCATAGGCCCAGTGAGATATGAGGAAGGTCAATTTGTTCATGTATTCTTCTAGCTGCCAACTACATCAAATTTCGCCTAATGCAAGCATCCATTGCTTCTGAAATCTAGTAAAGAAACACTATTTATTTTATGTTGGAGATTGAAACAACAACTGACCAATCAAAGAAAGCATATGAAGTAAGCAACAGAGACACCATTCCACTGAGTATTAAATGTAGAGAAACCAAGGCCAAGTATGTCATAGGGAAGAACATTTTATGAGATAACCCATTAGTTTATAATAAATATACACATTTTTTCTTGTGTCATGGGGATCTTTTGGGGCAGAAGATTCGTGAGAGATGAAAAGGAAGAAAGTATTTGCCAAAAAAAATGCCATTTCAGGTTGATTTAGAGAAGAACAGAGCATCATTTAGAGAAAGCGAGAGAGAGAGATGAGAGATGGCTATAACAAAAGAGAAGTAAAGTCTCGTACCTCACGTGCTCGCCGGATCGGTCACTGGAGACGTACCAAGACTATTCGCTAGAAGCTAGAGCCACCGGTAACCGCGAGGCGACATTCACGCGCCCCAACACCATCAGATTTGGTCGAAAATGGAGCCAAAACATCCTGCTCCTCCTTTGTCGATCTACTAGATGTCGGCGAGTGATGGCTGAAGGGAGGTGTCTCCGAGCTTGCCTCAACGCCAGGAACACTCACACTGTGCTCGTGTCACCACTCAAAGCCAGAGATGACCGAAATTCCACGAGGAAACCACCGAATTTAAAGGAGGAAAAAAATAGAAAAAAAAAAAAGAATAAGGAGATGAACGCATCGAGCTTACCGGTGGAGAGAAAGAGCAGCTGATCGGTGCGTGGAAGGCGGAAGAGGGGCGACAATGCGCGGCTACCTTCAGCGAACGGTGGCAATGAGGGAACCTGTTCCTCCTTCCTGTTCCCGATTTCACACCCAAGTGCCTTTACCCCTTATTTCCTTACCTTAAACCTAGCATTAGCCAAAATTACAAATAATAATAATAATAATAATAATAATAATAATAATAATAATAATAATAATAAATAAATAAATAAAGAGTTCCTTTTTCAATCCTCCTATGAATTTATCAATAAAATGCCCCCTTATTCATCAATTATTAATTTTGGGACATTATACACTCTTTTATTCGGACATTTCTAATAACTCTAAAAGTTATTATTTTCCAAGATATTAGGATTTTTTAAAAGATAAAATATCTCTACTTTTATATATATAATTTAAATTAAATTGGGAATAAATTTGTAAATAAATTTATGTAGAGTTTATGATTTGGAGGTCCATTTTTCTCTATAATTAAATATTAATACAATATAATTATTTTTATTGAAAAATTTCAAAATATATTCTAATAATTTGATTAATTTAATACATTTTATATATTTTAAAATTTTAAAATAATTAAAAATTATATTAAAAAAGAAGAAAAATGTCAATTTCACTAGTTTTAGAAGTAAATTATACTTGATTAAATATATAGTATAATAAGATTACAAGCAAATAAAATACAATTATCATATAATACGATTGAAAGTGAAAAAAGAGATGCAACAATTAAGGCCAAATAAAGGAGGAGAAGCAACAGGGGAGGAAAACTCTAAAAGCGATTTAAAATTGCGAGAGTTGAGCAAAAAAAAAAGCGGAAGGAATGCCAAGGATAAATATAAAATTTTACGGAGAAAAAATGTTTAAAAATCTATAATTATTGAATATCAATATGGATTGAAATTCATATGGACTTTTTTTTTATTGATAGTGTATTTTAAAAAAATAATTGGGATTGTAAAGTATTTTAAAAACTATTTGGATATATATATATATATATATATATATATATATATATATATATATATATATATATATATATATAGGGTATTTTTACATTTTCTCAAACAAGTACTGCAAAATTAGAGTGGGTGTGGGTCCTCTCTCCCTCTTTTTCTCCTCTCTCTCTCTTAAAATTTATTTTCAGAAATTTCAATAATACAATAAATTTTATCTTAATTTTCTTATATTAACATAAATACAAAATATACAACTCAACGTTATAAAAAATATCTGGTAAAAAAAGCAACATTAATTAAGATTTTAAACAACAATATTATGACCGAAATTATATAGAAAAAATTTTAAATTATGGTAGTAAGTAATTTATATATTTTCTTATCTATTGGTTTTTGTTAAATTTTAATTTTACTGAGCGCAATTGGATGAATGCTTATATTTATAAATTGAGCAAAATTGTCCAAATATATTTAGAATTGAAACATTTAATTAAGAGAAAATATATCTTATCGTTTCATTTCATTAATTGAAAATATATTTATATTTATTATAATAAGTTTAGATTTTTTTATTTTGTAGAACAAGTTGAAATTTATTGAACAACTAGTTCTATTCATTAGGATGCTAATTTTCATTTGATTATATATAATTATATGATCACAATAATGAATACATAATTAATTAAGATATATGAAAAAAATATAAATTTCATTAGTTTTAAAAGTAGTTAAATATATGGTATAATAAGATTACATGTAAAAAAATACAATTATAATATAATATAATTGCAAGAGAAAAATAAAATTAAAAAATTATAATACCCCTGCCAATTTTTATTATTTTATCTTTATATTCAAGAATGGTTTGGTAAATATATATAATTATAATTTTTAATAATTTAATATTTGATCAAAATTTTACAAAATATAAATAAATTACAAAATTTTTCATAATTATTTTAAATGAGATAAAAAATTTTATATTACTATTTTACAAATATTTATTTTTATTAATTTTCATAATGTACTTATATAATAATTTTAACAAATAGTTTATTATTATTAAAAATGTAAATTTTCTAAATAAATAACTTTAAATTTTGGGATAATTGATTTAAAAAAAATTATTATCACATCCTAATATAATTTACAAATTTCTATTCCAAAATAGAATATTCATTTCATATTTTCAATATTAAAATTCACGTGACTTGAATAAAAATTTATTTCTTATTTTATTTGCTTTGCGACGACTTAGCGACTGCAAATATTTGTCGCTAATCTTCTTTACTTAAATATAATACTGTTAGCGACAGTCATGTTCGTCGCTAAACCGTCGCAAAAAGTGACGCTATATTTTCTTCCAAAATTAGCGACTACATATTTCGTCGCTAAAATTTCTTAAACTAATTTTTTGAATAAAATAATAAAAAATATAGCGACGCTAGTTTCGTCGCCTATCCTTCGCAAAACATCTCGCATATATTTGCTGCCAATAATTAGCGACTGTTTATTCATTCCATCGCTATTTCATTGCAAAAAAATGAAAATTAATCTTCCCACGATGGAATTATAAAAAAGTCGCGAATCCATCGCAAATTTTGAGACGAAAATCATGCCGTTGCTAATTTACAGTTTTTTTGTAGTGTCGGAATATTATCAATTATGGGTAAAAGATGTGGATATTCCAAAGATAACTTTTAGAACTTGATATAGCCATTACGAATTCTTAATAATACCTTTCGCGTTAATAAATGCACTAGTAGCCTTTATGATCTTGATGAATAGGGGATTTAGACCCTATTTAGACTAGTTTGTAGTTGTATTTATTGACGATATACTGGTTTACTCTCGAAATGACACTACAAAAAAACTGTAAATTATATGCTAATTACATGTTTTCCGTCGCTAATATAAATTAGCGACGCTCTAACAGTCGCTAAAAGGCCAGTCGCTAAAATATTAGCGACGGAATTAAAATTCAGTCGCTAATTTAGCGACGGAAAATTTCGTCGCTAATGTATTTTCCGTCGCTAATTTTATTCCTAATTAGTCGCCGAATTATGATAATAATAATTAGCGACTGCATTTTCCGTCGCTAAATAAATTCTTAAATTAGTCGAGATAAATATAATAATAATTGTTTAGCGACAATGTTCGTTACTAAACCGTCGCTAATAAATATTCATAAAATGCAAATAAATTGAAAATGAACTACCCAAAATAACATCAAATTTCATTGCAATTCATTTATAATATTTTATTATTATTATAACATTCAGAATTTAATTTATATAAATAAAATTTCTCAAATATTTTTAATTTAAAAAATATAATATCATAAAAGTAAATTAAATTGTGCAATACTTTACAAATAATTAGAAAAAAATTCGAACTAAATAAATTAGCCTATCCTCTTCCTCTTATAAATTTACAACTCCGCCGCTCCTCTTCCTCTGTTAGCCAGAGTTGTTCCTCGTCCTCTTTCTTTGTAATTTTCGCACTGCATGACCATATATCCAAACATTACATAGATTAGCACAGTAAGAACAGAGACCACAAATTAATAGGAAAAACAGAGGGAGGGGGAAGGGGAACACTCATTGATATTCTATAATTTACCACATGCTAAATCACACCATTAATGTCGCCATGGTATCCACAGTCAGCATTTAACAGAACATTTAACAGAAACCCGCAGTAAAACATAAAATTAGAAACAAATAATAACTAGACATGCAGGATCAATTTTGTACCATCTATTTCCCTTTGGGATATAAAATCATATAATTTTAACCCTGAAAAGAATTTATCCAGCTTAGAGCAGCATTGGATCAAAGTACATAATAGAGAATTAATTTCCCTTCAATCATATCATGTTAATTTTTTCCTTTTCTTTTTTTCAATTGCTGCAATGCTAGCAACTATTCCAATATAAATAGAATCCTATAGGCATTAACCAAAAAAAAGAATCCTATGGGCTGGAAATACAAATCCCAGAAATAATCAATTGTTATTATCCCAATTGAACAGTGTCATGTTGTACCCATGCCTAAGCTTATCCGTTTCCTCAATTTGACACTGTTAAATTTCAACCACCAGCTTCAATAAACTCTTAACATTTCAACAAAAACTAATTACTTTTCAAGAAAACCAGCAGGCTAAGATCTCCTCATACAAGTTCAATACATGAAGCTAGTGAAAAAAGATTAGTTCTCAATTCAAAATCATGTAATGTTTCTCAGTTATTTTAAGTAAGCTAGGCACAGATTCCTTATACAAGCTCAATGCATGAAGCTGGTCAAAATAACATTAGTTCTCAATCCAAAATTATGTAATGCTTCTCAGTTATTTTAAGTAAGCTATGCATGGATTCCTACATGCTATAGCAAGACAGTAGATACCATAAGCATGCATGAGAAGATGTATCCATGCATTTGCATATAGTTCGAATATCATAAGAATCAACATTCACATTTCATCACATTTTGCTTTGAATTGGTCCTAAAAGAGATATTACCTTTTAGTTGATGATACCTTTGGCTTTGGAGGAACCTTTGAGTATGCGTTAAGTATCCTGTAAAAATAACTATTAGATGACAACTAATCCAAACACTTAAGCCTAACATTAGTGAGAACTGTATGCATAAATTGAGAAGACCTGAAACTTCCCCATTTATCTGACATTTTACACTACACTGTCCGAATCCTACTACCAGCAGTTTCATTCTTGGACTGAGGGTCTAGGGGATGGTTAAGGGCGGGAAAGCAGAATACTATTAGCTGATTGAGATATTAGAGACATCTGGTTCTTTTACCCACAAAATTCTATAAGCTTCTAACAATTTCAATTAGTTATCTTAAGTAGGTCACAAGAGTCTTATAAAAATCAAGGCTAGCATCCACACTTCCCTCTACCCACCTGCTTTAGGTATTGCTTAAATTTTAACTTCTTTTATCTAAAACTAAGCCAAACAAATTAAAGAATGCTTTGTACCTGTTAAAGAGACCAGCAACTTCCTCACATTCACTTGAATTATAAAACCAAATGCCATTAACTTATTGGGAAGCATTTCGGTACAACAAATATGGCACTTGAACTTCGTACTCAAAATCTCCCAACAGATTCTCCACAAGGTTTTCTGTTCATACAAACCGAAAAAAGAGAAAATATTTATATAATTCAAATGGCACAAATAAATAAGTCATGCATAATTCAAATTTTATATTTGAAAATATGTTTACAAGAGCAGTTTTGTCTATCAAAAATCAGTAACAAAATCAAGAACGAAACAGAGGACAAAAGAACTCAAAAAAAAAGAGAAACACGAGATTACTCCCAAAGCAAGGAAAACAGCAATTAGCTCCAGTCAGCCTTGAATTTGATACACCCATTTCTGAATTTGTGCACTTTCTGGACTTGTCATCTGTGTCATCAGAGAACAGAGTAGTACTATTTGTGTTGGCATCACTAGGATCTGATACTACCAGATCAAATTCATAATTCAGGATGTTCTTCTCCGCTAATCCAAGCTGCCAATTACAAAAATATCATGAAATTCCATAATTCTGATTCAGGTGGAAATAATATGCCTGCTATGATGTAAACCGGAAAGTGCAAAGTAACACACGTATATAAGGAGAGAAAATAAACAAGGGCCTATTTATATCATCAAATTACGTGAATACATCACTACTTCCATAACTTGAGGCATGGGTATATACAGTTACATTCCAGTTGAAGTAAGAAATACAAAAGCAGAATGTTTAAAGTTCAAAAAGCACATAATGTAATGCCTCAGCAATAACCCAGCAGTGCATGCAAATATTGCTTCTGTCCCTTTATGGGCATTTTAGTTCTAATAAACGTTTGAGAAAAATGTCCATGGCCAAAATCTGGTTGCATGCATTCACATGGAACTATGCTTATACATGAACTAGCTTAGTAAGTGAAAGCAAACCAACCATGCCCCTCCTCTTCATGCCCTTGTTCATAGGAAAGTCAACTTCAGCGAGTATAATATCAATATTCGGTCCCTCAGCATTCAATGCATCAATTACCTACCTAGCAGATCTTACTGATGTAACTGTGAAGCAAAAGCAAAGCAGAGCCATTGTGAAATTCACACATTACTGAAAAGCAAATATTCAAACTACTTCATGATGTGGAAAATAACTCATCTCACAAAAGAGAAACTATGATTGCCATGACAAAAAGTCACTAAATAATATGAAGATTCCCTTCCCAGTTTACAGCCAAGTTATAGTCCAATAGGATATACCACAGAAAAATCAATTCAATTAAGAAGAAAAAGCTGGAAAACCCATCAATATTTTACCCTTTAAAGATTAAATATATTATTGACATAGTTCCTAGAAAACACAACTTTTATTAAGAATTCAGTACAATAACACTAATGATAATCGCCAAATGTTATCTTAAACAACATTTCCAAATATAAAGATAGAAAAACATCAATGCTTGCAAAGAAAATGTAGTATAGTCTGGTTAGAGTTATCCCAAACATACTGAAAATGGAATCCAACATCAAACTCCGAACTATCTAAAACTTAGTATTCCTTTCATCAGAAAAATCAACCAAAAAAAATAAAATCTTACAAACTGTCATCACCGAAATTTTAATCTTACAAACTGTCCAATAGAAATTCTTTTTATTTCAGTTTTCACGCCTACAAGAGCGCACACAACACAACACTAATATGCCCAAAAAAACAAATAGCGTAGATTGCTTTAAGATACCAACACGTGCAATTCAAAAACGGCCATTAGCGGTTTCGTTTTCGCAGCAATCCTCATCGGCGATCCACCAAATTCAGCATTTCTCTTTTTATCTGTACCGTCGTAGGCCCCACCACCCCTTCTCTTCTATTCTTTTGCTGTTAAATTTTTTTATTATTTATTTCCCTCTATAAAAGGTCCCCCCGTATAAACCCACATAACCATTAATAATAAAACTTAGTATTCCTTTCATCAAATTTAACAATAAAATTCATCAGAAACATCTAAAGCTGTTTGCATTTAGAGAGCTCTAGAAGAAACATCTTCATTTACTCTTTAAAGGCAAAGGTAAGAGATCATTTAACATGTGAATAAATGAGAAAAGAAAGTCACCTGAACAGGGATTTGGATCTGAGAGAGAGAATGAAGTGAGAGAAAGATGTAAAATGGCTATGGAACTCTGCTGAGTCTTTCTCTCACCTCTCCTTTCATGAAATGGCGATTCCTAGGGTTTCTTCTGGATCTTCAGAGAAAAATGAAGGAAAGAAGGAAAGATGGAGGTGGGAGGGAGGAGGGAGGAGGGAAAAAGTAGCTTTTATACCTAGGGTTAATTTTCAAAAATACTAAAATGTCCCTATTAATTTTCACATTTTGTATTTATAGTTAAGGATGGTTTGGTAAATATCTATAATTAGAATTCCTAATAATTTAATATTTATTTTTAACAAAATAAATTACAAAATTTATTATAAATTTTATATTATTATTTTATAAATATTTATTTTTACTAATTTTCATAATATAATTATATAATAATTGTAACATTTAGTTTATTATTATTATTAAAAATTTAAATTTTCTAAACAAATAATTTAATATTTGGGGGAAATTGACAAAAATTATTATCTTTACTAAATAATTATAATATATAATAATAAAGGGTTCATATAATACTTTAATATTAATAATATATAAAAACTCTCACAAAAAAATGATTTTTATATGTGTATTTTTAGTTATTGGGTGATTTATGATTTTAAATGGCTTTTGTGCAGGAAATAACTCATTAACCCGCTGGTGGGTTAATATATATGATATATTATCAAATTTTTTGTTTAATGGCTCAAATAGAATGGCAGATAACTGAAAACAGCCTCTTTTTTTCAACAAAAATTGAACTTACAGACCTTAAAAACTAATCTTTACCGTTCAAAATTAAAAAAAAAAAGAGTTTCGAACGTACTCACCAAAAATTAGGCCGATCTAACGGCAAATGATTGTCTTCACATACAAAATTGGTCATTATGTAAAAAATCCAAAAAATAGCCTCTTCTTTGCAATAAAAACTAAACTTACAGAACTTAAAAACTAATCTTCACCGTTCAAAATTAACAACAAGAAGTTCGAACGTACTCACCAAAAATTAGGCCGATCTAACGGCAAATGATTGTCTTCACATACAAAATTGATCATTATGTGAAAAATCCAGAAAACAACATCTTTTTTGCAACAAAAATTAAACTTACAAATCTTAAAAACTAATCTTCAACGTCCAAAATTAACAACAAAGAGTTTCCAACGTACTCACCAAAAATTAGGCCGATCTAACGGCAAATGATTGTCTTCACATACAAAATTGGTCATTATGTAAAAAATCCAGAAAACAACCTCTTTTTTGCAACAAAAATTGAACTTACAGATCTTAAAAACTAATCTTCACCGACCAAAATTAACAACAAGGAGTTTCCAACGTACTCACCAAAAATCAGGCCGATCTAACGACAAATGATTTTTCGATCCTCTTCACATACAAAATTGGTCATTATGTAAAAAATCCAAAAAATATCCTCTTTTTTACAATAAAAACTGAACTTACAGATCTTAGAAACTAATCTTTACCGTCAAAATTAACAACAAGGAGTTTCAAATGTACTCACCAAAAATCAGGCCAATCTAACGGCAAATGATTTTCCGATCGTTTTCATATACTAAACTGGTCATTAAGTAAAAAATTCATAAAATAGCCTTTTTTATGCAATAAAAACTGAACTTATAGAACTTAAAAATTAATCTTCACCGTTCAAAATTAACAATAAGGAGTTTTGAACTTACTCACCAAAAATCAGGCCAATCTAACGGCAAATGATTTTTCGATCGTGTTCGTATACAAAACTGGTCATTACGTAAAAAATCCAGAAATAACCTCTTTTTTGCAACAAAAACCGAACTCACAAACCTTAAAAACTAATCTTCACCATTCAAAATTAACAACAAGGAGTTTTGAACGTACTCAACAAAAATTAAGCCGATCTAACGGCAAATGATTTTTCGATCTTCTTCACATACAAAATTGGTCATTATGTAAAAAATCCAGAAAATAGCCTCTTTTTGCAACAAAAATTGAACTTACAGACCTTAAAAACTAATCTTTACCGTTAAAAATTAACAATAAGAAGTTTCGAATGTACTCACCAAAAATCAGGCCGATCTAACGGCAAATACTTACCCATTGAATCTTTACTTATACTATTCCGTATAAAAGCTGTTCAATTTGTATTTGACGATCCAACCAAACCGTAAACATGCAGATTCAAATGGACTATATATTTGGATTTATCAGATAATATCTTAACTTATTTATTAATCTGACCATGTTTGGAATTTCAAAGCCATTTCTCCATTTTCAAATCAGTAAGTTTTCTCAGTCTTCCATACCACTCAATTAAGTAACCACGATAGTGAAGTTAAATGGTAAGGATGAGTTTAGATGGAGTTTTGAACATTTAGAAAAATAATAGAAATAAAATTGAAAAGTGTGTGTGTGTATATATATATATATATTAGAAAATTTATTCATTTAGAAAAATAATAGAAATTAAATTGAAGAAATTAAATTAGAAAATTTATTCATTTTGACTTGTATGAGTTTAAGTCTTGGATTGAACTCTATTGTATTATTCAACTAAATAATAAATTAAGCTTAAAATCATATACGCATTAAATTGAAACGGTGGAGAGATGTGGCGGAAGATAAAATGTTATTTTTATATGTAGGATAAATTTTTGAAATTACTAAAATGGCCCTACCAAATTTCATCATTTTATCCTTGTATTCAAGGATAATTTTATAAATATATATTTTAAATTTTTTAATAATTTAAAATTTGCTCAAAATTTTAACAAAATAAAAATAAATTATAAATTTTTCATAATCATTTTAAATGAAATAATAAACTTTATATTATTATTATATAAATATATATATTTATTATTTTTCATAATATGACTATATAATACTTATAACAATTACTTTATTATTATTATTATTAAAATGTAATTTTTTTAAATAAATAAGTTTATATTTGGAGATAATTGATAAACAAATCAATTTAATTCCTAATAATTTAATATTTGATTTAAATTTTTTAAAATAAAAATAAATTACAAATTTTTTTATTATTATTTTGAATGAAATAATAAATTTTATAAATATTTATTTTTATTAATCTTGAACACGTAAATATATAATAATCATAACAATTAGTTTATTATTATGATTAAAAATGTAAATTTTCTAAATAAATAACATTAAATTTTGGTATAATTGGTAAAAAATTATTACCAACTTATAAAATAATTTATAATTTTCTGTTACAAAAAACAATATTCATTTTATATGGTGTATATTAAAATTACTTGAAATTATACATAAACCATGGGAGTGCAATTTAAAAACTTATTTTTTAATTTATTTGCGACCGATTAGCGACTAAATACTTCCGTCGCTAATCGTATTACAGCAACAAAATACTAATTAGCGACAGATATATTTCCGTCGCTAAACCGTCGCAAAAAAGACGCTAAATTTTCCCGCCAAAATTAGCGACTAAAATTTTAGTCGCTAAAATTTCTGGAACTAATTTCCTGAATAAAAAATTATAAACTTTAGCGACGGAAACATTTGTCGCTAATTCCGTCGCAAAATAGGGCGCATACTCTTCCCGCCAATAATTAGCGACTGTTTATTAATTCCGTCGCTATTTCGTCGCAAAAAATAGTAAATATTATTCTCGCGACGCAATGGTAAAACAGTCGATAATCCGTCACAAAATTAGCGACGGAAATTGTACCGTCGCTAATTTTAGTCGCTAATTGGCAGTTTTTTTGTTGTGTGAGGCGGAACATGATGAATATTTAAGAATTGCATTACAGACACTTCGAGAGAAACATTTATATGCCAAACTAAGTAAGTGTGACTTTTAGCTAAAAGAAGTTTCTTTTCTTGGACACATTGTGTCATTCGAAGGTATCAGGGTGGATCATAATAAGGTAGAAGCCATTGTCAACAGGAAACCACCCCGAAATGTAGTAAAAGTAAGGAGTTTTCTGGGATTGGCTGGATATTATCGCCATTTTGTGAAGGGATTTTTGAACATCGCCTCACCACTTACTAAGCTACTTCAGAAGGATGTCAGATTTTAGTGGACAGATAAATATTAGGTGAGTTTTGAGCAACTATAAAAGATGCTAACAAAAGCCCTTGTTCTCACTCAACCGACATCCGATAAAGAATACACTATTTATAGTGATGCATCCAGAAATGGATTGGATTATCTGTTGATGCAAGATGGTAAGGTTGTTGCATATGCATCAAGACAATTGAAACCTTATGAATAGAACTATCCTATGCATGATCTAGAGCTAGCAGCCTTAGTGTTTGCTTTGAAAATTTGGCAATACTACTTGTATGGAGAAAGATGCAAAATATACACAAATCATAAAAGCCTCAAATATTTGCTTACACAGAAAGAGCTCAACTTGAGATAACGCAGGTGGTTGGATTCAAAGATTATGACTGCATAGTTAACTATCATCCAGGTAAGGTAAATATGGTAGCGGATGCATTAAGTCGAAAAATGATGGCCTCATTATTTCTACAACAATGCAGATGGAGATTTACATTGGATGAAGCATTAATAGCCCAACTAAAAGCATGATCTAATGTAAAGCAAGCGATAATTGATGCCCAAAAAGTTGATGGAAAATTTTAGCAGATAGTTCAAGCAGTACAAGAAGAAGGAGACCCATCTGAGTACTCAATAAAAGAAGATGAAGGCATATATTATCGAAATAGGCCATGTGTGTAGGATGATAAAGACCTAAAGAAAATCTTGCTACGAGAAGCACATAACATAATTTTTACTATGCATCCTAGAGGCAATAAAATATATCAAGACTTAAAGCAGTTCCATTAGTGGTCGAAAATGAAAAGAGATGTGGTGAAATATGTTTCTAAATGCCTGACTTGCCAACAAGTGAAAGGAGAGCACCAATTCCTTAATGGGCTATTGAATCCCATTCCAATAATGCAATAAAAATGGGAAAATATTACCATGAATTTCATCATAGGGTTGTCAAAGCTGATGCAGTATGGGTAATCTAGATAGGTTAACCAAAGCTGCTCATATTGTACCGATTCGATCAGATTATCCCCTGGATAAGTTAGCAGAGTTATATGTGAATGAAATAGTTCGGTTGCTTAGGATTCTAGAATCGGTAATCTCTGATCATAACCCGAGATGTACCTTCAGATTTTGGAGAAGTTTTCAGCGAGCTTTAGGCACTAAACTCCATTATAGTATAACATTTCATTTGCAAACACATAGGCAATCAAAGAGAGTTATTCAAGTGTTAGAGGAGATGATAAGGGGATGCACAATAGATTTCTGATAAGTGTGAAATATTTATAGTTTTTGATATGTTTTTAGTTGTGTTATTTAGTTGTTTTGGTTTTATTTAGGTTAATTAGAGTTAATTTGGTAATATTTATGTTTTTAAGGTTAATTTTTTGTTTTGTTTGATTTTCAGGTTTAAATTAATATAAAAGGGCTTAAAGTGCAAAAAGGATAAAGTTTAAGGCTAGAAGCGCAAATATGAGAAATTTAGGCAAGAAAATGAGCGTGCAGTCCAGAATCTTGACACGTGACCACATGAAAGTATTGAAGAAATCCAAACGTGGCCACGTGAAGAAAAAAACAGGAGAATCTGTGGCCATGTGAAGAGAAGAGAAGAAATAAGCAAGAAGGAACCGTGGCCATGTGAAAGCAATTGAAGGAATTTTTGAAGACCACGTGACCACGTGGATTCCCAGTGAAGGACCACACGTGGCCACGTGTGGAGGAAGAAAGTACCCTTGCCCACGTGTATTGAAAGCATGTTGAAGGCGTGGCCACGTGATCTAACTTTCCCATATCGCGAAGGATTTTCGAGCTTCCTGTTTAGTAGAATTTGATTCCTATTTTATGATTGGAGTTTAACAAGGAGTCTACTACAATTCCTGCCTATAAATAGCAGTCCAAAACACAGAAGAATCATCAATCCTTATCGTCAATCCTTAGAATTAAGCTTTATTTTTTTAATTTGTTTTTTTTTACGTTATTTGTTTTTAGTGTTTTCTTCAAAACATTGTTTTAGTTTTAAGAATGGTTTGTGAGTAATTTTCTTTAACTTTTGCTAAAGGATACTTGAATCCTTAACTTGTATTGTTATGACTTGAGTTTGTTCTTCAATTTTAATACAAGTTGATTATTTCTTGGTTCTTAAAAAAGGTCTTGTCTTTTCTCAATCTTAAGTTGATTATTAACTTGATTAAGAATTGGTTAATTAATTGGTTTAAGTTGATGAATAGTTTGCATGCTCTTAGGTTAATTTAGTTGGATTAATTTATGATTATAATCTGAATAAGCTATAATTGTGTGTTGATTTGAGTAAGTTAAGATTAAGAAAAGGGTAACCAAGAATAAGTGAAAGTTAAATCTCTTGAGAAAGGCTTTAATAGACATCTAGGGGACTTAATTCAGTTCTTTATGCTAAGTGTTAAGTTTATCTGAATAAGAAAATTTGATGCTTGGAATGATAATCTTGAATAAAGTTATCTGGTTTTATTAAACTGAATTCCCCATAATCACTTGTATGTTTTCTTTTATTCAAGTCCTAGCAATACTTGTTAAGGTGGATGGTCCTTTAGTGAAAGTTGTCTTTAATATTGATTTTTACCTCATTCAATTTACTTGCTTTCAATAGATCTCTTCTTTACTTTAGCTCTTTCAATTGTTTTATTTTGATTTTAAATTATTGTTTTTAGTTTTAATTCTTCAATCATCACAAAATTGGGATTTCTTTTCTTTCTTTTACACACAAAATTAGTTTTGAAATTGAAATAGCACATACAAGCACAAGTTTTCCTTGGGTTCGATATTTTGGGTCATAATCTTATTTTCCTATATTACTAGCCGATCTAGTATACTTGCTAGAATTCGATCAATTTCCCCGGTAGTTGGGATAGATATCTTACTTTAATGGAATTTGCCTACAATAATAGCTATTAGACCAGCATTGGTATGACACTCTATGAAGCTTTATATGGCAAAAAGTGCAGGACCCTAATTTGTTGGACCAAGTTAATTGAGAAAAAGTTAATTGGTCCTGATATTGTTAAAGATATTGAAGAGAAGGTGCAGATTATTAAGCAAAGATTAAAAACTGCCAGTGATAGACAAAAATCACATGCAGATCTAAAGAGGAAAGACATTGAATATCAAGTGAAAGATAAGGTGTTCTTAAAGGTGTTGCCATGGAGAAAAGTATTATGATTTGGGAAAAAGGGAAAGCTTAATCCAAGGTTTATTGGCCCATACGAAATTATAGAATGGGTTGGACCTGTTGCTTATAAACTGGCACTCCCTCAAGAAATATCTAAGTTACATGATGTCTTTCACTTTTTCATGCTTCGAAGATACTAATCAGATGAGTCACACATATTGCCCCTACATAAGATAAGAGCACAACCTGATTATTCCTATGATGAAGAACTGAAAGAAATCCTGGCTAAAGAGATTAGGCAGCTATGCAACAAGAAGATTCCATTAGTTAAAGTGCTATGGCAGCATCATGGCATGGAAGAGGCCACCTAAAAACCTAAAGAAATCATGAGGGCACAATATCCATAGCTTTTCAAACCAGGTATGAATTTCGCAGATGAAATTCTTTAAAGGAGAGAGAAATGTAGGCCTTTACTTAGGCCCTAAAAGAATGCATGCGTGTACTTAAGTGAGACTATGAACATTATGTGTGTGTGTGTGTACAATTAGTAAATTGCAAGTAAAGGTAATATGATCATTTTAAGCTAAAGCAATCCATGTGGCTAATTAGGGGAAATACACAAATTTAAGGACTTAATTGAAAAGAGAAAGAGTAAGTTTAGGGATAGAAGTGTAAAATTGTAAAAGGAATAGATCTAATAACAACTTTAAAAAGATTAAAGTAGGAACCAATGGGGTCTTGACACATATTTTCTCTAGAATATGCAAAAGAATTAAAGAAAGTTCAAGGGAAATGGAGAGGAGTTGGTTGGCTACTTCAAACCCATAAAAAGCAGCCATTTTCTCTCATCTTTAACCCCTAGACATCCCATAAAAGGTGCAACTTGTTATCATATAGAGAGAGAATTTAGTGGTTACTAAATTAGGGTAATTATTTTCTCTCTATCTATCCTTTATTTCTTGTTAATTAATAATTGAATTGAGGAAGAACATATGAATCTCTTATGTTATAATATCATATGGATCTATTCTTTGTAGAAAGGCAATCCAACAAAGGAAAGGAGAAGGGAAGAGGAGAAAAATGAAGGAGAAAGGTGCATACCAAAGAGATATGGGAACTTCTCATCACATGGATATGTGTGGCCTTGTATAAGGCATATTGGATGGGTAATAGATGTTATAATGAAGTAATAATATGAATATTAACCTTAAAAGTGGATGGGAACCAAATTGACAAAAGAACCTTTTAGATACCAAAAATTTGTCTTAGGGTCACTAGACCTACCCAAACTATTTGGGCTATATCTCAAGTTATAGAAAGGAAAATTGAGTGATTTTAGTTGCTATAAAAACTAAACTTATAGAACTATATTTCATATGAAGAACACAAAACCTGAATCCTTTTGTATGATGCGAAAAGCTGAACTTGAATTATGCTTGTGGCTAATACCCTATCATTAGGAGTAGTCTGTGTTGGTCGTTGAATATCTTGAGAATTACAAGTTGGATTGAGGTGCTTTTTGATTTTTTGAAAACTAAAAATGTATAGGAACAACTTTGTATAAGGATATTTTGGTTAAAAATAATGTTTTTTAGATCTAAAAGTGTGTATAAGTTGAGATTGAAATCCGCCTTTGGGTAGAATTGATCAAACAGTTAGCAGGTATGATCTACTGACCGTGACATGGTCTAAATTCAGTCCAGAACCGAAAAAAAACATATGGCACGGTCAGCAGGTATGACATAATGACTGTGACCCCCCTTCTGTAACCTAGATTACGGTTAGCACTATTTTGGTACTGACCGTGAGGTAGTTTGAAGTTAGTCCATAACCGAGATACAACCTATGTCACGGTCAGTAGCCATTACCTAATGACCGTGACCCTCCCCTGTTCCAACTTGAACATGATTTACAGGTCTCAAATGGACACCCAAGCCTACTTGATTCTCTCTAAATGCTTTTAGATCATTTAACTATAAATCTATAGTAAAGTATGGCATTAAATATGTGAAATGCATAATGAAATTCAAGAGTAAATTATGGCATTTGGTACAGGAATTTGCATTATGACAGCTATATGTTTGTGAATATGATAAGACCATGATAATTAAAGAACTTGGCTATTGTATTTGATTAATTGTATCCATAATTATACAGTATAATGAGTTGTGCACTATGAATTGCATGATATATGAAATATGAATAATGCCTGCATTGGAACTTGGTAGTGGATAGAAAAACATGCCTATAGGGTTACAGTTGCAGCTGCTACAGTTGACCATATTTGGGTCTATAGTTTATCTCTATTTGGGAACATAGTCTTGACTCCGTTTGGATCCACAAGATTAATACCTTCGGGTATCCACAGGAACAATACCTCTAGGTATTCATATAATCAATACTTATGAGTATCCATAGCATCCGTTATCCACACCTACAGAACTTAGGCGGGCATTCACAGAAAAAAATGTGTTGATGAGAAATGACTAATTAACATTGTGTTACACTTGTTACCATCCATGTTATGGTTAATGTAATTGAACATGATTCCTTTTTATCAATTGGCAATGAAATCAAATATATTCTTATATGAATGTATGTTTGAGTATGCTTGAGAACGACCGCTGTGAGTGATCAATCACTTATTGACTGTTCCCCACTAAGTTGTATAGCTTAGCACGGATTTTTATCCGTGTAGGTACTCCAGTTGATTTTCTATAGCAGGGGTTTGATCTGCAAAGAAAAGGCCAACCTTATGAGACATTAATCACCTTTTGCTTTTGCCTTTGCACATTTTCATTTTGTACTAAATCAGACAGTTGTAAAGACACAAATCAATTGTAAAGTTTAATGCGAATAGAAATTTCTTTTTGGATATAAATGTTATCTAATGTGATGCTATGACTAGACAATTACTAATTAATATGAGGATGAAGAACATGAATATTTCTATAAAAATCCCTAGGATAGTCTTTACGGCGCACGCCAAATAGGTTGATGTGATATACACTATACACTATCCTATAAAAAAATTGTATGCCATTTTTTACCATGCGAGTCCCACAAAAAAGTTTTTACATTTGTCTTTGTGTACAAAATCAGACGACACTTTTTTGTGAATATTAAAAAATGGAAACCTTGGTTGTTGTTTTTTATACAAATTTTTCACATAATTGATTGGGATTCATATTGACGTAAAATGGCAAGTCAGATACCATTTTTACATACCAATTTTCAAATTTTTTTTTCTTATTGCGCCATTTTGATAAATATTTTTTTTAAAAATACTCCAAATACAAAAAAAAAATCTTTATTTTTTAAATCATTTATGACCCATTTATTTATAATCTATTTATAGTTCAACTCAAATCTGTCCAACGGGCCACTTTGCTACCTCTAATAATTACCATTACAAAATGCAATACAATTCATTTTTTTCCTTTCCATTTAGAGTTGGGTATAGAAACAAAAAGAAAAAATAAAATTAGTAATTTTTACGTAAATAAATATTTAAAAAAGCTACAAAACGATGAAATTCTATTAATAGTTCATTTGGTTGAGTTTAAGTGATTTTTGGATACCAAACATCAAATCAAATCAATATAATCGAATTTTTATTTAAAAATCAAATCAATTAAATAAAAAATAATATTGCTTAGGTCCAATTTTTTGTTTTGATCTGATTTTTCAATTCTAACTAAAGCATGAGATTCAATTCATTTTTATTTAAAAATAAGCAATCCGATTTGATCCAATCCAAAAATAACTTTAAAATAATTAACCCGATATAACTCGTATCTGAACCTACCCAACCAAACCTAATTGCCATATCCATATAAACACCTTAACTTAGTTATTTTATTTATCAAAAGCATCTAAATACTCAAACTTTTTTTACGTATAATTATTTCTTAAGGGATGAAAATTGAATCGTAGCTAGTTGAAGAAATTATGGAATTATCAACACTTTGAACTAAAACTGACTCCCTTTAAATACACAAACATACTTATTTGGTTAATCTAAATTCCGTGTATCGACGTGTCATGCTCATTTGGGCGTCTCTGATTTTTCAATTAAGTTCAGTTGTAAGTATCTACAAATATATTAAACTAGAAAAAAATAACTAATTTCTAAATTTGAAGAATATTGGAAATGGAAACAATAAGAAAGGGAAAGTTATGGTGTGTTGCAGGGGTGCAAGCATGTAGTAAACATGAAAGGGGGATACCCTGCCTTGGTTGAAAGTGGAGTTGCGGGTGATAAGGCAGCTGATCAGCTCAGAAACTTCCTGCAAATTTCGCTCTTGAATTTTTACTATCTCTGCTAGCTTCTAATAATTGTAATTTGCTGTCTAATTATATTTTAATTGTGTAATCATTTCTTAACCTTGTGATTTGTAATCACTCCACAAGCTTTCTATATGTGCAAAATTTCTGTTAATCATTTCTTCCCTTTTCAGTTTCATCCTCCCTGGCTTTTGAAGCATAAAGAAAAGCACTTGATCCTTGAAAATGTCAACACAGATAAACACTGAATTTCCAAACAGCAAGAAACAAGAATATATTGAAATGGCAACAAATATAAGAATTCGTATTAATTAACAGCAGTTTCAAATATAATAAAAGAAACAAATGTAAGAACTTCCATATGTGCAAGGAAAAATCTAACACGTGAACCAAAATCATCTGTTGGGAAAATTCATGGGATATTTTACAAAGGTAAACTATCTAAGAGAACAAATCAGCAAACTGAAAACTACAGAAAGTTGTCATTTATCGGTTAACCATAACAAGGGGCTTCATCTTTCCTCATCCCACTTGCTCTTTGGTATCTCTCCAGAATCAGCGATAACCACTTTCTTTCTGGGTTTCCCACTGTAGGTTCCTGCTCCACCTTCAATTGCATAAACAGTATCCATGCCTTGAATAACCTTCCCAAACACAACATGTTCCCCATCCAACCTTAACAAACAAACAAAATGTTCATCCATAAATAAATTAGGTGACCAGCATGAGAAGCTACATACAATTGACATTCAGACTCTAACTGTGAAAGAAAAAATAAAAATAATATAATAATAAGAAGAGAAAAAAGGCTCACAACAGAATTTATTATCAGAAAGAAACAAATACCAACAGAACAAAATGGTAAAAGAATCAAATGTCAGTCACGTTTCCTGGTTTGGGAATATAATCTTAACTTGGATGAAAAATTTAACACAATCCATTGCCAGACACAACGTATAAACAATTAGTACATTAAAGCAGTTACCCTATTGTGAGAATTAAAATGCAAAAATCAAATTAAAGTCACTCGGTTTTGGTCCAGGAAACATCTTAAAGGCTTTCAAGCAAACCGCTAGAACTATAGGATACTTATCACTTCATGAATAAGCAAACGAATGGTATGTTTGACCAACTTGATAAATTGCAGTGCATCACATAAACAAATTCATATCATTTAGTAAAATCAGATTTCGTAGAAATTAAAAAAATATTGCACCAATGACCATAGTGCTAATAATGAAAATTTTGGTTTTTCTGAATGAACCATAATCTGAAATTATCCACAGCTTAGAAAGCCCAGAAAGGTTATTTCGGACAAAAGGAAGCCACAGGCCTATGTTTCTGTCCAACAATGTTTTATAGGTCGGTTACATAGTAACCTTCTCGTGCTAAGACCAAAATGCTTACCAGCTAGCCTTGATAGTGGTAATAAAAAACTGTGACCCATTAGAATCTGGTCCTGAATTCACCATGGAAACAACACCTAAAAGAACATTTAATAAAAATGATTAGGTGAACTGTTGGTTGAAATTAGAGAAGAATAGCCTACAAACTCAATAACCAGCTGGCTTCAGCTAAATTGAGTTGCTCCTTAAAAATCATAAAACAAGAATTTAGAGATCAATCAAGACACCTGCATGTGAGTGCTTTATCTTAAAATTCTCATCAGGGAAAGTGCCACCATATATAGAGTCAGTTCCTCTCCCATCACCACTAACTATGTCACCACCCTGAATCACAAACCCAGAAACTATACGATGAAATGGAGTTCCCTTATAGTGAAGAATTTTCCCATTTGGACCTTTCCCCTTCTCCCCTGCAAATGAGGAACGTAACCACACAAATTGCAAAAAAGGCCTCTATTTTGACCGCATGGAATCAATAAGTGTACAACTGTAGAAAGTAATAAAAGGATAAGATCTCCAATACCTGTGCACAAGGCTCTGAAATTTTCTGCAAAACATAACTAAGGGTTAGGCAATTGAGTGAGATGTAGTCGAACTAATAAAATACAAACACATATTAATGGACTAAATTGTCATTTTTTATAATCTTGACCTCCGAAGTAGAAAAGAGTAAGTTACACAAAGCATTCTAAGCATCAAATGCATAAAGCAAGAGCACAATGAAATCTACTTAATAACATGGTCAAAACGAGTCATCACAGCAGTCTCAAGGACGTTGTGTCTAGCTGGCCATGCATACATGGATAATTTGCAAGAAACCATTTACTAGACTCAAATTTTTCAATCACATAAAATGTAATTAAGTTCACAAGTTTCTTCGTAGAAGAAGAATCACCTTGGTTGTTTTAGCATCATCTAATGCATTGAGTCACCTTATTTAGTCATATAAATTTACAAAGCTATCACAATTTATGCTATAAATGAAAAGTGTCTCCCAAGTTTTATATTTTTGCAACTTTCATGACACATATCATAAAAACACACCTACTAGTGCCAGTACGATATATAATATTGGTATTCAACATTCACACTGGATACCAAGTACATACCTACAGTTTTTGGTATACTAGTGCCAGTAAAATATATAAATATTGGTATTTGTTAGAGAATAAGAAATACAGCTGGATATTCCTAGTGTGTGACAACTAGGTTTTAGGTGTCATTTTACCTTTCTCTTTGTATAAATAGGAGTGTAATCTTAGTGTTAATTAATTGAATATAGAATTTCAATTCCCTTGTGTGTTTTCTCACAGTATTCAACATTCACACTGGATACCAAGTACATACCTACAGTTTTTGGTACAACCTGGCCATACAATCCAATCACAATCCTACCTGCAGACATTCAGGAGTAGAAATGAAATTAAGAAGGTAGGAAAAGGAGTTTAAAGTTATGCAACATTGCAGCACATAACTGCAAATAACAAAATATAATTTCATATAATTATTTGTTTCTCCTGATTTTCAATTATCAAAGGAGCAATATTTGGGAAAATCCTTCACAAGATGTTAGTCCTTTTGTAAGAGCAATACCTAAACGTTGCTCTTCAATATCAACATCCAAGTATACTCTATGGGTGATCTCATAAATCTCTTCTGCCTTCTCTTCACCCTATGCACCAATTTAGGACTGCATTAGTTTTTCGTTATCTATGACACAAAGTGCTAATCTATATTGTTGACAGTGAAATTACTCAAAGTTCAACCGGCATTGAACGTAAAAAGGGGGTGGAAATTTAGCAAAACACTAAAATTTCACAATGAAAACAATATTTTTGGTCTTACTTGCACTATAGCAATATTAAAAAAATGATATTTGTACATACAAAATAACAGAAAACATGTACTGCAATGTCTTTAATCGCATAAAATCAAGTAGCAATAACACATCATAATTCTGCACTGGAAGTGCAAAAGCCCGGGGAGGGGGGAGGGGGTCGTTGGGCAGGAGGGAGGGGAAGAGTAGAGTGAAAACTAAAATTAAAGGAAAAAAAGGAAAGGAAGTAATAGAAGCATCGCAACTATTATATATATATATATATATATATATATATATATATAACACTGTCTAATAGGAGATTGTGGTGCATGCATCTTATTCAATCAAATAAATTGTTATATAGACAAATATAATACTCCCTCCTCCTAGAGGTGAGAACCAACTCATATTATCCTTGATGAAGCTCATTTAATTTTCTATCTCAAGAGGAAAGTCCATCTCTAGCTTGAGCATCTAAGGGCCTTTGTTAGGACAAAACAAAACTATCGACGCTTATAGCTCCTTTGACTATGCCTAGCCAGTATTGTTCACTAAGATGGACTATGGAGCCCTCTCTATCCATATGATAGATCTTAGTCTCTTAGATCCACCTCACATGGAGAAACCTTGCATTTAGTTGAATCATCAAACACATCAGAAATCATCCTCTCATGGCAAGTATAATGTCAATTCCATCACCCTCGTGCACATAGTAATGATACATGTTCAAATACATCTTATTAACCATCTCTGCTATATGAAATGGCAACTTGGTGGTGTGCAAGATCATGCTGAACAAGGTACTTGCACTGGTATGAGTGCTAGAAAAATAAATTTATGCCACATCAAGTGAGGCAAGTAGTTCGAAAAAATGCATTGCTTCCTACGTTTATTAACACATTAATCTGAACCTTCCTGTCAATCAACTTCTACATAATTTCACTTCTTCTTATTGACCTGTACAGATGCTCTATTTGATGTAGTTTACTCAACAGCTTAACCAACTATGAGCTAAATATAAAGGGAAACGTCAGTTCAAAAAGGTACCTAAAGCTTCCTGAATTACTGCAGCTATATGAGTTTTGGCAATGCCAACGATCTATATTCTCTGCCCAAGATTATCAAGTATACTAACTAGAGGATCACATTATATCCATAGAATTCAACTATATGATTCACTTGTCTATAGGATTATATCCATGGGCAAAGCTACAATTAGATCAGTAAGAATGTCGTATAACATATAGGAAATAAAAGAATTAATAAAACGAAATCAAGAAACATGTTAACTCTCTTGAAAAGCAAACCAATATAGAAATTAGTCATCACAAGCTCTAAGACTAAGCAACAAAAACCCATTTAATTAAAATCGAAATCAAATAAAAACCACCAATCAGATCCAAATTACAAATATTGAAAAGGAAGACTTTATTAAAGAGAAAAGGAGGGAAGCAGAGTAATCAACAAAGCGTCACCTTTCTAGGGGTCAAGAAAGTGAAAACAAGTAAAATGCCGAGGACAATGAAGAGGAGGAGGAACATAGGATGAAGCCAAACTGGCATATCTCTACGCATAGCTGTAATTGATGAATAAACTATCCTATCTTTGGATCAACATCGATCTCTACTTTCTTTATGCTCATCCATGACTAAGATCAACAAAATTGACAAAACCCAATTGTTTCCGTAGAGAATGGAGAAACCAAGACAACGGGCACTAGCAATCTCTCTCTCAAGTGTTTAATGCTGGGAAAAATGATTGTTGCCGCTCCGAGAGCTGAAAACGGGGAGCGTGTGGGGTTTGAAACATATTTCTAAATCTATACTTTTTTAGTGTGTGTGTATAATTGTAACTTACGTTTGTTTTTGGAATAACATATTCCTAAATTAAAATATACATTTACTAAATGATAATTTTTGAAAATTTAATTTTATAAATAATAAAAAAACTATTATTAGGAAAAGTTAAAAATTAAAATTTTTCAAAATATCTAAATTTTAATTTTTAATTTAGGAAAAGTTAAAAATTAAAATTTTTCAAAATATCTAAATTTTAATTTTTAACGGCAGCTGATTTAAAATTTATTTTAGATAAAATTATTTTTTATTTTATTTTATAACGATAATTATACCTAATATATATATATAAAAAGGAAGAGTGATTATTTTTACATTTTTTTCTTAATTTTTCTTTTTTTTCATTTTTCTATATTTAAAATTTTATATTTTTAATTTTTCTTTCAAATTAGAAAATTTTAAATTATAAATAATTAAAAGATAATTATAATCATTTATAACTACGGTCGTATGATTTGATTAATAGAAGAAATGTTCATTGTAGGGTTGAGCAAAAAAACCAAAAAAATTTAATTGAAAAATTGATCCGAAATCGAATCGATTTTTAAGATTAACCGAAACCGAAAAAATAGTTAAAATTTTTAAAAATAAGGATTTTTGGTTTCAATCTATGATCTGAAAAAACCGTTGATTTCGATTAATCAATCGGTGTGGTTAATTTTTTTAATATATATATATATCTGCTCTCTCCTTCACGTCAGCCGCCGCTCATCTCCCTCACTCACCGGTACTGGTAAGTGTATGTTTTTGGATTAAGCTTTTCTTGATGTTTGAGCATCTCTTACGTATAGAAGAGTCAATAGAGGAGTAATTAGCTGATTTTTTCCGATGATTTTTTACTTAATATAGCTGATTCCTTCTGATGATTTTTTAATTGGTGTAGCTTATTTTTATAAGATAGAGTGCATTAAGTTATTGGATTTCTTGGGGATGTTGGATACTGTTTTAGTCTGTTTAACAGATGTAAGAGGTTGTGACTGTGGGAATCTGGGTTAGGAAATTAATAATGCCTTGATTGAATCTCTGTTTCAGCAGCTTTGCAAACATGATTCTGTTTCAGGTTTTGCTTATGTTAGACATGACACTTGACATACTAGCTCAGGATGATTTCTGCCAACTGTGGGATTTATAATTAGGAGAGAGCAATGATCGGTTCGGTTTAATAACGAAATCGAAATAACTAAAAACCGAAATTTTATTATTTTTATCAATTGAATCGAACCAAAATTTTAGAATAATTGAATTAAAATTTTCGATCGATTTGGTTCGGTTAATCAAAAAACCTAAATTTAAAATTACTTTTAAAAAAAATAAAAAATATTGTGTCTAAAAGTTATAAAAAATTATAAACCATAATATACTAAAGAAAAAAACATCTAAATTGAACAAATAAAAATTAAAATTAAAGAAATAATCCCAAAATATATAATAAATAATACAATAAAACCATTAAATAAATTTTTTATTTAATCGATTTTCAATTTAATCATCAAAATTCTAAATTATCACCTAAAAAATAAATATTAATAATTGATAAATGTACTCATATAATTTACAACTAAAAATAAAACAATTTATATGTATAAAATAATTATTCAATAAAAAAATGAAAAAATATATATATAATTATATAAATTTCAGTTCGGTTTTATGAGGGTTTTTTCCTTCAAAAACGAACAGAACCGAAAAATAAAATTTTTTAAAATTGAAAAATGAAAAACCGAACCAAATTAAAAAATCGATCGGCTCGGTTTTTCAGTTTGGTTCGGTTTTTGCTCACCCCTATTTATAATTGCTGCCTCTGTTTTGGTTGTGATATAGAAGTTTAGCTACTGAGTAGTGTTTTGTCTCGTGGTGTCTTGTTAGAATCAGACTTCATTATTTCGTTCCTGGCCGTAGTTCTTTTTTGGTTAGCCTGGGTTTGATATTTCGTTTTAGTTTTTACAGCAGGCCGTGTTATGTATTTTGTATTCACTGGCTGGTTTTTTAGCTATTTTGGCTCCCAGCTATCATTCTAATAAAAATTGAGCCTATCAAAAAAAAAAGTCGATCGCAAATATATAAAAAAAAAAAAAAGAAAATTGTTTGTAGGTTAATGGGTCTTTTTCATGTATTCTTTATTTTGTGGAGCAGGAGAAGTTAGAATTTGATTTGTTAGTTGTTTGTAAGCCAGTAAAGTAAGGTAGAATTAGTTGACACGAAAATTATCTTAACTATCAATTTTATTTATTTATTTTTGCTGTTTTTCTTTTCTTTTCTTTCCATTGATGCTAACATTTCAAAGGATTGAATTTCTGAATTCCAATTGATGCTAACATTTCATGAGCACACCTTTGTGGAACAAATAAAATTATGGGTGTCTAAATGTATAAAGCTAATGATATCACGCAACCAATTGATTATAAAAGATATGTTTAGTATTTAGATGCATGTGTTCCTTTCTTAGCCTCGTGTGCTAGTCAGATCACAACTCTAATAAGTGTTATCTTGACTCATTATTTTTCTTTTGGACCAGTCCATGCATTTTGTGGGTGTTCTTAATTATTACACGAAATCTTTAATTACATATAGCCTGAAGTATAATTGAAAAGAAATGAAGTTTTTTCATTTTTCATTGATTAATAATTACAATTTCAGTAATCAGTCAAAAGTACAGCAATTAATCATAATTCAGAACTGCGATGGAAGCTTTAGTTTAGGGTGTTACATTATGTCAGAACTGTAATATATTGAGTCTGAGCTTCATAACAACAGTAACAATAATAAATGAAATGGGATAGTTTAAAGAGTATACGAAATTTAATTACTTAGTTTAAAGAGTATACCAAATTTAATTACTTTGTTTCTTGAATGTCGATGACTTATAGGTTTAGCACGTCATGTCTTTGTTTAGTTTAGAATATATGGAGAATTTGTCAAATACTGCTGAAAATTCCGCATGCAGCAATGGAAGCATCATCTCACAAGGACAACAACAGCAAGAACCGACAACAAATAAAGAATGTACTAAAGTTCAAGCAGAGACAGTAACTCAAGGTGGGAATTCATCAAAACCGTCACTTTCAAAATCGAACATCATGTGTTTAATTTGTAATTTTAATATCAAGTATTTTGAATATTTTAACTTTTATATTCGTAGTTTAAATAATATGTTAAATTAAATATTGTATCCAATTTTTATTTTTAAGTATTTTGAAAATTTTAATTTCAAAATTGCATTTTATAATTGTAGTGGTTAATCGAAAAAAATTGATTAATCAGTTCGAAAAATTGAAATCGATGGATTGGTAAATCGATCGTAACGGATTGATTAAATGTTAGTATTTCGAAAAAATCGATTTTAATGAATTAATTTTTTTTTTGGCTCATGGATTGATTAGCCGGTCCATGGTCACCCTTAGTTTATTGTTTTGTCAAGATAAATAAAAAATTTACAAAATAACAATTTAAATATTTATTGTAAAAAATTATTTTTAATTATATCATTTACCAAAAAATTGATAAACTATTTTTAAATTTACAAGTTATTTTAAATTTTATTTAATAAACAGTTATTTATTTTTTGAAATACAATTTTTATCAATTGAAAAATTATTTTCATAAGTTTTGCCAAACTGATCCTTATACATTTTTCACTTCAAATCCTTGAACTTTTATTTTTTACAGATCATATCCAGAACGGATTTGGATAGTTGTTAAACAAATCTGAAATGAATTTAAATATTAATATTAATATTCTTGTTGGGTTCAAATCGGATTTGATTATATAATGTTGGATATCCGCCATCTGATTCTATTTATAAATTTAACTATTAATTAATTAAAGATGATAATTAAAAATGATATAATATTTAATATAAATATTACATAATTACTATATAGGTTTATAATACGTATCATATAATATACTAAATTGAATTAAATTTTATAATTAATATTAATTATATCAAAATTTTAGTTAAATTCTATATATTAATCGGATAGTATTTGAGTAACTATAATCGAATTTGGAACAAATTGTGGTATGCGTGTATATATATAATCGGATTTGATTTCGTATATTGCATTTTTTTTTATGGATACTCAATCCACTGCCATTCCTACTTAAAAGGAATCAAAAATTTTATTAATTAAAGAATTAACTCAAAACTATACAAAAGCTACTAAACCTTATCTTTTAAGGTATAAAAAGACCTTAAAACAAGACAATTTTTTAAATAATATTTTTTTAAAAATTATAAAATTGGGGTGTGTCAAAATTTATTTATAAAAATGGAGTAAGTTAAATATAGTTATATCGGGTTGCGGTTTCAAAAGTGGGATCCACAAACAGATTTTGACATTATACAGTGAAATCATTGCAGTACATAGCGGTTTGAAGTCATGTTATAATAATAGACACGTTAAAAAAATTAAACACAAAACTGTTGTAGAACTCGCAATTTGATTAACTCAGCAATATATCTTTCACATATCAATTCCAGAATTCGCAATTAGCTTCACACAGCAATATATCTTTCATATAGTAATATTAATTTTTTCAGTATTACCGTACCGATATTGGCAAAATTTATATTTGATTATTTATAATTTTATATGTTTAATTTTAATTTGCACTATAATGACATCCATTTTATTTATTAAAATTCAAAACTGAATTGAGATTTTCAATCAATTTATACTAACTATTGCAATAATGTATTTCATTAATTTTGATATATTTATTTATTTTAATATAAATTTAAGTAACCATTGAAAAATAAAAATTGATATGTGTTATTATTATAATATATAAATATTGTTAATGTTTATATATTTTTTTATTACTTGTTTTTTAAATAATATTAAAATTATAATTATTATAAATATTATTAAAACTATATCGAACCGGACTAGTTTAACCACAAACAGTTATGAATATAATATTTAATATTATGTTTGATATAACTGTCCTTTTTGTAATGGCTTTTGGGAGGATGTATATATTATATTTAGTGATTTAAATTTCTTAAAAAATCAAAATCTTTCAGTATTATTTCTGAAATTAAAAAAAAATGGATTCAAAATGATAAGATTATTCTATTGGCCTTTTTATCTAGACAGTATAATTTTAAGTGAACTCATATTTGAATTGAAATTAGTAATCCAAGTTAAGTTTATTATTTTTTCTATATTATTCTTATTTATTATGTAAATTTAAAATTTGTTAAAACTAAAAATATAAAAATTGAATAAAAATATATAAAAATTTGAAATTTAATATGTAGTGGTGAATATAAATACAAAATAATTGACATTTAGGCAATTTTAATGAATTTTTTATGAATACAATAAGAAATATAATTTATATATGATGAATTGTTTTGACAATTTGCAACTTTTTACTATGTTTATATTAAATGTTATTTATAAAATTTGAATGAGTTGAGAGCATTATCTTATTACTAAAGTTTGATGACTTAAAAATACTACATTTATTAAAGTTTTATGCCACCAAATTAACGAACAGATTACACCTATAAAAAACAAAATAACACTTTAAAATATTTATAACTTTTTTATACAATTAATTGTTAAGATTGTAATTAATTTTATATACTTTTAATTCTTACAACAAGCTAAAAATTCATTTCAAAACTTAATGTAAACAACAAGTTATAAAAAAAATGTAAAGAGCAAATAACAAAATAATGAGTGAATGAAAAATATTGAAGAGAAGAGTTGGTGTAGAAAAATAAAAATTGTTGAGTGAAAAGAAGAAAAGAAGAAGAAAAAGAAGAATGGGATATATATAATATAAATATAATATTAAAAAATAAAATCGAATAGTTACAATGATTTGACTACATGGTAGGGATTTTTCAACAAATTGTTAGTGGCATGAGAATCGAAAGGAAAGCTATTGTGTCTGAAATCGTTACAGTTTGTAGCAGTTTCAAACACTACAAAATTTTTTGTTCAGTCTCCTTATGATGCAATTCCGTTTTGGTTTATAACGGTTTTAATCCAAATCTCATTTTCCTAAATAAATTTTGAGACACTCTAATTTTATAAATTTTTTAAAAAAATATTATTTAAAACATTGTCTCTCGAAACATCTCAAAACTCTTAATAATAATTTTTAAAATGTATAAAATGGAATTAAAATTGTTTAGATTAAATTAGTCATTTATTATTTTATTATTGGACAAAATTAATCTTAATTTTCGTAATATTTTATAAGTCACACTACATTTATTCATAAAAGTTTTACTGATTAATTAAAAGAATATTTTCAATTTCTAATAACAATTTAAAAACAATTCAAATTAAGAATTTAATTTTTTTAGAATTGAGTTGCTAAACATTTAAAAAAATATTAAAACAAATTTTCAATATGCGTAATTGTCACATGTACGTAAATTATATGTAAATAAAATTCGTACAAATTAAATTCTAAAACTAAAGGTCTAATTAGGGTGGAGCAAAAATAAAAGGGAAAAATCGGTTAATCGAAAAATTGATTTAGAATCGAATCGATTTTTCGATTAATCAGACTAGTTTTTTATTAGATACGGTTTATAGAAATGAGATATTTCGATTTTCGATTTCGAGTACGAGTTCGAGTTCGGTCCGTTGTCTAAAAAAATCAATTGTGTCGATTAACGGAACAGTTTATACACACACCTAAATCTAAAATTTTGGGGCATTTTCCTCAGCCGCTGCCTCTCACTCTCGCCATCTGCCTCTCTCTCACCGATGGTCTCCCTCTCACCATCAGTTCTTCGTCACGCTTAACAGGTAAAATAATCCATCGGTCTTTCATTTGCTTTGTATCACATGAGAATCTATTTTGATTGTCAGTCTTTCTCCTATTTCGAACTCCAGGTTTCAATTTCCTTTTTCTTTTGACCCACACCTTCTGCACTTCTTCATGTACTATTACTGTAAGCTCTTACTTATTTTCAATTTATGTGTATTTTCTTAGATTAGCAACAAATTAAATGCCTTTTTAGTTAGTTTTTTTTGGGATTTAAAATGATTGTGATTTTGTTCATTTGTGTTCTCATGGAATAATTGATTTGGTATTTGCTCTGTCTTTTATGTGCAAGAGATTGACTTTTTTTTCCTAATTTTATCATTTTGTTTTATTTATTTATTTTGTTGAAATCTCCATTTATTTCAACTTTGTTATTGTTATGATCAGTGGCGAAACCATGGTTATAAACCAAGAGGGATTAAAAATATAAGTCATACTTTAAAAAAATATAGCATAAATACTATAAATAAATTATTAAATAAAGAAAAATATTCATTAAACTAACAAACGTACAAAAACCATTACTGCACTTATTATATTATAAATTAAATTTTCAAAACCATTAAAAAGTTATTTGGGTACAATGATACAACAAAAACCTTTTTATCCATTTAAAGAAAAGTTATTCAGATACTTTATAACATTCTTGTTTAATTTGCTAGTATTCTATAAAAAGAGGTAAAACTCTATATTCCATCTTTTGATATTATACAAGTACTCTTTTTATCCGTTTAAATTATCTGTAACTGCAAATTCATCAATTAAATCAAACTGATACAACAAACTTCTTAGTGGCATAATAAGAAAACTAAAAAATTTAGATCCATAAAATTCCTAGAATCAAATATCCAAATACTGTTAATGTCACTCCCTATTCATCATATCTTATTTATTGGCAGCATTTGCTTAGACTTTTTATTTCTTTCTTCTTTACTAGCTTTCTTCTTAGGATGTATTTGAATTAATAATTTATTTTAAAGGATTTAATCAATTCAAATTGATAATATAAAACCTAACTAGATTAGCATTTGTCTAAAATTTCATATGCATTCTCTAAATGAAAAAATAAAGAAATATTGTGAATATTTAAGAGATATAAAAGCAAAAAAAAATTGCAAGACTAAATTACTAAACTTTGATTAATGATTTGTTGTATTCTTTAGTTTCTTCTCAAATTTATCTGATTTTTATTTAAAAATTCAAAAAATAATAGAATTTTGTATTTTTATTTCAATGAAAGTGGAAAGATAAAAAATTTTATTGATAAAAAACTTAAAAAATAAGATAAAGAAAGATGGGTAAAAACAAAATTTTGAGGGGGATAAAATTGTCTTTATATATATAATTAAAAAATTTTCAAAAATCAAGGGGAGCAATTGTCCCCCTTCCTCTTTAAGTGGCATCGCCACTGGTTATGGTATTTTCTTATTGAGTTAGCTATAATGCTGTAATTTTCCATTGTTTCGTAAGAATATGATATTTCATTTTAGGGGATTTTACATAAATGCCATAAAAAAATAAAAAGATTTCGTTAATGCATCAATGCACTTTTTATCTTTATTAAATACCAGCTTTTAAATTATTTCTTTCATTCCTGCAATTTTTAAAATTTCACCTTTCAAAAATGCCTCACACTCTAAAATGTTGTTGGTATACATTTAATTAAGTAATATTTTAGCTGATAAAAAATTGAATTTAATTTTTTATGAACAATAAAAAGAAACTGAAATTCATACAGTCTACAAACATTCATGCTATTATAAATACACCAAAAATTGTATAGACAAAGAATTAAAATTTGCTAAGAAAAGAGAAATTTATTGCAAAAAGGAAATTACAAGATTAACTTTTCCTATCTACTGTGTCCAAGAGCTCTTTTCATTGAAAAATGAAGTAACAACAATAATCTTGTGCCCAAGAGTATTACTCTCTCCGTTTTTTTATCTGTCACTTTTGAGTAAAATGTATATTCTATTTATCTTTCACTTTTAAACTTTCAATGTAATTTAATTTGTTTTTTCAATTTATTTTTCTTTTTCAATAAAGTTAAAACCAATCAGATTTGATAATTTAGCATTAATCACGTAATTTAATACTAAATTTAAGCCTATTTATTATTTTTTAATCTTGATAAAAATAATAAAAGTAACTAATAAAAAAGAACGAATGGAGTATTTATCAACAATATTAAAATTCAAATTAGTAGGCCCTATAACAACATTCAAGAGGAAGATCCCGATAAAGTTTACAGCCTAGTTTTTTGCATTGGTGGTTGGAGACTCGACATTTGCGAAGCTTGTGTCATTAATGCTCCAAGCCTATTATCGAACTTTACCTAGTCAAAAAATGGCCATAATATGTTGCGTTATGCTAGCGAAACTATGTTTTCCAAAATTGAGTATTCACCTACTATATACATGTGGAATCCATATAATCTGAGTACCAGTCATAAAATGTTTTAACAGCCAATTGTAGAATATAAATGAATAATATACATAAAAAATACAGTTTATTTTTTTTACATAAAAAAATATAGTGTATTTTCTTTTGTACATAAAAAATACAGTATATTTTCTTTTATACATAAAAAATACAATTTATGATATTTTATATATAAAAGAATACAGTATATTTTTTCTGCAAATAAAAAAATATATAGTGTATGATCTTTTATAAATAAAAAAATATTATACTTTTTTGTGCAAATAAAAAAATATAGTGTATGATATTTTGTACATAAAAAATATATTGTATGATGTTCTATACATAAAAAATATAGTATATATATTTTTTGTACATAAAAATACAGTATTTTTTTGTACATAAAAATACAGTATATGATCTTTTATACATAAAAATACAATGTATGATATTTTGCAAATAAAAGAAATATAATGTATGATCTTTTGCAAATAAAAAATATAATATATGATCTTTTATAAATAAAAAATACGATGTATGATCTTTTGTATATAAAAAATACAATATATTTTTTTATATGTAAAAAAAATACAGTGTATAATTTTTTGTACATAAAAAAATATAGTATATTTTCTTTTGTATCTATATATATATATATATATATATATATATATATATATATATATATATATATATATATATATATATATATATATATAATGGTTGCTGTTAATATTATTGTTTCTAACTTTGTTTTGCTTTGTTTGCTATTAAAACTAATAACAGAATGTGAAGGGTTATTTGATTCATTTGTGTTTAACAAAACTAAGATAAATGAGATAAATGCAAATTATAAGCTACTATTACTTAAATTTTAATAATGCTTTTGTATGATTTTGATTTTTATTATTAAGTTAATTAAGCATATAATTACCTGTAAATTTTGATTTAATGGTATTAATGTAATAATCAAAATTGCGAGATCTAAAAAATGAAAAAGATTCCAAAAATCCATCTAGAAAAGGGCCTAGGTAAAATTAATTAGAACAGCCAAACAGTAAGACATAATTTTTGACAAAAACAAGAACACTAAACACTTATCCTTTTATTTCTTTTGAGAAAAAATACAAATGAAAGGTAATTTCAATTATACAATAATTGCTAGGATCAATAGATCATATACAGAAAAATGGTTACAGTGGAATTTGAATGCTGAAAAATACAATTACATTGATTATATACATTGTATTTCAGAAGTGAAGGGAAAAAATATATCAAGATATATCGTGAAAAATAAACATAAATACCTCTCAAAGCGCAGATAGTTAAAGCGAAAACCGATTGTTTCACGTTACCGGCAAAACCTTTCACCCACGTGTCACCAACTACAGAATGAGAGTATAGATCCACGAACTAAAAGCCTATTTGATAAAGAGAGAATACGCAAGGAGGCAAACCGACTGAGTTTCAGTATCTCTCATTTTCTCTCATTTCAAATGAAAAATTTTATCCCATATATAGGGCTACAATTAAGGTAACATAAATTACCTTAATAATGATGAATTAAATTGACAATTACAATATTAAGTAAAAAAATAATGCTATATTAAATATTTCAGTTACAAAACTAATATATATAACTTCCATATTAATATATATATAAATGGTATATTTTCTAATTAAGGAAAAATCCAATATGAAATTAATCTCATATAAATTATTTCTTGCTCCAATATTATCTCTATTATATCGAGCCCAATTTATCATCTCATGAGTCATGGACGTATCCCAAACTACTTCATCTCCCATTTACATGACAAAATAATTTTTAGTCATTCTCTCCTATCATACAGGCAAATAGTTTGTGTGACCAGCATACGTCAAGAACACTATTGCTATACACCTGCTAGGGATATATACATCTCGAGAAACAATATCTTCTCACAATTGTATGTCAAACCTTAGATAGTTTTCTCACATTCGTTGTTTTATCTCATGATCTCATAAAAATAATTTTTCTGTTCACTATTGTGTCTCTACTTATAAAGACTACAATAGGTATATTGGTGAATCATGAAACTACCAACTATGATAAAAAATATCTTTCCCTTTTACTATATATCATCCATTATAGTTCAACTCATTTTTTTAGTTAGATCCACTGGATCAAAACTTTTTCATGATCCTTTAGAGACTAACTAAGCTAGCCACACTGAACTATACTTCTAATATAAGTTAAAGGTCTTGAGGGTCGAAAATCAGGATCTCACATTAGGAAAAATTTGAGATCATTCATATAAGATTTCCTTTCTTTGGTCAACTTAAACACACATGGTATGATGCATGTGTTATGGTGTTCTCTCCTTTCCCTTAAAGGAGCATATGCCTTATTATTATTTAACATCATACAGAAGCATAAGGTTGCAATGCACCGAAGCATTCAACTTTAGTTTACTTCCTTCAGGACTAGTTCTGGCTTTTGGACAGAATATGATAGTTACGTTTAACTTATCATGGGATTATACTTAATCCAGTTTGGATCTCAATCCAAAGCATACAATCTCATGTATGTCTTTATCTTGCGCTTTAACAAGACTAATCTTGTATTTTATGAAAGATGGCATTTTTATTTTGAACATGTTCTCAAGTTCATCATATTTTCAAAAATTGCCTCATCTTAGTCTTTGTCAATCCATTGTCAAAACTAAGGTAAAAACCCATATGAGTGGGTTACTTCTCTGTCTGATATTCTCAATCATATAATAAATAATAGTAAATGTTCACATATAAACATTCATATTTATGTATTGCCAAATAATAAACTTTATTCTTATTCATAAATAATAATGTTAAGGGATCACATAAACAATGCAAATCAAATCCTATGCAAATCTTGAGATCTAATGTGTCTCTCAAAATACATCTCTCAATACAGGTTTTTTATGAATGGATCTGCAAACATATCCAGTGGGAAAATGTATTGTAAGTTCAATTCTCCTAGTGCAATGATATTTTTAATTTATTGATACTTAATGTCGATACATCCATTGATGACTGACTATCACCATAGACGGTCACTAGTTTCTCTAAGGCAATTACTCCCAAATAGTTTACAAACTGTTTCAGCCAAAATTGCCTTTTGCACTGCAGCAGAGAAAGCGATAAATTCAGCTTCCAATGTTGATGGGGCTACCAATATTTGTTTCTTGCTACTCCATAAAATGGCACCCTTTTCAAGCAAGAACACATAACTTGAAGTGGATTTCCTCTCATCCACATCACTTTCCCAATCAACATCTGAGTATCCTTTCAATTGCAAATCCTTTCTTTAATAATAGAAAAAATAATTTGCAGTACCTTTGAGGTATCTAAGTATCCTCTTCATAGCCTTTTAATGTACTTTACCTAGATTAGATTGATATCTACTTACTATGCCCACCGTATAGCATATATCAAGTTTTGTACACAACATTGCATACATTAGACTACCCATAGCAGTGGCATATGGAATATTCCTCATACATTCTATTTCATCTGGCACCTTAGAATACATATTTTTGCTAAGAAACTAATTCTTAACAATGGGGTTATCTATGGGTTTAAATTTTGCATATTAAATCATTTAAAAACTTTGTGAATGTATGTCTCTTAAGACAATGATAATAACTTTCTTGAGCGATCCCTTAAAATTTTAACTCCAAGGATATAAATTGCTTAATAATCCATATCTTTCATCTCAAAGTTGGATGATAACTAATTTTTGATTTTATTTACGTATTCTTTGTCATTTTCAGCTATAAGTATGTAATCTACATACAACGTTAAAATGACAAACTCATTTCCTGAGCTTTTAAAATAAACACAACGATCATTATCAATCATATTGAACTTATTCGACATGATTGCTTTATGAAATCTTAAATATCATTGTCTCGAAGACTACTTTAGTCCATAGATTGATCTCACCAATTGGTAAACTTTATGTTCTCTGCTTTCTTCAATGAAACCTATAGGCTGATCCATATAGATTCTTATTTTAATCCTCCATTGAGAAAAAGCATTCTTTACATCTATTTGATGTAGCTCTAGATCCAAACTAGCCACTAAAGCTAGAATCAACCTTATCGACGTAAATTTAACAACATGTGAAAAAATCTCCTTATAGTCAATTCCTTTATGTTGTGTAAACCCCTTAGTGACTAGCCAGGCCTTATATCTTTCGATACTGCCATCAGCTTTTTGCTTTATTTTGAGAATCCACTTATTCCCAATTGGTTTATGTCCTTTAGGTAGATTAACTAGTTTTCAAACATGGTTCAATCTCATAGATGCCATTTCTCCTTCCCTCACTTTAATCCCTTTATCTTTAGCTGAGCATTCTTGTGGGATAACTAAAAAATCATCATCATGGAACACTTTTCCTTTTAGATTTGTGTAATTCCAATTCTTGATAAACATATCTCATATATTCATCATAGTTTGGAATGCTTTCACTGAAATTAAGCTCTACACTACCACTCAAATAAGGATTTCGAATGTCTATACTCCTACTAGAGTTAGAAATGCTCACCCTCCCACTGGAGGATGGATTCTAAACATCCAGACTATTGAGAAAAGAGTTTTAACCTTCTTATTCAATTTCCCTTTCCACTCAGATAGAGAGATCCGGGTAGTTTATCCTTTTTGAGTTTCATAAAAAGTAAAATCTTGACTTATTTCGCCCAACTCCATAAATACGAGATATCGTTATTCAAATTATATTACTAAACCATATGTTTGCTCATCCAAGAACACGTACCTTTCTGATACGTTAGAATATTGCACAAAAATACTCTTTTTACCTCTTAGTCTTTATTTACCAAATTTACTTGAGATATCATGGACATAAGTAACATAACCCTAAGGTCATAAAATAACTTAGGTCGGGTTTCGATAAGTCCATAACTCATAAGGAGTGAAAGCAACAAACTTGGAGGGCACATGGTTTAGAACATATATGGCCATTGACAATGTATCTCCCCAATAGGAGATGGTAAAATTTGCTTAGGCCATCATACAATTGATGTTCAATCCTTTTTTCATCATATAAACCTTTAAATTCTTTAAAAATATTCCTTGACCACGGTCAGTCCTTAAAACTTTAATCATCTTGTCCAATTAATTCTCAACACGATCTATAAAAGTTTTAAAGCAACTCAATGCTTTGAACTTGTGAAAAATCAAATGGATATGACCATACCTAGTATAGTCATCTACATAAGTGATGAAAAATAATAAGCCTCATACCTTTTACTAACATTCATTAGATCACAGACATCGAAATAGATTAATTTCAATGGAGTTTTCTATCCCAGTTTCCTTTTTTGAACGATTTCCTTAGTAGTTTTCTTTTCTAGTAATGCTCATAGGCAGATAATTCAAGCTTATTCAAATCACCTATCAATCCTACTTTGGCTAATTGAATCATTAAGTCTGGGCCAATGTGGTATAATTTAGCATGCCATAATTTCATATTATTCTCATAACAATGTAAAACAAAATAAGAAATTAACGAAAAACTAGTAGTATTCCAATAATCAGAATCAATATTCATAATAATGAAATCGTTCAAAATAAAATCAGAACCATATTAAGCATCATATAAACATAGCTTGTGTTGTTATCCTTAAAATCTAAATTAAATCAAGTTTCATTAAAGCAAAAACAGAACTAACTAGACAAAAGTATCTCGATCCTTTATTGTGTGGTCCATTACACCTGAATCTATCACCCATAAAGAATGAAATTCAGTAGAAAGATATGACTAGATACATATATTTTACTCACTCATGAGTCAAGATGGTGTATCTATTGGGATACATTGCATTTTTTTGCATAGTATTCTTTCTATTGGTAATTAAAGAAATATTTCACTCTTGAAATGTTTACCCTTTTATTACCTTTGGACCTTATGTAATATTGTTTGATCTTTTATCTTTTAGGCTCTTGAGCCTTTTTCTTACTCTACCTATTGAGGCTTTTTTTTCTTATTCTGATTAGAACTCATTCTACCAGAATGGGACTATACCATATGCACTTTGATATTGATCTTAATCACCGCCATATGGTCATCTTCAAGTTATAAATAACAAGCGACATTCCTAAATATCTTTATATTTTCTATATGAGTTAGTTGCATTTTTATATGCCCTAACTCTTGGGTAAAGAAAGGATAACAACTTAGACCTGCTACTCATTTATCATCTTGTGACTAAGTTCATTAAGCTCACATATCATCTTATCCATCTCTCTTAGATGTTACCATATTATATAATCAAACTTTTCTTATTAATATCAAAATATTTGATCACTAATGATCAAAATTAAGTCAGAGACACACCTCTAAACTTTTCTCCTGCAATGCGATCCATAGATTCATTGCATTTTGACACTTGCGAAATTGCTCAGTGATGTCATAATCGATTTGCACTTAGTAATATGATACGAGCAATGGAATATCTCTTTTTCATGCCATATAAGCATCTCGATCTCTCTTATACTAGACTATGGTGCCATCCTAAGGTTCGATCATAATCAAACTTAAGGTTTCTAAAGCCTCTTGCTCTTCAAGCACATACTGGATTTACATTTTCCATTTAGATCCTCTGATCACTAATGGAACATATGTTGCTCAATTTTAAAGAAGATCAGGCAATACATGTGATATCCCACATCGATTGGAGAGGAGAACGAAACATACCTTATAAGGGTATGGATACCTCTCCCTTATAGATGCATTTTAGGTGAGTTAGTTTTCCAAAAGCAAAATCGTAAGGATATGAAAGCCGATGTGAGTTGGTTCCATTGAGGGTCTACCCAAAGCAAATAATATCTACAAGTAAACAATCTAGGTTGTTATAGATGATATCAGAGTTAGGTGTTAAATCAATATACCAGCGAGGATGCTGGATCCCCTAAGGGGGGTGGATTGTGATATCCCATATCTATTGAAAAGGAGAACGAAGTATGCCTTATAAGGGTATTGATACCTCTCTCTTGTAGATGTTTTTTGGGAGAGTTGGTTCCCTAAAAGCAAAACCTTACGGGTGTGAGAGCCAGTGTAAGTTGATTCCATCGAGGATCTACCCAAAGTGGACAATATCTGCAAGCAGGTGACCTGGGTTGTTACAATACATGCTGCTTACTATGCATCTAAAAAATTAACCTAATAAAGCTATCTATTAGGTCGAAATTCGAAATGATTACTTAAAGTTACCAATTACCCTCTAAGTCATAATGTCTAACCTTACAGGTTAAAAATTCATGCATAGTAAATGTTGATTGTTGGGTATTAAGCTCTTAAACTTAATACAGGATATTATATATAAGATAATCTAAGTCTTAACTCAATTATCATATAATCATTTTACTCATAAAATATTGCTAAGCAATTAACAATAAAATAAACACATTCATAATAAATTCTAAAAACCAATATAATATCCAAAAGATAAATAAAATCATTTATTTAATCAATTATTGAATATCCAATAATCTAAAAAAATTTATAAAATAAGATAAGACACACTTGTCTTTAATATAGTAATAGGAAACATAAATCCTAACCAAAAATCTGCTAATCAATAATAACTTGACACTCATATCAATAACTCAGGAACTCAATAGATCCAAATCTAACCTAGTCATTGGAATTGAATTACTGACCATATGCATCAACTGTGAAGGAACAACATGTGTGTGATCATGAGACCATAAGCGATACGCTTTACTTCCACTTTTGAGCACCAACTTAGACTAAGTGTTGCTTCTAAACACTCTCTGTCTAGCTACCATATATAAAAATTGAATTATGGATTCTCCATAAGTTCTGGAGTGTCACATGGTAACTAAATTAATAAGTTCTAAAAAGTAACTTATGATTACACCCCCTTTCTAGGCCACCAATCCAAATACACTCTTGCATCTTTTCATGCATACATAAAATATAATGCACTATTGCATTAATATCATCATATTGAACCTTCTTATGCATCCTCATTTTGCAAACCGTTTGCAGTTCTGCTTCGATTTCTACAATACCTTAAGGAATCCATGGACATATAGGAGTCCTTATCATCACCATTTCTATCATACATAACAGAAAATTAAATAGTAAGTACACTCATGCACAAATATGTATGATTGAAACTCATTTCAATCTGAAAAATAAGGACAAACCATTACTCATAATAGAATAAAAATAGTTAGTACACTTATGTACAAACACATATATGATTGAAACTCATTTCAATCAACAAATAAAGAAATATCCACATAATATAATTTTCAAACAAATTTGAAAATTTGATAAGGTAGGAAAAATAATTTTCTCAAATTTAAAATAATTTTTATTAGAATAAATTCCAAAAAATAAATTTTCTGATCCTCAAAAATTTTTTGAAAAATGAGTTAAAAATAAAAAAAATAGAAAATCGAATTAGAAAAAATTTGAGCTATTTTGGAGGTCAGATGATAGCTCATGTGCCAGCTAAGGTGGGCCTTACGTGCCACACTCACGCCACATGCATCACGCACCTGCTGAGACACTCTGCCATATGACATAATCCCACTAGGCCACATGTCACCACTTCAGACCTACGCCTGACATGTGGCAACCACACATTAGTCCACATAGATGACACATGTCATCTAGGTGGACAGATAGGTGCCACGTGGCATGATAATAATTTGCCATGTGGCAGTTAACCATTAGTCCATATGGCATTCAAGGTGGACACTGACTGGACCACATATCGACACGTGACATGACTCACCAAGCTACATATCTAGAAGCACTTGCCACATGTTAGCACCATATGCTATCACACGGCATGACCCTTACCACATGTTAGCTCCACAGGATGCCACGTGGTAATGTTTGGTTGGTCTACATGGTGACATATGTAATGATCTAGACCCATTCTGCCACGTTAGCTGACACATGGCTCTTCATTATTGGGCTACCTGTCACGCTGTAATTGGGCTACATCGCTCAGTGATGCGTCACTCAAGCGCGTGGCCCTGGGACATGCCCTCTGGCATGCGCCTAGCACATGCACGCACCACCTTTCCGGTTGTTTCAGAATACCTGATTTTTTTTAGGGTGGGGTTTTCAAGATCCCTGAATCTAATGATGTTATCAAAAGGCAATATATCTACCATAAAAGTCAAAAAGCATGCAAAATGATAGGAGCTCCCACAAAAAGTAACAAAATGATTATGAGAAAATGTAAGCTAAAATTATTTATGTCAATAGGGAAAATTAACTTTATTTGTATCATCCAATACTGTGATTTTCTTCACTTAATTAGAATCAAGTGTTGTAATAAATTATGTTCATCACCTAAATAAACAAGTGAAAAGCATGAAATTAAAAGTGAATTCCCATTTAGACATTTTATCAAACACTTGTATGCAAAAATTAAATGTGATTGTCTGTTTAATTTTAGCTCATGTAGAACAATTATTTGAAAAAAAAATTAAAAGTAAATGACACTCATTTTATATAAGCAAGAATCAAAGTCTAAAAGAATAAATCTTACACCAGTTGCCAAGTAGGATGCAAAGTTAAATTGCTTTACGATGTTGGCTATAGTTGCAAGAAGTAAGAACTATCGAGTCAGCAGCTCAACTCCAATTCTCAAAGTGAAGAGGACAGATGTTGAGAACCTAACTCTTACCCATAAGTATGAAAAGAAAGATAATATTAAAGCTCTAAAACACAAAGAAAATCCAAAATCAGCAAAATAAATTGGATTGTGCTCCAGGATCAATATATACCAACACAAAATCACTAGAATCATAATTAGAAGAAGAAAGAGGAGTAATTTTCTTACATCTGGATTTTTATTTTCTAGTAGTAGGAGAAAAAGATTAAGATTTGGTTGTGGTTCAAAGTCTGGAGGACCGACAACATGTGTAAGTGACCAGAGGAGGTGAATCACAGTCATCAAAGTGGATCGACACGTATGACTTCTTTGAAAATTAAATTAAAATTTACCTAATTTATTTTATAATTGTATGTTATAAATTTTAGTGGTTAAGCAAACATTATTAGTTAATCAAACAAAAATTGATAAAGTAATTAATCGAATATACTGGATTAGTTAATGATTAATAATTTTGAAAAATTGATATTAATGAATTGATTAATTTTTTTAGCTAATAGACCGAATAATCGATTAATACTCACTCCTAGTCCGTACAATTTAATAAATCCTTCAAGCAATAAAAATTCACTTATAAATCAAATGTAGTCTACAATAAATTTCATTGTTTCAAGATTCTTTAAGGGATTAGACAATTTCCTTTTTGTTTATTTACAATTCTAATTGAGTTTATGACTTAATGATAGAGTTTGGATGTGCCAATGACTTTATTTTATTTATCCTAATTAGTTTAGGATAATTAATTCCAAATTCAAATCGAATGAGAGTTAAACTAGGGTTCTAACTGTAATGGCCTTAACACTGGATTAACCGTAAATAGTATTTTTTAATAGTAAATAGTATTTTTCAGGTACCCAGAAGTGAAAAATATTTTATTGGACCGTCAGAAAGTATTGGTCATGGTGAGTTCGAGGTTGAAATTTGAAGTGAAATTAAGGTCAAATAAACCTCAAAAAATCAAAAATACGAAAAAGGTAGCGAGTCAATTTTCCTAATAAGAAAAGTGACTTGATTTTGTATAAATTATTAAAAATAGTAAACGAATTCCGAAAATTGCAAGATTTTGCATATCTACATGAATTTTTATTTAGAATATTCTGGTGATGAGAATTGAATTTTTCGGTGGTAACAGCAGTTATCGAATCGGACCGATAAGTTTGAATCAGACCTAACGGACTCTGATTGAGCCAAAAATTTGCGTACTAACTATTTTTGATGTTATAAAATTGATGAAATTATTTTTGAAATGATTTGAAGTGAGGAAGAGAGAGAAATTGGATTGGACCTCAAATGGTCTAAAATGTGCCTTAATTTTAAATTGGGCTAAGCCTATTAATTAAGCCCACTTTTGGGCCCATTAAGGAGGGTATAAGAGGCTGAAAAATTTGAGGTTTCTCCAAATTTTTCCAGCTCTCCCTTCCCCTTCATTTGGTGGCCGAACCACCATCCCAAAAGCTTCTCTCTTATTTCTTCAATTTTTCACTTAAAATACCCATTGAAACTCAACATAAAAACTGAAGTTCCAGCTCTCTAGATCACCCTAGTGATCTTAATTAAGTGATTTGAGCAAAGGAAGACAAGAAATCAAGTTGATTAAAAAAAAGGGGTAAGATGGAATTTAAGAAGTTAATTGATTTTAATTGATTCTTTAGTGTTTTCTAATAGTTTTTGAGATGTAAAAACTAATTATGAGCTTAAATTTTGCATTTGAGACAAAAAAAGGATTTAATGAGGTTATTTGGCCGGCCATGTAGGATTAAGTGAAGAGGGAGGAGTTTTCAGGGATTAAAGCAAGGAAAAGGGAGGCTTAGGCACCCATAAGTAAGAGAAAAATGTAAGTGGCTACAAAATTCTTTGATTTTTCATTTATGTGAATTAATTTCCTTTATGTAATTAGAGAAAATTTTGTTAAATTGCTTAATAAATGAAATTGATGTGACAAAAATGAAGTTAGATCATGGAGAATGTAAGTTAATTGCTTAAAGTGAGACAAATAAATTTATAGGATAAAAATGTTATGTTGGCCGAAATTATACTTAAATAAAATTAGATGATTTTTGCATGAAGTTCATATATAATAGCCCAAATTAACCATAAATATTATAATTAGTGTCCTTGAATTTTTAAAGGATTTATGAGATTAATTTGGGAATTTTAAAGTTTAATGATCGGGTATGTAAAGAAGGAAATTGATGAATTATTGTGAAATAATTCATAAAATAAGTGAAAAATGGTAGTAAATGTGAAATAATGTGTTTATAAATTTTTATAAAATTTATAGAGATTATTTGAATATTTTTAGAATATTTGCTAAATGAGTTAGTTAACAAAAATAATGAAATTTTGTTAATTATGTCATAAAATAATAATAATAGTGGAATAAAGTTCATATAAATTTTTGTGAAATTTATATGAAATATGAGAATATTTTCGGAATAATTTTTGAGCTATGAAAGTAATAAAAATAATATATTATTGTGAAATAATTCATAAAATTAGTGAAAATGATGAAAATTGTATAATAATGTGCATATGAATATTTATAGAATTTATATGAATTATTAGAATAATTTCTAAAATTTAATATGGAAAATGTTAATTAAAGATATTGATTTATTGAAATTAATTCAGTTAACAAGTAAAAGGAAGTAAATTAAATTGAATTAATTTATATTTCGAAGAAAAGAAAAAGTCAAAGTCAAGAGATAAATCTCCCAAAAATGAAATAATAAATTATATTGATATAATTCATAATTGTTCAAAAAGTTTAAAATAAATGTTTTGCTAATTTATCAAAATAAAATTAGTTAATAGAAAGTATTAAAAGAATGAATTATTATAAAATAATTCATCAATTGAGTAAAAGTTGGCATATCCGAATGAATAAAATTTCGAACAGAAAAAAAAGGAAAAATTGTTAAAAAGTCAATTATTGAAGTATTAGAAAATAATTCACGAAGGATTAAAAAAAAGAATAAAAGAAATTGTGAATTATAATGCTATAATTCATAAAGTATATAAAAAACTGAAAAGTCTTAAGTGTCCGAGTGAATTATTAAAGAATAATTCACAAAAGTGATTTAAAAAGATAAAGTGAAAGAAAGTAAAAGAAATGAAAAAGCTACTGAATAGTCAATAGCACTAAAAAAAAGTGCGATTGATAAAAATGTATAGTATCAAGCAATAAATGAAAAAAACTAAAGATTTTTAAATGTTTAAAAATTATTTCAAATATAATTGATTGTTTTGCCCTTAGTAATAGACAGGTAATGATATTCTTGGTTATGATATAATTAGCTATTCGTAGGGACACCCTATACTGCGGTGTAAGTTATGGCGACTTATTTTACTATGGGTAAGATCTCTAATCTCTATACTTTCAGTGTTTTAAGTGAAAGTGAAAGTGAAATATTTTACTAGAAATGGTCCATTAGGGATCATTTCTCTCTTAGTGGAATCTTTGGATCCATGTCCCGCATATCCTTTTTGAGAATTCTGTCTTATTGCACTAGGGGTGTATTGTAATGGATAAATCAGTAATGTCTAAATGAATTAAACGTAAAATTTATAATGATGATTTGTTTGAAAGAAAAATGAAAAGTTGGGATAAAATTGTAATATTTTTCAAAAATTGTAATTAAGAAGCAAAAATGAAAAAGAAATATTTTATAAGAATAAAGTGTTAAATGAAGATTGAATTAATCTTTTGTAAAGAAAAACGGTTTAAAATATATTTTTACATGAAAAAGATAAATTAAAATTTGTTGGCATTTCATGTATCAATTATTATTTTTAAAAAAATGACAAGTTTAAAAATAGTATTAATTTTCTATTTAAAGTCAAAAAGTGATAATAATGTCCTTAAAGGAAAACTTATGCTTAAATAATGAATTTCTGAAAGAAAAGTTAAATGAAAAGTAAATTGATAAAAAGACACGTAATTATTTAATTAGAAAAAAAGAAAAAGATATAAAGCCTAAATAAGTATTTTAACATGTTTAAATGTAAAAAGAAGGAAATAAAGACTTGTATGCAAAATATTCCAAAATAACTGTGTCATTTTTAATTAAAACTTAAAAGCCAAGAAAGTAGTAATTGTGTTAATTAGCTAAACAGTTAAAGTGAAATAAAAGAATAAATAGCGAAAAAAATCAATCCAGAAATAAAACAGTAAAAAGATTTAGTACTATTATAGACACGAGTACCAATATAAATTATCAAATGAAAAGATAATTAAATCGATGTGACTAAAAATATAAAGCCAAAGTAAGTAAAAGTAAAAGTTAAGATAAAGAAGAAACGTAAAAGTAAAAGTAATTTTGGCATCGATTCACATAAGGAAATAGTGTAAAGCAAAAATTGAAAGATTGAAAATAAAAGCAAAATGATTACCGAAAATGGAGGTAACTAAGGAAATTAATGTTAATAGAGGTAAAAGTAAATGTTTAATGAAATAAGAATATAAATGGCATAATCTATAAAAATTATGCTTTAATTGAAAAATTCTAGAATTAGTAGTCACCATCGAGCATGTCTAGTGCTCAGTACGTAATATTTACTGCATGCAGATTACAAAATATTACGGGAGCATAATACGTAGTGAAGCAAGATCGAAAATAAGAAATAGTGCAAAAATCGAGTGGTGCTATAGCATGTATATACGTAGACAATTAAGGTAAAAGATTGAACTGTAATTTGATTATTATTGTTGTGACTATTGATGAGTGAGTGCCGGTGCAAAATTTTGCATGAATTTTATTAGTGTATGCTTAATTGTTTAAAATGTTATCAAATGAATAGAAATTTTGATGTTAAGGTATTAAAGTGTAAGGAAATTGATCGATAGTGAATAAAAAAAATTTACCGTTTATCGGTTTCGGGTTGGAAAGGAACTATTCTGTTAAGGGCGTTACATTTAGTGGTATCAGAGCAAATGTTTAAGCGGTTCTAAGATTGGAGTGGGATAAGGTCAAGAGATAGGTTTGTCTGTATATACATGCCAATTATAAGTGGATAAGTGTTAAGTAGTTTGACGTGTACGTGCTCCCTTACCTGTTTTAAAGTGAAAAGTTGACATTTGACTTAGATTGTCAAGTGTGAAAGGATTAATTTTGCACAGTAAAGATAGTAGTAAGTGAGAATGGAAGTATTGCTGCTTGAGATCTCATGGAGGTCAAAGCAGGGAAAATGAAGAGTTGACTGAAATTGAGTGTAAATGTGAGAGTTTAAGTGTCTATATGGCTGAGAAACAGTCTAAAGAAGGACAAAATAAAGAGTGTGTGTTGGAAATTAAAAAGAAATTGTATATTGAGTACAGATAAATTTCGCAGGATGAAAAGATACCTTGACTGGATTGTCATGATTTAAGAATGCTAATGAGCAAATTATTAAGATTATAAGTTGAGGTTATTTAAGATGCTTTATATACCTGTCAGTGATTCCTTTATAGGCGTGGGGATTTGATTGTACATTTCATAGTATTGGGATGGGTTATGACATCTGCATTATATGAGAATACGTGATAGTATTCTACCTGCATATATGAAATCATACATTCGTTGCATAGCATTCCACATTGTTGACAGCATCTAATCTGTATCATACCACATGTATAAGCCCCACTTGATAGGATGAAACTGACAGGGGATATGATGATCATAGGATGACCTAAGAATGAGATGAGAAATAGTGTGCTTAAGATTGTTTTCTGTGTTTGATGTGGCCATTATGAGTTATTGGTCATGACAATTAGATTTGTTAGCACACTAACCTCTTGATGAATCAATGGGAAGAATCATCCACCTTTACTTAAACTCATGTTAGAGGAATTAAGTAGTAACCATCTAATATGTTTTGAGTTATTGAAAGAGTATGATGAGTATTTGGGATTTGCTCTGTAAGTATTTAGAGGTAAGCAACTATCTACTCAATTTGGTGAATGTGACTTCTGGTTAAATGTTAAGTTCCTAAATTTATCCGAGTACTACAGAAAAGTTAATGAAAATGTTCAAATCCTCAACATAAGAATTTATTTTTGGGTAATATGAGCTACTTAAATATGTATGTCTGGAGAATTTGTATGAATGATTAATGATAAGGTTTTCGATTCTTTGAGCCATGAATGTCAGTTTAAGTTAACTCCAGATGGGATATTAATAGCTGAAATATAAGTGAAATCGATATTGTACATCGGCTAGAATAATGGTTCAGAAAGAGAATGTTTGTGTGGTAGTCTTGTGAATAAATTGAAAGATTCTTACTGAAGTCCACCGAGTTAGTAATATCTTGCACCCTGGAAGTCATTAGATATACCAGGATTAAAAGCTTAGTATTGAGAACAAGATTTAAAGTGTGATGTGACAAATGATGTAAGTAAATATTTAATGTGTCAACGCATGAAAGATGAGCATTAAATTCCTTCAGGAATTGCTTCGACTTATAATGATATCTGTTTGGAAAATGGACAATACGATTAGAGATGTTGTCATCGGATTGTCTGAGTGTCAAAGAGAAAGATGGTATATAGGAGTTAGTAATAATCTCAATATTAACATAGTAATCCACCTTTGAATTGATAGTCGGTCGGAGTGGGTAATTCATATATTGAAAGAACGGTTATAGTAAAGTGCATGTGAATGTGATAATGGTTGTGAAAAATGCTTATCTATAGTAGAATCTGACTCTTGTCGAGACATTTTCAGAAAGAAATGTCAAATTCTTTATGTTGGGCTGAATGGAGTGCAAAGAAATTAGCAAGTTTTGATTTGATTTAAAATATGAAAAGAATATGCACACAAAGGTGATATAACCTGTGAAAAGAGACTGATAAAGATTCTTAATATCGAAATTGGTTAGTTTTAAAGTAAGTGGGTTCCATTAGCAAAGATGCTTTGAAATCATTCAATGTGAAAGAAGTTTTAATAAGACAACAGTATAGTAGCCTCTACTTTTCGACATAAGTAAATTTTGATGACGAAATTTCTTTTAGTAGGGGAGAAATGTAACGGCCTCAACATCGGGTCAGCCATGAATAGTACTTTCTGATAGTGAATAGTAATTTTCGGGTACCCGAAAGTCAAAAATATTTTATTTGACCGTCGGAAAGTATTGGTCATGATGAGTTTGAGGTTGAAATTTGAAGTGAAATTGAGGTCAAATAAACCTCCAAAAGTCAAAAATACGAAAAAGGTAGCGAATCAATTTTCCTGATAGAAAATGTGACTTGATTTTGTATAAATTATTAAAAATAGTAAATAAATTTCGAAAATTACCAGATTTTGCATGTCTACATGAATTTTTATGTAGAATATTTTGGTGATGAGAATTGAATTTTTCGATGATACCGACAGTTATTGAATTGGACCGATAAGTTTGAATCGAATCGATAACGGATTCTGATTGAGCCAAAAATTTGCATACTAGCTATTTTTGATGTGATAAAATTGATGAAATTATTTTTGAAATGATTTGAAGTGACGAAGAGAGAGAAATTGGATTGGGCCTCAAATGACCTAAAATGGGTCTTAATTTTAAATTGGGCTAAGCCTATTAATCAAGCCCACTTTTAGGCCCATTAAGGAGGGTATAAGAGGTTGAAAAATCTGAAATTTGTCCAGATTTTTCAGCTCTCCCTTCTCCTTCATTTGGTGGCCGAACCACCATCCCAAAAGCTTCTCTCTTATTTCTTCAATTTTTCACTTAAAATACCCATTGAAACTCAGCATAAAAACTGAAGTTTCAGCTCTCTAGATCACCCTAGTGATCTCAATCAAGTGATTTGAGTAAAGGAAGGCAAGAAATCAAATTGAGAAAAAAAAGGGGTAAGATGAAATTTAAGAAGTTAATTGATTTTAATTGATTCTTTAGTATTTTTTCATAGTTGTTGAGGTGTAGAAGCTAATTATGAGCTTAAAATTTTCATTTAAGGACAAAGAAATAAGATTTAATGAGGTTATTTGGTCGGCCATGGTAGGATTAAGTGAAGAGGGATGGGTTTTGATGGATTAAAACAAGAAAAAGGGAGGCTTAGGCACCCATAAGCAAGAGAAAAATGTAAGTGGCTACAAAATCCTTTGATTTTCCATTTATGTGAATTAATTTTCTTTATGTAATTAGAGAAAATTTTATTAAATTGCTTAATAAATGAAATTGATGTGACAAAAATGAAGTTAGATCATGGAGAATGTAAATTAATTGCTTAAAGTGAGACAAATAAATTTATAGGATAAAAATGTTATGTTGGCCGAAATTATACTTAAATAAAATTAGAAGATTTTTGCATGAAGTTAATATATAATAGCCCAAATTAACCATAAATATTATAATTAGTGTCCTTGAATTTTTAAAGGATTTATGAGATTAATTTGGAAATTTTAAAGTTTAATGATTGGGTATGTAAAGAAGGAAATTAATGAATTATTGTGAAATAATTCATAAAATAAGTGAGAAATGGTAGTAAATGTGAAATAATGTGTCCATAAAGTTTTATGAAATTTATAGAGATTATTTGAATATTTTTAGAATATTTGCTAAATGAGGTAGTTAATAAAAATAATAAAATTTTGTTAATTATGTCATAAAACGATAATAATAGTGGAATAAAGTATATATAAATTTTTGTGAAATTTATATGAAATATGAGAATATTTTTGAAATAATTATTGAGCTATGAAAATAATAAAAATAATGAATTATTGTAAAATAATTCATAAAATGAGTGAAAATGATGAAAATTGTATAATAATGTGCATAGAAATATTTGTAGAATTTATATGAATTATTAGAATAATGTCTGAAATTTAATATGAAAAATGTTAATTAAAGATATTGATTTATTGAAATTAATTCAGTTAACAAGTAAAAGAAAGTAGATTAAATTGAATTAATTTATATTTCGGAGAAAAAAAAAGTCAAAGTCAAGAGATAAATCTCCCAAAAATGAAATAATGAATTATATTGATATAATTCATAATTATTTAAAAAGTTTAAAATAAATGTTTGGCTAATTTATCAAAATAAAATTAGTCAATAAAAAGTATCAAAAGAGTGAATTATTGTAAAATAATTCATCAATTGAGTAAAAATTGGCATATTCGAATGACTAAAATTTCAGACAGAAAAAGAAAAGGAAAAATTGTTAAAAAGTCCATTATTGAAGTATTAGAAAATAATTCACGAAGGATTACAAAAAAAAAGAATAAAAGAAATTATGAATTATAATGCTATAATTCATAAAGTATATAAAAAACTGAAAGGTCTTAAGTGTCCGAGTGAATTAATAAAGAATAATTCACAAAAATAATTTAAAAAGATAAAGTGAAAGAAAGTAAAAGAAAGGAAAAAACTACTGAATAGTCAAAAGCACTAAAAAAGAATGTGATAGATAAAAATGTATAGTATCAAGCAATAAATGAAAGAAACTAAAGATTTTTAAATGTTTAAAAATTATTATAAATATAATTGATTGTTTTGCCCTTAGCAATAGTCAGGTAATAATATTTTTGGTTAGGATATAATTGGCTAGCCGTAGGGACACCCTATACTGTAGTGGAAGTCATGGCGACTTTATTTGATATTGGTAGAATATCTGATCTCCATAGTTTCAGTATTTTAAGTGAAAGTGAAAGTAAAATATTTTTTGAGAAATGGTCCCTTGGGGATTAGTTTTTTTCTTAGTGGGACATTTGGATCTATGTCCCACATATCATTTTTGAGAATCCTATCTTATTGCACTAGGGGTGTATTGTAATGGATAAATCAGTAATATCTAAATGAAATGAATGTAAAGTTTATAATGATGATTTGTTTGAAAGAAAAATGAAAAGTTGGGATAAAACTGTAATATTTTTCAAAAATTGTGATTAAGAAGCAAAAATGAAAAAGAAATGTTTTATAAGAATAAAGTGTTAAATGAAGATTAAATTAAGCTTTTGTAAAGAAAAAGAGTTTAAAATATATTTTTACATGAAAAAGATGGATTAAAATTTGTTGGCATTTCATGTACCAATTATTATTTTTTTAAAAAAATAACAAGTTTGGAAAATAGTATTAATTTCCTATTTAAAGTCAAAAAGTGATAACAATATCCTTAAAGGAAAACTTATGCCTAAGTAATGAATTTTCGAAAGAAAAATTAAATGGAAAGTAAATTGATAAAAAGACACGTAATTGTTTAATTAGGAAAAAGAAAAAGATACAAAGCCTAAATAAGTATTTTAACATGTTTAAATGTAAAAAGAAGGAAATAAAGATTTGTATGCAAAATGTTTCAAAATAACTGTATCACTTTGCATTAAAGCTTAAAAGCCAAGGAAGTAGTAATTGTGTTAATTAGCTAAAAAGTTAAAGTGAAATAAAAGAATAAATAGCGAAAAAAATCAATCGAGAAATAAAACAGTAAAAAGATTTAGTATCATTAAAGACATGAGTACCAATATAAATTGTTAAATGAAAAGATAATTAAATCAATGTGACTAAAAATACAAAGCCAAAGTAAGTAAAAGTTAAAGTTAAAGTAAAAAAGAAACGTAAAAGTAAAAGTTATTTTGGAATCGATTCACATAAGAAAATAGTGTAAAGCGAAAATTGAAAGATTGAAAATCAAAGCAAAATGATTACCAAAAATGGAGGTAACTAAGGAAATTAATGTTAATAGAGGTAAAAGTAAATGTTTAATGAAATAAGAATATAAATGGCATAATCTATAAAAATTATGCTTTAATTGGGAAATTCTAGGATTAGTAGTCACCACTGAGCATGTCTAGTGCTCAGTATGTAGTATTTACTGCGTGCAAGTTATGAAGTATTGCGAAAGCATAATACACAGTGGAGCAAGATCGAAAAAGAAGAAATAGTGCAAAAATTGAGTGGTGTTATGGCATGTATATACGTAGACAATTAAGGTAAAAGATTAAACTGTAATTTGATTAGTATTGTTGTGACTATTGATGAGTGAGTACCGGTGCAAAATTTTGTATGAATTTTATTAGTGGATGTTTAATTGTTTAAAATGTTATCTAATGAATAGAAATTTTGATGTTAAGGTATTAAAGTGTAACGAAATTGATCGATAGTGAATACAAAAAAATTTACTGTTTATCTGTTTCGGGTCAAAAAGGAACTGTTTTGTTAAGGGCATCACACTAACTCTAATAACCTTTGTAAACATAGGTTTGGAAAAGTTAATTGACATTACGAAATCTGTCCTAAAAATTCCCTCTTCCATTTGTCTTCCTTGTTTTCTCTCCAAGGTGCTTTTAGACCATGGAATAGTCATATTTTTTTAGTGTGCGTGCTTGTGATTAAAGACCTTTGCTAGTAACGTAAAAGTAAGAGATCCCGTGCCTCCATTCATGTCAATGGTATATGCGCTTAAGAGGTAAATATGTTTACACTCTATTTTGTATTTATACTATTTTGGGTGCATAAATGATTCCATTGGTATCAAAGCCTCAATTTTTGCATTCTGGCATGTTTTTATTTTAGATCTGTATTTTATATAAAATTAGTAGATCTAAATAGGTAGTATGAACACATAATTAATTATTTTTTATGTTAGTTTTGGATATGTGATTTTTTATGTGTATGTGTACACTAAAAATTAGGTAAAAAGCCCATAACCATAAATTAAAAGTCGATATTTTTGAATTTTGACCTACTATCTTATTTCTGGAGCTCGATAACCCCCCATCAGTTGAAGTTGAAATATCAAAAGTTGCCTTTAAGGCAGCGTGTGAAGTGCATGTGCCACCTACACAGGATGCATACCAAGGGCATGTGTCCCTCAAGTGCAGGCCAACTATCAGATTCACTTTGAAATGTGGCCCAATAGAGATGTAACATGCGGACCACTGTGGTGTTGCCATGTGTTAAGGTGATTTATCACCGTGACACGTGGGCCAATAGGGTGAAGACACATGGACCATGTATGGTGATGCCATGTGTCATCAAGTGTCAGGGTGATGTGACATGTGAATCATTAAGTGGTGGACACATGGCATTTTATGGTGTTGCTATGTGTCTGTATCGACCATAGTTATTAAATCGGACCTATTGGTTGAACCGATTTAAATGGAAATCGGTTGGTTCAACTACTGAAAACTGGATTGAACCGGATAAAATCGGGTTTTTTTGCTAAAAAGTGTAAAAAATCATTTTTTTTGTATATTTTCACCCACCCACCCCCCCCCCCCACACACACACACACACACACACACACACACACACACACATATATATATATATATATATATATATATATATATATATATATATATTTTCATTATTTATTTGAAAAAATTAGTATTTTAAATTTTAAGTATATCACTTAATAATTTAATATACTTATTATATTTTTGATTCATTGTAATCAAATATATATATATATAATATTTTCATTATTTATTTATTTGAAAAAATTTGTATTTTAAATTCTAAATATGTCACTTAATAATTTAATATACTTATTATCTATTTGAATTTATTATAATTAAATATAATTATACTCATATATGCAAGGTTAATATTTTTTGTGTTTACTTCATTAGTATTCTATCTAAACATGAAATTATTTTCATGATATAATTGTATTTTTATGTTTTTAATATATGATATTCAAAAATTCATAATTAATCACTTGTAATAATAAAATTAAAATTATATTTTGTAACTTATTATTAGAATATTTGTAATATATATTTAACATTTGATGAATATTTTTTTTAATTTTTATACAATAGTATTTAAAAATTTATAATAATTATAATATTTTAAAAATAAAAAAAATCCGATTGAACGGTCGAACCACGAATCTCCAACCTTGTCGGTTCTTTATCCAATCCAATTTTAATAACATTGGTATTGAAAAGTGATCTAATCAACTATGGTCATGCCACGTGACACAATTAAATCCATCTGAATGCCATGTGGCATCTATAAATTCCAATAAGTGGCTGTCAAGTGTCAGATAGGGGTCTGATGTGGTGAAACGTGGCCTATTGGGGTCACGCCATGTGGCATTATGCCTCAGCTAGGATACATTGTGCTTCTCGTGCATAGGGCACGTAAGCCTTCCTCTGGTCACCAATTTAGCTCAAATTTTTTTAAATTGATTTTCTTATTTTTTTTTATTTTTATGTCAATTTTTAAAAATTTTTCGAAGACTAGAAAAATATTTTTTGGATTTTTTCCAAATAAAATTATTTTTTAAAAAGTAATGAAAAATCTTTTTTTCTACCTTCTTAAATTTTCAAATTTGTTTGAAAATTACATTTTGTGGATATATCCTTATTTTTTATTGAAATAAGTCTTTCAATTATATATGTTTGTACATGAGTATAATAATTATTTATTTTCTGTTATGTGTAACTGAAATGGTGATGTAAGGACTTCTATATGTCCACGGACTTTTCAAGGCATTGGAGAAACTAATACAAAAGTGCAAATAGTTTGCAAAATGAGGATGGATAAGAAGGTTTGAGCTGATGACATTGATGAAATAGTGCATTATATGGTGTTTATGCATGAATAAATGCAAATAGTGCATTTGGACCGGTGGCCTGGATAAAGGATGTAATAAAAAAACTTTGTTTAAGGTGATGAAGAAATATTTTGGTCACCATCCAGATCTGAGAAACTTGATCGTTGAATCTTGGACTGCAGAAAATGGAAATTATAGACAGTCGATTATTTTTTTGTTTAAGATAACCAAAAAGAGGAGTATTGAAGAGCAACACTAAATTTGAGATGGTACTTAGGATGTGAGCATATTGTGTATCATCTATGGCTTCATGATCGAGTTCATGGGATTCCTTATCAGTTATATGCAAGGGTTAAAGATTAATTTCTCATTACGAGATTATTTTTGTCATGTTCTAAATTTACTGAGTTATTAGTATGAGTGTCAATTTATTATTGGTTAACGGATTTGTGAGTTAGGATTTATGTTTCCTATTATTATTTTAAGACAAGTGTGTCTTATCTTATTATATTTTCTTTTGGGATTGTTGGCTGCTTATTATGAATGTATTTATTTTATGTCAATTACTTTGCAATATTTTATGAGTAAAATGATTGTATAACAATTGAGTTAAGACTTAGATTATCTAACATATAATATCATTTATTAAGTTTAAAAACTTAATATCCAACAATTAAGATTTATTGTGTATGAAAATTTAACCTATAAAGTTAGGCATTAAGACTTAGAGGGTAATTGGATACTTTTATTAACCTTTTCAAATTTAGACCTAATAGATAGCTTTATTAGGTTAATTTTTAGATGCATAGTAAGTAACATGTATTGCCTAATTTTCCTTTAATAACGTGCAATTTTATTTCATCAGAGATCAAATGATCTGAAATGGCCACTGCTTCCAAATCTATTGTTGTCGAGCTAAACAAAGATATGAAACTGAACAATGATAATTATGATATATGGAGTATAAAAATTCAGTATGTGCTTGAAGAGTAAAAGGCTTTAAAACCCTTATGTTTGGTTATGGCTGAACCCAATGACGACACCACTACTTAGTATAGATGGGATCACGATGGTTACATGGCTTGGAAAAAGAAAAATTTCATTACCCGTATCATCTTACTGAGTGCAATGAATGATGACATCACTAAGCAATTTCGTAAGTATCAAAATGCAAAAAATCTGTGGATTGCTTTGCAAAAAAAGTTTGGAGGTGTGTCTCTAACTAAGATAGATAATTGAAGATAAAATTTGATACTTATCAGAAGAAGTTTGATCACAACATGTAGAAACATCCAGAGAAATGGAAAATGTGATTTCTGAGCTTAGTGAGGCTGGTCATAAGCTGATTGATGAGCAATAGGTCTAAGTTATCATCCACTCTTTACACAAGAGTTGAGAGCATATAAAGATACAACTAACTTATGTGGACAACATAAAGACATTTGGAAATGTTTGCTCATCATAAATGTTTGCTCATCATTTTGAACTTAAAGAGGACCGTCTGCTGATGATTAAAATCAATGTTAAAGTACATATGGCACAGTTCCATTTTGGTGGAATGAGTTCTAACCAGAACAATAGAAAAAGGTTCAAAAATCAAGGTAAAAATAAGGCTAAAGCCTACGAAGCAAAAAGTGAGACAGAATGCTAACAGGTCCAAAGGTAAGAAAAAGGTTAACATTTCAAGAGTGAAGTGTTTTAATTGCCAATAGAAAGGATAATATGCAAGAGATTACACTGTGCCCAAATAGATATATTATTCTAATTCAAGAGTTAGTCAAATTTGTGTATCTAGTTCTATATTCCTAACTGATTTTCATTCTTTATAGGTGATAAACTCAGGAGCAACGAATCATGTGACAAGGAATCGAGAAGCCTTTATTGAATTTCAATGAATCACAAATGAAGCCAAATGGATTTATATGGGAAACAATGCTAGATTGGCAGTTGAAGGGATTGGCACGTGCATATTAGCTTTGCATAAAGTTCGAACCTTACTCCTACATGATGTACTCTATGCACCAAAGATTTATAGGAATTTAGTTTCTGTCATAACCTTGATGAGACTTGGTTTTTATTTGCATTTTAAGGATCCTAGTATGCTTTTATTTTTGGATAATATTTGTTATGGTTTTGGTTTTGTTTTGAACGATTTCATTATTATGGATATTGATCCTGATTATTTGAATAATATTAGTTTTTCCTTAATTTCTTCTTCTACTTCACATAGTTATGATAATAATGTGAAATTGTGACATGCTAAGTTAAATCACATTGGGTAAGATCAAATGAGTTAGTTAGCCAAAGTAGATTTCTTAGATAATCTTTATAAAATTGATTTACCTACTTGTGACCATTGCCTAAAAGGAAAACTATTTAGAAAACCGTTTGGAAAAGGAACTAGGGTCGATTTTCCATTGTAATTAATCCATTCTAATGTTTGTGGTCTAATGAATGTGAGGACAAGGCATGGGGTCTACTATTTCATCACATTTATAGAGGACTATACTAGATATTGTCATATTTACTTGATTTTTCACAAGTCAGAAGTGTTGAGTTGCTTCAAAAGTTATATAAACTTAGTTAAAAATCAATTAGATAGAAATATCAAAGCTTTAAGAACTGATAAAGATCAAAAATATCTTTCTGATAAATTTAAAGCTTTATGTGATGAAAAAAGAATTGAGTATCAGTTGTCTATCCCTAGAACTTCACAACAAAATGGTATTACAAAAAGGAGAAATATAACTCTTCTAGATATGGTAAGATCTATGATGGCTGAGAAAAATCTACCAATCTCTTATTGGGGAGATGCATTATTAACTGCCATATATGTTCTAAACCTAGTGCCCTCTAAGTCTATCACATTCACTCTTTATGAGTTATAGACTAGTTGATAACCTAACCTAAGCCATTTTTGACTTTGGGGTTATGCTATTTATGTCTATGATACCTCAAGCAAATTTGGTAAATTGGGATCAAAAGGTAAAAAGAGTATCTTTGTGAGATATTCTGAAGTATCAAAATGATACGTATTCATTGACTAGTAAGAAAATGGCACGGTGACAAAATTTGAATCATAAGACGTCATTTTCTTAAAGAATAAATTTTTAAAGTTGGACGAAATGAGTCAAGACTTCAATTTCTATGAAAATTAAGAAGAGAAACCATCAGGATCACTCCATCCGAGTGTGAGGGAATTAGAAAAAGAAGCTCAAGACCCTATTCCCAATGATTCGAATGTTTGGGGTCTTACTCCAATGGGAGTATTCCTAACTCCAGTAAGAGCATAAAAATTTAGGATCCTTACTTGAGTGGGAGTATTTCTAGCTCTAATGGGATCATGGATCTCAATCCTAATGAGAGCATTCTGAATTATGATGAATATATGAGATATGTTTATCAAGAATTGAAACTGCAAAAATCTAAAAGGAAAAGTGTTTTGCATTAATGATTTGAGATCGAAGGCTCGAATGAAGCCCTTTTAGTTATACCACAAGATGAATAAGAGCCTAAAAATATACAAGAAGCTCTTTCATGCCCAGTTAAAGAAAAATGAATTAAGGCAATAGAAAAAGAAATGACATCTATGACATTGAACCATATTTAGAAATTGGTTGATCTATCGAAAAGAAGCAAACCAATTGGGAATAAGGCGATTCTCAAGATAAAGCAAAAAGCTGATTGAAGCATCGAAATATATAAAGCTCGACTAGTCGCTAAAGGATTTACACAATAAAAAGGGATTGAATATGAGGATACTTTCTCACCTGTTGTAAGATTTATACCTATAAAGTTAATTCTAGACATAGTGGATAGTTTAGATCTAAAGCTACATCAAATGAATATGAAAATTGTTTTCCTTAATGGAGGATTAGATGAAGAAATTTACATGAAACAACCTATAGATTTCATTAAAAAAGGCAATGAACATAAGGTTTACTGATTGAAAAGATTAATCTATGGCTTTAAACAGTCTTCAAGATAATGGTATTTGAGATTTCATAAAACAACCATGACGAATGGGTTCAACATGATTGATGAAGACCATTATATTTATTGCAAAAAATCTAAAGATAAATTTGTCATTTTGACTTTATATGTAGATGACATACTAATAGGAGAAAATGACAAAGATTACTTAAATAAAATCAAAGGTTGGTTGACCTCCAACTTTGAAATGAAAGATATGGGTCAAGCAAATTATATTCTTGAAATTAAGATTTTAAGAGATCGTCTGAGAAGGTTGTTGTCTCTTTCATAAGAGACATATATCAACAAAGTCCTTGAATGATTTAATATGCAAAATTTTAAATCCATTGATAACCCCATTGCTAAGAATCAATTTTTTAGCAAGAGTATATGTCCTGAGATGCTAGAAAAAATGGAAGGCATGAGGAACATTCCATATGTCACTGCTGTGGGTAGTCTAATGTTTGCAATATTGTGTACAAGACGTGATATATGCTATGCAGTAGGCACAGTAAGTAGATATCAGCCCAACCCAGGCTAATCATATTAGAAAGCAGTGAAAAGGATACTTAGATATCTCAAAGATACAACATATTATTCTCTCTGTTATCAAGGTAAGGATCTGCGATTGAGAAGATACACGGATGCAGATTGGAGAGGAGATGTGGATGAGAGGAAATCCACTTTAGGATTCATTTTCTTGCTTGAAAAATGTACCATCTCATGGAGTAGCAAGAAATAAACATGTATAACCCCGTCAACAATGAAAGTTGAGTTTATCGTTTCCTCAACTGCAGTACAAGAAGCAGTTTGGCTAAAGAGATTTATGGATCATTTAAGAGTAACTGCTTTAAAGGAATCAGTGACCTTCTGTAGTGACAGTCAGTCATCGATAGCTTATATCAAAAATCCAAAATTTCATAGTAGGACTAAGCATATCGACATTAAATATCATTACACAAAAGATATAATTAAACGAGAAAAAGTGAACTTATAATACGTTTTCATGCAAGATATGATAGTAGATCCATTAGGGGTGTTCATTGGACAGGTTTGGGCCAACCCAACTTGAACTCAAACAATCCAAAACCCTGAATTTTCCCCTAAATCCCAACCCTATGAATAGTTCAGGCTCCTACCTGAACAACCCGCAAAAATTCAAGCCCCTTCCGAATAATTCGAACTTATTTTTTAAATTAAAAAATATTTTTTCTCTTTCAATTTACATGACAAAAATTAAATTAAAATCCAAATAATTAATTAAATAAAAATATAATATTTGATATATAAGAAGTATAAGATAATATTTGATGTTTGTTGATAATAATGAATATTAAATAAGGATAAATTAGAGAATTGAATAATTATTTGTAGTATAATAAAAGAAAGTGGACTATAATTTTAGACAAATGAAAAAAAATAAAAAAATAAAGTTAATGAAAAACTAATTTTTTTATTAATTTTTTATAAAATTGTCTACTTAATTTTTCGTTGCAAAAAACCCTTACATATTTATATGTTGCCACTCTCATTCCGATTTCTAATTGAAATTGGAAAAGTAATTTCCCTTTTCACATTCCAAGCTTTGATCCAATTCTTAATCGAATCTTACAATTAAATCCTTTATATATATATATATATATATATATATATATATATATATATATATATTACCACATACATATATCACACATATATAAGGATAATTATTATATTCAAAAATTCACCAAGATATGTTATTTACATTTCTATTTCAAATAGAAAAATTCAATTTATCATTAATCTTAATTATATTCTATGAGCTGGCAAAGAATATAATAATATTTCATTTGGATTAAAAATTTAATTTATTTGATTAATTGGAGAATTTCATTTAAACATGTTTAAAAAAAAGATAGGAGTGGGTTATTTGGAAGATAAGGGTTTTAACCCGACCCAAACTTGAAAAATCCAAAATTCCCCAACCCTACCCGAATAACTAGTTTGAGTCGGGTTATTTAGGTAGAATCGGATTTTGAACATCCCTAAGATCCATTGACTAAACCTGTATCGAGAGATGTGTTTGAGAGATACGTTAGATCTCAAGGTTTGCATAGGATTTAAGTCATACTATTTTCTTATGTAATTCATTAACATTATTATTTATACATAATAATAAAGTTCATTATTTTACAATACATGAGTGTGAATGTTTATATGTGAACATTTACTACCATTTATTATATGATTAAGCATGTTGGACAGCGAAATATATAGCCACTCACACGGGTATTTAACTTAATTTTGACAATGAGTTGATAAAAACTAAAACGAGGCAATTTTTGAACATATAGTTTCAAAATAAAAGTACCGCTTTGTAGAAAGTACAAGATTAGTCTTATTAAGATATAAGATAAAGATATACATGAGGTTGTATGCTTTGTATTGAGATCCAAACTGGATTAAGTGTAAACCTATAAGTTAAACGTAACTATCATTTTCTGTCCTGAAAGCCAAAAGTGGTCTTAAAGTGGAAGGATTAAAGTTGAATGCTTTGATGCGTTGCAACTTTATGATTCTGTATGATGTTAAAATATATATTTTGTAATATATGTGCTCCTTAAAGGGAAGGAAAAAATACCATAACATATGTTTCATACCATATGTGCTTAGGTGACCAAAGGATGAGAATTTCATAAGTGAATTATCTCCACTTTTTCTAGTGTGAGACTCTATTGAATAACGATTATAACACCCTATATGATACATACAATAAATAATACTACGATAACAGTACGGTAATTTTTTTCAAATATTGACTGTGTAAATAAACAAATCATCTAACATTAGTAAGCATAACACTAAAAGATAGTCCTCATATAAAAAATAAACTTTATATCTACATAATCATACACTAATCTATTGACTATACAATGTTTGGCACCTCCACTTTGTACATATACATACCTCCACTTTTAATTTCTTTCAATTAAGTCCATTTTCACTCTATTTCTTTAATTACCTTCATTTTTAGTCACTTTTATTTCATTTTTACCATTTTACCCCTAATATCAATTCGATAGAAATATCTGAACCGGATACACGAAACCAATATATTTAGAGTGATTTCGAAGAACTACCAGTATATTTACATTTCACATTTCAACTTTTCAACATTTCATTCATTCGATAGAACGTCATTGGCCTACTAAAATGAGTCGTCATAACTCGCTTCGCGACTATACATTTAGTATTCTTATGGTCAGCCAATTATAACCTAAACTAAATTTAACTACCAGATTACTAAGGACAATTATAACATTCATACTTTTATCAATCCATCATGTATATAACCATAATCATCACACAACAGCATTCCATAACCATACATAAATACAACCATCTTTATGCCTTACATATATTCACATATGTTTCTCCACTTTAACTTCGATTTTACTTATTTCTTTATTTTAAGTATAATATATGTTATTATTTCTATATCATATATAATCTTACACATTCATTCCCAAGCACACTATTGATGCATTTTAAATAGCTGTATTTCAAATTGTTCACTTTAAATGTAACCTTTCACAAAGCTAAAAATGTGCTCAATTTAGTTCTATATCCTCATTAACTCAATACACACTTATTTTAATTTCACTGTCGCCCAATATTACTATCTTTTAGAATTGGTGTCATTATCGTCATTTTTATTACCCTTATATTAATATCACCAATATTAACACTCTCATTAATAACCTTAACATTATTATTTATATAATTATTGTTTTTTTAAACCATATACTAAATAAGGCTGATATAATTGAGATTGCATATTTATATCTTTAAGTTGTCAGGTCCCACATTTTGTATACATGGATTTCCTTACCTGATTATATGAACATTCCCTTCACTTATATTATTATTTAATACTAATTGGTTTTTTTTTTTTTTCACTTTTTGATCTTCAGTTCTTCATTGTTTCTTCTTCTTTTTTTTTTCTTGTTTATTAATATAATAATAAAATTCATTTACCCATGGTCCACGGAAACTTCACTTTGCATACACTTTCAATTCTCCATGCAACTTTTATTACTTAATCAATTTTTCTATATTTTCCTATATATTTATATATCATTGTTAGCATGGCCATTACCTTTATAATTATTTACAATAATTTTATTTTTATTGTCCTTATTATTTATTAAACTTAATTAAAACTCCTAATTCAGCTATTTACCTCCTTTTTCATTTTTTTTTTAATTTCATTTCAATCTTTGTATCATCAATTATATATTTCAAACATTCATATGCTAGTGTTTCACTTAAGATACACATTTTCTATAAATTTCACTCTAGATATAATATACTCCCATAATATAATATATTTAAATAAATTATAAAAAGTACTAATAAATTTGTATATTTATTCTAAAGTGATATGTCCATTAAATTTTCAATTATTTCATTTTCTAGCCAAAACTCTATTCGGCCATCATGTTTCAATTCCTCATTCAATTCTTTTTCTACTGATTTCATTTTCATATCATTTGTTATTTATTTGTAACCTCATTAATATAATTTCTTCTTTTAAACTTATCATATTCCCTTATTTCAATCAAATCATAATACAATATCTTCCTAAATTATATTCATTTAAAATCTAACAAGTCAAAATAAATTAATATGAACTCCACTTTAACTCTACAATCATTTTATACTTTATATCCATTAAGTTAGCAAAATACACAATAAAATCCCATATTTAAGCATTCGGCCATAGCTTCATTTACACCTTCAAATTATTATTTTGTTTATTTTTTTATCCTTTATCCCATTATCTAATATGCCAATTAACATATATCTAACCTTATTTTACTTTAATCATTAAATTAATCTCAATTAAATCCTAAAATCCTATTCAGCCCCAACTAAGATTTTCAACTTAATTTGGTTCTTCCAATTCTAATCACATAAATCTTCATTTTAAATTTTCATTTTTTTTGTTTTTATTAACTTAAATCCAATTATACATGCAAATTCATTCAAACACACGATGAGCATAATCTTAAATCTACATAAATTAAATGAAAATTAAGGAATATTGTATCCACTAACCTTGAATTTTTATTTTTCAATATCTACTCATTTTCTTTATCTTTTTCTTTTAAAATCACTTCCTCCTTGTTAAGACCCCTCATGGCCAAATATGGAGCATAGGGTTTCCCTCAAAGTCTCCCTTCAATAATCCAATTAAATCGCATAATTATGCTTACTATCCTCAAATCTACCCATAAAGTTAATTAAATAAATTAATTTCCACTAAAATCACTTACTTGAATTTTTGGAGTAACACTTTGTTCCCTCCTTTCATTAATTTCCCCCTTCATTGAACTCTTGAGATAATTATCTAGATGATTAAGGCATGAAAATAACTTGAGCTAATTATTTGGAGTGGAATTTGTGGAAAGGAAATGAAGAAAAATCTTGAATTCTCTTTAGGTGTGTAGTTCGGCCATCATGAAGAAGAAGAAAACTGAAAAATTTTCTAGTCCTTTGCACATTTTTTTCAACTTTTTATATTGCCCTTAAATGGATTTGGGCTTGGTCCAATCAATTGGGCCAACCCAATTACACCCAAATCCATTAATTGGCTATTATGTAATCCTAATTTATTTATCTCACTTTTCAAGCTCAATTGTTCATAAAAATAATTCCATAATTCTTAGATTCACTAAAATTCTTAGATTCACTAAAATAATTCCATAATCCAATAATTTGACCTCCATAAAAATTTTTAGCTCAATCGGAGTCCATTTTCGATCAGATTCACTAAAATTGGTCAAAATAGCCAATTTTCGATATTACCATAAAATTAATTTTGTACTACCAAAATATTTTATACATCATTTAGGATAGATAGATCTGCAAAATTTAGTGATTTTTTAGAAATTATTTTCTATTTGTAAAGTTCCGGTCAAACAGATTACTATTTAAACTGTAGCCATTGAATTTTCTTATTTTCAACCTTTGGGAACCCATTTAAACTCATTTTGTTTCCAACTTTCACCCTCAGACTAGTCGTGACTAGACTTCACAAATATTCAATAAAATATTCTTATCCAAAAAACTATTTGGGAGGTCACCCATCATTGCCTTCTCTGACATGCAAGCATTTAACTTTATACTTACGATAAATTTTGGTCTAGTATTTTCAATATAATTGCACCCAAAATACCTTTTTCATGGGTCATCGGCTATTGAGACCTTACTGTTACTCCGATATCACTGTTTATGGCTCGAAAAATATTATTCATGATAGTTACGATTTTTGAGCTATTATAACGACCCTTAGAACCCTTAACTTATTGCTGAAATATGATTTAGTGTGTTTAGTTTAATTTGTCTCCAAAAGGCTATTGAATAATTCAGCATGACAAATCTAATTAGAAAAGCGAATTGAATCATGATGGATGGCGCATGCATACCATGCACAACATTTTCGATGGTTTCAGGCCACCAGATTTTTTCTAAGGTGGGATTTTCAAGGTTACTGAATCCAATGGTGTGATCAAAAATAAAAAATTTTCACTTAAAATTTTAATAACGGATTTTTAAATTAATTTCTTTTTATGTATAAATACACAAACCAAAAAATATACATACATACATACATACATACATACATACATACATACATACATCTACAGTATTAATATGTATATCATACAGTCTGAATCATGTCTGAATTTCCATAAAAATACAAATCTAAAAAAAAGCTGGAATGCAAAAGTATGGACTCTGATACCAATGTTAGAAAAATATATATCACGATATATTATGAGAAGTAAATATAAATATCTCCCGAAAAACAGATCGTTGAAGCAGAAATCGTATATTTCACATTATTGGCAAGCCTTTCACTCACGTGTCACGAACTACGGGACGAAAGTATAAATCCATGAATCAAAAGCCTTTTAGACAAAGAGAGAATAAGCATAGAGATAAACTGATAGAGTTTCGGTATAACACTTCCTCCCAAATGAAAAAATTTAGCCCTTATATAGGGCTCCAATCACTACAAAAAAACTGTCAATTAGCGACAGTATTTTCATCGCTAATTACCAAAATATTGTCGCTAAAATAAATTAGTGATGGCAAGATGTACAGTTGCTAATATGTTAGCAACGGATCCCAAAGCATTATTTTTCGTCGCTAATTACATATGCTGTCTCTAATTTATGTTCATAATTAGTCATGGTATTATGATAATAATTTGTAGCAACTACATTTTCCGTTGCGAATTCTGTCGCTAATTATTAATTTACTGAAACGGTTAGCGACAAAATAGTAGTCTCTAATTATTTTTTAAATTCTAACATTTACACGGTAGCAACAGTTGTCGCGAATCCGTCGCTAAATTATAGCATAATTTAATTTTTTTGCTTTATTTTTAAATTTTCATCATGTACACAATGATCGCTATTTATTTATTTTAATCCTATACATAACAATGATATCACATACAAACATTTATTCCAAATCAGAATATGTTCCAAAATACACAAAAAAAATTATTTGAAATTTTACATAATATTATCCTCAAACAATATCTCGTAAAACAACAAAATAATATCGTACAATCTCTGAAAGTAATATTAACCAAACACCTCAATTTTACAGGGTCAATTTCACCCACGGTCACTCAACTTTAGTCAAATCACCCAAAAGTAACGGAATTATTTTTTGTGACACAAATGTCACTGAACTTATACATATTTGCATAAAAGTCACGATCACCGGATTCCGGCGATGACCCTTGCCGGATTGATGACATGGCGCGCCATGTCATATGCCTGGACACACATGGCACGTTCCACGTTTGGATCAATTTCATCTACGGTCACTGAACTTATAATTTATCACCCAAAAGTAACTGACTTATTTTTCATGACTTAAATGTCACTGAACTTATCATCTTTTTTCAAAAAAGTCATCTTGACCGGATACTCATGATGAATGATTTATTATCACATCATAAGCTAATATTTCATATTTGACACGTCCGTAACCAAATCATTGTCATCAGCTAATGTGTTATATTTGATACATCAGCAATTTATGTGTGTCCATAGCTAATAACGTCCATAGCTAATGTGTCATAGCTGATGGATCGAATTTATAAAATAACCAAATTCAAACCGAACCAAAATTTTCGGTCGATTTAGTTCGGTTAACCGAAAAACTTAAAATTAAAACTATTTTAAAAAAATTAAAAAATTATGTCTAAAAATTATACAAAATTATAAAACATATTATACTAAAGTAAAAACATCTAAATTGTACAAAATAAAAGTTCAAATTAAAAATACAATCCCAAAATATATAATAAATAATACAACAAAATCGTTAAACAAATTTTTTCATTTAATCGATTTTTAATTTAATAGTCAAAATTTTAAATTATCACATAAAAAATAGATATTAATAATTGATATATAATTTACAACTCAAAATAAGATAATTTACATGTACAAAATAATTATTCAATTAAAAAATTCAAAAAATTATATAATTATATACAATTTTGGTTTGGTTTGGTTTTTCTGCTGTTTTTCCTTCAAAAACCGAACCGAAAACCAAAAATTTTCAAAATTCAAAACCAAAACGAAAAATTAAAAATCGAACCAAATTAAAAAATCAGATTTGGTTCGATTTTTCGGTTTGAACCGAAATTTGCTCACCCCTATCTCCATGTATGTCCGGTCAAGATGACTTTTTTGAAAAAAGATGACAAGTTCAGTGACATTTAAATCATGAAAAATAAGTCAATTACTTTTGGGTGATAAATTATAAGTTCAGTGACCGTAGATGAAATTGATCCAAGCGTGGAACGTGCCACGTGTGTCCAGGCATATGACGTGGCGCGCCATGTCATCAATCCGGCAAGGGTCATCGCCGGAATCCGGTGATCATGACTTTTATGCAAATATGTATAAGTTCAGTGACATTTGTGTCACAAAAAATAATTCCGTTACTTTTGAGTAATTTGACTAAAGTTGAGTGACCGTGGGTGAAATTGATCCCAATTTTACATCAATATAAATCCTGATATGCCAGTGAAATCAGCTCTTGTACATCAAGAACCAACCAATCTCCAGCAGGTCTTTTTCTTGCTAAATTAAGCTCAAAATGAGCTGGATTGTTTCCCATAGCTGTAGGTAGATGAGTCATACACCTGTACCCCAAAAAATTAATTAATTAAAGTAAGATGATAAAATAAAAGAAACTTTCTTCAGATTTAACTACAAAATTGAATTTTAAGCACATTTATTGGCTTCTATTAAAGCCTGTGATATTGTAGTAAGTGGGCACGGGTGTAAACCAATGTAGAGAAAAGTGAAATGTATATATGAAGGATAACAAGAAACTAGAAACCTTGAGGTTAACAAGAAACATGTGCGTTTTAATTAAGCTTCCTAGCAAGAAAAACAGAAGAAAAACGAAGTGGGAAAAATATTCAAAAACTTGTTCCATAAATAAAACATTAGTTTCTATCACTAATGTTTATATTTAGAGTAATATCATCAAAAAGCACTTGACAGTTTCCCCATCCCATAAAAGTCAAATGCAGTACGAATTTGACTACCAAGATTATCCACATACCAATGTTAGCACACCCAGCTAAGTTTATTCTAACTGGATGATGAGGTTGAATAGCCTAATGATGAAGTTGAATGCGATGATGCCAATGAAACAGGAAGCAGAGGGTACAAGGTGGTAATCAAGAAAAAGCTAGCAATGTGTTAAACATGCAGAAAGTATATGGAAGACATAAGACACAGGTTTAGGTGACCAGGATTCCTATCCTTAACCCAGGAACATAAACAATGTTGGTTTGTTTTGCCCACACGAAATTATTATTTTTAAAAAAATCTCAGAACACACAACTAAACAGTGTGATAATCTGATACAAGTAATGATTTTCAGTCAAGTTGCTCTTTCTTGGCCATATGTTGACTTAGCAAAATGCTGTTTTTCATACATATGTTCCTAAGGTCACTAAACTAGACATCATTCATAAATAGAGGCATAAAAATAAAAGAAACCTTGTTTGGCATTAACCCCGAAGATTTCAAGTCTTGCACCAACTCCTCAGCCTGCTTGTAGTTCCCATCAGAAGAGAAAGCATTTAGTAAAGAACTATAGTGAAATAGATTAGGCGAATGAACTTCACTTTTCATCTAATCAAAGTAGCTTTGTGCTTCTTCACAGTGATTATTTGAAGCACAAACCGCCAAAAGAGTGACATAAATCACGCTATCCATCTATAGTCCATTATACTTCAGTTCTTGAACAATGTCTAATGCCTTAGAATATCCATTTTTTGCTTTAATGCAGCCTGCAAGCAGCTAAGGATTACGAAAGAGACTAGTGATGACTATAATCCACAGGTCAGAAATTTATAATGAAAATCTCTTTTCCTTAGTGGACTTTGTGTTGTCGAAATAGCAAATGGATATAGCCATTGTCAGAAGCAGAAATATAGCTAGGCAAATGAGCTCTTTCTGTAGTTCTGAAATAGGTTTTTTAAATATTTCAAAAAAACTTAAGAAATAGCACAGAATTGTTAGAAATCTTAATGATTGAAGTTTCAAACATTATCACAAAGCACACACCACCACCAACAGTGTATATTTACATATTAATGTGATAATTACTACACATATATGTGAGTACAATGTCCATATGAATTTGTCATACAGAATCAGAATATATATACTTATTTAATTTTATGCTGCTATCAAACTTGCCACTCCCGACCAAGCAACTAAGAACAGAATTGCATATGAAGACATTACTTTTAATTGATTCATCTTGAATGCCATTATAGATTTCTAGTGCTTTTACAGCATTCAGGTTTTTTACCATGAACTTTATGTAACTGCTATAGGAAGAAACACTTATTTTACTATGTTGTTGCATCCAATCAAAGACCTGCAATAATTTCATAAGTAAACAAAATGAGAATTGTATCATAATAATCATCCATACATATCAACAAATAAAAGATTAAAATAAGGAGGTGAAGATATAAAATTAAAGAAGTTCGTCCAATCCTTTTATCTTGATAAATTATTTTGGTAGTAAAACAAATATTTTATCATTACTTGTGTGTAATGGCAATTCATTATTATGTACAAATACCATCAGATAAATAATATAGCCACTACGACAACAGCGATTCAACATTGCTTCATTGCATTGTTAGATACTTGTGCTTAGTCTGTAAGTCAGTTTCCTAGATTAATAGATTAGGACATCATATTTATAGGAGTGCACCTTAAAGAAAAATATTGATATTGCCAAAAACATGATTAAAAATACAAAACAGAGCAATACATCAGACAACTCCAGGTATTTACATGTCAATAGTAAGAATAGTTTGCATATTAAAAATGAAGTACAGCATTGTTTAAGTCATATAACCTGATAAAGATCTTGCCATCTGCTTTGCTTCCCAAAATTTTGCAAAATGACATTCAAGTCTTGCACCTTCAATATCCCTCCTACTCTGTAAGTGGAATAATAATAATAATAATAATAATAATAATAATAATAATAATAATAATAATAATAATAATAATAATAATAATAATAATAAAATAAACACTCAGTCATAAATTGCAAATTTAATTATCTGCTGAATGCTTTCAAACTCTAGCACTTTATGATGGAAATGATCAACAGAATGTTGCAGCATTCTTCCTTATCATTTGGCTAGGCAAATTTTATATTAGTCCAATTTAAGGGCATTTTCCCATCAACAAAAAGTTAAAAAATTTAGTTTATCATCGACTGGTAGGCTTCTGTCGCCAATATAAACCAGGTATATGGCCAAAGCAACCATTTAATAAAGATAGTGAACACTACCGTTTATCATGCAGTAAGAAACATTTATGCCAATAGAAATTAAAAGGAAAAAGAATGCATATAGTCACTTGTGATCACATGGCAGGTTAAACAACTTTATATCCAATTTCTAACAATCATAGAAACACTTAAAAAAGTAGAGGATTTAAAATCAACTTTGAATCTCTATTGTTAAAAAAATTAGTAAAATGCCATCATAGCATCACATATAATCTTGAAGAAGATGGCTGTTATCATACCTCATTCTTCAACGTCTTGATGAAACAGTCAAAAGTACTCTTGTATGATGAGTCTCCCATCATTCTAGATTTCACCTGGAACATAACAGACAACACAAATCCAGTATTGACTCACTAGCTCAACATCATTCACCAAAAAGCTTCAAGTTGCAGCATATGATAAACAGGAATAAAAGTAATTTTATGGATTGTTCTAGATTTCAGATAAATGTCAAATGGTAAACCATGGCTATTGAATAGGGGTCTGTTGATATGCTATAATAGTGTCTCTCTCCAGTTTCATCATCATTCCAAATATATGCAGCAGTCCTCCTAGCGTAAAAATCTTCAAGCTGCTGGCCGTTGTATGTAACATTGCCAGTTTTCTGAAAATATTAACAGTGGATTTATATTAACAGTTTTTTAAAAGTTAATGCATAACTACAACATAGACTCAAGACAAGATAAGGACATTGAGACGCTAATTGTAACATAGATTATCCCAATTAACACAGCTCACACTAAAATTTTCAGAATTATAAAATTTTCAGAATTGTTGCAAAATTTATTCCTCAAAAAATTTCCAGGAGGAACAAATTTCTTTCATTGGCTTTAGCCATGCCCTGCATAAAAGAAGTAGCTGACAATATTCCATATCTCCTCCGCATTTTCAGCCCAATCATAAAAGCTTTATAGAATATACAAATGTGAGCTAAAATGTAAGATAGAAATTAAATTCAAATAATTATCCTATGTAATTATTATTTGGATTTTTTATAGTAATAAAATTTAGTATTATTTATGTTTTCACGTTTAACCTAAATTATTTTTGTATTATACGAAAATATTTTACTTTGGAATATAATTTTATTGAATTGATTATTGAATGTACTGGAAAACCATATAATTAATTTTCAATGCAATTCAATACATAGAATTTTTATTTTGAGTATGATTATGATATTTAGATTTTTCCAAAAACTAAAGTTGAATACAATCTTAAAAATTTTAGTCTCTAATTGGGATTAATTTCACTTACCGTTATTGAATTTATACACTAATAAAAAAATTGCAAAAGAAAATTTTGTAATGCAAAAATATTTCAGTTTATTAATTTTAACTTAAAAAGACATTTTATTTATAAATTGAGCAAAATTGTCCAAATATATATATATATATATATATATATATATATATATATATATATATATATATATATATATATATATATTCAAATTTAAAATTGAAACATTTAATTAAGAGAAAATATATCTTATCGTTTCATTTCATTAATTGGAGATATATTTATATTTATTATGATAAGTTTAGATTTATTTATTTTCTAGAATAAGTTGAAATTTATTAAACAACTAGTTCTATTCATTAGGATGCTAATTTTCATTTGATTATAAATAATTATATGATCACACATAATGAATACATAATTAATTAAGATATATGAAGAAAATTATCAATTTCCTTAGTTTTAAAAGTAGTTAAATATATGGCATAATAAGATTACATGTAAAAATATACAATTATAATATAATATGATTGTAAAAGAAAAAATAAAATTAAAAAATTATAATATCCCTGCTAATTTTCATTATTTTATCTTTATATTTAAGAATATTTTGGTAAATATATATAATTAGAATTTCTAATAATTTAATATTTGATCAAAATTTTACAAAATATAAATAAATTACAAAATTTTTCATAATTATTTTAAATGAGATAATAAATTTTATATTACTATTTTAAAAATATTTATTTTTATCAATCTTCATAATGTAATTATATAATAAGTGTAACAAATAGTTTATTATTATTATTATTATTAAAAATATAAATTTTCTAAATAAATAACTTTAGATTTTAGGATAATTGATAAAAAAAAATTATTATCACATCATAATATAATTTACAAATTTTCTATACAAATTTCTATTACAAAATAGAAAATTCATTTCGTATTATATATATTAAAATTCATGTGATTGGAATAAAAAATTATTTTTTATTTTACTTGCGACGACTTAGCGACTACAAAATTTGTCGCTAATCTTCTTTACTAAATATAATACTGTTAGTGACAGTTTTCGTCGCTAAACCGTCGCAACAAGCGGCGCTAATTTTTTCCCCAAAATTAGCGACTAAAAATTCGTCGCTAAATTCTCCTAAACTAATTTTTCGAATAAAATATTAAAAACATTTAGCGACGGTTCTATATCGCTAATCCGTCGCAAAACATGGCGCTTATATTTGCGACTGTTGATTTATCCGTCGCTATTCGTCGCAAAATATGAAAAATAACCTTCCCACGATGCACCTAGCACTGGTGGCACATGCATACCACGCGTTGCCTTCCCGATGGTTTCAAGCCACCAGATTTTTTTTAGGATGGAATTTTCAGGATCCTTGAGTCCAATGATATAGTCAAAAATTAAAAATTTTCACTTGAAATTTTAATTACGAAATTTTAAATTAATTTCTTTTTATGTACAAATACACAAAAAATATACATATATACATTTACAATATTTATATGCATATCATACAGTCTGAGTCATGTCTGAATTTTCATAAAAATACAGATCTAAAAAAATAAGCTGGAATGTAAAAATATGGGCTCTGATACTAATGTTAGAAAAATATATATTACAATATATTACGAGAAGTAAATATAAATACCTCTTGAAACGCAGATCGTTGAATCAGAAATCGTATTTTTCACGTTATCGGCAAGTCTTTCACCCACGTATCACGAATTATGGGATGAAAGTATAGATCCATAAACCAAAAGCCCCTTAGACAAAGAGAGAATACTAGTGGAGATAAACCGACAGAGTTTTGATATATCAAATTTTTATCTTCTTCTCAAATGAAGAAATTTAGCCCTTATATAGGACTCCAATTAAGGTAACATAAATTACCTTAATTATGATCAATTAAATTGGTAGCTACACAACTTAAGTAAAGGAAATAATGTTACATTAATATGTTAGTTTTCTAATTTAAATTAGGTAACTGTGCATATTAATAAACACATAAATGACAGATTTCCTAATTAAAGAAAAATTTAACATGGAACTAATTCCATATGTATTATTTTCTATTCCGATATTATCATGTTTATATCGGAATCAATTTATCATCTCGTGAGTCATGAACGTATCCCAAACTCATTCAATTTACTTTACTGTAACACAAATATTTCACAATTTTTTTTAATTTTTTTAATATTTACCAAATTTTAGTAAATAGAATATTTTTTTAGCCGAATAATCAAATAGGATACTTTTACTATACCTAATTTGAAAATTATTTTAAAATTTAAATTAAAATGATTTCTGAGACCTCTATATATTTAATCACAATATTAAAAAAAAAATACTTAAATGATGTGTTATAAAAAATTACTAGTTTACATGCACGATAAGCTAGTGTATAAATATATGCCAGAACTGCTCCAAAGAAATGTCCATATCATCAGCTAGGATATAAATATATGCCAACGCCAACACATAGTGATTTTCTTCTTTGTTTTCAACCTTAAAAAACAATTAATCAAACTTCTTTTGTTTTTGTCAAGATGTTTTTGTTTTTTTCCCAAACTTAGTAATTTTTATTTTTCTTAACAAGAGAGACATAATACTTAATTATAAAGATGTTATTAGAAAAAGAAAACAAAATCTACGTTTTCCATGTTTTTTATTGAGGTAGCATTTGTTAACTTTGAAAAAATTGTAATGAAAATAAAAAAAGTTTATCTATCTATATCTTGAAAATTAAGATATGCATATCTTGATATATGATCAAAATATGCATTCTTATATTTTGTTAAATAAGAAAAAACTAAAATATTAAAAAATATATATTTTTAATTCATCCAAAAAATTTTAATAAATAATTGAAAAAAAAATTTGAAATATTTTTCAGTTTTATCTTGACTATTTCATATCTTGATCCGAAAAGTATTTCAATTTTATTTTAAAATTTTTTATATAAATCGATTTAACAAGTATTGTTCGCCAAACCAACTCCTAATTCCAACTTAGTGATGGTTTATATACATGTGTGTGTGTGTGAGATAGCTATTAGTGGAAGAAAATGCATGATTCACGTCTTATGCCTATAATATAAGATGCATAAAAACAAAATTTGGGTTTTTTTTTTTTATTCTTGATCTTTTATTTGAGTTTAAAAAATGAAATTAAGGTTTCACCGGTAGTTATTATAGGAAGAAAGAGCATGATTCACTTATTATGCTTATCATATAATGTGCATAAGAAAAATATTTGGTTTTCTTATGCTTCACATCTTATTTCATTTATATCAATATGGACCATTAGTGCTGCGATGTTGCATTTGTCATGTTATTTTCGCCATTCGTCTTGTTGTTGATTATACCCGAGTGTACTGATATAACATAATTAATTTCTAGCTAGCATAAATGCAAGGTAGGAGTACTATTTTACCTCTATAGTTTTCCAAAACTGGAATCTTGCCCTTTACGTAATTTTTTGTCCAAAAATAGTTAGCCCAATTCATACTGTTTTGATGATTTCAATTAATTAAAATTTTGGTTACCAATCTTGTGTTATATAGTCGCATGAAATTAAGTAATTATCATTAGTACTAATTTAATTTGATAACATAAATTTATTAAGGATAAATTTCACAGCGGTAGAATTTTGGTATCATCTTTAAAAAGTCATATCTTTGTGAGTACTTGGAAATTTGGTAAAATATTTAGTACGGAAATAGCTTTGTAACACCTTAAAATGTTAAATATTTTAGGAGTTATAGCTAAAATACTGAAGTTGTTTAGAATAATACAGAGAATTCGATTTTGGTTCTATAGAAAGAATTTGTTACTTAATACTGGCATTTAATTCTTATGCTAAGGGTCTTGAGAGAGAAAATTTTCACGGGACAATCCCTTGCAAATTTTGCGTGCAAAACCGTTGATGGGTACTATATATAGTAATGACTTTGTGATAAATTGTCATTCGCTAACATTTTATAGATATCGTGAGGGATTGTCTCTTGTAAATTTTGCATGTAAAATTATTGGCGCACACTATAACAATGATTTTGAGATGGATTGTCCTTAACTAACATTTTATGAATATTGTGAGGAATCATCCCTTGTAAATTCCTAGATTATGTAGAAAATTAGCGAGTAATACACTAAATTTTCAATGGATTTTTCTGTGAAAAATTATGTCCCGAAATTGCGAGTGTAGATTCTCTCACTATATTCCTTGCAAAATTATTGAAATTTTCTTCCTCGGAATTACAAGGGATTGTTCATTGCTAAATTCACAAATTATGCAAAAAATTAGTAAGGGAAGTTTTTCTTGTTAATTTTGTGGGAGATTTTTCATCGCTAAATTCACAAACTATGTAGAAATTTAGTTAGGGAAGGTTCCTTTGCTATCCTTATCCACATTTATCAATAATTGATGTATTTTATGGTTGAATACGAATTATAGAAAACATAAAACGATATTGAAGAGAGAGCTACAACTCTGATACAATATGAAAATTATAATTAAGCTGAAAACGAAATGAAATTTCTCTTGCTGAAAAAGGTTCAAAATAAGTTTTTTTATACAAGAGCTAAGAGTGATGTAGATTCTGCTAAATAGGAGTTAATCACACTTTAGAAACTACCAAGGATAAGAAAAAGTTTGTTAATGGTAAACTTGTTGATAACTAAATGAACGGTTTTATATTTTATCTGTTTTTTCAATGTATTTTGGGCATAATTTACTTTTAGTTTTTTCTTAGTTTTGTGTTTGATTTTATGTGTTTTATAAGTTTTTAGGTAGTTATGTGAATTATAGCAAGTTTAAAGACTAAATTAGCTATTTTATATTGAACAGTTAAGAGTTGTAAAGTCCAATCTCTATTGGGATATCAAAAAGGGCGTTGGAATTGAAATGTAATGTCCAAATTAAGGCAGTTGGAGTATAACAACGGGTGTTGGGTGGCGAGTATAAAAAGTGCATTGAGATACTGTGGCTATCAATGGTCATTTGTATCCATGAATGGCCAATTATTTCTAGAGAATAGACTTTGAAATGTACAATACGACGGCCATTGAAAGATGTCATAGGCGTTGGTTTTTAAAGATACGGATATGCAATTAGAAGCAGTGGACATGAAAGGGCGTTGGGACCGATGAATGGCCGTTAAGTGATGATTTTGCATGAATTTGTTTCCTGTTTGAATTCGAATTCAGCCAATTGTTCTTAATTTGATTCAAGCTTCCCAATTTGATTCAAGATTGCCTACTTGGAGTGTTTGGAAGCAGTTTAAATAAATCCAAATAGGATTGAGTTTTTATCTTTTTCCTAATTGTAATAGTATAAACACTCTTTTGGTTTGTTTTTAAGGAAGGTTAGCAGTTGTCAGCTGCTTTTAGCTCTTAAATTCTTTACTTTTCAGTTTTAAGTTGGTTTAAATTTTGGATTTTGATCAAGAATTGCTAATGGAGTAGAGGATCAAGTGCGTTCTTCTTCTAAAAGTAGTAGATATGTTTTCTTTTTCACTCTCATGTGTTTTACATTGAGAAAAGCGAGTAGTCCTTTTTCATTAAGGGGATTCTTGAATTTCTATAGTGACTTTATATATTTGAATTATGATTTTATTTCAAAATTTGATCTCTTGTGAGCTCATCATGATGAATTTTGATTTCAACTTTAGGTTTAATAAATGTTAGAATGACTAATTTAACATATTTCATAAGTATGAATATTCATGCATTTTTGAGTTTAATTCATCTATTTTTTTTCTTATTCTTAATTGTTTGCCAAAATGGTTAATAAAAATTTAATAATATGGCTATTTTATGCTCATTTGTTCAAGAGATAGAATTTTCCATGTTCAATTAATTGATAAATGGATAACTTTGAAATTGAGGTTTAGGTTTTATTAAGTTGTTCATACAAGTTTAGTTTATTTGGTTATACCTAAAATACAGAGCATGTTCACTAAAAAAACATGCCGATATATATGGTATTTGGCCTATAATAAGTTAACCTAATTTAATTAAGTTGTTTTCGTAATTTAATGCATGAATTAGGTGGAGATAGAATTACATTAACAAGTTTTTTCTTGATTGATTTCATATTTGCTTGCTTTTTTTTTTTTTTTAACAAGCTTACTTGCTTTGTTAAATTATTAATTGGCTTAATATTTAAATTGACTCCTGAACTTTTATTTATTTTCATAATTGGTATTCCAACTTTACCGTATTTAGATCATCGTTTAAACTTAAAATATTATCATAAATCACTATCTGAATGTCAAATAACGATAATAATTTATCATCTCAACTTTATGGTGATTTAATTAAAATGATAAAAATTCAAATATAAATTATAAAAATAAACAAAAGTTCAGGTTGGAGATAATTTCAAACTCTATCAGGAATCCAATATAGCCATTTAAACTTCAAACTTTAGTAATAAAAAGTGATACTAGCAAAACACATTAACAAAAATTCATGTAATCCAATTGACATGATAAACAATTGCTTTCATTCTCTTTAAAATATTTTCACTGTTATTTATTATAGATTATCTATATAAAGAGAATTTATGTGAATATCTACCGATTTAACTATTAAGTATAGCATGACATATTGGAATTTTAGCAGAATTTAAAGTATTTTTCAGATAAAATAACTTTTTATGTAAAAATTAAATAGTTTGAATGTTTTCTTATTATTTGAGTATAAGTTATTCAAATGAAATGGCAAAAATTAATTCTAGTTTAATTAAGAAACATTTTCTTTGGGTTTGATATTTGTGCAGTAAATTTATTCCTACTTTATGACTTGGGGATGAATAGCAACAAAAACAAGGATAAAGAAAATCGGCATTGAATGCAATTAGGGTTTCTTTATTGATCAGGAAGCAGACAAAATGTTTGGAGGTCCGCACACAGAGATACATCTTAAGAGTTGTCAAATTTAGATACAGCCTGTCATTAATACTGGCCGCTACTTCAATTCAATTATTCAAATACGGAAAATTCAATTTAAACTCATTTCCTCAATATTTCATCCGTAAAATATATATCACTTTATTTTATTTTATTTTATTTTAAATATTATTTAAAAATTTTTAAAAAAAATTACAAGCCTACTTTTATTTATTTTATATTTTATTAAATTTTTTATAATTTTTATCTTTAACTAAAATTAAATAAAATATTTAAAAATAAAAAAAATACATTTTTTATCCATTATTATAATTTTTTTATGAAATTAAAATATTTTAATAATTTTTTAATTTTCATAAAAAAATTATTTTTGAAAGTGAAATTTTACCTTTAATTAGTCCCATCCAATGAGTCAAGTAATCAATTAGATTGCTAAAAAAGCATAAAGAAAATGTATTTTTGTCATTCTTTATTTTTAATCAAAATTAAATTGTAAAAATTTCAAAAAATATATTTTTATGGATGGTTATATTTTTAATAAAATTAAAATATTTTAATTATTTTTTTAATTTTTATAAAAAGAATATACTTTTTAGGGTGAGAAGGGGGAATATATAAAAATGTCTTTAATATTAGCATATTCTTTATATACTCTGTAAGCATATTCTGCTTATTATATTAGTTTTATATTAACGGCATGCATCATGCATGCGTGGATGATAATATCTGGGGGACAAACCCCAGAAGGGTGATGGGAAAACTGTGGATAAGACAATAAAAAGTGATAAGAGCCGTACATATCAATGTCTTATAGATAAGCACCAGAGCTTCAGGCCAATAAAAGAAAAATTAAAAGATAAGCAGAGGATCTGATGGAGACCAATGAGGTGGTGAGACCAATCGACGTCAACATCAATTTTTCCAACTACATTATTATAAATTCCAATTTTATTTAATTTTTGTTATATACCAAATTACCGATTAACATCTTTTTTTTTTAATTTCCATATAATTTTCTATTTTTGTTATATACCAAATAATTATATATTTAATTAGTTGCTTGTGAAAAAATAAAAGGAAATTCATCGTAAATGTGACGAATTTCAAATTTCTTTTTCCTTATTATTATTCAAATTTAAATCTCTAATAAGAAATAATAATGAAAGAATATTTTGGTTTTTCTTCGAAAGGTCCAATTTGATAGCATTGGCTATATTCATCCACAAAAATCGCCCAAATATTTTGAATTTATAAAATTTTTGGTCATGCTGATTGTTATCTTTGTATGAATAAAATTAATGACAGTAAATTTCAGACCAATTAAATTACAATAATAACATATGTTGACAATTTATTCGACAACTTTAAAAGAAATCGAGCCAAATACACTATTGTTAAAAAATAATCCATACTTTGCAATTCTTTTTTTAACTAAACCTGATCTTTGAAAATAAAACTGTATTTTATAATTAAAACAACTAGTTTTTTTTTTTCTAGACTAGAATCTAATAAGTTTTGCCCCTTTTTTTCCCAATAAGACAGCCGACATGAGCTTCAAAAGTGGGATTTGGGCCATAGAATGGATGTGATTTATTTATTAAATATCCCGTACCCATTAATTGTAAAAATTAAAAAAATTTTATAAAAATTAGATAATTTTCATTTCACAATTTAAAATTTAAATTTGATCCAAATTTATTTTTTTCACATGATATCAAATATTAGATTGTCTGTAAATATCTATTGCTGCAAACTTTACGCTTAATATTTCTTTAAATTTTTTTGCATATATTTAGTTTTTGACATAAAAAAAAAATGCATTAAACATATCATATTAGCTAGTTAAAAAAGCCTCATCTCGAATGCTAGTTTTATGAATGTGGGGTATATTATGTTATTAAATTAAAAAAAAAAAAATCAAACTTTGCAAACTTTTTGAAAAGGGTTGTTGATTGATATTTTAGAGTAACGAAGAACGTGCAGGACTATCACTCTGTTTCCTTCTGTCTCCCTTTTATTCAAATAGTGTTAAATACTTTCAATTTAATATATATATTTTTTATCTATATTTCTTTCATACATTGATCGCAGCTACGATAGATTTTAGTTTTTGTTATTTTTACATACCTTCCATTATGCATGTTAATTAACATAATAGAAATTTTAGGGTTTATTTTATCCTCAATTACTAAATTGTCTGCTTATAACTGAAAAATTAAAAAATATATAGTACAAAAATATCTCAACGTATTTATTTTACTTGAAAATCAATCAAAATTTTATTGGAATATACAGTTGGCATATACTAATAAGATCCAATTAAAGTATAAAAGAAGAATATTTTAGGGGTAACAATTCAGTTTAAGTACGTATAGAAAATAGCAGCTAATCAACAAGTTAATTTGCTAACCGATGAATTTTTATGCCAATTGTATATTTTGGTAAATTTTAGTTTTTTTGGATAAAATAACTTTTTAAACTAAAATAGATAAATTCAAATATTTTTGTATAATATTTTTTTATGATTTTTTATTGATCATGTGTGAAATTAATCGAAAAATTTTACTCAAATTTAATAATAAAAATTTTCTTATTTGATCTAAATAAATGTATTTATATAACTACTAGAATTTAATTTGATGGGTAGCATTAATCTAACATAAGTTGATTTGGTTGCTAATATAAAATTAAAAATGCTTAAGATCTAAATTTTAATTTCAATTTCCCTTAATGAATATTTCCCGTTAAGGACAAGCACAGAAATGGGTGGTTGGCCACTCTATTTGCATACTTCTTATCTGAAATGTCAAATCTTAATTTTATCACATACGGCTATTGTCGATTGTCACAGTTTCTCAAATTTCAATTTTAGATTTATAATTTTGTGGTGGAGGAGTTGAAGATGCACATCACCGAAAACCGAACCTAATTCATATGTAAAAGTACTATTTTCATAATAATCCGTCGATTAATTATAATTTATAAGTTTAATTTATTATGTAAAGGCATGTGAAATAAGAGCTTTTACATAAAATCACAGTGAATTTCAAATTTATTATAAAATCTCACAAGAAAAATAAGTAACATATATTTGCAACATAGAATTAAAAAATTAATAAGTGGAGGACAAAACGTGTTGAAAAATCAGAAAAGCATAGGCAAGTTGAGCTATTTATTTGAAAGAGGACAAAGAAAATAATGGCCAATGTATTAGTCTTATTTAGACAGCTCGTTACCACTTATCAGAAAAGCATCAATTATCAAAAGAAAACGACACCTAAAATTAGAAATGAACATGAATCGATTAATCGGTCCATTAATAAAAAAATTAATCAGTTTATTAATATCAATTTTTTAAAATTATCAATCATTAATAAGTTCGTTGCATTCGATTAACCAGTCCATCGATTTCAATTTTTCGATTTGGTTAACCATTAAAATTTATAACATAAAATTATTTAAAAAAATTAGAAAAAATTCAATTCAATTTTAAATGTGTAAAGTAATTTAATATAAAAATTATGAAACAAATATAATTTACTAGTCAAAATTCATGTTATATAGATTAATAGCTGATATTATAAAATAAATTTAATATTTGTTGAAAATTAGAATATATTTAATTTTAAGTTAAATAAATTTTGAATAATATTAAATGTCATAACATAAACTCTAAAATATAAGAAAATATAATTACATAATATTAAGTAAAATATGAACACCAATATATGATAAAAAATAATATATACAAAAATTAATCGCATACTATATATAAATATTACTATATAACTAAAGAGAATTATATAATATAAATTTAGTTTAATATAAAAAAATAATATATATAAAAGTTAATCGTATACTATATATAAATATTACTATATAATTAAAAAGAATGACATAATATAAATTAAGGTATAAAAATAAAAATATAATTTAAATATATTTTAAAATATTATTTTATGTAAATTTTAGAGAGAAATAGAAAAAATTAAAGATATAAAAATTATATATATATATATATATATATATATATATATATATATAAATCGGTTGACTAACGGTTAACCGGTACTTAAAAACATAAACCGCAACCATTAATAAAAAATATAAAAATTAAAAACCGTAACCGAATTCATCGGATCGATTAATCATAAAAATTGATTTGATTTCGGACCGATTTTACGGTTAATTATATTTTTGATTTTTTTTGCTCATCCCTACCTGAAATTCATTCCTATAAGTTCACAATTTATTTCTCTTGTTTATATATATATATATATATATATATATATATATATATATATATATATATATATATATATATATATTATTCGATTACTATTTTGAATGAATCAACGTTCAAATGATAAGAGAATCAGCTATACTTTTTTTCTTTTTACTAATATAAAAAGTTAGTAAATAATTTGTAATATTTTACGTTTATTCATAATTTCCGTACATTATAAGTTCCCGTTGATGGCATTTCAAAATTATTCAAGTTAATTATCCTTCAATTTCGTTAGTTAATGACTGAATTATTATTAATAATTAATTTTTAAATTTAAAATTTTGATTTCCAATTATAGATGCCACATTTTTTTATTCATTTTTGGTCAATTTGGTTTTTATTGTAATTTCATCATTCATTCAATTAAAGTTATTATTCATTTAGTATAAATTTCAGCAGTATAACGATTTATAAACCGTGCTATTTAAATCTGTAGTTTTACAAACTAACACTCGCAAAAGGTAACCTCGTCCTCCAATATTTTAATAATATTCATAGCACTTCTAAAATCAACCAAGATTCATCATCACATAATATTTATAAAATCACCATTCACATGCACATCTTTTCATACATTTACAACTATTTGTCGTTCGTTATACAACAAAACTTAATGCATGTTATATATCAAATCCTAATACAAAATATGACTAACTTCACGTCACTAAAGAACTACATATACATGTCATTTTTCTTTTCCGTTGTGAAATCTTCAATACGCATACCGATGCGTAGTTAATAAATTATACGCTAAGCAACGGTGTTGTTTATAACTAAATAAAATTTCATCTAGTAAACTATAATAAATAAAATTACCATTTTAACCCTAAATAAAATTTCATCCAGTAAAATATTATAAATAAAATTATCATTTTATCTCTAATATTACTTTTAATCGATTACTCTAAAATTTGTTCCTTTAATACTTTAAATTGCCATTTATTCTTCTTCTACTTATTTTCTCATTTAAATTTCATAGAACTCTTCCTTAAATGGAAAATTTTCACTTTGTCCCTAAACTTTTCATTTTCTATCTTTTTATATTAATTTCCCTCAAATTGTGCTCCATTGCTCTTTTTTAAATTTTGTATCAGTATTACTTAAATTTTCCATTCTTGTCCTTATCTTTCCTTACATGATGGTAAATTTACTGTTTGGTCCTTGAGGCTTTCCTTTTTCTCATTTATTGTGCCAAATTTACTCTAGTGTTATTCTTTTTGGTTCTTTTTTTATTCCATTCTAATTTTAAAATTTATATTTTAGTCCCTATACTTTTCCATATGATGAAAAATTATAGTTTAGTTCCTAAATTTTTTATTTATCCAAATTAACCTGATTTGACCTCAATTTTAACTCTCGTTGCTTCCTTCAACTTTTATTTCACCTTAAGTAGAAATTTACTTTTTAGTCCTTATGCTTACTTATGAACTAGTAAATTATATTTTGATCCTTGAAATTTTTCATTAATTATGATTTTGTCATCCTTTGTCTATTTAACTATTTTAACCTTCCTAACCATATCTTTGTTGTCAAATTACGATTTTACCCTCGATTTATCCCGTAATTACGTTTTTATCTTTTTTGAATCTATTAATCATGTTCTTCCTCTTATTTCTTATTTAATCACATTTGTGATCATTTTTATACGTAAATTACTATTTGATCCCTGTCTTTTTGCATAATTACCATTTTGCCCTTCTTGAACTTTTAACTATACTTTTTACATTATTTCTTATTTTATCACCCTTATGACATTTTTTATGCATAATTTACCAATAGACCCTTGTTTTCCCGTATAATTACAATTTTGCCCTTACTGAAATTGTTAATCACATTCTTTCACATTATGTTGTATTTTTACACCAATATTTATGTTATTACCATTATGTATCATATCATACATTATCATTCTTCATGCATTCATCTATATTACATATGAAATCATAACATACAGGATAACTAACCTCCAAACATGGTAAAAACCTAACATTTCCATAGGGTATACCATTTGACCTTAATGGAAACTCATGCATTCCATGTGTTTTCTTATTCTTTCTCATGCTATATAAATTTCAAAGGCTATTTTATACGTTCATATGTGGTCATATGTTCGTTTTACCTTGGTAACTCTTGGTTACCTTAAATTCCACTATTATGCTTACTAGTACATAATTGTGTATACTTATCATTTTTAATTCTAATCAATTTCATTGCATTCTTTATGCATTATATTATGTATTCCACATTAATTATACTATTAATTATCAAATTAGTTCACATTATGCTTTAGTACCTAATTCAGCCATTGTGAGATTTCTCATTCTTAAATTGTTTTCTTCACTAATTTACATTTATATCATATTAACTTACCATTTTATCAAGTTATCATAATTTGTTTCACATTTTTACACAAGTTTATATTGTCACATAATTATACATCATTATGTACATATAGTAACCCTTATGTCTTTATGTTATTTCAAGCTCAAATCATTCAAGTTATGTTTATTCAACTTAATACTACACATTTTATGCTTAATATGCTACTTATCATTAAATTGTCATATTATCCTACATGATGGATGATTTGGCCTCAACATGAATTACCATTCTAAGATTGATTTCTTCCTTATTTCTTACTTATTTCATGTTAAAACATCATTCTATAATGTTATCTTAATTTATTTTCCATTTTCTTTTCAATTTATATAGTTACATAATGGGATTTTTAGTCAAAATTTAAAAAAATAAATGAAATAGAGTGTAGTTTAGCATCCACTAACCTTAAGTAGCTTGGAAATCATTTATTCTTTCTTCCTCCTTTAATCTCATTGCTTTTCTATTTTTCCTTAGAATTCCTCATTAGGCCAAAATTGTGGAGGGGAAATTAGTGAACTATAGACACTATAATTCGAGATAGCCTAGATTAGGGTTACTTGATGATGAGAAAATAGCATATTACAGATAATAGATTCAGATCTCAAAGATTCAATCTTAAATTTTTCACTTTTTTCTCAAAGATTTTTCATGATTTTTTGAGTATTTTTAAACATTTTTAAGTGTTTTAACAAAATAAAAATAAAAACCTGATTTTGGATCTTCAGAGGTAACATATGGTCATCTGTCAATTGAGGAACATCTGTTTGTGGGCCCTCTCTTCTGTGAAGCCCAATCAATGGTTAGGGGTGAGTAAACTTTAGTTCAAATCGAAAAATCAAACCAAATCGATCATTTTTTTTAATTTGATTCAATTATTTTGATTTGATTTCGATTTTAAAATTTTGAAAAGTTTGGTTTTTCAATTCGATTCAATTTTTGAAAGAAAAAACCACAGAAAAATTGAACCAATCGGAATTCTATATAATTATTTTTTTGAGTTTTTTAATTGAATAATTATTTTGTACATGTAAATTATCTTATTTTGAGTTGCAAATTATATGAGTACATTTATCAATTATTAATTTATATTTTTTCATGTGATAATTTGGAATTTTGACGATTGAATTGAAAATCAAAATAAAAAAATTTATTTAATGATTTTTGTTGTATTATTTATTATATATTTTAGGATTTTATCTTTAATTTGAACTTTTTTTTATACAATTTAGATATTTTTACTTTAGTATATTATGATTGATAATTTTGTATAATTTTTAAACATAATTTTTTATTTTTTTAAAAAATAATTTTAATTTTTCATTTTTCGGTTAATCGAACTGATAAAAAATTCAATTAAATAAATATTCGATTATTTAAATAGTTCGGTTCGATTAATTAAAATTTTAAAATTTTGATTATTTCGATTTGGTTCGATTATTAAACCGAACTGACCATTGCACACCCCTACCAATGGTGCATTTTAGGAAAATTTAAAGTTAGTGCTGAGAGACGGCCGTCTTTTAATGAGAGATGTCCATCCATGGCTTGAAATTCAGAATTTTTACATTTTTGAATTTTAAAAAAGGCAGTTTTTATCTAAAAAGATTGGAATTCCAGATTTTGGGGATTTTATCTCCAGATTTAGGGAGTTTTTGAGTTGAAATTCAACTCAAACTCTTCCTTAAATATAAATTCAAACATTTAGGGTTTTAAAAAAGGGAGGGATCAATTATTTCACAGACAGTCACCTTTGGAGAAAAAGAAAAGTTAATTTCTTTCTCTCTCTAAACATTTGCTCTGGCAATCATTAATTAAAACACACATACAAATGAATTTTATTGGATATTTATGAAAAGAAAGAAGCATGAATTTGAATGGAGATCTGGACTATGAAGATTTTAGAGTCAGAATATCTTCTGAGAGTAATATTCTAGGTTGTCTCTATTTTTTTATTCACTTTCTCTTTCTAGAATGGTTCATAAATCATGTGAAATTTATCAGAATATTTGTTTTTTTAATGTTACCTTTGAATCATTTGCATGTTTGTATGTGATATAAGATGAATTTGAATTGAATTAGCATGTTAATGGTGCATTTAGAATGAGATTCCTCCATTATTGTACATTAAGCTCTTTATTTTATTATTCTATAAATTTATATTTTAACGTGTTTTAATTGAGTTTTAGGCATGTTTTGATGTTTAAAAACTGCTTTAGCATGGTTTAATGCTTGGCGATTGTATGTGTAGGGTTAAAACATATTTTGTATAGCTTTTTTGCATTTTCACCATGAAAATTATGCATCTACTTTAACCAGTGGTGGCAGACAGGAAAAAGACCTATTGGATGCCCATCTGTCATACGATAGATGGGATGTTGCAGGCCTTCCTTTTATCTCATCCTTCGTTCTATATATGACCTTCCTTCGCCTATTTTGGGCGTCTGTGAATGGATTTTTGGCATATTTCTATGTATTTTCATGTAATTTAAGTGTTTATGTCATTTATGTGATTTTTGTAATGTCTAAGGCATTATTCTACATTATTCAGTATTGTATGATAAGGTTTTTTACTTAATTCGATCTTGCTTATATAACTTATTTTGTAATCATTTTTATAGCATTATTTATAGTACTAATTCACGTGTTTTTTTTGGTTTTTTTAGTACTTGATACCTTTGCCATGGAGGGTTTTTACGTGATCTTTTGCATGGGAATTCGTGCTTCCAAGTTAATTAGCATCACCACTTCCTGGACATCCTAGTTAACCATTATTTTATTTTATCTATTATGGCTTATTTATTTGATTTTCGTTACCATTTATTTTTTTTATATTTCATTTTGGATGTATTATTTTGGGAGATGTAATAATTAGTAAAAAAGAATTTTTGGTATATTTTTGTGTATTTTCATGTAATTTAAGTGTCTATGTCATTTGTGTGATTTTTGTAATGTCTAAGGCATTATTCCGCATTATTCAATACTGTATGATGAGGTTCTATACTTAATTCCATCTTACTTGTATAACTTATTTTATAATCATTTTATGGCATTATTTATAATACTAATTCATGTGTCTTTTTGATTTTTTTGAGTATTTGATACCTTTGCTATTGAAGGTTTTTACGTGATCTTTTGCATAGGAATTTGTGCTCCCGAGTTAATCATCATCACCACTTATTGGACATCTTGGTTAACCATTATTTTATTTTATATATTATGGCTTGTTTATTTGATTTTCGTTACCATTTGTTTTTTTGGTATTTCATTTCAAATGTATTATTTTTGGAAATGTAATAATTAGTTAAAAAGGATTTTTCATGCATACTAACAAGGAAAAGGCACTTAAAATATTTTTTATTTAATTAATTAGATTTTTCTTTAAAGCTTAGAACAATGTCCAATTTGTTTTTACCTAAAATCCACATTGTACAATAAAAGCCTTTTGTAAATATGCATGAAGGAACCAATGTTCCCAATCTAATCAATAGCCTATTTTATGTATGATATTTATTTTTTATATTATTCTTTTATTTTGAACGATTGCCTATGTAATAATTAAGTAGGTTTATTTCATTGCTTTTTACTGCTTTGTTAATTGATTGAGATATTATATAATTTTATCGTTTTGCATCATGTGAGAGAGGAACGAGGATTAAAATTTAAAACTCGATTATAAAATAACACCCAATCAAGATGTCTAATAAAAGTGATGTTCCGAACGTGAATCTCTGTTTGGGTATCAGAAGGTTAAAAATCATTTTTCGATATTTTATTGGGTAGATACTCTATGGCACCTCGCTTTTATGGGCCCATTAGTAGATGCCTTTATGGATTAACTACCAATAATAATTTGGGCTTGATCCTTTTTTATTGCGAAGTAGCCAATTTATGAGTTAAGCAAACCTTTTCCAATCTCGGATCCTAAAAGTGGACATCCGATAGTGAACCTGGGAATGAGGGATCACTTTGACACACATCACACTTATGCCATGAATTTAAACATCTAATTAGTACTAAATAATGCTACTAAGGATGCTCTAGAAGCCTATTATAAAATTCCCAATTAGGTCTATCACAAATTTAAGAATTTACCTTTTTAGTGTTACTTTCTCTCACTTGAAATTCTCCCTTTCCAAGATTCTTCTTGCTCCAAACTTATTTCCATGTTGAAGATGATGCTTCCTACTGTATGTGGGAAAAACATAGCTTGAGATTTTATGGGAAGAAGAAGAAATAAACAATGGTCAAGATTTCTCTATTTACTATTTAATCCAATGGCTTATTTTTTAAGTCACTTGTCATGATTTCATTGGCTGATAAAATTCTTTTTGCTATGATGATCAATGTAGCTGATCATGGCTCATTTTATAATGATAATTATGCCCTTATATGATCTAAATATGGCTTTTAAGCCCACTAACTAATTTGATCTTGATTTTTCACCTTTTTTCTGAAATCGATGTTTCGATTGTTAGAATGATCTAAAAATTTGCTCTGCATTCAATAACATATTTATAAGCTTGAATTTAAAATTTCAAGTCATTTTGACATATTTTTGGTATACTCCTAGCTCCGAAGGTAAAACTAGCCGATCCGAAATTCAAAATTTTAAAATTATCAAAAAAATTATTTTTTCCTTCCAATAGCTCACTTATGCTATTCTTAATAGGTCCATGTGATCGGAATAATTTCTGGAGATCTATATAATATTTTTGAGTCTGGTCAAACCTTCGATTAATCTTTTCTACGGTACCGAGTGAAATCTTCATTGTCTATTTGAAGGACCTATTTAAGCTCAAATTTATCTCAAATTATATCACTGGATTCCTTTTAATACCTATTTTATTATTTAGAGGTTAAGTCAAACTTTCCATCAGGTCACCTATCCTTGAATTTCTTTAGATTGAGCATGTTTAACATTTATACGCTTTAAAATTTGTCTGTATTATTCTACTGTAGCTATCTCAAAAACTATCCTAGGATTATTGTTCATGCTCTAAAATGTACCATGCATTTCAGATAAAAATTTTGGAGTGTTACATAATTTACAAATTAAATTGAAGATGTTAATTATAGTTGATAATGCTAACATTATTTTTTTGCTCGGCCAAAGACATTCTCAAGCCAATGCCTAAAATAGAGCAAGGACTTAAGCCCATTCTACCCATCCTTAACAACAATCCGATAAGATTGATAGATATAGTGAGATGTAGTTGTCACGTTTATTTGTAAGACTGGCTGACCTAACAAACCCTTACCCTGTCATATCGTCTGACATAAGTCATCTGTCCATCACTGTTGGTATACCAATTATGTCAAACTACCATTAGGCACTCAAGTTCCTCGATAATAGGACATCAAGCATACATTATAAATAGCCCAACATTTGAAAACTCTAGGTATTGCTCATTTGACACCTTCTCTCTCTAAATTGTCTCTTTAAGAATTTTACTAACTTAAGTATCGAAGTACTTATCTCGATTTGATCGAACAATATTTCTTATAGGTCTCTTTAAGCAAGCTAATTCAATCAACTATTTAATTATCCCATCGAATCTTCTTCTTTAGATATTTTTAAGAATATCATTTAGTGCTCTTATTGGAAGGCATTGGGACATTCACATAAACAGTCTAGATACTCTGGAGTTGAGCTAATAATCATTCAAATGATGATTGTAGAAGACCCATATCTATCATAAGAGGAAAAGATTTAGATAGGACCCCTCCTAGGTCCCTTATTTGTGATAACCTCTTGAGGGTATTTAGCGAAGAGTTCATAACTGAGCCAAATTCTACTCCTATAACAATAAAGGATTTGAAAGCAATCTTTGGAGATTTCGGTAGATGTATCATGCTGTCTATTCAAAAAGGAAAACAACCTTAAATCTTAGTGAGGGAGTCAGAAGGTGAAAATGCGAGAAGAGATGCACAAAGACACAAAAACAAAGGAATAGAAATCAGAGAGAAAATAAGGAAAATAGATCTAACATATGATCCGATGTGTGTGAAATTAATAGAAGTAACAAGGGGAAGGAAAAGGTGTCTTTATCAAGCAAAAGCTAAGCCTTTATGCATGATCCAACTTACACTTTAAGTCAATCCCTTTCACTCTTTGTCAACCTAAGAGATGATTTGGGATATATATGCACTCCTAAGAGAAGACTGATTAAAATGGCTAAAGAAAAATGCAACAATCCCATGACTGATTGGAATAACAAGTGGTTCTTGCAACATATTAAAAATTTCAAACTCAAACATCCGAAGAAACCAATATTTAATAGCAATATGATCTCTTCATTCAGCCAAGAGATCTAAAGGGCTGAGCTTCCGAGCATATTCAAGGAGATCAAGATTCCCAAGTACACTGGTAAATATAATCCTAAATACTAGAAATCTGAATATTTTAACACAAATACAAATGTATTCTTGATGATCAAATTTTTTATCAAATATTTTCCATAACATTAGTCGAAGATGCCTTGAATTAGTTCCATGTTCTCCTTCCATAATTAATCCATTGCTTTAGGCAGCTTTGTGATATGATCACAACAAGATTCATTGTGCTGATCCGGACACCTAAAACTGTTAATGATCTGTGTAACCTAGTACATGGACTAAATGAAACTCTAAGGAGTTTTAACATATTCCAAGGCTTAGCATATGAAATAAAGAACCTACACTTAGAGGTAGCAACCAATGCTTTAGCTAGATGCATAATAAGTGTCCAGTTATTTGAATCCATCACTGCTCGATCTCTATTAGACTTTGTCGATTTAATGGATAGAGCAAATCAATACATCCAATTGAATGATGCTTTGAGAGCCAGAGGAAGGATGCATACTATATTAAACAAAATACAACTTTATGGATAAGGTGATTTGAGAACAAAAAAATCCGAAAGAGTTAGCATTAAGTTCAAGAAAGAGAAAAGAAATTAAGCACGCTAGATTTGATTGCTATGTTAATAATCCGGCCAAAACATATATGTTGCTCAATTCTTCTTCTACCAAAATCCTGATGTGGATCAAAGAAAAATATAATAAGGTAAATTGACCAAAGAAAACATTAAAATAGATGTATTTAAAGAGGGATAAGAGCAAATACTGTGAATTTTATAGAGATATTGGTCACACCACCAATGATTGTAGTGCTTTGAAATAAGAAATTAAGGGTGCGTTTATTTACAGAAAATAGTTTTTTATTTTCTGTTTTCTGTTTTCTATTTTCTATTTTCTTAGAAAATTGGAGTATTTATTTTCCGTAGAAAATTTAGAAAACGCGTTTATTTATCAACAAATGAAAAACTGGAGCGTTTATTTGTGTGTATGTATGCACATGTAAGCACATATAGATATATGTATATGAACATGTATGTGTGTGTATGTGCATATGTATATATGTATATGTATATGCATAAATACATATTTATACATATATGTATGTATATAGATACATACATGCATGCATGTATGCACATATAAGCACATACAGATACATGTATATGAACATGTATGTGTGTGTATATATATATATGTATATGTATATGCATAAATACATATTTATATGTATATGTATGTATATAGATACATACATGCATGCATGCATGTATGTATATATGTATATTTGTATATGCATATGTATGTGTATATATGCACATATATATACATACATACATATACATATGTATGTATACATATACATATGCATATGTATGTGTATGTATGTATATACATATATATACATATCCATATGTATGTATGTATGCATGTACTACATATATATATACATGCACATGCATATGCATATGCTTATGTATGTATGCACATACAAAAATTTACATATGCATGTATATGTATATGTATGTATGTACATATATATATGTGTGTGTATGTACATATATATATATATGTGTGTGTGTGTGTGTGTGTGTGTATTAATATTATTTAGAAAATTTGGAAAACATCTTTTATTAGTTTTCCAATTTCTTCTTTATTTTGGAAAACTGGAAAATTCATTTTCTGTTTTCTATTTTAGAAAACTGACGAAAATAAACATGATCTCTATTTTCTGTTTTCTGTGGAAAAATTTTCTGGAAAACTGGAGCAATTTTCTATAAGTAAACAGGCCCTAAATGACTCCTATAAAAAGGATCTCAAAAAAGATTCACGGGTCCAGCATCAAAACACTGATACAAACTACTGCATTAAAGAAAAAATCAATCAAATTCTAATGATGAGGAAAAAAGAAAGCCCAAAGATATTGATCAGCAGAGATAAAGGTTGGGAGTTATAAACATGATTGTAAGAGGCTCATCTTATTCTGAGTACTTCTTGAAGAGGAAAAAAATGGAAAGGTCTGTATTTTTCAGTAAAATCGAAAATGTTACCACCAGTTTCTATCTCTTTTAAAGATGCTAGAGACTTAAAGTTTCTATATGAGGATGTCCTAGCTAATAGTCCAAGCTATAATTAACAATTTCCTTATTAGAAGGATCTTTGTAGATAATAGAAGTGAGATGAATGTCCTCACCTTGGAAGCCTATAGAAAAATAAACCTGACGATCAGAGAATTGAAGCCTATTATCACCCCATTAATTGGACTTGGCAATGCCACTTGTTGCGACCCTAGCAAGTGCACTAGATCGACAAGTAATAAAGTGGGGTATAGTTAGGACCCACAAATATCAAACCCAAGGGATAAGGGTTGTTTTAAGCTAGATATCTAGAGTTGAGCGAGTTAATCTGAGATAAATTTTCAAGTTTTTGATTGAGAGAGCATCCTAAATCTAATTAAACAAAATAAATAAATAAATAAAGAAGATAATCTAATTACAATCGAGATTAAAACATTAGTTAAAACATTGCTCCGGTTCACTCATCCACCCTATACCCAATGTGAATTAATTTTACCTAAAAGCATATATGAACGAATTCGGGATAACCCTCTTAACCCAAGCGTCCCATTTCGGAGCTAGCTATTCTAGTTACTAAACTTTCCATTCCAGAGCCAGCCCAACAACTAGCCTATGCACGGGTCTAACATCCTAAGTTTGGTTTACTTTCCCATTTCAGAGCTAAACAACCCAAATCTCATCTATTTCACTCCACACTCTAGTCCTAAAATCACAATTACTGCACATTAGAATCCCATTCTGGAGCCATCTAAAATAATACAACATTCATGATAGAAAAACTGAGCAAAATCATTCATAGAATCCAATCCACTAGGCTCAATACCCATCCAAGACATATGATAAAAACCATTCATCCATGTATGGAAAATAATTTAATAGATTGAAAAACCATGAGATATAAATAAGTAACTGTGAAATAGACCATTCATTCATGCAAAAATCAAATTAAGTTCAACATCCACATTGTGGGTAGGGGATTCAAAGATCCTTAAGCAACAAAACTACAATTAAACATAAATAAAGTAAAAAGAGAAAGGAAAGAGGAAACCCATGAAGCCATTTGTAGCTTGTGAAGCTCCAATCTAAATCCAAGCCTCCTCCCTTAAAATTCCAAGCAAAATGAAGAACACAACTTAAAGTAAATGCAGAAAATTGAATCTAACCCTAACTTACATTGGAAAATAAATCTAATCTAAGGTTTATATTGAATTAAATCTAACCTACAACATAAAATAAAGGAAAAACATAAGAAAATCGAAGGAAAAAGCCCTAGATCTAAGTGTGGTGGCTCTCCTCAACTCTCTCCCTTCTTTCTCTGCCAAAAAAAATGCAGTTTTTATAGATCCGTAGATGGCCACGGCTGAGACAAAAGTGTCCAGTCGTGCCCAGTCAGGTTAGGTACAGCTGGGACAAAAGTGTCTCAGCCGTGCGCACCTTCTAGACCAAAAAAACTCAAATTTTGCATTGGCCACGGTCGGGACAAATGGTCTTAGTCGTGTCCTTTGAGAGAAGAAAAACCAGTCCCATTAATTTATCATTTTCTGAATATTTCACCGTTGGATCGAGCTAAAATTTTAACCATAACTTTGTAACATCTTGATCTACATTTTCAACAGTAAAGATTGGATTTTGTTATTTTCAGATCATTCCAAAAAATGAAATGGTGCGAATTGGGGATTTTTCAATGGGCACAAGCTGGGACATTTTGTCCCAGCTGTGCTCTTGCCTATTTTTCTGCACATGAGTCAAAATTATCCCATTAAACACACCAAAATATTGTAAATATCAATATAATTTTATTTGGCATAAAAAGAGAAAGTTATTACACAAAACACTGAAAATCATGCAAAATAAGACATAGACACAAACAAAAATATATTGAAATTAAACAATAAAATTGGAGTTATCACCACTATCCCAGTGGTAGGATTGGTATAACTTTTGGTAGAGCTAAGGATAAAACAGTGACCTACATGTGCAAAATGACATTTATGGCGATAGACATATAGTTTGCATAAATTGCAAATTTTGAATGACTATTGCTTTTTAGAGCGAAGTTATTACCAATATGAGATATATGATGATGAAGATTCTTGCTAAAAATGGAGCAGCAATCTTGTGAGGAAACCAAAAAACCTTAAGAGAAGCCTACATTATTATGGTGAATGAAGCTAAGCAGATGTACTTGGTGCCACTTGAATTGCAAAAAGACTAGCTTTATCACAGATAATGACACCTTTTGTTATAACGTCATACCGTTTGGACTACAAAATGCAAAAGAAATATATTAGCACTTGATGAACAATATTTTAAGGAGCAAATTAGCAAGAATTTAGAAGTTTATGTTGATGATATAATCATAAAGAGTAAGAGCCAAAAAGAACACCCGACCGATCTTATCAAGGTGTTTACCACTTTCAATCAATTTCAAAGGAAGTTGAACCTTGATAAGTGCATATTTGAAGTTCCATTTGGAATTTTCTTGGGCTTTATAGTGTTCTAAAGAAGCATATAAGTTAATCCTGAGAAGATCAAACCAATTATGGATGTGTAGCCCCCAACCAATGTCAAAGACATTCAGAGGTTGAATAAAAGAATAAAAACACTTGAAAGATTCATCTCATCCTCAGCCAAACGATGCATATATTTCTTCAAAAAATTAAGGAAAAATAATGTCTTTACTTGGGGAGAAGATTACAAGAAAGCTTTTGAAGAGTTGAAGCAATTTTGTTGAACCCTCTTCTACTGAATTGATATATTCCCGATAAAAATTTCTTTCTTTATCTATCCACCTCTAGAGAGGCAGTGGCAGTTGTCATGGTTATAGAAGAAAGAACTCAACAACTGCTTATTTATTATATCGGCCAAGTGCTGAAAGGATTAGATTTGAGAAAGAGACCAACTGAGCAACTAATCATTGCATTGATGATATGAATTAGGAAGTTCAGGAAATATTTTTAAGGCACACATCATAATCATTTGATCGTACAAACCACTTAGAAAAATCCTCTAAACACCTGATTTAGAAGGAAATATGATAGGATGGGCAATCAAGCTATAGTCTTTTAATGTGAGATATGAGTTAAGAAATTAAGTTAAGGCACAAGCCTTGGTAAACTTTGTAGCAAAGTTCAATGGAGGAGAAAAGACTATGTTGCTAGAAAAAGTTTCCTGGGAAATTATTATTGATGGAGCATAAAGGAGAAGCAAAAATTGTAATCAATGGACTCTAAGTCATAACAATCAGATATGCCATCAAGCTAAGTTTCAAAGCATCCAATAATGTAGCTGAATATGAAGCACTTTTGTAGGGATTGAGGCTAGTCAAGTCCACCTGACCAAAAAGCCTCAAAGTTAAGAGTGAATCATAGCTTGTAATAAGCTAAGTGTTTGAGAATTTTAATGTTAAAAGGGAAAGTATAAAGAAATACTGATCAAAATTCAAAGCAGCTCTTAAGAAGCTAGAAGATAAAGGAACAACTTGTAGCTTAAAGAAGGCACCAAGAGAAGAAACAGTAATAACTGATAAGCTCACCAAATTGGTAACCTCCAATCAGCAAGTGATAGAAGAAAGTATGATAATAGAAGAAATTTTTTTGCCTTCCCTTGAAGAGCTATGAATAATAAAGATAGATCAAAAAGAAAAAAACTTGGATGATCCCAATCATTAGATATCTCTAATCAAGTGAATTGCCTGAAGAAAAAATCGAAGAAAGAAAGATCATAAGAAAATCGCTAAGTTATTTTGTAATTGACGATGAATTATATAAAAAGGAATTCAGTAATCCTTGGCTCAAATGTGTTTTAAAAGAAGATGAAGACTATATCATTAGAGAAATTTACAAAGGGATATATATAGCTCATGAAGCCAGCGGAGTAATAGCGAGGAAATTCTTATGGAATGGCTATTTTTGGCCAAGTATTTTAAAATATGGTCAAGAAAGGGTTAAAAGTTCTAGCAATGCCAAATTCATGGAAGAATCATAAGGCAACCAACAGTTGAGCAGCAGCCGATTAGAGTATCTTGGCCATTTGATCAATGGGGCCTTAATATTCTAGGTCCTTTCCTATAAGGTGAATAACAAATGAAATTCCTTATTGTAAGTATGGATCATTTTTCCAAATAGATTAAGGCAAAGCTTCTGGCAATAATCACCGCTGAAGGATAAAAAACTTTACTTGGAAAGAGATGATCTATAGGTATGGCTTGCAAAATGGCTTTATCACAGACAATGACAAACAATTTAATAGCTTAACTTTCAAATTGTTCAACTGTAATCTAAAAATTAACTTAAGGTTTACCTTAATGACTCATCCATAAAGTAATGGCAAGATGAAAGTCTTTAATTGAACAATCCTAGAAGGATTGAAGAAAATATTGGGAGAAGAAAAAGGAGATTGGACTGAGAACTACAAAGTGTTTTATAGTCTTACAGGACTTTGCCTAAAGCTTGAATACTTCAAACTCCATTCTCCTTAATTTATGGATCGCAAGCAATGATACTAATGGAAATTAGAATTCCTTCTTATCAGTTAACTTTCTTCTCTGATCGGGATAACGAGTAAGAAAGAAGACAAGATCTGAACCTAATCGAAAAAAAGAGGGAAGATGCTTATACGAAGATTGCTGCTTAGACGTAAACGATTGCCAAGTAACAAAACAATAAGGTAAGGCCTAAAATATATAATGTTGGAAACTTAGTCTTAAGGAAGGCATAAATTAACTTAAGCAAATTTTAGAGTTGGAAAGCCCATGCCCAACTGGGAAGGGCTTTATGAAATTTCCAAGGTCCTGAGTAAAATGACTTACAAGTTAAGAGCTATGGATGAATTAGACATTCCCAGTTCTTGAAATGTAGAATGGCTTAAAAAGTACATGATGTAATGTCTCAATCTAAGTTATTAATGTAACTTATTTTTATTAATGATTAATACATACATTTCCGATTGAAATTTTTCTAATTGATTAATTCAATTCCAATCTCAATAATTGATGTTATATACCTTGCAATTTCATTTATTTTTCCAAAGTTAAACCTGCAATCACATCTTGATTCTATTCAAATTAAGGTTTTTTTTAAGTTTGACGAATAAAATTAAGTCTTGTATTCCAATCAGTTTGATCAATAAACATATGAGTCTCAAATCATATATCTTGCTTATTTTCCTAGACTAAAATTGAAATCACACCTTGATTCTGACTAGATTAGTATACTTTTAAACCTTTATGTATCGAACTTGAAATATTCTAAGTTAAAAAAGTTTTTCTAATTCTAGAGAACAAATTCTTAGAAAATTTCTACTTCAAGATTCTTAATTTACTAGCACTTTATATGGAAAGCTTTTTTAATGAAAGCTAAATTATAAAGAGATAAAATAGAAGATTAGATGACAAAAAAGGACAACTTCATTAATCTTAAAAAGTTCCAAGTATATAACATAAGTAAAACAGATTACAAAGTAAAGGAAACATTATCTTAGTCGTCATCTCTTCCAGGCTGATCGGTGTCATTAGTAGCAGGGTCTTTGTCTTTACTCTTTGCAGGGGGTCAAGTGAGCTGCTTGGGTCCTTCATAAAGCTAAAGTCTTAATCAGGAAAATGCCTCTCACACTCAAGTAAAATGTGAGTTATTTGGTCACTTTGGAGGTCCCCAAGCTGGTTCATCAGCTTGTTTGTTTAGTTAGCCAACTTTTCAAATGGGTTTGATGGATAAAGTCCAATCTCCCATGAAGCCATTGATTGATTAACTCCATCTACCCTATCTTCTTTTGAAGCTTGTCAACTTAAGTGAAAAGTTGAGTGACTTGAGAAAAAAGCTCATTGACCCAAGTATACTACGCTGAGCGAACCATTTGGAGCTAAGAAGCATGTTCTCCCTAACAGCTTCCAAATCCTCTTTGAGCTTCTACTCCAATAGGGTGTTTGCTACCAACTTCTCCTATCAGGCCAAATTTTCATCATAAAGATATATAACCCTCTAAATGACCTGCTCAAAAGAGAAAAAAGGAAGAATTTAAAATGCTTAGAAAACTTTTCTACCAATGAAATAACAACTACCCACCTGACAAACCTTAAGGTTGATCTCTACAAGTTATCGGCTTAGCAAGGTGACTAGACCTATATTATTCATATCCTTTTTGGACATAATACCCCTACTCAGATAGTTCAACACATGTGGGTTTCGAACAGAGTACCCTTGCCTAAACTTTTGAGATAGAACTTCCTTAAGAAGAAAAGATCCTACCTCAAAAGAAGGAGCAACGACCATTATAAAAGTCGATAGCCCCTCTAATGTAGCTTGTTCAGAGGAGACCCAAGGAGACATTTGCTCAGCAAGATCCTAAACCCTTAGGGGATCCGATTGGGTAGAGATGGGAGTAACTATTGCTGGAGGAGGGACTTCCTCGACTTCCTCAAACATTTCATCCTTCAGAGTCAAACTCCTTACTCTGGGTGAGAAGGCGGTTTGGTCCTTGCCCCTGGTTGACTTTTTTCTCCTCTTTGATTCCAGGGTCTTCTTTGTCTACTTAATAATCTCCTTCTTCATTTATGGGTTCATTACAATTGTAAAAGACAACAAGTCAAAATTTTTATAAGGTATAAAGATATGTATATTTAAATGCAAAACAAACACACATGTATGAAATGCAAAATGAGGTCATAAGAGCTCACGTTCAATAGGCTCATCCAGAAAGGCCAATAAGTGCTCTAAAATGATCGGATCATCTTCATAATCTTTGATATACTTCATCAGCTTCTTCACATAGAATTTAAATATGTTAAGCCCGAAAGCTGAATCCTTTAAAAGATTTAGTTTGGTTAATTAGTACAAACTCACACCAAAACCTCCTCTCTACCCCGTCAATAAAAATTTAACTCTAAAACCTTTCACTGAGAAGGGAAGAATAAAAAACCTCCTTTTATTCCTTGTAAACCAAAACTCCATCCTATCTTCCATACCAAACAGGTAGAAAAAAATATGTAAAAAGTTCGAATCAAGGAGCCACATTAAAGGACCTACATAAAACTTTAAAGCAAGCTATTATTCTTCATTTGTTTAAGTATACTTGATTCAATGAAATTGTATAACCCCGAAGAATGCTCTGGCTGAACAAATGAAGTGAAAACTGCAGTCCATAGTCCAAGCTATTTTGGTAGCATATTAACCACTCTAGAGGGTTCCCAAATGAACCATTTGTTATCAATATAGATAAGGGACAAGCTATAATAGTTATGTCCTCAGGTAAACTATATCTCTTTTTAAATTCCTTTACTTAAAAAGTTGAAAGTTTAGTATGCTTCACTACAAGGTTTTAGTCCTTTATTCTAATAAAAAAGTAAATTCATAACCCTCATCTAAAGTTGATCCACTAGGATTACTGCTTAAGGTTATTCTTAAATGCAAAGTGACTAAAAAAGAGACCTTAATTTGCTCCCAAGAAGTCGACCTTAAAATATTCAAAAAAGAAGAAGATAGTGATGAAGATGAGGATGATGAATCTAAATCTTAAATGGAAATGAAATTTGAGGACATCTGAGTAAAGAGGACTTACTTTATGAAGTTGGCAGAAATTTGAAGAAGATCTTGATACTTTGGGTACTCGAAGGAGAATGCAAGAAAATTCAAAGCTTCAAAATTTTTTAAAGCTTTAAAGAAGAAAAAATTTGGTAAAATGTTAAGATGGTTATTATTGAATTATTTATAGAATGAGGGCTTAGCTTTTTTTGCAAGCTAAGATGCAATTAACGAAATGGCTTTGCCACGTGTCAATCTGTAAATGGATCAAACAATAAACGAGGTGTTCCATATTAATGCTCCTCTTGATGAAACATCATTCAATAATGACAGCTCATCAAGCATGTAAAGAGACAAATTCAAAATAACGTCCTAGTTCAGAACCCTGAGGCATTTAGAATTCTATTAGAATTCGAAAAGTTAAGTCAATATAATTTTGACCACCTGAATTCAGATGAAACTTAAAGAGTCTAGACTTCCAAAATCTTATTGCCTTAGTCTATTTCATCCCAATCGGATTATGTTAAAGGGGATAAATGATAATTCTAATATTATTATTTGATGGATCTAATACGTTATTAAGCCAAGGCCTAAAAATAAAGCAAGGATTTGAGCTTATCCCAGCCATCCTTAACAACAATCCGATTGCACTAACATACATGGTGAGATGTAGCTGTCACATCAATTGACAAAATTGGCCAGTCTGATAAGCCTTTACCCTACCATATTGTTTGACATAAGCCACCTGCTTATCATCATTGGTATGTCAATTGTGTCAAACTACCATTAGGCATACAAGTGCCTCAATAATAGGACACCAAGCATATATAATAAATAGTCCAACATTTGAAGGCATCACGTATTGTTCACTTGAGACCTTCTCTCTCTAAAAGTCTTATTGACTTAAGTATTGGAGTGCTTATCTTAGTTCGATTGGCCAATCTTTCTTGCAAATCTTTTTAAGCAAGTTAATCCGATCGGCTCTCTAGTTATCCCATTCAATCTCCTTCTTTAGATATTTCTAAAAATGTCAATAATTTATAATTTTGTAGATAACTGAAAACTGTATTGATTTTTTATTTTCTTAATTTGTGTGTTCTATTATTATATACTTCCATATATGTAAAAAAATCGATATTTAAATTATTGTTAACAATACATTAAAAATGTTCCTATAATGGGACTTTTCAGTGGTAAAACTGGTTTCAAAGTATTGGAAAATCTCAAGTTTTGAACTCCACTCTCTCTTATCCTATATATATACATGCGAACATAAAAGATCAATTTTTTGTTTATCAATCTAAATTTTATAATGAGAAGTAGTTAGAATTTTATGGCTTATTGAAGTGAGAAAAATAAATTAAAATATTAAAATACTCCTAAGAAACAAAAACAATAATTTTCTCTACTCTGAACCATTAATATTTTTGTGTAATAGCACAATATATATATAATATTATATATATATATAATAAATTACTATTTTATGTGATTATCTTATAGTTCTATTGATGAATGAAACCTTCTTTAATTTTTAAAAGATAAGATGCGATGACACAAGTCTTTTTCTTTTAATTAAAGGTATTGAGTTTGAGTTTTGAAAATAAATATCTTTAAATATTTCAAAAGGAACACCTTATCCTTTTTTATGACTATCCAATAGAAATTTGAATCATTTGAACTAATAAATTTTATATACAAGATCATTGTACTAAAAAAAAACCTCCCGTTTAACAATTCAGGTTGACACCAACAATCTATTGAATATGGGTAGTCGACCAATATGCATGATTACATACTAGGCACATATAAATCCATACTTAGTCCCATAGTAGGCAAGGCACCATCAAAGCTTTCAATCCAAAATTCTTAATTTTTTAAGGGGGACATGGATGGTAGTTTTGACACATGCCATTAATTTGTTAGTTGATGTCTTGTTTTTAAATCAAAAGCTTTTATTAATAAGTATCGGTAGCTAAGGATGAATACAAGAAAACAGAGGAATATTCTATCCAAATATGAAGACCAGATAATGAAATTGAAGCTTTAGCTAAGCTATGGGCTATTGAATTTGCTGACCTTTTAGCAAAATCAAACTTAAACATTTGTTAAAAAAGAACATAAATGAAAACAATCCTCAAGAACAATTCCTAAATTGGAACCATTTTGACTGTGAGAGTTCATAGCTTAGATTGTAACTAGTGCATCTAATTCAATAATGACTTGAGATAAGTTCCTAGATTTAATCTAGCTTAGAACCTCAAGAAGAGCTAAGCCTTCAGCCATAGTTGGAGATGTGATGCCATAAGGAGGACCACTTCCGGCCACTAAAAATCGACCAGCCTTATCTCTTAAAATAAAACTATATCCTATCCTATTTTAAGCATCAAACACAGTAGCATCAACATTTAATTTCACCCAAGAGCAGGGAGATTTAACCCAATGAGCACTAAAACCACTCACTATTGTAGTTTTTTGTTATCGAAACATCCTCTGCAGCAATGATCGATCTTAATCTTGCTACTTTGTAACTTCTAAGCAAGGTTATAGACCCATTAACAACTTCCTCAACCCCTATTAAACCTGTCATTCCATAATAAATCGTTTTTCCTTTTCCAAATGCTCCAACATAACATAACAACTTCTTCACAAACTTTAATGGACTAATGATTAAAGACAAAACCAAGCCACTTCATGAAGCTCTTAAAATTCCCTTTTTAAAAACCAATTGAAGACCATAACCAACACTCTTTTACTTGGGGATAATCGCATGATTTACAAATATGATCAACACTTACCTTTTTAGACAAGATAACAACATTTGTTGGGAGGCAGTTAGTACACACGCTCACCAAATCATGTTAAGAACTTTAGCAGGAGCATTGAGCTTTCATAACTTATTCCAAAAAGAATAATAATTTGATGAACTCACATGGGTATCAATAAGAAGTCTGTAGGCGCTCTTGATAGTGTATTTGCCCCCTCTTGTCAACATGCCACCACCATGAGTCTTTTGGTCTTCGAAAGCCAATAGGTATCTTCTTGATTAATTGAATATCTTAGTCATTAAAGAGAGTGATTACTACTTATTCTTTCCAAGAAAGACCATTTTTTTCCAAAAAAATCCAAGACGCTGAGACTATCATTGTCATTACCCATACCTCTACTTGTTGAAATACAAGGATTTTATATGTTAAGGGGCCAGGGAGACTTCTAAACTAAAATATCCTTACCATTACCCACTCTCCCGGTGAAAATCTTATTTCAATAAATCCTGTGTTGCCCATAAACTTCTCCAAGCATAGCTAGGATTGTTCTTGATTTTAGCATCAAGAAAAGAAACATTGGGAAATTATCTAGACTTGAAGACTCTTGCTAACAGAGAATCGAATTTTGTAAGAAAACATCAAGCTTGCTTTTCTAACATTTCCAAATTGAATTCATAAAAAAATTTGAACCCTAAACCCCCAACTGACTTATGTTTGCATAATTGAGCCCCCAACTTTGCCAACGAATGCTTCTATTACCCCCGTTTCCTTAAAACCCCACCAAAAGGCGATCAACATCTTCTCGATGTCGGAGCACAATAGAGGATGGGAGCAAAAAAGTACTCATGGTATAGTTTAGAAGGGATTGTGCCACTGTTTTGATAAGTACTTCTTTACCAGCATAAAAGATAAGAGTTTGATTCTAACCTTGATGTTTCTTACGAACTTTATCTTTTATAAACCCAAACACTTTCCTCTTATTTTTCCCACACAAATATGCATAACCAAGTAGAAATCACTATCAGATCCTTTATGGACATAAAAAATACTTCTAACCTGAGATCTATCATCTTGATTAGTGCTAGAGCTAAAAAGGATTAAAGATTTATCATAGTTAATGCACTGGCCCGACGCTTCCTATAATGGCCTCAACGTCGGGTTAATAGTGAATAGTATTTTTTGACAGTGAATAGTATTTTCGAGCTAAAAAATACCATCGAAAGTGAAAAATATTATATTTGACTATCGAAAAGTATTGATCACGAGTAGTTTGGGATTAAAATTGAAGTGAATTTGAGGTTAAATAGGCCTCCAAAAATTAAAAGCACGAAAAACGGAGTGGCTAGGGTTTTAGGGTAATTATTTGACCAAAGTTTGACTGCGCCGTTAAAAATAGTAAATGAAGTTTAAAAATTACCAAAAATTATATATGTGCCTAAAATAATGTGTAGAATATTTTGGTTAAAAAATAAAATTTTTGGTAACACCGTAATTTTGAATCGGACTGATTTAATTGAATCGAACACAGAAACAAACTTCGATTGGGTTAAAATTTTCTTTATAGCCTATTTTTGATGTGATAAAAGTGATTGAATTAAATTTGAAGTAATTTAGAGTTGAAAAGTGGGAAAATTTTATTAGGGCCATTTATCGGGTAATTAACGAGCTTAAACTAAAAATAGCTCAAACCCATTAAAAATGCCCAACCCAAGCCCATTTAATAGTCACTTAAAAGACAAAAAAATAGAAGCTTCAGCAACCATCTCCCTTCCTTTTCTTTGGCTGAACCCATTTTCACCATTTCTCTCTTTCATTTCTTCCATCTCTCTCTCAATTCATACCAAATCCAAGCATAAGATAGGATAATCTACCTCTCTAGACCATCCTAACAGCCTTTAACCTTTAAGTAGAGCAAAGAAATCAAGTGACAAAGTTTAGATGTCAATTTGAAATAAGTGAATTTCTTGGTTTTAATTTTGTTTTAAGGTGCTTACTACTAATTTTAGGTGCCTAAAGTTAATATTTGCTGTTATTTTGAGCATTTGAGATCAAAATCACAGGATTGGTTTGATATAAATTTTGGCTATTGAAGGATTTCAAAAGGAAGATAAAATTGTCAAGGCCAAAGGCAAAGAAAAGGAAGCCTGGGCAAGGAAAATCATAAGAAAAAGGTTAGTGACTAATAAATCCTTTTATTTTTCCTATAATTTGTATGATTTTCCTTTAGGTTTATTAGGAAAAATTTAATATAAGCGTGTAAAATTGCAATTGATGTTAGAATAGTGTAATTATACCCTAAATAAACCATTTTTGAAAGCCTAAATGAAATTAAAAATATATGTAGGGTGATGATCATGAAGTGACCGAATGGTTCTTCAAGGAAAAATGATGTGTATTTGTTTGATTTTAATGAAATTAGGCCTTATAATGATAGTAGAAATGAAATTTAATATCCATGAATTTTTGTAGAATTTATCAAAATTAAATGAATATTTTTGGGATAAATTTTAGTTATGTATAAAGTTAAAATATGGAATTAATGTGAATTAATACATAATTTGATGATAAAGTGGTGAATTATTGTGAAATAATTCACAGACTATACAAAAGAGACTGAAAAGACTAACTGAAAATCTACTGTATTGAAAAAGTATTGAAAAGTGTGCAAAATCTGAATAATAAATTGCAATTAAGTGAATTTATACCCTTAGAAATAGTTAGGCAATAAAATATAGCTCAGAATATAATTGACTGATCATAGGGATATTTGTACCGCGGCGCAAGTCACGGCAAATTGCTTTGGTATGGTAGAATCTCTGATCTTCCATAGTATCTGTCTGCTCTGTTATTTATTTTGTGAGAAATGGGCCTTTGGGGTCATTTCTCAGTCTGTATATGGTCCTATAGGGTCTACATCCCGTATATCTGATATAAGAGTTTTTCTGCCGGGTCTGTACTAAGGGTATAATGATAATATTATGTTAACAGTGTAAAAAGAAAGCTAAAGGTGAAGTTAGAAGTGAAAAGGACCTAAATAAAAAGAAATAAAAAAATTTAGGGGTAATATGACAATTTTCCCAAATAATAGAATTAATAAGTAAAAGTGATAAGAAAATGATTAATAAGGGTAAAATGGTAATTTAGTCAACCAATAGTCTTAAAAGTCAACTTCCAAAAAGTTAAGGGACTAAAATATAATTTTGCATGAAAAAGTCAAAATAAAATTTAATTGGTAAATTGTAAGCCAATCAATAGCTTAAAATGTGAAAATAAGAAAAGAAATGGCAATTTTGTAATTAAGGTATAAAAAGGGTATTTTTGAAATAAATTGAAAGTTTAAGGGCTAAACTGAAAATTTATGTAAAGTTTTGATATTAAATGGAAAAATCTGTTTGTAATAATGTATCATGCTTTTGGATAAGAAAAATTGATAAATTTAGCCTAATTTAGCTTAATTAGGATAATTATGCATGTATGGGAAATACTATGATTATTAGTCACCACTGGGCATATTTAATGCTCCGTACATAGAATTTACTGCGTGCAGGTACTAATATTTCTGGAGCAAAAGTATACAGGGCATAAAGGATGCTGAAGGAGTATGAATGAAAATTTTTGTTGGCATGTATGTTATTTATGGTTGTGCTTCAGAATTGATTTGTAAAAGAATAGTTTTGTATATGAGTAAGGATATACTGGACTGTATATGTTTGTATGGAAAAAGCAAGTTTATGTTTTTTTGGAGAATGTATGGATGAATTATTTATTCTATTGTGCCTCTGAGAGACTGTGGATATTGTCTGCTTTTTAGGGGGCTAGTTAAGAATATAAAGGTTATATTGATGAATTTTCAAAAAATGAATAATAATATTGGACAGTTATAGGTCAACGACAAATGGAAATTATGACTTGAAATGTTGAGTTTGTAACCTTAAGTAAAGAAGTGGTAGTTGTGATAAAGATTATTAAAAAAACTTTCGACCAATTCCATAAGTCAGTAAAACTATTACAGTAAGGGTGTTACATTTTGTGATATCAGAGCAATGGATTAAGTGGTTCTAAAATCAAAGTGAGAATAAGTGAATGATTTATCTGTATAGACATGCTAATTGTCAGTAAAAGGTTGTTTTGGAATCTAATGTGTACGTGCTCCTTTCTGTTTTATAGTGAAAAGATATCTTCTGATTGCGACATGCAGGTGGGGGATGGAGAGAGTGAGGCATCGATAGGCACTGGATAGCAGAAGGCCTCACAGCAGCATGCTTCTACTCCAGCAGTGCCACCTGCACCCCCATAGCTGGACTTCCTTAACTTAATGGCCGATTATATCAGTAGCAGCTGCAGGCAGGACAAGCTTGGCCCGCACAGGTTCAGTTAGCTCCACCCAGAAGGAAGCCTATTCTAAATCAGTTAAAAAAGCTTGGGGCTAAAGATTTTTCTATAAGAGATCCTCTGACACCAGCACAGGCAGAAGATTGGTTATTTAAAATAAAATGACTATATGAAATTACAAACAGTTCAACAGAAGAGAAGTTGAAGGGTATAGTGGCATTGCTACAGGGCCCAACTTTTATTTGGTGGGATTCTGTCAGGAGACACACCCTAGTGGATCAGTTGTGTTGGGAATTCTTTGTGTCCAAGTTTGAACAAAAATATATCGGCTCAGAGTATAAAATTTCAATGCTTGATGCCTCATTGAGGCTTAAACAGGGTAATAAGTCAGTGGCCAAGTATGAGCACGAGTTTGAGCGCCTTAGTGCCTATCTTGATGAGAGCCAATCCATAGATGAAAATTTACATCAAAGATTCGAGAGAGGATTGCATATAGAGCTCATATAGATTATTGGGATCCAGCAATACCCTAGTCTGCGAGCCATTGTTGAAGCTGACTTAAGTTAGAGGCTATTCAGGTAGAGTAGGCTGACAGACAGTCTCGATTTCAGCAAAAGAGAAAATAGGGGCAGTCCAGTGGTAAGGAAGGCCAGGGAAAGAAGTTTAAAGGGTCTCCAGTACCTCAGGGCCATCCACCAATTCTAGCAGGTTAAGGTTAGGATAGTGTCCCATATGGCAGTGCTCCAGCTACTTCATCAGCCAGTACACCTTGGGATAGAGATAGTGGCTCAGTAGTTGCTTGTGACCATTATGGTAAGATTCATCCTGGGGAGTGCAGATATTTGACTGGAGCATGCTTTAGGTGTGGGTCCAGAGACCACCAGATTAGAGACTTTCTAGTATTGCAGACTACTTCAGCCACTTCTCTAGCATTTGGTATCGGGTCCTTTGCACCGAGAAGTTATGGTAGGGGAGCTGCCCCTATAACTTTAGCTTTTAGGCCAGTTGGGTAGTCATCATAGGGATCGAGGTGAGTTGCAGGCCAGACGTATGCTGTTAGAGCCAGAGAGGAGGAGAATGCTCCAAATGTGATAGTAGATAAATTTCTCATATTATCTGATTCAGTACATGCTTTGATAGATCCTGGTTTGACTCATTCCCATATTAGTACTACTTTAGCTTGAAATAAAGGGATGAAAGAGGCATGCTTGGCCAGAATATCTTGGTGAGTAATCCTCTGGAGCATAGTATAGTGGTGAATAAAGTATACAAATAATGTTCAATTAGTGCCCAAGGATATATATTCATGGAAAATCTGATTGAGTTACCCTTCTATGAGTTTGATGTGATACTGGGGATGGATTGGTTATCTGCCCACCAAGCGACAGTTGATTGCAAAAGAAAAATGGTCACTTTAAAGCTTGAAGATCGTCGAGAGATCACAATGGTAGGTGTGAGAATTGACTTCTTATTTGATGTGATATCTGCTACTGCTACTAAGAGATTGATCAGAAAAGGGTGCATAGCTTATATGTGTTATACAGTGGAGGCAAAGAAAGACAGTCCAAATGTGTCAGAAGTGCCTATTGCCATAGAGTTTCAAGATGTGTTCCCTAATGAGTTACCAGATTTACCACCTGACAGGGAAGTAAAATTCTCTATTAATGTTGCTCCAGGCACTGCACCTATCTCCATTGCTCCTTACAGAATGGCACTAGCATAATTAAAAGAATTGAAGATTCAACTACAAGACTTTCTTGACAAAGGGTTTATCAGACCCAGTGTATCTCCCTGGGGAGCACCAATCCTATTTGTAAAGAAGAAGGACACGACACTCAGGTTGTGCATCGATTATAGACAGTTGAATAAAGTGACCATAAAGAATAAATACCCCTTTTATCACATTGAAGACTTGTTTGATCAGGTGAAGGGAGCGAGTGTATTTCCGAAGATTGACTTGAGATTAGGCTATTACTAGATGGGAGTAAAAGCTAAAGATGTACCTAAAATTGCTTTTCACACTAGGTATGGCCATTATGAGTTTTTGGTCATACCATTTGGGCTTACAAATGCACCGGCTACCTTTATGGACTTGATGAACAGGGTCTTTCACCCATATTTGGACCAATTTTTAGTGGTATTTATTGATGACATTCTGGTGTACTCCAAGACGTTGGTAGAGCATGATAAGCATCTGAGAATTATTTTACAGACTCTGAAGGAAACATAATTGTATGCCAAGTTCAGTAAATGTGACTTCTGGCTGAACGAGGTATCTTTTCTAGGTCATGTCATTTATGCAGAAGGTATAAAGGTGAATCCTTCAAAGATTGATGCGATTCTTCAATGGAAGCCATCTAAAAATGTGACTGAAGTGAGGAATTTTCTGGGTTTAGCTGGATATTATAGGAGATTTATAAAGGGCTTCTCTACGATTACAGTTTCGATGAATCGACTACTATAGAAGCATATCAAATTTGTATGGACTGATAAATGCCAACAATGCTTCGAGAAACTCAAAAGCATGCTAACAAAAGCTCCTATTCTCACGTAACTTGAGCCGGGCAAGGCTTTTATGATCTATAATGATGCCTCCATAAATGGTTTAGGCTGTGTAATGACGCAGAAAGGCAAGGTAATTGCTTATGCCTCCTAACAGCTCAAGACTCATGAGAAAAATTATCCTACTCATGATCTGGAGCTAGCAGCTATTATTTTTGCACTGAAGATTTGGAGGCACTACCTATATGGAGAGAGATGTTATATTTATTCTTATTGAAAGAGCTTAAAATATCTACTTACTTAGAGAGAACTTAATCTCAGACAGAGATGCTAGTTGGAGTTGATTAAAGACTATGACTATTTTATCGACTACCATTCAGGGAAAGCTAATATGGTAGCTGATGCACTTAGCAGAAAATTCATGGCAAGTAATGTAAATACTTTCAAATGAATCTGTATAAGTGATTGATAAGTGTAATTGACTGATAGTAATATTTGCAGCTCTTTGGGCTTTGAATGTTAGTTTGAGTCTGGCATCAGATGGAGCTTTATTAGCTGAAATGCAAGTGAAGCCTGACTTTATGCATCAAGTGAAGATGGCCCAAAAAGAAGATGACCAACTGAGAACTGTTATGAGCAAGTTAAAGGATATCAATGAAGGAGACTATTCTTTGAATGATGATGGAAGCCTTTGCTATAAAAAAAACTCCGTGTTCCGGATCAGGAGGAAATGAAGAAGAACATCCTTTCTGAAGCACACCATAGTAGCTATGCCATGCATCTTGAAGGTAACAAGATGTATTAGGATTTGAAATCTTACTATTGGTGGCCAGGTATGAACTGGGATGTGACAGAGTTTGTAAGCAAATGTCTGATATGTCAGCAAGTAAAGGCTGAGCACCAGGTTTCTTCAGGATTGTTTCATCCTATTTTGATACCAAAGTGGAAATAGGATGGGATAACTATTGATTTTGTCACAGGATTACCTGTCACTCAAAGAAAGCATGACGCTATATGGGTGATTATTGACAGAATCACCAAATTTGCTCATTTCTTACTAGTCCAGATGGATTATCCTTTGACTAGGTTGGTAGAAATCTACATTAATAGGATAGCGAGATTGCATAGAGTGCCATCATCCATCATTTCTAATAGGGATCCTAGGTTTACTTCCCATTTCTTGAAAAGTTTGTAAGAAGCTCTAGGTACAAGGCTTCATTTCAGCACAGCATTTCATCCCCAGACAGATGGTCAGTCAAAACGGGTGATTTAAATTTTGAAAGATATGCTACGATGCTGTGTACTAGAGTTTAGTAGCAGTTGGAAAAGTATCTGCCTCTCACAGAGTTTGACTACAACAACAGCTACCGGTCCAATATAAAGATGGCTCCTTTTGAGGCTTTATATGGACAAAAATGCAGGACTCATCTATGTTGGATCGAATTGGGTGAAAAAAATACTGGTAGGATTCGACGATTCATAATTCAAAAAAGAAGGTACGAATCATTAAAGGTAGATTAAAAGAAGCCATGGATCGCCATAAATCCTATGCAGATTTGAAGAGGAAAGACATAGAGTTTCAGATCGGAGACAGAGTTTTCCTAAAAGTATCTCTCTGGAAAAAAAATTCTAAGATTTGGCAAGAAGGGTAAGCTAAGTCCGAGGTTCATTAGCCCTTATGAGATACTTCGGTAAGTGGGTCCCGTAGCTTATCTATTGAAGCTGCCATCAGAGTTAGAAAACATGTACGATATGTTCCACGTGTTTATGCTCCGCAGGTACAGATCTAATCTTAGCCATGTGATCACACCAGAGAAAATACAAGTGCAGACTGATATGACATATGAAGAAAGATTGATGAGGATCCTAGCTAGGAAAATTAGACAGCTCAGGAATAAGCACGTCCTACTAGTGAAAATGCTTTGGCACCATCACACCGTGGAAAAGACTACATGGGAACCTGAGGCTACAATAAGACGGCAATACCCTCTACTCTTCGATATAGGTAAATTTTGAGGACAAAATTTCTTTTAGTAGGGAAGAATTGTAATGGCCTCAATGTTGGGTTAGTCATGAATAGTACTTTCCGACAATGATTATTATTTTTGGGCTAGAAAATACCCTCGAAAGTGAAAAATATTTTATTTGACTATTGGAAAGTATTAGTCATGAGTAGTTCGAGGTTGAAATTTGAAGTGAATTTGAGGTCAAATAGGTCTCCAAAAGTCAAAAGCAAGAAAAACAGAATGGTTAAGATTTTAGGGTAATTATTTGACCAAATTTTAATAGCGTTGTTAAAAATAGTAAATGAAGTTAAAAAATTACCAAAAATTATATATGTGCCTAAAAAAATGTGTAGAATATTTTGATTAAAAAAATAAAATTTTCGGTAATACTGGTAATTTTGAATCGAATCGATTTAATTAAACCGAACTAGAAACAGACTCTGATTGGGTTGAAATTTTGTTTATAGCCTATTTTTTATATGATAAGAGTGATGGAATCAAATTTTAAGTAATTTAGAGTTGAAAAGTGGGAAAATTTTATTAGGACCATTTATCGGATAATTAACGGGCTTAAACTAAAAATAGCTCAAGCCCATTAAAAAAGCCCAAACCAAGCCCATTTAGTGGTCACTTAAAAATCAGAAAAAATAAAGAAAACCAGAAGCTTCAGCAGCCATCTCCTTCCCTTTCTTTGGCCAAACGCACTTCCAGCATTTCTCTCTCTCATTTCTTCTCTCTCTCTCTTAATTCACACCAAATCCAAGTACAAAATAGGATAATCTGCCTCTCTAGACCACCCTAGCAGCCTTTAACCTTTGATTAGAGGAAAGAAATCAAGAGAAATCAAGTGATAAAGTTTAGGTATCAATTTGAGGTAAGTGAATTTTTTTGTTTTAATTTTGTTCTAAGGTGCCTATTACTAGTTTTAGGTGGATAGAGTTCATATTTGCTATTATTTGAGCATTTGAGATCAAAAATCGTAGGGTTTGGTTTGATATAAATTTCGGCCATTGAAGGATTTCAATAGGAAGATCAAACTGCCAAGACCAAAGGCAAAAAAAGGAAGCCTAAGCAAGAAAAAGTACAAGAAAATTTTAGTGACTAATAAATCCTTTTATTTCCCTATAATTTGTATGATTTTCCTTTAGGTTTATTAGGAAAAATTTAATATAAGTGCTGTAAAATTACAATTGATGTTAGAATAGTGTAATTAGACCCTAAATAAACCTATTTGAAAGCCTAAATAAAATTAAAAATATATGTATAGTAATGATCATGAAGTGGCCGAATGGCTCTTTAAGGAAAAATGATGTGTATTTGATTGATTTTAATGAAATTAAGCCTTATAATGATAGTAGAAATGAAATTTGATGTCCATGAATTTTTGTAGAAATTATGAGAATTAAATGAATATTTTTTTTATGAATTTTAGTTATGTATAAAGTTAAAAATGTGAAATTAATACATAATTTGATGATAAAGTGGTGAATTATTGTGAAATAATTCACAGATTGTGCAAAAGAGACTAAAAAGACTAACTGAAAATTTACTGTATTGAAAAAGTATTAAAAAGTGTGAAAAATCTGAATAATAAATTGCAATTAAGTGAATTTGTGCCTTAGAAACAGTCGGGCAGTAAAATTTAGCTCAGGATATAATTGGCTGGCCATAAGGATATCTATACCGCGGTGCAAGTCATGGTAACTTGCTTTGCTATAGTAGGATCTCTGACCTTCCATAGTATCTTTCTGCTCTGTTATATGTTCTATGAGAAATGGGCTTTTGGGGTCATTTCTCAGTCTGTATGTGATTCTGTGGGGTTTACATCCGTATATCCAATCAAAAAGTTTATGTCGGATCTGTACTAGGGGCATAATTATAATAATATGTTAAAAGTGTAAAAAGAAAGCTAAAGGTAAAGTTAGAAGTGAAAAAAGACCTAAACGAAAAGAAATAAAAAGTTTAGAGGCATTACGGTAAATTTTTCAAATAATAGGTTTAATAAGTAAAAGTGATAAGAAAATGATTAATAAGGGTAAAATGGTAATTTAGTCAATCAATAGCCTGAAAAGTCAACTTCTGAAAGTTAAGGGAATACAATATAATTTTACATTAAAAATCAAAACAAGGTTTAATTGGTAAATTGTGAGCCATTAATAGCTTAGAATGTGAAAATAAGAAAAGAAATGTCAATTTTGTAATTAAGGTATAAAAAGGGTATTTTTAAAATAAATTAAAAGTTTAAGGATTATACTGAAAAGCTATGTAAAGTTTTGATATTAAATGGAAAAATCTGTTTATAATAATCTACCATGCTTCTGGATAAAAAAAAATTGATAAATTTAGCCTAATTTAGCATAATTAGGATAATTATGCTTGTATGTGAAATACTATGATTGTTAGTCACCACTGGGCATGTTTAATGTTCAGCACGTACAATTTGCTGTGTGTAGGTACTAATATTTCTGGAGCAAAAGTACACAGGACATGAAGGATGCTAAAGGAATATAAATGAAATTTTTGTTGGCATGTATATTATTTATGGTTGTGCTTCAGAATTGATTTGTAAAAGAATAGTTTTGTATATGAGTAAGGATATACTGAACTGTATATGTTTGTATGGAAAAGCAAGTTTATGTTGTTTTGGAGAATGTATGGATAAATTATTTATTCCATTGTGCCTCTAAGAGGCTGTGGATATTATCTATTTTTCAAGAGGCTAATTAAGAATATAGCCGTTATATTATCGAATTTTTGAAAAATAAATAGTAATATTGGACAGTTATAGGTCAACAACAAATAGAAATTATGAATTGAAATGTTTAGTTTGTAACCTTAAGTAAAGAAGTGGTAGTTGTGTAAAGATTATTGAAAAAAAACTTTCGACCAATTGCATATGTCAGTAAGACTATTACAGTAAGGGTGTTGCACTTCTTTATAAGCTTTTAAAGCCTTGCACATAGCTAAAGTGTCTTTTTGGTCTGCTTTAAAAAAGAAATAACTATCATCAGCAAATAGCAGGTGCGAAATCGATGGAGCGCCTCGTGCGATAGAAACTCAATGAAAAAGACCCCTTGCTTCCAATTTGTTCAGCAAATAAGTTAAACCTTGATCACATATTATAAACAAATACGGTGATAGGGACAACCCTGCATTAGGCCTCTACTAGGGAAATAGGATGAGATCTGTAGTTCCCATGAGTCACATAAAACTTGACAGTAGAGATGCACATTAGAACCAGCTGAATCCAACCATTGTTGAAACCCATCTTCCTCTTAACATTGCTCAAATACACCAATTCCACTCGGTCATAGGCCTTACTCATAACTACTTTAAGGGCAACAAAGGCCTTTATACCTTGATTTTTCCTTCAAAGGGTGCGAAGGATTTATAAGCCACCAGGGTGTTATATGCGATGAGTCTTAATTCTTGCTACAAATGCACTTTGATTCTCTGAGATAATGAAGGAAGAACACTCTTCATCCTATTAGCCATCATTTTTGCCACAATCTTGTATAGTACATTGCACAAAGAGATCGGTCTAAATGGCATGCTTAATGTCCTTTCTTAATTTCCATCCAAAATTAATTTATTAAAAAAATATTTCAGTTCAGCTATTTTTTCCTGTTAATTTTTTTTACTCAATTATTATTTACTAATAAGTTTGGTGAATTTTGGCCTTATATCAAGTTTAAGAGATATATATTGATTATTTTTTTTTTATTTTGTAAAAAAATTACCATTAGTTTCTTGAATTTATTGTGGTCGCATGCTTTAAATTTGATTTCATGGAGATATATCCTCAAGGAGAAATTGAGAAAAGAAAACTAGGGATATTTAATTGCAATGGTTGTAGAAGTTCGGAATTGAATAACAACATAATGTTTGTCAACTTCATACATATAAGAGTTAGTTCTTGAATTAGTTACAAGCTAAAACATTAAAGTGACGAAATATTATTTTAGGTAAAGCTTGAAACTTAGGTTAAACTTACGGCTTGTGCATCCAATAATTAGACAATTTTTTTAATATTGAGCAGCTGAGCTTGAACCAAAAAAAAATAGCGAAAATGTAATTAAAAATAGAAATTGGGTTGTTAAAATAAGACATTTCGAAAGGAATACGATAAGTGCATTATCATGTGCTTTGATCCTTCGCGTGCCTTCATATGAAGTCGGTGCTAATACATATATATCACTTATTATAGCATTAGTATACGTTTAAACCGTTCAATTTAATATATGTTATATCAAGTAATTACTTAATTATTTAAAAATGATAGAAAATTCAACTACATGACAAAAGTTGATAATTGATTAATACAACAATATTCTTTTTCCTTTTTTTTAAACAAAAAAAATTAAAACGACACTCTCTAGTCTCTAGCAATCGGAAAATTGAATAGAATCATATGGAATTTCACCTTAAATTATTAAAATAATCATTATAGCCTTTTAAAACATATGTATTTGTCGTTGGTCTACTATCAGCACGTTATGCTAGATATTAAATTTGTCTTTCTTCTTGTCCTTCAATATCTGCAGTTGTTATTCTCCTTGCAATGTTCATAAATAAACTATTCTTTTTAAGTCCAATTCATGTAACTATATATCTAATTAGAAGTGCAATGCTGATAAATAAACTACCTATTGATCCGACTGAGGGAAAAATTCAAAACACTTCCTATAAATTTATTTTATTTTAAATATCGATTTCACTAAAATATTTAAATGACTACGTTGAAATAGTTTAATTTTATTAACATATAATATTTACATATAAAATTTTGTTATGTAATTTTTATTAGTCACGGTGTAACTTTAAATTCCAATGAACAAAATTTCAGATTGTGCCTTTGTTCAATATCTATTAGCAAAAGAAGAAAAATCCCTAATCTTCTATCTTTAGAAAAACGGAAAACAATTTTCTTTCCATATTAAAAAAATAAAAAATCAAAAATCAAACTTTCTAATTTTTATCCTAAGGTAGCATTTATTAAATCGATACAGATAAAAAATTTTAAAATAAGACTGTAATACTTTCCAAATCCATATATGAAATAGTTAAGATAAAATTAGAAAGTATTCCGAATATTTTTAATTATTTGTTAAAATTTTTAGGATGAATTATATATATATATATATATATATATTTAGTTGTTTCTTATCTAACAAAGTATGTGAATACATATTTTGATTTTATTTCAAAATATGCATATTTTGATTTTTAAAGATATAAGTAGTTAAAATTTTTTTTGTGATACCCATTTTTTTTAATAAATGTTTTGGAAATTTCAGAAATATTGAAATAATTTTATTTTCTTTACATTCCACCTTTTTAAGGCTAATAGACGCTATCTCAGAAGGCAAATAATATAAGGAGTTAAAGTTTTCTACGTCTAATATCATTTATTATTAACCAATATTATTAAAACCGGATCTGATAAAGAACCGGCAAAGCTGAGGGTTCACAGTCCAAAAGGTCAGATCGGGTTCAACCAGGTTTTTTATTTTTTAAAATAATATTATTTATATAATTTTATAAATATCACTATGTAAAAAATATAAAAATTCAATTAAAAAAATCATTCATCAAACATTAAATATAAATCACAAATATTACAATAATAAGTCCCAAAATATTCTAAACATTTATCACATACAAATTTTAGACATTCAAACAAAAGTTTGAAATATAGTAAATAAAATTATGTTAATTCCTCATCATTATTGTCATCCTCCTCCTCATCATCCTCATCACCACCCCGTTGAAATTCTTTTGCAATTTGTTCATTTTTAGAAGAATCATGCTATTAAAAGAAAATGAGGGGCATACCAAAAAAAGAATAATAGAATAACAAAAAAGAAAGCAAAGGAGAGGAGGGAGGAACTCCAATAAGAAGATAGCAGGAGAGCCATCACTGTTAAAAAGGGCAAGGATGTACCAAAATTCAATTCCTTGCTACCTGTTGTGAATTTGTACCTTAAAAAAGTTATATGGTCTCGTATATTCACAAAGAAAAACAAATGAACAAATGACTGTCAGCCACTGATAGAGGATGCTTTCTATGAGAAATCTTTAATGTCAAATACTTTTAAATGCTCCATAAAATAGTTATATTTCTTACCAAGTAGAAAAAGATAGATTGCATATTAAACACCTTTAGTCATGATGATGTTGCTTCAAAAACCTGTCTATATAAATTGAAATTTTGAAGTGAACAACATCATAAATTCATATGAAATGTCATGATGCTATCAAGGTATAACACTGCAAGTTCCAAGAGGAAAAGTATCACAGATTCAAATCCCTATCTTTGCAATATATACATATAATGAAACACCCAATAGCCACTTTAATTCTTATCAGTTTTTCAAAGTAAAATTCTCTTCCCCTAATGGTTAACAATAGAACTTGGCAATGAGTTTGAAGCAGATAAAAATTAACTATAAAATTGTAATGGGGTTTTCTTCTCCACTCTACAAGATTTTCAGATTTCCAGTAACCTTCTTTAAGACAAAAAAAAACACCTATAACAACTAAAGCTACACATATTTGTTGGTTTAATATCATGATTCATATATAGAGTCTAATTGTTATGTGTTTAGGCTGCTGAAAAAATAAAATGAAAAAAGAAAAAAATAACCAAATTGGGTAACCTGTGGATGCCGGCAAGAGCTATGGTTGGTGGTGGGGCTGTGGGTTTCGGTTGGTGGTGGTGCACTTTCTTCCTCGGCTCCTCTTTTGCAGTGGTGTAGAAGGTGAGAAGGGAGAGAATGAGATGAAATCTTCCCTAATCCCCTAACCCATCCTAAATCATTTTATTCCTTTTTATAGTCAAAACTGCAACGTTTTGAATATTTGGCCAAAAACTCGGTTCTTTTCGATTTTTTGATTTTTTCGGTCCAATCCTATTTTTTCATTCTCCGAACCCGAGGTAGTTTGTGTTTCCCTATTAAATTGGTTCGGTTCAATTTTAATAACATTGTTATTAATAGTTCACATTAAAAATGGATTATATATATATATATATATATATATATATATATATATATATATAATATATATATATATATATATATATATATATATATATATATATATATATATATATATATATATATATATAATACTTTATATGTCAAAACAAAAAAATTAACCTATAATGGGCATGATAACAGTTCGGATTTATCGGGTTGTTACCAAGTCCAACGTGTGTTAGAATGGTCTTCACTGCTTTTAAGAGTACCTGAAAGAAAAAAAAAACTTTGGTGGGGGTTCCGACAAGGGGAATGTTCGACGATCAAGTCAATAAGGTCAAGTATGAAATAAATTTGGCTAAGGGAGAGAAAAATACCAAACAATTTAGGTATTTATAAGGACCAACCTCATATTTCAGCTAGGACTCTGTTTGCTTGTAGGATTCCTATTTGAGAAGAAGTTTTACCTGATCAAAAAGCTAAGCTAAACTTCCATAATAAGAGTTCAACCTTGATTAAGCAATCGCTAACCCCTACCCAAATAGGCCTTATCGAGACGAGATTGTTATCCATGATTCGAATTCTGGATAACTTGAGTAGCTATCCATAAACCCGATGCATAGTTTAGTTATCATAGGTCCCGAGGTGAGATATATTCATATCGAGAATGAACTAAACACCTATTAGGACATAGTTAGGCCAGTTGATTGAGCGAATATGTCAATCATAACTCAGAAAATATCTCTTTGATCTGTGTAATGACAGTAATAGCAATAATAACTTCTCCTCGAGTCCCACATAACTACTATAAATGCAATTAATTTCACAAGTCCTAGAGGTATCTGAACCATACATGTGCCTTCGATTCGATAGCCTAATTCTTCTATAAATGCCCTCAACATTTCTCCATTTTTGCCTTTTTTGCTCTGCCATCTGGCTTCCTACTCCATTTCACTCTACCTATTTCTTTTGCCTTAGGTTTTTTCTTCCCCAAACTTCCTTCCAGTTTCTTCATCCTTCCTCATAGGTTAGTATTTTAGATCTCTTCCTCTTCGCTTTACATTTCCTTTCTGTTTATTTATATTTCAAAATGAATGGATTAATAGGATCCAATGAGATTATGATTCCTAATGGTCTATTGAACGATAGCATACTGAGCACATTTGCTCATAGCTCATCCATAGAAAGTGCCCCTATAGAGCTTTTATTGCTTTAAACCCTTCCATAAAATATACCGCTGGCATTCTAAAAATGCCCCATTAAATACTCTAACAGTTTGAGATTCCTAAGCTTAGCCGACCTAAACCAAGAAGACCACCAAGAGCTAATTACTGTGTCCCTAAGATTAGCTTGTTGATCCAAGCCTTTGAACTACCTAATTTAAGATTGAAACTAGGAATACTAAATCAGTATAAACTTCATGCTCCAAGTTCCCATGCTACTGCTTACTTCAATTTCAATTATCAAAAAGCTAGTGCTTTACAAGGTTGATATCCAAGTTGGAGTTACCCTTCCCCCAACCTACTTTAAAGTCTCTTTTTAAAAGTATTATAACCTCACCATAAGTTAACTACATCCAAATGCTTGGCTCACCCTGACTGCCTTACAAATTTGGACGTCGAAGAATGCCATTGGGCTCACAGGTCGACTATTTAAGGCAACCTATATGGTCAAGCTCTGAAATATGATGGAGGGCCATAATTATATTCATGCTCAGCCATTATATAGGTAATCAATATAATCCGACCATATTCAAGTAAACAATTTCATGTTTCAATTACTATAACTTTACCTTTATATTGCCTGTACATTTCCTATGTTAATGGTTGTTCATTATCATATACTTTATACTTAAAGTAACCTATAAGATTTAGGAAGAGATAAAGTAGCTTTAGGCTTCATATGAAATCTTTTAGTTTAAAGTTTTTGAACTATAAAGGAAGGGTCATGGTTACTACCAAATTCATGGTAACCGTGAGCCTAATCATGCAATAGGGGTCATGGTTACTACCAAATTCATGGTAACCATGACTTATATTGCACCTCAATTCTGGACTAAAAGCTAACTATCTCACGGTTACTAAGCCTAGGGTGGTAACCATGAAGTAAAGCTACGAGAAGGGGTCACGGTTACTATAAAATTCATAGTAACCGTGATCTAGGATGAATTTTGTGTCTGGACTGAAAATTGACTGGCTTATGGTTACTATCAAAAACCTAGTAACCGTGATGCCCTAATATGCTCAATGGCAAATTTTCAATTACGGGTTCTAAGCCAATTTTGACCTATAAAATAGCATTCTAGCAAATATTCCCCTTTAAAAAGTTGTAGGCCTATGTCTCTAGTTTCCAAAACATCAAAAATCACTCAAATCAGATGTATAAATCTCAAGATATTCACTAAAAACCACCGACTGCTCCCAGGGATAGGGTAGAAGTTCTAACCCAGATTCAAGGCAAATTTTCTCTATCATACAATTTTATTCAAGTTCTATGTTCTTCATATGAAATGAAGATATATGAGTATATTTTCATATAAACTGGAATTTCTCAATTTCTCTAACTGTAGCTCAAGATATACTTAAAATAGTGAAGACTAGTCCAATGAACCCTAGGCGGATTTTGAGATTTCAAGATTTTCAAGCATAATCCGATTTTCAACCTACCCCAAACTTAGTTCTTATATAAAACACATCTAATAACATCAATAAACATTTATTTAATGTCCATGCTCATCATACAAGCACACACAACATGAGAAAGTTTCCATACCTCTTTAAGCTTTAACTTTCCAAGCTTTACCTTTCACTCTCTTTTCCCTTCATCTCTTCTTGCTCTTAGCCTTAAGTTGCTATAAAAATCATCTCTCTTTCTCTACCATCTACAACTCTATCCACTTGAAGCACAACCATCAAAGGCTTAAGGAGGAGAGAAGAAGCAAAGAAGAAAAGAAAACAAAACAAAATGTGCCTAAGCCAAGAACGGCCGGCTAACACAAGAAAACAACAGATTTTACTTATCTCTTTCCAGCCTCACAAGTGTTTAATTCCCATTGGTTGATAAATAAAAATCTTGGCAAAGTTTCATTTTAATCCCTCTTTAAATTATGTCTCTTAATTTGGTCTCTCATTTTTTATAATTCACATTTATACCTCAAAAATTTTACTTTAACTTTTCAATTAAATCCCTAATTTGTAATTTCCCTTAATTAGTCACATAATCAACCTTTGTCTCATGTGAAATGATCATCTACCTCTCTTAGGGTGCCATTAGGGGTATTACAAACTCCCTTAAAGAATTTCATCCTCAAAATTTATACCTGTACCCTATACTTATATAACACTACTATTCTTATACTTCTATCTGTACTCATATATCTATTTCACTTATCTTGCATTATATACTGTCTCTACCGGCTTTACTGGTTCTTTGCTTACCTCATATACATTTCTGTACTGTATCACCCTTAAAGTCAATCTATCTTTATCTCTTTATAACTATAACACTCTCTTGATTCTATCGTTAACTTGATTCGCTTTTCTTATAACTATATCTCCAAATAAAGATGACCTAATCATATGATCATATCATTACTATGCTCAAGGTATATCATGTCAGGTTCCTTTTTCAGTCAGGGCCAAGTACATGTCATATGATGTTGTGCTATGAGTAAATGATGCTTCATGTATGCAATGAAGTTTAAATATGCAATGCACATGTTTTGCCTATTCTCATTATGAAATATTTCATCAACTGCCCATGATTGTTAAGGAAATACTGACAGGTTTATAGAGCGTAGCAATTAACCTCAAATTTTCACAGCAACTCCACACACACACATATATATATATTGTCATATTTTTAGCTTAATAATCTGTTCTATATACTTATACTTTACTTTTCATTCCAAACCTAGAATCTCATTTTTATACCATCATATACATATACATATTCCATTATCCAAAATCTATTAATATTCGACTGGCATATTCACTATCATTTAATAAATACTTATCATCATCATATTCACTGCTAATTTAATTCATCCTTATCATAAAAGCTTCTTAATAAACCTATAAACTCATAATACTCTGTCTATGATTTAGTAGCGTTCTAGTGTTATGTGGATGAGTACACATAGGAGAAAGGAACATATAGTTATGCACTATAAGAAGAATAAGGTCGTAAGTGACCAAGCAAAGAAATGTTGTAAACCATATACGATTGGGCAAAATAAGAAACAGAAAGCTATACATATCTATCCGGTCAGCGATGAAGGACTGAGAGTCATATGTTCGATTGACAAAGAAAAATTGAATAAAAAAGGAACTGAATGCCATATACCCAATTGAATAGGGAAAAACAATGCTGAAATTCAAAATCGATCGGTAAAGCAATGCTGAAAATTATATCCGATCGGGAAAACAAGAAAGGCCAGATGAAACATAAACGATCATGCAAAGTAAACAAAGGCCATGTACGGTTGGGTAAAGAAAAAAAGAAGAACAAATATGCTATGAGCGGTCGCACAAGGAAAAGGAGAAGGCTATAAGTAGCCATCCTTTAAGGCTCGGCATTCACTTAACTGATAAATCCATATCTCTCTATTAAACCCCACTATCATCATTGCTGAAATTTCATCTTGATATACTATAAAAAGGATTGGAGTCACTTAAACTCGAATTCTTAGGGTCACTTATTCTTTTAGTCTCCCTTCCCAATTCCTTTCAAAAGATACTTCTTTAAGCTATACTGAAAAAAGATAGGGACAAGCCACATTAAGCCAACACCTGACAAAAATCTTCTATAACTGCTTATTTCTATACTCTTATTGGCCATAACCACCTAAACCAAGGTGCTCTGATACCAAAAATGTAAGGACTACCCTAGTAATCCCATCATTTATTACTTTACACACTATTTGCATGTAATTAACCATACATTAACATGTCATATTGGTCCATATACAGGAAAATACTCAATTAACTTTTATTAATAACATTTTATTCATTACATGGTTTTACATTTAGCACAATACATCATTATACTAATTACAACATAAAATAAATACTATAATTCACTTTTTCTACTACCGGTGTTGGCCTTGTAGCTACGAGTCCCTGCAAAAGCTCAAACTTGTGTACCTACATGGATAAACACCCGTGCTAAGCTATACAGCTTAGTAGGGAACAATACATATATGAACAACCACTCACATTAATTGTTTCCAAACACACAATAAACGTTATTAATATCAAATATTATAATTAAGATGCAAGAGTTACAATATAAATCCACATATCATAAATAATGAATATTCAAGTCTCTATCATCATTGCACATATATTCATATACTGTTTATCTTATATTGTAAATTGCCTGCTAAAGTCCTGTGGGTGTGGATAAAGGGTGCTGTGGATACCTGTAGGTATCAAATATATAAATACCTGAAGGTATTATTCCTGTGGATACCCTAAGGTATCAAACATGTGGACCCAACTGGGTCAAGCCAGTGGTCCCGACCGGGGACAAATAAAGACCTAAACGAGATCAAACTGTAATAGCTGCGATTGTAACCCTATAGGCATGCCTATCTATCCACCACCAAGTTTTATATGCAGGCAAATAATCATGTCTCATATGTCATTTGATTCATACAATTCAATTCATCATATAATAAATTAAATCAAATAATATAATATTGGTCTTTAACTATAATATCATGATCAAAATTACATATAGATAATCAGTATAATCCGACCATATTCAAGTAAACAATTTCATGTTTCAATTACTATAAATTTACCTTTATATTGCCTATACATTTCCTATGTTAATGGTTGTTCATTTTCATATACTTTATACTTAAAGTAACGTATAAGATTTAGGAAGAGATAAAGCAGCTTTAGGCTTCATATGAAATCTTTTAGTTTGGCAGTCCAATTGTCCTACGAAGACTGTTCTCTATCTTCTGTTATGAGTGAATTTCTATGGTATGGATATGAAAAAAAGTCATTTTCTCGAGTCATATATCCTTGATCTTATTTTACAAGTTATACGAGACCACCAGCTAGCCTGCATCTTATAGCAAGCAATCTCAAAAAAGAGTATTATCCTACCGGACGGCGGCCAGAGAGTCAAATAGTTCGGGAAGAAAGAGTCTAAGGTTGGGTTGGACGACATAGATCTCGGTTGGTTCCCCCTCTTTGCAGGGTGATGACACCAGTAGCTGTGGAGCACAGATGACCATCTCTTCAAGCAGGGATATGGGAAAAGTTTTTGAACTATAAAGGAAGGGTCACAGTTAATACCAAATTCATGGTAACCGTAAGCCTTATCATGCAATAGGGGTCACGGTTACTACCAAATTCATGGAAACCGTGACATATATTGCACCTCAATTCTGGACTAATAGCTAACTATCTCACGGTTACTAAACCTAGGGTGGTAACCATGAAGTAAAGCTATGAGAAGGGGTCACGGTTACTATAAAATTCATAGTAACCATGAACTAGGATGAATTTTGGATCTGGACTAAAAATTGACTGGCTCACGGTTAGTATCAAAAACCTAGTAACCGTGATGCCCTAATTTGCTCAACGATAGATTTCTAGTTACGGGTTCTAAGCCAATTTTGACCTATAAAATAGCATTTCGAGCAAATATGCCCCCTATAAAGTTGTATACCTATGTCTCTAGTTTCCAAAACATCAAAAATCACTCAAATCAGACGTATAAATCTCAATATATTCACTAAAAACCATCGACTGCTCCCAGGGGTAGGGTAGCAGTTCTAACCCAGATTCAAGGCAAATTTTCACCATCCTACAATTTGATTCAAGTTCTATGTTTTTTATATGAAATGAAGATATATGAGTCTATTTTCATATAAAATTGTAATTTCTCAATTTCTCTAACTGTAGCTCAAGATATACTTAAAATAGTAAAAACTGGTCCAATAAACCCTAGGCAGATTTTGTGATTTCAAGATTTTCAAGCATAATCCAGTTTTCAACCTACCCCAAACTTAGTTCTTATACAAAACACATCTAATAACATCAATAAACATTTATTTAATGTCCATTCTCATCATATAAACACACACAACATGAGAAAGTTTCCATGCCTCTTTAAACTTTAACTTTCCAAGCTTTCCTTTCACTCTCTTTTCCCTTCATCTCTTATTCCTCCTAGCCTTAAGTTGCTGTAAAAATCATCTTTCTCTACCATCTACAACTCTATCCATTTGAAGCACAACCATCGAAGGCTTGAGGAGGAGAGAAGAAGCAAAGAAGAAAACAAAACAAAACAAAATGTGCCTAAGCCAAGAATGGCCAGCCAACACAAGAAAACAACATATTTTCCTTCTCTCTTTCTAACCTCACAAATGTTTAATTCCCATTGGTTGATAAATAAAAATCTTGGCAAAGTATCATTTTAATCCCTCTCTAAATTATGTCTCTTAATTTGGTCTCTCATTTTTCATAATTCACATTTCTACCTCAAAACTTTTACTTTAACTTTTCAATTAAATCCGTAATTTGAAATTTCCCTTAATTAGTCACATAATCAACCTTTATCTCATGTGAAATGATCATCTACCTCTCTTAGGGTAACATTAGGTGTATTACAATAGCTCCACCTCTTGTAATGGGTTTACTAGCTCCACCTTCTGAGCTACATTAGTTGGGACATCCAATGTATCTACTAAAAGTGCCTAATTTTCCTCTTTCAATATAGTGACATTTATTTTTCGAGCTACCTTCTAGTTTCCTCGAAGTATAGTTGTTCCCTTCGATGCGAAAATCTTCATAATCAGCTTCTATATAGAAATGTAAGCATTTACCGCGACCAACAGAGGTTGGCCAAAAATTGCTTTTTAAGACAATAACTATTTACTACTATAAAGCATGTTATACATGACCTGGCTATTGAGTCATCTCCCAACTATAAGTGTAAGTTGACCAAACCTTCCACTTTAATGTGTTGTCTAAAAATACAGATCAGTGGAGCTATTATTTCCTTTATTGGGTTTGGCATTCCCAAGGCTTTATAAGCCTGTAAAGTGATAAGGTTAATTGCACTACTCGTATCTACTAGAATCCATTATACCAAGAAGTCATCAATCATTGCTTTCACTACCAGTGCATCACTGTGGAGTTATCAGATATGTTTTTTTATCCTTGAACAAGAACTAAATGATGTATATTACAACAGGAAAACTAGCTCCGAGTGAGAATACTTCCTTTGCTTTTCACTTTTTAGAGTTTTCAAAAATGTCATAATGCTTCCCTCCTGCGATCACATGGATCACTCCTACTGGAGCCTTCTTGTTGTTACTTTCTTTCCCCTGTCTAATTGCTTGGGTAGAGATAACTTATCATTGCTTTTCCTCCCTTTGACAAATTGCTTTAATTCACATTTTTTATTTGGAACTCTATTTATTTTTTAAGTTATTTGCAGTTATTAGTTTTATGCCCTTTATCTTTGTGAAAGGCAAATGCAGGCTCTGATCTCTATTCGAATCTTTCCTTATGGGCTTTAGCCAATTTACCTGGTCATTCTTTTTTTTATCTAAGATAGGATTTATTCGGGAGAGGCATTTGGCTTGGTGAACTACTATTCGCTTCGACTGCCTGAGTGTGATAAAAACTACATATGTTCTATTCGATTCCCTCATAGCTCGGGAATCACCTCTTCTAAAACTTTTCCTATCCTGACCTATTCCTTAGGAATTTTTATTATCCTCCTTTGTTATTTGTTGTGCTTCAGCTACCTAGGTTTGTCCATCCTAATGTACTTGTGGGCTTTATTCATTAGTTCAGTAAAATTAAAATAGCACTTCTTGCTTAAAGAATCACTGAAGTCCTAACACTCTATATTCCAACCGAATGCATGGATAGAGACTTCCAAGTTCAAATTATAAATGTCCATAGCTATCACATTAAATCTCTTCATGTATCTCTGTAGAGGTTTCCCCCTCTCCTGGATGACCTGATGTAGGTCGGTAGAGAGTTTGGTTGGTTGGAGGGCCGTTACGAACTGCATTACAAACATGCCAATAAACTGCTAAAAGTTGTTTATTGAATGCTTTAGTAGATTCTGAACCAGATTTGGGCTTACTCTGTCAGGGTGGGCTGTGGAAAAATTTTACAGAGGGGGCATCCTTCGTGGTATCGATCAACATGGTATGGTGGAATTAATCCACATGTGCCAAGGATCTGTGCTCTCATTATACCTTGGCGGATTGGGCAATTTTATGCTTTGAGAAGGAGTGGAAAGTATATCTCTAAAAAGAGGAGAGTGAAAATTACCCTGATATTACAGCTTGTTGCGATTTTGTTATTTCGACATTCTTTTTTCAAAGAGCTCGACGATCTCATCCATTGTTAAGGTGATCGTGGGTGGTAAGACGTTAGGTGGAGGTGTAGAGTTCAGAGTTTCATTATGTGTAAGGGCATTGGTCACAATGATGGTCTGTGGTGATGGTTGGGTTGGAGCCTGTGTTACTATGTGTGACAGCGTCACCAGAAGGGCTTGAGCAAGTTAAGGGGTAAGGCCAGGTATGAGGATTACGGGGTTTGTGATAGCGAGATTTGTAGAGGCACCTTAAGGAGTGGGCTCGAAGGGGAGGGGGGAAATAGGTATATACAGGGGTGGTGGTGTAGCATTATGGTTGTTTCCGGTTTGGTTGTTTTCATCTTTTGAATTCATGGTTTTTGCAAAGATGATGGTCCACGCTTACCATATCAAATGATAATAGTTTGGATTTATCGGCTTGTTATCGAGGTCCAATGTGCATTAGAAAGGTCTTCACTGCTCCCAAAAGTACCTGAAAGCAAAGAAACTTCAGCGGGGGTTCCGATGAAGGGAATCTCCAATGGTAAAGTCAGTAAGGTGAAGTATGCAGTGAATTTGGCTAAGTGAGAGAGAAAAACCTAACAATCTGATTATTTATAAAGACCAACCTACAATTCCAACTAAGACTTCATGAGCTCGTAGGATTCCTATTTGAGAAGAAGTTCTACCTGAGCGGGAAGCTAAGCTAAGCTTGCATAATAAAAGTTCAACCTTGATTAAGTGATTGCTAACCCTTGCCCAAATAGGGCTTATCAAGACGACGACATTAACCATGATTTGAATTTTGGATAACTCGAGTAACTTGGAAATCGGGCTACCTATAGACCTGGTGCATAGTTCGGTTATCAGGGCATATTTAAGTCTAATGACTTTGATATCAAATCAGATTTCAACAGTCACATGAAGTTGAAATTTCAAATTACGTGGAGTTGAAATTTCAAATTGAGCATTTAATACTTTTTTTATAATTTTTATTTGGAGATTCGTTAATAAGTAGTATAATTTTGTATATAGAATTTTAAGTCAATGGAATCTAGAGTAATATATATACATCATCAATAAAAATGTACTTAAAATAAAATAGCAAAACTTCTTGTAATAGTAATTTCCTTAAATTTGCTACACTAATTCGGATTATTGGAAATTATTTCACACACACACACACACACACACACACACATATATATATATATATTGCAATTGATTTTATTCAAATATCACTAAACTTAAATCATAATAACAATAGGATATAAAAAAAATTTATTTCGCAAAAATAACTTAATTTTTAAAATATTATCACTAAATTATTTTAACCAGTAAAATATGAATCTAGTGTCGCAGAGTTGAGATGGCAAACCATGTTACCTTGAAATATTCAAAAAAAAAAAGTCACATGAAATATGTAAAAATGTAACGTGTGAATGTTTTAAACTGATGTGACAAGCCACATCAATACTTTATCCTTAAACTTATGATTTTTCAAATAAAATAATTTCAATGATAACATTGTAAAAGTTGAGTTATTTTTTTTATTTTTTATTTTACCAAATCATTATTATGATATAAATTCAATAACGATAGATAAAATAAAATTAATTCTTTTTTCATTGCATTAATAGATTTTTTTTCTTTTTAATAAATTATAATACTAGGAACCCAATTCAAACTGTAATTAATTGAAAAAATTATAAAACAATTAATGAACTCGTTAGACCGTCGATCGTATCAACAACAACATATTATTACTCTATTACGGTGGAATTTTGTACACTTAAAAAGCTAACTTTGTAAGATTTGTGGAGTCATTATTTGTCACTTTCTTCTTTTTTCTTTTTCCTTTTTTCCTTTTATTTTTTTTATTGAGTGTGTCAATTTGGCCCATATATATGCCCCCGACTCATAAGTTTGAATTGAAACAATGGATTTCGTTGATAGAATCTATAAAATTAAAGATATGAAATTTTTATGATCTTTTGCTCATTATGTATCCTACTTGCAAATGTAAATGAATTTCCTAACATATAAGAGATGGAGTTATGAACTAAGGGCAATGTTTCTTATCCCATATTACAGATAAAATAATATTATATAATATAGACTAATATGAATAATATTTTTTTAAAAATAGTACATAAATAATATAATACATAATGGTATTCATTATCCCTAATATACTGAATAAAATAATTTATCACAAGCCATTTGAATTATATAATATGATAAACATGATATTATATTTCATTAATCTCTACCATCGTTGCCACCATCGCAGCCACTGATATCGTCACTACTATCACAATCATTGTTGCCACCATCACCTTAATTTATCCAATCATGCTAGACCCTTATCAATTAAATAGCGGTAATTGATATAATATATATAATCCAAAAAATATGATACGGTTTTTAAATATACATGTAAAATTAAAAAAATACGATACAATTCTTAAATATGTAAAATAGTTTTCTAAAGAATAGATAATAAAAACTAAAAATCCTTTTTGAATTTTAAAAATAAAAAAATAAATCCTACAACTTTAAACATAGATTAAATTTTTTGCTTAATTGTTAATTTACCTATTAATATATATTCATATTTTAAGAAATTTGTACACCTTTTTAATAAAGAAACAAAATTGATGTATGTTCTATAATTAATTTTTTTGCTTAAATTAGTAATATTAAAAATTTAATTTTACATATTTTTTAATTTTTTAAAAATAATACAATATATCATTGTACATTAAACATTTAAAATATTATAAGTTAATTAATACAAATTTTATATCAAATATTGTATACTATAATGCATGTCAATACTGTTCAGACTAATATTATACAAATTAATACAATATAACGAGTTAAATGTGCCGTAAATATCCTAATTCTAAAATTTATTTTAGAAAATAGAAATTGAAGAAGATTACAGAACAATTTAAACTGTAAATAAATTTTCTTGGAGTCAATGTCTAAAAATTATTCTTAGATAAAGATAACCAAGTGATAGGTTCTTTTAGTTTGCAATCGCATTGAAATAACTCAATTATTTATTATTGTTATTTCTACGCCATGTATGAAATGCAGAGAACATTGAACATAAATAAATAAATAGATTTTTATTTTGTACAATTATATTTTTATTGGTCGTCAAGAAAAGGAGAAAACAATACAGATATGTTGCAACTACTTTTCCTAATTTTTCTAATTATCGAAGCTTTTTCTTTAACAAAAAATAGCACTATATAAAATTTCAAAAAAGATAAGTGGCTCAAATTGAATTACACAAATAGGGGTAGATAAATAATTGTACATTTTGATAAATATGAAGTGACGAAAATAACCTTTATTCATTGGAAGCCAATCCAAGCCGAGCCACATTCGGCTCAAAAAAGGGGATGTCATTTCAAACATCCCAACTTATGTAGACCTACTCTATTTGTAGTAGTAGAGAGAGAAGCAGAAGTTATCTTCGAGATAAAGCAAAAAATTCATACCTTCTCTCTAATATTTTTATACACATCTTTTTGGTATATGCTGAAAATATTTTATCCAGGATGAACAAAGCGAGAATGAACAAAGCAAGGAAGATGAAGAAGAAGTTCTATGTTGTTTTTAAAGGCAAAGAAATCGGGATTTACATGTCATGGGAAGAATGCTCGCGTCAAGTATTGGGTGTCGCTGGTAGTCTGTACAGATCGTTTGAATCTTATAAAGAAGCTGAAGATGATTTGATGAGATATAAAAATTTAAAATGCCAAAATTTTAAGAACCAAGAAAATATTCGAAATACAAAAGTCACTATAGGTACTTCATCAAGTGTTAGTTACTTTGAGTCAATTGCATGTAGAGACAATGGTAGAGGATCTTATGAGTCTCGTAGTAGAGAGACGGTGGAGTCTTTTGTCGCTGGTATGTTTGTTGGAATGTAAATCGCTTTAATGAAAAAGCAAGAGAGTGATTAATTGACTCAATCCAGTGTATTTATTTTGAGAAAAGTTTATACATTATATTAAATTAATCGAACGTAAGAATACAATACATTCTGTCAATTGGAATTGAACATTGAATAACTTCCATTGCTTAGTATCCTAAACCCTTAATGCGGCGATACGATATCTTTTAAATAAAATTTGAAAAAATGCATTAGTATGTTGTAAATATTGGGGAAAAAACTCATTATATAATAAATTACATTGCATTACTTGCCATAGGTTAAAAGAAAGTAAAGTGTAATTAACATTTTAAAAAATATAAGCAGTATTCTAATAAATGAATTAAAATAAACAATTATACTAGTATAGGAATAAAATAAATAAAGAAATGGCAAACATAAATTAATTAAGCTAATTAACAATTTGATAAAAAAATAATATAAAATACATTAATATTATTTTAATATTATAATATTGATAAATATATAATAATACCATATAGAAATATAATATCGATGACTATATAAAAATAACTATATAAAAATATAATTAAATAAAGAATCCTTATAAAAATATAATATTACTGTATAAACGAAAGATATTTGAAATAAGTTAGTAAGAAGATTTGACTAAAAAATGATCGAAATGATTATAGTATCGTTGTACATTATGGTAACTGGAAACACTGATTATACATGTTTAATAATCGAAATGATTATAGTATTGGCACTAACCCTAAAGATGACACAATCTATATATATACAAGATAATACAAAATATTCAGTTTAGACCGATCTCAATTCAATTTATTCAACTTGTCAACAACTAGTGCATCTTCATGAAGCAATTGCAGAAGAATTGACTAAAAAATGAGAAAATGTATTCGGATGATGCCTAAGTTAATCTATCAATTATGGTATTGTATATCATAAATGTATGCGTTTAAAAATTAATACCCTTGCTTAGGAAGAATAAAAATATTTGGAACACCTAGACGCAATTTGTTTAATTAAAATAAATTAATTTTCATTATACATAGATCCATATGATAGAAATCCGTGTTCTTAATTATACAATTTTTTTTATATTAATGTATAAGAAAATGAAATTTAATTTCTTGCATACTATAAACTTTACACGGAGTCTTTAATAAGTCGAAAGTGGATATCCTTTAATATCGAAGCTGAAGAAGTGAATACGTTGAAGTCAGTTTGGGGATACAAAATGCATTCATTTTTCTAACAGTGTTGCATCTGATGTCTGGTAGGAAAAAAGGCAACCGAATATTTTCAAATAAATGCACTTACTGTTAATTTACTTTATTTGGCCACATGAGGGTTTTAAATCATCTTAAAGATTATGCTTTTCCCACGCATAAAAGTGTACCCAAAATATTTAGTGTTTTCTGATTTACATCCAATATATTCGGTTACGCAGAAATAGGAAAAATAGAGTTCATTTCCATCAAAATGTTTTCAATGCTGGATTATGTCCAAACAGAATATAATGTAATAAAATTTAATCACTTGGTGTATTATGTTTTTAGTTTGAATATCGTGTAATCTAAATTCTATAAATATGAAAAGGATTTCATATTTTTAAGTGCTAATACGACGATTGTGTAAGATACATACAGTAGCTTAGTTAAGGCAATAATGTTAGTTCTCATATCTGGTTGAACTGCCAACAACGGCTAATGAACCAACTGCCCAAATAAATATGATAAGATTATGCTTCTTTCCACCCAAAATAAACATCACAATCCTTATTAATGCTTCTGTATGTATCTTCATACCCTAATGTTTTATATTGTCAGTGTCATTTGTGAGTAATCATTAGGTGTGTTAGGGTTAGTACTAACACTGTAACACCTCCTAAAAAGGTAATCACATTATGTGGAACCTGTAATAAATGTAAGTTGTAACTTGTTCATTTACTTTCATTTGCATTGCCAAGCATTTTCCATTTTCTTCCCTCAATCCATTCCAATAGTTAATCCATTCCGCATTGTGATGGCATGGATTGAGCTTCACTTTAGAGGGTTTGTAATTCTGTTAGACTACAATTCTCTACATTTATTGTTATTAAAGAAAACACACATGTTCTGGTCAATGATTTTCATAACTAAAAATTTATTTATTGAAATATTTTTTATTCGTTGGAAATACGATGATTCTTAACACAATGTATTAATCATATATAGTTTTTACGTAGCCTATACCACAGGAATTCGTCCAAGATTGAGAGAATGTATTCAGTGCTGAATACTGGGTCATGACGCCAAGCAATCAGATTTGGCCAATGACACTTGATCAAGACTACGATTATGATATATTAAATGACAACAAATCCAACTTTATTTACGTTAATAATGTAAAAGAGAATGATGTTATTTTTTTACAAATAAAGGAAACCTTTTATTTGACGTAATTATCGTCAATGACGAAGGTTATGAGGTTCAGTATGGGTATAAAAGTGAAGAAAAATTATTGGTGAAGTACGAAATTGGGAATTTAAAGCCCCCCAGGTATTGGAAGTTTAGCGTTGAATGCATAAACTTGGATTGGAATTTAAGATTGGTAAGTGTCTCTATGGTTAATGTTTTAGTATTTAGATATGCTTTTCTCCACGTGAAATTATTTTCACATACAATGTAGCCTATTCTCGGTTATGTAGCTGGTGATCGCATTGGTATAAAAGTATGCAAAGTTAAATTAGGAAAGTTGAGACTACGCGACGACAATAGTGTGAGGCAAAAAAAAATCAAATTGTTGGTTATTTTTACAAGAGGCATCCCATACAGAATTTAAAGAAAGGATTTTATGCACAAGTAGGTTTTCAAGCTATATGGGTCAACATAACAAAGGATCACAAAATGGTTTCAGGCGATGTCATAACCTTAATCCAGTCAGCTTTCGATCATTTTTTTACTTCTATATTACTAGAGATGGGGTGATCATGCAATAATAACATTTTATTTTTTGTGTGTGTGTCGTTATTCGAAAATGTTTCTTATATCATTTTAAGCCAATTTCGTTAGGAAATGCGTGTGTGTTTTAAGATTTATTTTGTTATTTTTGTTTAATGTGTGATTTCTACACGTAAATATTGTCAAAAAATTGATTGCAATTGTTTGTTATGTTTGGCATTGGGTTTTGTACGTGACTGCGCATAATCCATCAAAAATTTATACAATACCCCAAATGAAGGTTATTAATATTTATATTGCTTAAAACAAAATTACATAATTTGAAAGGCATAACTTACTAATTAATTGAATATTCATATTTTTAACAATCCAAAAAATAAAAAATACATATAACAATCAACATCGCAAGAAGAATATAGATCATAATAGAGTTAGGGAGTTGTTCGATACGAAAACCATCGCATAATCTTCCTCGTCATGAAATAAGATGAACTCCATCATGTCATAAACACGCACTCCCATTACTTTAGTAAGCTCGCTAAAGCCGACATCAAAGTACCCTCCCACAACTTCATCATTCGAACTCAGCAAAGGATATACTCCACATGCCAATACCATGTTCTCATCCTATACCACATATGCGTAACCTTTTTCCTCTTGCCCAAGTATTTTGCAAAATATGTTAGGATAAACTACGTTTAAATTATAGTCTTTAAATGGTTGATGAAAAATAATTATATGAACACAATATATATCAAACATAACTAATACAATAAATATTTAACTTTTAACCTTAAAAAAATTTACCATTTTGGATAACAACTCATGCTCAAATATAAGTAGATTAAAAGTTTCTATGTTGTCTCTAATAGAAGAATTTCTCAAGCACGCTGCATTCTCTCAAAAGATTGCATCATGTCATGGCCTACCATACTATATTTGATTGTCGGACTTATAAAACAATCGCATATTAAATTCGATTGGTGTGAAACCATACATCATAACCCTTATAGGGTAACCAAGGGAGTAATGGCTTTGTATACGCTCAATAACTTCATAAAGGTAGTGTAGATCGTTTCCTTTATTGTATAGTATATTGATTGTGAATAAATTAAAGGGCTTCTCACCAACTCAAACAGTAATGTACGCATTCAATAGAAGCCTCAAATCCATAATCGATCCTTTTGGCAGTCTCTGTATATATTGAATCATCATATTATAATTGAAAAAGTATAGAATACTTTAAAAAAAAGAGTGCGATTTATCGGAATGAGGAAAATTATTTGGTATGCAGACTTAAAAGCTATGGCATGTTCAATACAATGGTTAAAGGAGTTACCCACTAATTGGCTTGTAATCTCAGTCATGCTCGGTAATATGTTGTACTGCGTATTTATTACAATTGATGGTGATGGTGATTAGTGTCTTGTGAACTTATAGGGAAGTGAAACGAAACAAACCTCTCCATCATAAATATCATCTTTAATGATTCATTATGGTTTTGGTGACAGGTTTTATTTTTTGGAAATTGTTGGTTTTATGCATTAAACTGCTTCTTTGACTCTTACTCAAAATTAGAGTAGTAGCCTTTTTGTACATGTGTAATTTTTTTTACTTTTGATATTGTATATACCAAGTTTGGCCTTTTTAAATTTTTTAATTACGTTACGAAAATGCCGTCTTTTTATGTTTGTGTCAATCAATATGTCATATAGACTGTAGTACAAACCGCCATACTTTATGCTTCTCACTTACTAACTCTCTAAAAATTTTCTATCCCTCTATCTCTCTCTCTCGATCTCTCAAATTGAATATTATCTTCGTTAAACATCTCGCATTCTTAACCCATTCTCTACCATGTTCTAGTCTATATTTTATAGTCGAATTCGTCAGTCGCATATAAATTATTTTTTCAAACACGGTTTAACTGTACTTACTGGCTGTGTGCAAAGTTTAGGTTTTCATTCCTGACTAGGATCTTAGGTTGAATTCAAGGTAAGTTGCAGATACTATATCAGATTATCGATATTTTAGTTAAAATTAATTTTTTTAAAATTTTTATGTGTGTGTGTGTGTGTGTTTGTTTATTTTAATTTTAACTTGTAATTAGTATTAATAATTTTATGTAACTTTTAAACTTTTTAATTTTGTTTTTATTTTAACTGGTATATTTTTTTTCAGCTTTAAACGTATACATTATACTAGATTACTGTTTAAATTCATTGTATTCACTTATAGCAATACCACCACCTGAATAACATTTTTTAGAAAGATGACTACGATGTATTTAGAAATTAGAATATAATCTGGTAACCTAATGTTGTTATTCTCCAATCTAAATTTAAAATGTGTGTTCACATATATCAAATACTTTGATCCATAAATTTGATAAAAATGGAGTTAAGAAGTTAAGTGGCAAATTATATGTTACATGTTTGACAGCGTTATTGCTCCCCTAATGTTGTTGTTCTTTTCAAACAATATTTGTTTTCTATTATAATATTTTAAGATTTTTTCTTGACATTTGCTGTTCATTTTATTAGCAGTTTGATGATTTATATTCCCATGAGAACGATCATATCAATAGAAAAGTTCTCTTTTGTATGGAATTTGAAGCAATTGCACTAATTAAGAAGATGCTGAGTAAGAACCAAATTAAGATGTTCGAAAATTCCTATTTTGGATACTTTTTGGACTTGCCAAAGGTTGTATGTCAAGGGAAACTCATTCATTCCCTATTACTCAATGAAATTCCTCAATTACAATGGCATGAAATAAGGGTGACTGTGAACGACATAGTGTTAAAGTTTGGATTTAAAAAATTTTCAATTGTCACTAGTCTAAAGTGCAGAGGGAACTTTGACGAACATAATTTAAAAAAAGATGGTACTAAGTTTATTGATAAATACTTTCAGAGATAGAAAAAGATAACAACTGAATTAATAAGAAAGAAATTTTTAAGTGGAAAATGTAAATCTAGTTCATATGGGGTAAAATTGGCCATCTTTTATTTTGTAACTAGCTTCCTTCTTCCGGGCATACAAACTAGGCTGGTGAAGAAAGAGCTTATTGCTATTATTGACAGTGAACTATACAATGAATATCCCTGGGGGTGAGATATGTTTAGAATGACAATCCAAAGCCTCAAAGAAAGTCTGCATAACCGTCAACCAAAGTCCTATAGGTTGAGAGGATGTTTCTTGGATTTTCAAGTATGGTTTTACGAATGTTGCACTACAATTGATGGGAGGTTTACTCTGCATTGTGGAGAAAATTTTCCCAGAATATTAAGATGGAACTTTCATCATCATATGCATTTTTTGAGTTTCCAACAATATTTTTTTAATGAAAAGGTAATTACCTTTAACTTGTTATTTATCTCCTATGTTTTATGTATTGTTTATGGTTTAAAATATTTTTTGTATTAATGTGCATGCCATATTATCTTTATCGAATATATTTTGATCACATTATATCTGATTGCGGACACTAAAACTATAGTGTTGTAAATTCAATTTGACATATCGATCAAGATTTATTAAGATATATGAATGAATTTTCCTATATACTCATAATTTTACTGAATGAATGAATTCATTGGATACTTGGTTTTTAATAATTAATTTTGTTTGTAATTTTTTTTATTGGTTCAATTTTTTAGTAGTTTGTTTTAATATATGTCTGTTTATAAATTTAATTTCTCTATTTTGTTATAGTTAAAGTTGCATAATATTCGGCCTACTGATGAGTAGAGGAAACTATATAGTGTGGACTTATGTATTTTGAATATTGTTGGGAGAGGCGTATATGTCTAGGATACAATGAATGATGAAGATACCTAAACTATCCCCACACTTCGAGACCCAAGTCCTTATCCGGTTGTTGAACATAAAGACAAAGGATAAAATTTAGCAAAAAAATAAAAGACATAGACATGATGAATGAGGTTTGATATTTATATGTAAGCCAGTTGGAATTCATGAAGGAGATCTCGATTCTTAAAAAAAGGTTTGAAACTTTAAAAGATAATTTCTCCAATAAAATTTGTGAATTTGAAACTTTAAAAGATAATTTCTCCAATAAAATGTGTAAATTTGAAACTTTAAAAGTTGATATAACCAACAAGATGTGTGAACTTTCTCAAGTTGGTGCATCACATTATTCAAATGTGCTCGCAAAAGATCCGGCTTTCACCACTCAGGTAACTATTATAATCGATACTGAACTTATCGTCACGTATAATAAATTTAAAAACAGTTTGTTAAACTAATTATGACATGTCAGCAGGCTTCTGTTCCTACTTCTACTGAGGTGTCAAAGGCTCATCTATTTGACGTTAGCGTTGAATCTGCACTTGATACTGTAAATCTAACTGAATTCAATGTGTGGGTTGACGCCGGAATTAAATCTTCACTAAAAACCAGGTAAAATGATGTACACTTTTGATTTTGATTTCGTATCTTCAGTTTTTTTTATGGTAGTGTAGTTGTAATATATATATATATATATATCCTTAGGAGAGGAAACAAAGGTTTTATGATGATGAACACGAACCTTTGGAGGAACCCTTTGAGTTTTACTTGTTAAAAGTTACAGAGAAGATATGGTGGCACACTTTGGTGCATCCTGGAGAGCAGATCAAAAGTTTGGTACATTTACAAAACCATTATAAGTGAATTAAGCAATCTATTCAATTCCTTTATTATGTGAATACGGTGTAACATAAAATTTGTTTACACTATATTCACTTAAACCTTATATCTATAACTTATATTTACTTATTTTTCATCATATGGATGTGATATTCTATTATGTGAGGAAGAAAGGAAGGCTCGATAAGAGAATAAATAGTTCTTTCACGACAACTGACAACCTTTTTGATCAAATAATACAATATGCCTATAAAAATGTGGGAGGAGACCCTAACAACCCTCCATTTGTAAATCACGGGCATAGGGTGGCCAAATACATTTTCGGCCAAATGATGTTGCACAATAAGCCATGGTTGAAAGTTGACTACATCTATTTTCCTATTAATGTGTCAAATGTCCACTGGATATTGGACAGGTTGTCCATAATGGATAGATAAATTGTTGTCTATGACTTTACGCGTGGCCGAATATTGAAATCAATCGTTAAACATGTGATTACTGCATACAATAAAATTATTCCTTTCTTTTTCCATCTTGTTGATTTCTGGAAGATCTAATTCGACGTCGAGGATGTTCATGATAAAGAAGGTACACATCCGATTGACGTTGTGTACAATACGGATCTTCCCTTACAATAAAATATGTATCTGTGATAATTATATAAAACACTGATTGTTCATGATTGGTATTGCAATTTACATGGAATTGAAATTCCTTTTGACATATTTCCTTTTCAGTGATTACGAAGTATATGTAGCTGTTTTTGTTGAATATTTAACAGAGGGGAAGACAATTCCCCTTAACTTTAATGTAAATAATTATAAAAAGAGATTAGGCCTTTTGTTATATCGATACAGAAATGATAAGCAACGAGGAATAATTGAAAGCGATCATGAAGATGAATAGACTCATTACGAACAGGATTGCATAGATACATGTATATATGAACAAATATTGTGTTACATTATTTAACAAACGTCGTATATGTTGTTTCATCATTCAATTATTATTTTTATTATATTAATGTACAACCAGATAAAATCATGCCTTTATCTAATGTATTGATAGGTTGGGATGCAAAGGAAAAGTTAAATATCTAAAATTAAAGCTAAATATACTGCTTATTATGAAATACGGCTGGTCCAATGGCATAACAAATCGGATTATATTGCATTCAATACGTAATTTTTCGTTATAAGAATATAAGATTGTTTTAAGTTTGTCAAAAAATGAATACAACAAAACCATTTATAAAATTACCATATACAATGTATTATGTTAATATATAATAACAACATTGATTATATTATTTTCGGGAATAAATGAATATGATGTGGTGATATGCAGAGTTAATATATTGTATTAATATGTTCCATTAATTGAATATGATAGTATAATTTTCATTTTTTAATTACTAATATTGGTTATAGTGACGTCCTTCTAATTTATTGAATTAACATGAAGCATCCCAAAAAAAGAAAGAAAAATAAAAAATTAAATCTATTTTTACAATAAAATTGAATACATCATATACAATGAAATTACAAATCTTAATACATTGTATTCACTGAAAATTTTATAGTGTGATAATTGAATATATTATGCTAAGGTACTGTGAAATCAAATACAATGTACTTGCAATTTCTGAATAATGAATTGCATCATTTGTAACCCACTCTATTACATGCAAACTTACTTAATAATGTTGTTTTCTTTTAGTTAAAAACAAGAAATTATATAATTTAGACATTAAAATATGTTTAAATTTAGTTTTGTACATAATGCCCACAAATAACATGGCAACATTCAAGATTAGACCCGAAGTGGCTTGGTGTTTGATGCAAAAAACATAGCATTCTCGTCATCATCATAAAAATGTAAATTCCAATGTGTCACAAAAATGCACACCATACCCAGTTGTAAACATACTAAATCCGGTGTCAAAGTAACCACCAATGACTTTGTCTTCCAATCCTAATACAAGAGTGTACTCCACATGCCACTACCAGTTTACATTCTTGCAAAACATTTGTACAGACTTTTTCATCATACCTAGACATTTTGCAAAATGGGTTGGTGTAACCTACATTCAAAAAAGGGCATTCTAATGATTTTTTATGAATAATAATATAATTAATACATGAAATATTTAACATATAGCCCTAAATAAATATTACCACCCTTAAAAGGAACCCCAACTCAGTTATCTTAGCAGAAAATTTCTCAATGTTGTCCCCAATTGAAGAATTTTTCAGTCACATCACGCTATCTTTAAAGACTGCATTATTGGGTGGCCTATCGTAATCGATTTCACTTTCAGAGTAATGGTAAATTCTGATCTTAAATCCAAATGGATTGAACTCATACATCATAACCCTAATAGGGTAGATCAGTGAGTAATGTTTTTCTATTCACTAGATACCTTTTGAAATGTAGTGATAATGTAAAGCGTGTTGGTATACTGTCCTGAATTTAAATAAATGAAATGAATTTTCACCCACTCAAATAGTAATGTATTCATTCAATGGTTAAATCAAAGCACAGATTGCTCGTTATGGAAGTCTCTGCAAAATATAAGCATTCAAATATATAGAAGTATACATCGTATGTTTGTTTGTAAAATAAAATTTTAAAAAAATAAAAAATTTATAATAAAGAAAAGAAACTATCAAAATATTAACTTTATGGAAAATAGCACAAACTGACCTATGTTTATCTTGGACCATCAAGGGTTAACCAAAATATATCGCCTGGCCTTTGCATGTTGCTTACAGATCGAAGATCAGAATAGAGGTTGAGCGTAAAGATCGAATATAAAAATTTAAGAATAGGAGTTGAAAGTTCTAAAAGGGTAAGTCAGTTAATGAAGGAGAACAAACAGATTGTTGAATGGGGTGTAGGGAGACTAACTGGCCATTCTAAAAGAGATGGATGTATAGTAGCCTTTTTAGTACACGTGAAAATAGTTTCTTCAGTAAAACTGTTTAAAATTTAAATGTTACAAAAATACCCCTTGGTCTACTTACAATCAGAACCGACATGACCATTTGTAAAAAAGGACATATATGTAACCACCCAAGCCTCTATTTCTCACTTACTCTATATTTGTGGGAAACAAGTATCTTGACTAATTGTCGGCATCGTATATCTCATTTGCTTAGCCAACGCTTTTTCATTTCTATTACTCTCATTTATAGTTGTTTGTTGATATTTAGTAACTTCTATCCCTCCACTATTTGTTTCACTTTCCTCGAACTGGAACTGGAAATATTTTGTTGTTTCAGCAAATCAACAAATTCAAGGTAGATATGTTTGTAATTTCACATTATACATTTAATTTTTTGTCTTTTAAAATGTATAAACTTTTTCCTCATTGTGTGGATGTGTGTGTGTGTAAGGGTTTTTGTTTCTTATTATCATTTTATATATTTTAAAATCTAAATTTAACTTTCTTTAGTGAGTGATATTTGTTATAAAGTATATATTTGATGTTCGCAAATTGCCAACAAAGAATCAACAAACTGTATACATTGTTTAATATTTAGGAAAACCAATCCGAAAGCAACGTATTACATCACCGAATATAGACTACATTATTTTCATCGGCAATTTGCAATTTAAACATAACTGAATACAACCTGAATAGAACTAATTAGGCAAACTGTATATATTTCATTCAAGTGAATATAACTGCTTCAATTTGTTTATCTACCAAATTTTGTGGTTGTTATGTATCTATCAATTTTTCAATCTTATAGACAATTCCATTATTCAATATATTATGATTTTTGTTTTGCACTTTTTCTATCATTCATTTAGTTATGCTAAATTTTATCCTTCACTAATGTGGTCGAAATCTAAGTTAATCATAAACTTCATTACATTCACCCCGATAATACCCTGCTTCTTTGACAGATAATGAAGGAATTGATTAAGCTTGAACAAAAAATGAAGGTATTGTCTTTTATTTTTTTATTTTAGATTTTTCAATCTAATTTTATTTATATGTTTGTTTATTTTATATCTAAACCTTTTTTTTGCTGATTGACAAAAAATTGTTAGTATATATTGAGGTTAAAATGATGTATTTTTAAAAGCGTTCTTGTCTAATATCTTAATGTTAAAATTGTTATATGTTGTATAAGTTATACCATAGGTCAGGAATTCGAACAAAGATAGCAAAGATTATGATGTAAGCAAAGTGAGCTTCTGCATGGAATTTGAAGCAATTTAAAAAATTAAAGCAATGTTGAATGATAATAAAAAAAAGGATGTTCAGAGAAACATATTTTGGTTACTTTTTGGACATGCCCAAAGTTACTGCTCAAGGGAAACTCATTCATTCACTATTGCTGAGGGAATTTGTTATTGATAATAGGCAGCAATTATGGGTGAAGGTGAATGACATAAATTTGAAGTTTAGGTTAGAATAATTTGTGTATGTCACTAGTTTGAAGTGCAAAGGAGACTTCAATAAAAATAGATTATCTAACAATGGTGATGAGTTCATTAATAGATATTTTGGAGGAACAAAAAAGGTGACAAGGGATATGGTTAAAGATATTTTTTTGGAAGGAAAATAGAAGTCTAATGACGAATGGGCTAAAATTGGCAATACTATATTTTGTTCACAACTTTAGTATGGCAGGAGTGAAGAGTAGGTGGGTGAGGCCAGAGCATATTGCAATTATTGACAAGGGATTATATAATGAGTATCCTTAGGGCAGGGACTCATTTAACATGACCATTCAAAGTCTTAAGGGAAGTCTTCGTAAGGGGATACCCTTGTCTTACAAGTTGCGAGGTTTTCCACTGGCTTTTAAAGCCTAGTTCTTCGAATGTTGTCATAACTTAAAAGCCAAGTTCATAGAGGACTTTGGAGACAAGCAACCTAAAATCTTGAGATGGAAAATAAAAAATTATTCACATACTTGGAGTTTCAATATATACCTTTTCCATCGAAACGTGACTTGCTTGACTTATTTGTAGTTTGTTTATTTTTTATTTTTTGATATTTGTTTAAAATTTATATTTATTTTCCATTACATTGTGTATATGTATAGACTTCATTACATTTGGATTGCAATGTTAAGCCTCTACACACAATAAATATAGTGTATTATGTTATTCAAATAGTTTATTACATGCTATGGCCGAAAAATCGTATACAATGTTTTTAAAAAAAAACTAACTATAATGCAATCATGTTACACAAAGTGAATGCATTATATCAAATCATAGCAAAGCTCTATACAATGTGCTAAAGTAGGAATAATACATGTGTCGTTAATTTGCGAAAAATGATTCTTCATCAATTTACATATGAATTTGGTGCAATGTTTTTGTTATTTCTTGTTTAATGTTACGTATTGGTATATTATTAACTTACATTTTTTATGCTTATCATATATTTTAGCTAGGTGTATAGAATATTGCAATCCCTATCCAGCAACTCCAAGGAAGATATGGTGATTCTAATTTGACGGATATCCATATCGAGGAGGTTACTGGTGATGAAGGAAATGATCTCAAGTACTTAACTCAAGACCCATATGACGAGCATGGGGACAAACATATCACCACTCCTATTGGGTCTCCTAGCCAGAGAACTCATCCAGATGATGGAGGAGAAAGCAATGAAAATCTCAAACAAGACAATTCAAAATATGACATGACGAAAGAGATGTAAGTACTATATAAAAGTCAATTGAATTTGAGGAAGGATATCTCCACAATCAAAATGGATATATCCAAAATCAAAATGGATATATCCACAATCAAAAAGGATTTGTCAACATTCAAAATGGATATTGGAGCAATGAAAGAAAACACTTCCACTATAAAATCTTATGTATAAAAAATGATGGATGTAATGAACAGTTTGGTGGCAGCTATTAGGGGTGTGCATCGGTTGGGTTTGGGGTAACCCGACTCGAACCCGATTAACCCGATTCCTGAATTAATAGCATTCATCTCACCCAACTCAGTCCTATATTAAAATTGGGCCCCTACTCGATTAACCCGATAAATGTCGGGCCCCGACCCTTTTAACCTAATCAACCCGAATTTAGTATTATTTTTTTAAACTTAAAATTAAATTGAAATACAAATCAACACTAATCACCACCAAAAAAAAATTTAAAAATCCAATAAACTAAAAATTAAAAAATTACATAAAATATATATTACATAATAATTAAATACTAAGAACAATAATCAATCCAGTAATAGAAATTATCATCAATCTCCAAACCCTCAAACCAAATAAAGAATACTATAGAGATGTATAATGGCCAGTGATCTACCAACCAGCAAACTGTTGCCTCCATAAACATGTGCCAACCAATTTTGTAATTGCAGTATTCCTACTGTTTTATGAGAAAAAATGGCATTTAATCTAGTAATATAATCATCAAGCCGATTCCCTGGTTGGTCAGCTTCAAACAACAGGTTCATCTCCTGCAAATGAGAACATGTGCATACATATATTATCCAGAGTTCTGCTATGACCAAAATACTTAGAACATAAAAAGGTACCAATACAAAAGGAATCAGTTCACACCAAGGTTTCCAAAATAACTAAGAATTTTGGCAATTTTAATTGAATCAATTAGGATTTGTAGTTTATGGCAAACTAGACATATGATTAGCACATTAAAAGCAACAGCCAATGCCCTCCCCCTCTTTCTCTGTCCCAGCTGAAGCAATAAATAACTTATCCTCTACTTTCTGGACTAGCTCACTTATATATCCAAAATTATATTTGGTGGTCCATAAATTAAATATTCAAAATTAAATATCCAACAATAATAAACATATATTAAAAAGCGTTAATATAACTTTTTCCTTCAAAAAATGAGTTAAGCAAAGTAGATGCAGACTATGCTTGCAACACTAATATTCATTACTAACAAAGCTACTCTGCTTAAACTAAGTGCAGACAAAAAGCATACTGCCTCGACAAAGTATTAGATTTATCAAATTATACAGATACCAACACCCCTAAAAATTAACGGAGATGAGAAGATAAGCTTACTTGGTGATTTGATGATACAGAAATTCCAATTAAACTTGAGTATGTACACAGTAAGAAATGGAAGATGCAGATGAAAAGCTGATTGTGATGTAGAAAGAGACAATAAATAGTCAGCTAGGAAAGCTCAGGCGGCCATAGTAAGGTAGGGATCTCAAATCTGGGAAAACGATGGAAGATGGAAGGGAAAAATTAGGTTTTTTTGCTTTTATAGTAATATTTTTTGGGTTGATTTTTGGGTCGGTTTTGGAGTGAATTTAACTTGACCCCACCCAAAACATCTAAAATCCCTAGACCCGAATCGAATCGACAAACCCGATTAACCTCATCGAAATAAGTCAAGTCCATTCGAGTTTTTTGGGTCCATCAGTTCGGTTTTGCACACCCCTAGCAGCTATTAATGCAAATCCATACAATCCACAACCCGATGATAAGGATGGCGGTATTAAATCAGAAAAATCTAATAAAAATGTAAGTTAATTATTAATTATTTATTCTTTAAGGAAGAAGGATTCAACTGATTGATTACACATGCTTATTATGTAATGTTTGATTTCAAATAATAAATAAAACAATGCTTTGCAATGTTAACCTTGTATTCGTAATCTAATTAGGATCGAAAAGGGAAAAAAGATAAGGTAGATCATGAAACTCGTGCCATTCTACTAAATGAGGGACATAATAAAAAAATATGTAAGCTTTTTATTTATTATTTGTTACTTAAGGAAGGTAGGATTTAATTAATTAATTACTCATGCTCATTACATAATATTTGATTTCTTAGAATAAAAAAATGCCATAATTTTAAATTGGTATCTGAATTCCAATTAGGATGATCTGTTAATTCATCGCGAAAAAGAAAAAGCAAAAAAAGTTGAGGAAGATCATGAAACTCATGTTGGTCTATTTACGAAGGAACATGATAAACAAATACATCAAGATCAGCATGAAAAAATCAAAGATTATTTTGATTCAGATTTTGATAATACTATTGGTTTTATATTGGATGCTATTAAGATTTATGAGGTAGAAATAGAGAAAAAATTGGCATTGACGATAATGCTTTTGATTTTACATGTGAAAGTGTTAGAGAAAAAATATGGTGGTATACATTGGTGTATCTCGAAAAAGAAATGACAGATTCGATATGTATACTTCATCGAAAAGAACACAATGAATTTGATTTTGAAAAGGGCAGATGATGGTTTGTACCTAACAACATAACATACCGTATACACTTCTAAACCAACATTGAATTTGATGTAATATTTCTTTAATTTTTGCAGCACATGGATATAATTTTTGATTATTTAAGGAAGAAATGCAAGCTTGATGGCAATCTATGGGGTTCCTTTATCACAACAGACTGCATGTTTAACCAACATGTCTAGTCTATACATCAAAGTTTAACCACAAACCTTGAGGACAATGCATTTCTAAAATATGACCATGTGTTGGTTGAATATATACTTGGGAATCATAGAAGCGCAATTGTCCATGGGTCGAGGTTGATAAGATCATTTTCCCTATCAATGTTGATAGAGTCCACTGGATTTTGGGAAGGCTGATATTGAAGGAAAGAAAAATTATGATGTATGACTATCTGCGTTTACCAAATCTAAAAATATGCGTAGACATCGTGGTGAAAGCATACAGTGTTGTGATTCCAACGTTTTTAAAACTTATTTATTTTTGGAGGTGAATAAAGGACATACCAGATGTATGCAAATTTAGAGGACCTCATCCCATTGCGACCCAGTCTTATGAGAATCTCCCTCGACAAGAAACCAGGTATTTGTGATACATGTTTATAATACATTTATTTTAGAGGCAATGAAATAGAACTTAAATTGCGATTACTTTATCTTTTTGGTAGTGATTGTGGAGCTTATGTAGCAGCATTTGCTGAGTATTTAATAGTAGGAAAGTTAATTCCATTAAACTTCGATGCACAAAATTATAGAAGGTGCCTTGGACTTTTGTTGTATCTATATGGAAGGCATACGCAAGAAGGATGATTTGACAGTGACAATGGGGGGCATGAAGCTAGTAGGAAGAAGATGAGGAAAAAAAACAAATATCGCATTTGGATATAGCCCCCAAATAAATAAGCGATATATAATAGATATGTGTAATTTTTTGATGTAAATTAAAGATGTATAACAATTTTTTTTATAGATTTGTTGAATTATACTTGATTTAAACCCAGATGAGGATGATGTATAGATTTGTTGAATTATTCCCGCGTTATTGAAGTTGAATTAACCTTAGAATGAAATGTTAGGTTGAAAAGTCCATAAAAAATACAGTGCATCACATTTTTTGATTTAATAGAAAGGCAATTGTGCAAAAATTTGAATCTATTACTATAGTCAAAACTTATTTACAATATGCATGGTGCATACAATATGCATGGTGCATACATTGCAAACATTTTAAGCAATATTCTTCAAATGTATAAGATTGTCATTATCTTATGTAGTTTAGTAATTAAATATTGTAGAAACATTTTATGGATAAAGCGATAAAGCCTATTAGTGTTAGGAATACAATGAAATCAGCTTTACATATGACGTACATAAATTGGAAACTGTATACATTGAATTGTTTAAACTAATTATATTGCAACTGCAGAACTAAATAAGGTGTATGCCAATTGACTGAGTATAATGTATTACATTTATGTGCAATCATACCAAAGGTAATGGGTCAACTGAATACACTATATTCGATTTTTTCAATTTAAACACTCGCATTAATTTAATTTGTTAAAGGCATGAAGGGTATAACATTCTAAGTTTATGTACTCATGCACGTAACATGTTATAAAAAATGAATATGGATAATAATGATACAACTAACATTAAGTTGATTCGATATGAAAAAATAAAAACAATACAATGAAATATAATATTAAATATATATTTGATGAAGAAAAAATGGTTGATAGATTGTTGTATATCATCACAAAATGAAATAACGCTAGTACAATCATTCTAATCACATAATGAAATGAACCCCATTGTGTAATAACATAACATGAACATCCTAGGTGTAACATCCATAGAAACGACATTGAAAAATGTATTTAACGAGAATTTCATCATTCCTTATCAGCACGCGAATATACTTGACCAGGAAGTGATAAAAGCTACCAACAATATAGTTATTCATACTCGGTAAAGGAGTATAGTCAACCAACCACATCTGTCTATCCTCTATATACCACATCTGCACAATATTTTACACTAATACGGTTTGCAAGGGGAAACAATAAATATGTTTTTAAATAAACAAGATGTTTTAATTTAACGGTTATTTAAACATAAAATTGCAAGGATCGAAGGACTTACCCCTGATGCATTTGGACTCAGAAATCTTGCGAAATATGGGTCACATAGGTTGTAGAACGAGTTGCAAGGCATGGCTCTCAATTAGCTCGTGGTTATCAATACAAGTTGATGGATGGGGGTAAAAGTAAAACTTGTAGTTGTAGTTAAAACGTAATATATAGTAATGACAAGCTACATCAATTCCCATGTAAAGTCAAATAAAAGGTATAGCTATCCCTAAAAGTAGAGTAGCCTTTTTGGACGCACACAATAGGGATGCATCTCTAAATTGAAAGCATTAATAAAATTTTCAACTTTTGACCAAAATGGATTATTTTTTTCCTTTATCTGTTTAACTAAATACATAGTATCGACACTTTGTTGATATTGAATATAGTGTATTTGACCACTGCATTAGTATATATAACTAATTAATCAATATGCATTACATTAGAAATAATGTTGTAAACAATTAAATTCAATGTATTCGATTAGAGCTAAATTATACATTACAGTCACTACACAAGACTATGAATATAGCATGTTGGCATTAACCGAATAAACTTAATACATATTAATAAAACAAGTAGATACATTAGATAAAAAAATACATTAGATAAAGAAATTTCCTATTAAAGATAACCGCATCAAATCGAAAGAGATGATGAAAAATAATAAGAAAAAACAAGATTAATAAAATGTAATAAAGATAGAGGAGAAAAAATTGTTCACATTACATTCATATAAATAAACTAATTATTTAAATTGAAATAAACCTTCATGTGGTGGAAGTTTTCCCCCTTGTAGTAGACTCGAAATTGTAGCTTATAACCTTTATGAATTTTCTCCTGAACAACAAATCTAACCCAATTTCTATCCAGTATGCCCTTGTCTATATTCCCAGTTGCAAAATTAAAGTATGGATAATACTTTATCTTGTACCATAAACCATATGCTAGGCCTCTAACTCTAACATGTCATTCCTCCCTACCAAAAACCTTCACAACTATGTGTTTGGGCAACGTCTGCATATAATAATCAGAAGAGAAGTGGAACCAGAAGTTATAAACAACCAGAGCCATGCAATATCAAATGAAAGACATTGTATTGATATTATTTTGCTTACCATTCTATTAATCCACTCACTATTATCCATCACTATAGCAAAGCACCTCTGCTCTTCATCTTTCTCGGCCTCATAATTGTCCACGTTAGAGAAGTCAGTGTCTGAATCCGCTCAAAGCAATTGAACAAGAATATGTTATAGGCATACTAATGATAATAATTAAAAAAATAAAAACAAATTTACAAATATTACTATGTATTCAACCGATATACCAATGATGAAGTCATAATTCAACATATGACTCAACTCCATATCTGGTGGTCCCAAATCATCATATAGTGATTCCATATTGCTCTTATCGGAGGACACTTCAATCACTTTCGGGGAATATGCATTTATAATCATCCAAGTAAATCATTATGATATTATATTAACCATTGAGATGAAAATAACTCTTACACTAATCAAGGAAAGAAAAAATAAAAGAAAATAAAATTTTTCTTAACATAAAATAAAAACCCGTGAGGAATCATAATAGTGATACTGATATTTGTTACCCGATAATCAACAGCATGTGGTGAGTATGAGCATGATGAACTCATTATTTAGAAATCTTTTGTCAACGGTTCAAATAGATAATAGTCACTGATGTTTTTTTTCTCCGAAAATTTACACTATTGCTTTAAAATTTAACCGACTCTAGGGTTAAGTGTTAAACTATGGCTTGTCAATGGATTCTTCACTTATCCACACAAAATCGAATTATATTTAAGACGTAGGCCAACCACCTTCCAATAAATGCAAAAGACTAGATAAATTCAGTGTATTTATTATGGTATAAGTTTATACATTCTATTAAATTAAGTGGAACATATTAATACAATATATTCACTTTGCAAATTTTTACCTAAAATATTAAAGGAAAGCATTAGAAAATTTTAAAAAAATATAAAATTAAATATATTAAAAAAATATAAAATTGGACCATAATGGATACATTTTTTTTGTTTTGTTTGGTAAACGAATACACATTGAAGTTGAACACATTGCAATCAGTCATTGCATTAGTAAATATAACCAATTTAGTATATACTAACGTAATACATTGTATACACTAAGTTAAGAACTGATTATGATGAATTGACGATGAAAATATTTTCTTAGCTGTATTCGATTTGAATTCAAGAATACATTTAATTCCCTAATAGCAAAATTAAATACACTTATAGATGTAAACAAAATAAAATTTATTATGGGATATCTTTTGACATTCTATTCAATTAATGGAACATATTAATACAATATATTCACATTGCAGGTAACCACAATATATTAATGTTTTCCCAAACACATTAATGAAAAGCATTAGCAAAATTTAAATAAAAAATAAAGATTATAAAAAATATAATATTTGACCCAAATTGATACAATTTTGTATTATTTAGCAGATTGAATATACAGTATTTTTATGAAGTTGAAATTGAAAATGTTGTATTCGATAAATGCATTGGTAAATATATCATATTTATTATATATTAACATAATACATTGTATACTATCATGAATCAATTTTCGAAGATATCTCCCATAAAATTGTTACATTATTTACTTTACTTATCGTCCAAGGGTATTTGGGCATGTAAGTAGATATCATCATAGAGTTAACCAACCACTGCGGTCTAAATCTTCCCTGACATTATTTGCTTGCGTTGAATTAAAGGTCAGAGTGAAATGCAACATGAACGGTGTGTTCAAAGGTGCCTGGGCAAGAGGCGACGTATTGGTGTTCAGGTTATGTCTACTAGGTTGGTACTTCGATCTGGGTTCCTTGCAGCCCTCGATCGCTGGATAGTTTGGCCCACAGATCTTACTTGATCTGTCCTTGGCTGCCCTCGAGTTTTGGCTATAGGAGGATCTAGGACATGGATATCTCTACCATCATTAAAGTTATTGTTGTTGTCAACACCCCCCTCATTGTGATTGGGGCTAAAGTCTGAAGCTGTTTGTTGATCATCTTCACCGGATATTTTTACTCTCAACTGCCTTAGGCGATTTTGAAATATCTCATATTTGTTATGCTGCAATGCCTGGTCAGCCACTTCATGAAATATTTTTTCTAGTTCTTTGAACTTCTGATGCTGGGCAGAAACTTGTGGGTACCAACTGTGAGGGAAAATACTCGTATGTGCCCTTTGTATGTCCTTTCTCCATCTAGCAAACAAGTACCTTTCATTAACATGGCTGATGGACTTATAATCCAATAATTTCATGATGTGGCAACATATAATGCTGCTTGATTGAAAGCTATTGCACATGCACAAAAAGTGTTGTCCATCTTCAACGTATTCAATGTCATATACAAAATTCCTATAGTACCAATTATTGACAAGGCATCTCTCTTGGATTTTAAACATTTTCGATTCAGAAACATCATTTTGATTATGCATTATATGATCTGAAGTGTCAGCAATATGGTAGTACACCATTTTCTTAATTTGATTTTGAACTTTGTGAAACATCTCGTGAGTGAAGGCTTGTTGGAATTACTTCTCCCATTGAAAATTAAATTGGCACTTGGTGACTTTATTCTTTGATTTAAACTCTGCCAAACACTCCTTACCTATCTTGTCCTGGATGGCAAGCTCGTACTGCTCAACAAACTATTTAAGTGTGCTTGTAGGTCGTATGAACCCATCGAAGTATGCATGCATACTCTCACTTCATTGGGTAGACAACATATATGAAAAACCACCAATACGAGGTATTAAACATGCATACAATGACATAATTAAAAATAAATTAATTAATAAATGCCATATATTTAGACATTACATACCTGCCTAAAATAAATCCTTGAGATACACAGGGACTTAAAACTCCCTTTCCTCGTACAGCTTCATCAGCCATTGGTTACCTTCAAGGTTGTATTTTATTAAGAAAGTTTGCCAATTTTCCTCGAAAAACTTTGCTGTTAAGCTATCATAAACCAGACCCTTGAAATCATTCTGAGGATTACTAAATTCTGCAATGTGTTTTAACTTCTCAGTCAGTTTGGCAAGGATATGCCATATACAAAATATATGTCTGGTATTAGGTATAACTTCCCTAATTGCCTTTCTAATTCCTTCATATTGATCCGTCAATATGCAACCGGGATTAATATCACCCATCACTGATAGCCAGGTCTTAAACAACCACTTGAATGTGTGCGCATCTTCATAGTTAACCAAAGCACAACCCAGTAGAATTGATTAGCCATGGTGGTTGACACTGACTACAGTTGCAAAAGGAAGCTTATACCTATTAACCAGGTATGTTATGTCAAAGCTAATTATATCGTGAACGCTGCTTTACATCTAGGATGCACCCACAAGACATTGACCAGCCCGAATTCCTCATCCAAGTTAATTGAGTAGAAAAAAATCCGGATCATTGACTTGCTTCACTGCAAAGAGTTCTTCCATGGAATCTGCATCACCCTCACCCCGCAGTAACCTCCTTGTACGATCAATATAATTGCGGCAATCCTTTGTTAAGTAACTCATCTTATCTAGGCCGCCAGCTTCATATTGAACCAGCCTAATACTCTTTGATGGCATGATTCCAGCAAAATCTTGCATCTCAAGCCGCCTCCTGATGTTATTCTTGATAGCCCTATGGGCACTCATCAACCTTGATATGTCCAAAAATAATTCATAATTATGTGTTGAAATGACTAATGAAACCTTTCACATTTCGTTATCCCTTAAAATAGCATTCACTTTTACAGGATAATTAAGCTTTTTAGATGCGCCCCAAGCTTGAGATTTTCTTTCCTTGTCACAACTAAAGGTTACATATTTATGATACTCTCCATTACACTTCATCGTTAGCCTTGAAAACTCTTTGTAAAATTTAAATAAATTATCTACATTTAAAAAAAATTCACATACTAAGACCTCCCTCAATGGAGTACTCAAAATGATTCTCACTTTCAATGCCATTGTCCGCTGCCTGATTTTCCCTATCTAAATCACTATCATCGTTTAACAAACTATCATATTAATCAATTCTAAATAACTCACCAAATAAATTATGATTTTCTTCAGATGATGATGCAGGATGCTCAACCATAGAGATGATAAATGGATTCCTGATTTTTGTTCAAGGAGGAGAATAATGGTTACGTTAGCATTGGAGGAAAAAACCATCTATTACAATTTGATGTGCATGTGCATTTGCATATTTATCAATAGCACCCAATGTATGAGTAACTTTATCCACCCTATGTTCTTCACACTGGCGGCATTAGCAGGACTCTAGGGCAATAGCACCTTAAAAGTTTTTGACTATGCAAAAAATAAGTTGAGAATTCTAAGAAAATAAGCCATCCCTCTAAAATCAATTATACGGCAAAATAGTGTGTATTGTTTCTGTTCAAACTGAATTTAATGAATTCAATTTAAGCTAATTAATTATTATATACTAATTACATTGAATACACTATTTCACTTTGTTCAAAGTTTATTTTTTAAAATTGTTTTGTATTATTTTTCTCCATTCCCATAATCCCGAAAGTTATCCTGGTAAGCATAAAAAGGGAAACAAAACGAAAGCAACCACGTCATTTGTATATTTTTTTCAAAACACACCTTTTTTAACGACATCATTTTAGGTTTTCATAATTTTTAAATTATGATTTTATGTTAAATCGAACCGAATTGCCCTAAAATTTTCGTTAGGGTTGCGTTCTGTTATCTTGGAATTTTGGTTCGGTTGGCTAAAATTCTAAAACTTCGATTTATCAGTTACGTTTTTTACCGATACAAGCGAATATAGTGAAAGTTGAATTTAGTCAATTCAATTTCTCTTGTTTTCTGATAATAGTATACGTTTTATTCAATATTCAAAAAATGACTTCTATCAATATTAAGAATTTCGATTTCTAACAAACTGAAAGAAAAAAATATTTTAGAGATGAATTTTATTTTACATTATTAAGAATGGTTAATTTATTATTTTAATAAAAATATATTAGGTCTATCCAAAACAATTATGTTCTAGTCTTTTTACAATTCATAAATTTTCCCTTTATATATCGCAACAAGTATATATTAATTGTTATTCACCATTTTCTTCTTTTTTCATCACATTGCATGTTGATATTTCCTCTTCCTTAACCTGGTGTACAAAATGCATAAGTGCATCTGAATTTTAAATTTTCAATTAAAAATTATTTTTTCAAATACAGAATTTAATTCCATTCCTTAGGTTCCAAATTTCAAGTGCTTGGTTGCAGTTTCAGAGAAATGTTGAAGACCGTGAAGTTCAATTTTCTTTTTTGGTAGCATATTCTAAAACAATTTGTTATTCGTGACTCTAAGTAGCATTTTTTAGTTTAAAGTATTTTTTTCAAAGTATTTTTTAAGTATTATATAATTTCGTTATTTCTATGATATTATATTTTTTAATTTAATAGATTTAGAGAATTTTTATTTTTATAAATCAATTTTTGTATGTAATAATAATAGTATTTTTAGCATGAAATGGTTAGAGTTTGGGCAAAGTGAATAGAGTATATTTGGTTTGAAAAAAATAAAAAGTTAAAGCAGTATATTCACTATTCGGGTTAGAAAAATCTGAATATAAGTATACATTTTTAGTGAAATTGAGTAAATGTATACACTTTGAAGAAATTGAATGCAGAATATTTAATTTGGACAAAATTGAATAGAGGGTATTTATATTGGTTTGAGTACAATTTATTCACTTTTAAGACATTGAATGCAAAGTATTTACTTTGCTTTTATACTAAAGAGAGAGAATAGAAAAAAAAAAGATTTGGTAATTAGAAAATAATTGGTCATAATAAGGCAACTCAATTAAATGTTTCAAGATTTATTTTTCTTTCAAAATCAAACAAGAAAATTATTCTTTTTTACATTTTTTGAATTTAAATATTCTAAATATATATTCAGATTTTTTTTAATTTTTTTAGAATAATACATCATTTATTTATGACTTTATTGACTTTAATATCTTTTTAGGTGTAATAAAAATGATAACAAGGTTTATTAATTAATAAGTGTATACAATGTATTATATATTAATTAATAAGAATGTTTATTAATTATTAAGTGTATATAATATATAATAATGTATATAATAATCAATGTCCTGTATACAGTATATAAGTGTATATAATATATAATTTATTAATTAATAAGTATATATAGTATACTGCATTTTCACTTTTATCCAAACTGAATAAACTGTATACAGTATAATATTTTTTTTCCAAATTTAATAAATTATATTCACTTTCAATTTGACATTCAGTTTTAATATTATTTTAGGAATTCTTGTTTATTACGTAATATAGATATTAAATTGGTTTATTAGCTTGTTTTATTATTAGATGTGATAATTTGTATATAAAATAATGAGTAAATTTATAATTTTAATGTATTTTGATGATTTAATAACATTTTTATAAGTTCAATGTGACTTAAAATAAAAATGGTTTAAAGTTGATTTAAAATGGCTTTAAATATTATACTTTTGTAAATGTTACTTTTGTCCTAAAAAAATTAATAAAATATATATTTACATTATTACTCCTATTTGAGTCACTCAATTTAAATAATTTAGGAGGACTCATAAAATTATTAATACAAGAAAATAGGAAATCATTTTAGTTTAAAAAAAAATACAAAACGTGCTGTCCACAGTCACACAGTCACGTGGAAGAGAAGGTTTTTTTTTTTTTTTTTTTTTCTGTTTTTGTTTGTCCTTTACAATCTAATTTGCGTAACGGGGACAAAACGTGCTGGACGCAGTCACGTACAGGAAAAGGATTTCTAGGTTAATAAGCACATAAATAAATGGGATATATATATATATATATATATAAAGTTAATTAACAGTTAACTAACCAATTAACAAGATACTTAAGTCTAAATTCAAATTTATTAACCATAATTTTAAAAATTAAAATTAAAATTTACATCCAATCAAACTGGTTAATGGTTAAAATTGATTTGAAGTCGATTTTTTAAACTGTTTTACTGATTTTTTCAATTTATTTTGTTCATTCCTAAATCACATATAGATCGAAATGGATCATATTATTTGATAAATTGAAATAGATAAAACTATCAACGGATTAAATTGAATTGAGTAAAAAAGTACAAATTATAAAGTTCAAATTTGAAGATTGAATAAAAAATCGATTGGTCTAATGTTTATTATTTGAAAATTTAATAAATATACGCACACAATATATTATTGTTAAAATTTAAATATTGGAATGAAATGTCAAGCTGAATCAAATTGAGAGTATATATATATATAGCCTTTTATATGGATGTTTCAAAAAATTGTATGATAATAATTACCATTAAATCGTCACATTTTAGATTTAATTTGTTTATAAAATAATTCATGATTAATTTTAATAAAATAATTAAAAGAAAATAAAGTCAGTCAAATCTACAATGAGTTAGATTTGAAGTAGCTATTTGCAAGTGGCTTGCTATTAAAAAAGAAAAGTAAAATAAAATTTATTTTTGCAGAATAAAAAATTGATTCTTAAAACAACATTAACCGTAAATACAAAAACCGTACGCAAGTGCATTCCGGTGGGGCCATATATTTACAGTTAAAGAAATAGAAGCACCGCTGCGCAAACCCATTCACAGTGTGCGGGCAAAGCTACGCGGTACGTGTCCCTTTCCCAATGCCAGTCATTCCACAACTGCATTTGGAAAAATATTAGTTTTATATATAGCCCTTTAGTCTGACCTTTCTCTTCATTCAAATTCCTTCAAGACCGGTAGCTCATTTCACTGTTCATGGGGTTTTTCCAATCTTCTTCTTCTTCTTCTTCCCATTCTTTCAGTGCTCTGAAATGGCTTGGATTTGTTACTGCTGTTTGGGTGCAATCCATATCAGGCAATAATTACACTTTCGCTAATTATTCTGATGCTCTTAAGTCTCTTATGAACTTGACCCAACTTCAGCTCAACAATTTGTCAGTCGCTAAAGATGTGGGTAAGGCCTTTGGTCTTCTTGCTGGTCTTGCCTCCGACCGTTTCCCTACTCCTTTGATTCTTCTTATTGGTTCCATTGAAGGTCTTATTGGTTATGGCGCTCAATGGCTTGTTGTTAGTAGAAGAATTCAACCTCTTCCTTACTGGCAGGTAATTTATCAATAAAATTCCTTCATTCCCCCATTTTATCCAACAATGTAATTCTTCTTTCTATTATTCTTCTAATGTGGGGTTTTAATTTTGTGAAATAGATGTGCATATTCCTGTGTTTGGGAGGGAACAGCACAACATGGATGAACACGGCGGTTTTAGTTACTTGCATACGAAATTTCCGGCGAAATAGAGGCCCGGTCTCTGGCATCTTAAAGGGTTATGTAGGACTAAGCACTGCCATATTCACCGACCTCTGTTCTGCATTATTCAACGATGACGCCGCCAGCTTCCTCCTAATGCTCTCGATTGTACCTTTAGCCGTCTGCCTCACAGCCGTCTTCTTCCTCCGGGAGATCCCGCCGGTCGAATCTCCCGAAGAAGAAAAGGAAGAGTTCAAATATTTCTCCGCCTTCAACGTTGTAGCAGTTGTTGTAGCTGTTTATTTATTAGGTTCTGACTTTATAACAATTCCTAGCAGAGGTTTATCGATAGGGTTTGCAGTCATATTGTTGGTTCTATTAGCTTCACCATTAGCAATTCCAGTATATTCTTTTGTTAAGAGCTGGAATCTGAACAAATTGAAGAATAATCAGGCGGATATGGAGGGGCAGATTGACGAGCCGTTGTTGTTGAGCGAAGAAGCGAAGCAGGCGGAGGAGATTGAAGAAAAGACGGCCGATGGGGAGGAGACGGTTGCAGTGAGCGAAGCAGCGGCGGAGATAAAGAGAAAGCCGGTGATTGGTGAAGAACACACGATTTTGGAGGTATTGAGTACGATAGATTTTTGGGTTCTGTTTGTTTCGTTTCTTTGTGGTGTAGGTACGGGTTTGGGTGTGATGAACAATATGGGTCAGATAGGTTTGGCTCTTGGGTACGCCGACGTTTCGATTTTTGTCTCTCTTACCAGCATTTGGGGATTTTTTGGAAGGATTGGTTCTGGTTCTATCTCTGAGTACTTCATCAAGTAAGTTTAACTTTAATCACTACCTTATTTAAAATTTAATTTTAATTTCATCTTCTTTATCATTCCCGGCAAGCACTTGGCTAAATGAGTTTATGAAATTTTCATGAATTAAGTCCATAGGAAATTGCTACGTATTTTTCATGGATTAAGAATTTTCCAAAAGGAATAAAACAAAATAACACCTAAACCCACTATCTTTTTCTTAATGTATTTTTTATGAGCTTTTAAAAAAAAAACCCATTGTGGTGATTGAAGATTAAAATCGGTTGGATTTACTAATCCAATTGAAATAACCGAAAAGCAAATCGGTAGGGCTAATTAAATTAATTGGAATAACTGAAAAGTAAACACACAAAATAAAAGAGAACCAAAATCTAAATATTTTTGTTCCTATGAATATATAATTTTAAAATTTTAACATTAACGACATAGTTATAGACAGTATATGATTTGAATTTTATAATTAAATAATTTTGAATTGAGAAAAATATAAAAGTATCAACATAGACATGAAATTTAGACAATTATTTTCCTTATAAAGGATTTTAGGAAATGTTATTTTGATAAAAGTATAAGATTGGGGACTCAACTTTCCCTTATTAGTTATTATTACATTAAAAGCAAAGGTTATTTTGATAAAAGTTGTTATAAATTGAAAGAAAATCTGATTGCAAATTGTTTAATGATTTACGGCGGAGATAACTAGTGGGACTTTTGTCTTTGCCGTTAAAGGTAAGAGTAAGGTTTCTTTTAAGAATGATATATATAGAAATAAAACTCAAAAGGCATTTTACTTGCTTTCTTGGCCAATAGTTTCCATTAGATCTGGGATCTTACTGTTGATTTTAGAAATAAATTTGTTAAATTTCACCTGGCCTTTTGTTTCCCCATTTGAAATTGACATACTTTAGATTTTTATTCTTAGGGAGAAGTGTTATTTGGATGACGTTTAGCATAAGAAATATTCCAGGGGTAGTTAAGAAGAAGGTTAAATAATTCTTAATGAGTTGATCTTGGTGTGGTGTCCCTTCCACTCTCGGTTACCTATTTCCACCAATTGACAAAGGGCATTTTCCCCTCCTTTTCTTGTGGTCCTAGTAACAAAAAACCAAAATCTTTTTTTGGGGAAGATATTGAATGTTGAACATTATCTGATCCATATGTTGTCCCTAGATAACTAGCTGTCCCTCTCTAAACTGTACCCACCTCCATCAAATTCTGAGGCACGATCCTTTTAACCAATGGTGTTATTGACTCGCAAGCATATCATTTTCTAACAATTGAATAATGTATTATCGGGAGGGCAATAGCCTTGCTTGCATTGGGGTTTTTGTTGCTAATGTTGTAGCAACTGATGTTTTAAAAGAGTTATTTTCAGACTTTAAAGGTAAGTTTTTCTTGTGGAAAAGTTGTGTTGATTTCTTATCTTTAGTTACTATCTACTTATGATTGACTAGTGCAGTAATATTCTCCATTCAACAAAAAAAATTCTTTTTTCTTTTTTGTTTATTTTAACTTAAATAAGCAAATAAACAGTTGACTAATTACCTTATTTTCTTAGCTAGAACTTGGAAGACAACCTTCTTTCCGTCATTTTTCTTCCAAAGTAATTAATGATTTTAAATCCCTTATATTGAAATGTTAATCTGTCAAATGGAATTTACCTCTCACTCTTTACATTTTGTATTTAAAAGTCAGGGCTTCAGCAAGGATCCAAGTCCTGGGTCCGGCTCTTTCCTTTATGAGAAAGTATAAGATTGTGGAATTCTGATCCACTCTTTGTGCTGGTTGAGCTAACTTGTTGACTTTGATGCCTCATCTTGAGACTTTAACTTAATTATGTTGGCATCAATGTGGTTCTCTTTGTACTGGTTGAGTCCGTAGTCCGGATCATCCAAGTTGGTTAAGCTGTCATTATTAAATATTGAATAGTCCAGCTCCTGCCATAGATAAGATGCGCAATTTTTAAAGCTCAATATGTAGCAGACTCACATTCACTAATTCCGCATACGTTTTTTCCTTTTTCAGAAAAGCTGGAACACCAAGGCCCCTTTGGAATGCAGCATCTCAAATCTTGATGGCTGTTGGTTACATTCTCATGGCCTTGGCTATGCCCGGTTCCTTGTACATTGGTTCAATTGTTGTTGGGATCTGTTATGGAGTTCGTCTAGCTGTCACTGTCCCAACTGCCTCTGAATTGTTCGGTCTTAAATACTATGGTCTAATTTACAACATTCTAATTCTTAACCTTCCACTTGGTTCCCTGCTCTTCTCTGGTCTACTGGCCGGACTTCTTTATGATGCTGAAGCTACACCAACAGCAGGAGGCGGCAACACTTGTGTCGGTGCCCATTGTTATAGGCTAGTGTTTATTATCATGGCCATTGCTTGTGGAATTGGTTTTGGTTTGGATGTTTTGTTGGCTGTTAGGACGAAGATGATTTATTCGAAGATACGTGTAAGCAAGAGATCAAAGAAATCAGCTGCAGGATCTACTAATCAATGACATAAAATCAAAGTTAAGCTAAGACAGCAGCAATCGTAGAATTGAAGGGCTTCTGCTCGGTGATATCCTACATTGATCTGTTTTTGGCCTTACATTTATAGCATGTGTTCTAATTTGTATTTGTTCCAGGTACTTGTATTGCTAGCTATAACATTTAATTTGATTATTTTTACATGGGCGAACTAAATTTAATTTATATGGGAATGGAGTTTTGATTTAAAAAGGTGATTCAGTTTTTTCAGAAGAAATATTAATATGTGAAATTTTTATTTGAGTTTTTATTTTTATTCACATTATTAATCAAAATGTAATTCAAAAAAATCTTTTAGAATTGTTAAGAAAAATTACATCAGAGGTGTCTTTTAACTTGCAGAGAAACTAGAGGGGCAAAAAATTGCCCTTAACCTAAAATAAAATTGGCAAAAGTGTTACTAATTTGGGATTTTTACAAAAATAACATACAATTTTCAAATTCTGATTACAAAAATACCATATTTTTTAATTTTAATTTTTAAAAAACATCGCTTTTTAATAAGAAATCTATTTTGATCCGACTTTTCATTCACCCATTAGAAACAGAAATCCAAATAAAAAAAACTTTATTCTTTGTTTTAATGAACGAAAATCAAGTTAAACTTAGAATTCTGGGAGAGAGACATCAATTATCAATAATTAAAAATAAGGCCAGTGATCATCAATCAAAAAATTAAATCGAGTTTGTTGTTTTGTGTAGTTTTAAAATCCTTACGATGCATTTTACTATATCAAATATATTTGTAGGTATACCAAATGGCACAGTTGAAATTATTACATAGTATTTTGGTAGGCCAAGTGACAGTTTTAAAATCTTTACACTGCACTTTGGTCTTACTCGACGCTATATCGTAATTTTGGTGATAGATGAATCTTAAACAAATTTTATTGTGAATTCTTGTCTAAATAATTTTTCTGTAGGAAAATTTTGTACTTTTCTAATACAAGATCCAAAAAATGAGCAATTAGATTTTTTAAGTGTAGATAATATAATATGAACTAATATAGTAAATTACAGTATCTGAATTTTTATAAATTGATCTTAATAGTATCTTTGCTTGAAAATAAATGAAAATGTCCGTGTTTTGTGAAATAATGATTAATAAGCATGTGGTTGATATATATTCACATATATTATTATTATTATTATTATTATTATTATTATTATTATTATTATTATTATTATTCTTAATTGAATGGAAATATGGAACAGTTTGAATTCCACCAAGCAATAAGCTTAGTGGGTGGATTTTCTTTCTGCGTGTAGGTTTTGAAAGCAAATTGAAAACAGGTGGAAATGGATCTACAACAAAATTGGAGTCATAAATGAAAAAGTAAAGGATTTTGAGGTGGATGCATGATTAAATTTCTTTTGTTATCTCTTCAACATTTTGGCATGTATGCCGTATAATAGTAAAGTAAATATTATGTATATAGATATATTATTTTGAGGTTGAATGTGTAAATTAAAATTGAATATATGCGAAATATTAAGTGTAATATGTTTTTAATTTGATACAAATTGAGTTGAGAAATGATGAAGGATGGTCAAATCATTGTGTGAATGAAGTTTGAATTGGAGATGGATGGTAGTATCAATTGAAATGTAAATGTATTGAATATTTCTTACGGGACGTTTTATAAACAATCATACACTACAAAAAAAACTGTCAATTAGTGACTAACATTAGCAAAAATACTGTTTTCGTCACACCATTTGCGACGGATTTGCGACTGTTTTAAATCCGTCGTGGGAGGATATTTTCTATTTTTTGCCGACACAATAGCGACGGTTAATAAACAGTCGCTAATTATTGGATAAAATTATACGCGTCATGTTTTGCGACGGAATTAGCGACAACTTTTCCGCCGCTATATGTTATAATTTTTACTCCTGAAATAAAGCGTTTTTTTTGCGACGATTTAGCGACGGAATAATTTCTGTCGCTAATAGTAATTTGTTACAGTAATACAATTGGCGGCGGATATATTTAGTCGCTAATCCGTCGCAAATAAATTAAAAAATAATTTTTTAATGAAACTCATATGGTTTATGTATAGTTTCAAGTAATTTTAATATAGATCATATAAAATGAATATTTTATTTTATAACAAAAATTTATAAATTATTTTATAAGTTGATAATAATTTTTTATCAATTATACCAAAATCTAAAGTTATTTATTTAGAAAATTTATATTTTTAATCATAATAATAAACTAATTTGTTACGATTATTATATATTTGCGTGTTCAAAATTAATAAAAATAAATATTTATAAACTAATAATATAAATTTATTATTTCATTTAAAATAATAAAAAAATTTGTAATTAATTTTTATTTTATAAAATTTAAATCAAATATTAAATTATTAAAAATTTTATTGATTTCTTTATCAATTATCCCCAGATATAAACTATTTATTTAAAAATATTACATTTATAATAATAATAATAATAATAATAATAATAATAATAATAAAGTAATTGTTATAATTATTATATAGTCATATTATGAAAAATAATAAATATAAATATTTATATAACAATAATATAAAATTTATTATTTTATTTAAAATGATTATGAAAAATTTATAATTTATTTTTATTTTGTTAAAATTTTGTGCAAATTTTAAATTATTAATAAATTTTAGTTATATATATTTACAAAATTATCCTTGAATTCAAGGATAAAATGATGAAATTTGGTAGGGGCATTTTAGTAATTTCAAAAATTTACCCTACATATAAAAATAATATTTTCTCTCCCCTTACTTCTCTCCACCATTTCAATTTAATGCGTATATAATTTTAAGCTTAATTTATTATTTAGTTAAATAAAAATTAATTAATTGAATTAACTTCAGTTTTTAATAATTGAAATGTCTAGTTCTATAATTAAATTATTTTTATTCAAATTTAATTGTAATGTCCCAAAAATTTGAAATCGTGCAATAGCACTTTAAATACTGGTGTACAGTATTTTAATACTGGTTCTAGGATTGATGTTTTTGCATAATTTCAAAAATTTAAAGTGATAATTTGAATTTAAAGCAAAAATTTAAGAACTAATGACAAAGGATTTAAAACAAATAAATGTATAATAATTATTAAAATAATTATAATAATAAAAAAATTTAAGTTTCTTATTGGATAATAATAATAATAATAATAATAATAATAATAATAATAATTTAAGACCTTTAGATTCTAGAAGTTTGGAGTGAGATATTTATTGGATATAAAAAAAGAAGATGAAAAGAGATGAAAATTTCGGGACCAAGAGAATTTGTGTGGCCATAAAATTTTATAAAAGAAAGTAACCTTAAAAAAGAGAAAAGATCAGAAAGGGGCCTAAATAGAGAGAGTGGAGAAAGAAACGTGAGGAAAAGGAGGGGGCGTCGCTTTCCTCATCACCGGTCACTGGCGTAGCTTATCGGCGATTTCTCTCGCCGTTCTCTCTCACCACCAACTGCCTCGCGTCGTCGTTCCCCCCTCCAGCATCGTTCACTAAGTATATGAAACTCTATCTGACCTAAATAATCATAATAACTCTATCTGAATATCTAATTTCGATCGAATTATTTCGATTTATTTGGATAGAGTTGGATTTTGCACATCCCTAATGACATTGATAGACAATAGAGTTCAATCCAAGATTTAAACTCATACAAGTCAAAATAAATAAATTTTCTAATTTAATCCAATTTTTTAAAACCATACGAATCAATTTATATTTAAATTTTTACATGTTAAATTTGAATATAAATTAAATTAAATTTTGACAAATTTAATATCATATCATATAAAAATATTTAATTTATAGCTACATAAGTATTTAAAAAAAAAACAGTTTTAATTTGAATAGTTAAAAATTAAACTATTTTTTTTAAATCCCCTCCCCTCAAGCCTGTTGATAAAAATGAAATTATAAAAGAAGAAAAAAAACTTATTTATTTTGACAAGGTGATTGGAAAATTTTAATTTTTGAAATTATCTAACTTAATAAATAAGGAAATATAAAAATAATGTAAAATAATTTATATATAAATTTTATTATTTTAACTGTACAAAATTTATATAAAGTCATTCGAATAAAGTTGATGTAAAATATTTAATTATAGGTATGAAAATTTATTTTCAAGAAAGTTAATTAATGAATGAAAAAATTCAATTAATGACATTATAAGAAAGGGTTAATTACAAAAAAAAAAATCTCATTTATAAGCTCATAGGCTTCAGAAGTCTCTATATTTGAAAAAAAAAATATTTATTTTTTCATTAATTTAAAAATTAATTAAAATTTTACATTAATTGAATTTTTCATTCATTAATTAACTTTTTTATTCTAACTTTACCATATGATAATTAATTAATTAACCAAGAAATAGAAAAATGTTTATGCATTACAAACTATATCAAACTTTTGTAAAAAAGAAAGGGTTAATTATAATAATGTTTAGGACAATATATATATATATATATATATATATATATATATATATATATATATATATATATATATATATATATATAAAGGCAGGGAAGGACTTTTTAATGGGGTGCGGCTTCTAGAAAAATATTTAAGGACCACAAGAAAAAAAAAAAAAAGGAAAAGGAGAGGAGGAAGGAGATCGGGAAAAAGGGGGCACCGGTGATCGACGGCAGCATCGGGTGTCACGACCGGCACCAATGACTCCATGAGGTAGAGGCGGCTTCTCCGGCGGTTACCGTTCCTCCCCACTCGCCGGCTGCAAGGAGATCGGCCATTGAGCAATGAGACATTTCAGCTCAGATCCCGATGAACGATGGCAGTATTGGGGCGCGTGAACGTCGCCTGGAAGCTACCGGTGGCTCTAGCTACCAGCAGGCAGCTTCGGTGCATCTTCGGCGGCTCTCCGGTGAAACTCTCATATGATTTTACTGTCGATGCAGGCAAAGTTTTCCTGTACTTGCTGTTCTTGTTCCTCACTTTCACGTACTTCACATTTTATGGTATGATGGCTGTTGGCCTCACGCCTCTCAACACACGGCTGCTGTTGTGTCTACTGCATTTTATTCTTTATGGAATCTTCTCTCAGGTTTTCTCATCCCAGCGCCACTAAGTAATTTGCTTTACCTAATGATGCAAATCACTAATTTTAAATCTGTAATGAATGCGGGATTCACGCAGATGAGGTCTTTTCTTTCATTTATTAGAGTCCGAGTTCAAATTTGCTTCTTGAAAAACAGCATAACTGGTTTTTCAACTTGTTATTTAGAGAATTCCAGGATGGTGGATCTGGTTCTATTACATCTGCCCTGTTGCTTGGACTCTGCAAGGCATTATTATCTCTTCACAGCTCCGTGATGTTGAAGACATAATTGAAGAACCAGGATTTAAGGTCTGTTAAACAGTATTTGGATGATAATTTCGGGTTGAGGTCAGTTTGCTGTTTTTGATTTGATATCTTTTGTGGTTGGAACTAGGGATTATCTTTTGTAGAAGCTCTGTTGAGGTCAGTTTTTTGTTTCTTAGAATAATTCACGGTTGGGCATTTGTTTAAATTGATAAAAAAATCATGTCAAACAACTGAAGTTGGGCATTATTTTTATTAGATGGAAAACTGCTCACATTGGTATATTTTGATTGATTAAAGAATCATAGCAACCACTTCACATTAGGCAGTTTTAAATTGATTAGATTTCTTGAAAATCAATTCATGCTGGGCATTATATTTTAATGGATTAGAATTCGTGAAAATCAATTCACTTAGGGTATTTGTTTTTAATTGATTAAAAATTCTGCACTTAAGTTAAATCCACATTTTTATTGTTCACATGCAGTTTCTAGGAGAATAATTAGTTTCGTTTTCTACTTTAATACTTTTATATATATATTTGGTAGAGAGCTGATATTTTCTTATGAAATTATTGGTTTAAGCCGTTTTATAATGAAAATGGACAGATTTTAAACTTGGAAGAAGGAGGAGCACCAAGAGCTCGTGTAGCCATGTATAAAGTACATTGGCATGATCTCTGTGACGAAGGAGATGTTCTTTCAGCTTTTGATGATGCAATTAATGATGGTGTCCATCTTATCACCATGTCTCTTTGTTCTTTTCATATCAAAAATGTATTTTAAGATGGTTTCTCTATTGGAGGTTTCCATTCTTTTAACAATGGAATTCTCACCATTGCTGCTGCGGGGTAATGAAGGAGAAAACGGTCCTGGTTCTGTTGTTAATGGATCTCCTTGGGCTCTTACTGTTGCAGCTACCTCAACCGATAGAGTTCATTCTAGCGAGGTTGCTCTTGGTAATGGAAAAACTTTGAAGGGTTTTGGGTTGATCTCCTCTGATCTTATAAATCAAGAAATTACATGGGCAAATGAGATGATAATTGGAAAAAGGTACATTAATTTATTATATTTGAATTATGAATTGGGTTTAATTTATGTTTGAAATGTAACTGAAAGATTATATCCATTGGCCAAATTATATAAACAAACTTCACATGTTTGCCCATTAAAGTTAAGCACATTGATTTTCAATTATAGATTGAGTGTAAAAATTATTTCTTTTTTTGCTTTGATTGATTTCTCAAAAAATCAATTGAATTAATTGGTGTGTTTCGGCAAGTGCAGGAATGGCATGTTCCTAAATTTTTCTTAATTTGCTCTTCTTTAAATCTCTTTTTAATTAGAATTAAGAGCAAGATTACTCTAGAGTTTAATATAGTACTGAAATTCCATCTTTCTATTTATCAATCCGATCATTATGCTTCATCTCTTTGACTCCAAGAGCTATATATATAGGCATCTAAAGATTGTTCTGATGATGAAAATTTTATTTGGGTTGTAGTAAACTCTTCCTATTTGAGCTATATATATATATATATAGGCATGGTGAATTGTTATTCTTGGTCCCAAAGAACGGAATACATATATTTCTTATTTAATAAGAACGTTGAGGTCGTGTTAAGTTTTAAACAAAATTACATGTCAAATTTTTTTTTGGCATTGGTATATATGTTATCTTATGCACCAGTCCTATAATATCATATTAAGCATATATGTTAGCTAATTGTAGCCATACATGACAAATTACTGATGTTAAAGAATAATGATGAATGATTTTTTTCATTTATTTTCTCATTCCCAGGTTCTTCTCAAGTTCAATGTGCCTGAGGAACAGATTGCAAAACAGACCAGGTGGCATCGTATTGCTATGATACGAAAGCTTTCAAGTGAACAAGCAGCATCAGGGGTGAAAGTTGACCCAACAACAATCCGCAAGTATGCACTTGGCCAAATAATATCATTTCTTCAGCTGCAGCAACAGACAAGAGAAAAGTGTCAAGAAATTTGGAATCAAGTTCATTCTTTGTCAACATATAGCTGATGGTGATGAAAATGAGAGTGATTCTGAAGCAAATAGTGATCTGGATTCCTTTGCTGGAGACTTGGAAAATTTGCTTGATGTAGAGAAATGTGAAGGGGATGAGAGCAACTATGAATCCAGGCATGACAAAGCTGATGATGGGCTAAAAATGAGAAGACGCCCATCACAAGCTCAGGCGGAGGAGGAAATTGAAGATGAAGCTGCTGAGGCAAGAATTGTTCATCTAGTATCAATTATTTATTTTCTTTTTCATCTATTTTCACTTCCTCAAACTTCTATAAATCTTTTCTTTTATAATTGAAAAATTTTAGAAGTATTAAATGCTAAATGTTAATATGTTATTAATGCCGTAAAGCTCCAGTACTTATTTTTTGGCTTTAGATACTTTCATGTTGTAGCTTTGATTCAACATTGTGTAGTTGCACTATGTATGGTTTGACGCAAAGGAGAATGAACAGAGTTAATTTACTTTTCAGCTTCTGTAGAGATGGGATAAGCATATCCCTGATTTGAAAAATTAAAATAATAAATGTCTGTATGTGTGAGATTATTATTTTGCATAGGATGAAAATAAATAAATAAATAGCGACATATAGGATTAAAATTTTAAAATACAACAAAAGAAAATTTTATTTATGCAATAATTTAGCGACGGATTTGTGACAAAATCAGTCGCTAATGTCTGAAAGATAGAATTTACGAAATAATTAGCGACTATTATTTCGTCGCTAACGTTTACAGTAAATTTATAATTAGCGACGGAAAATAGTCGTTAAATATTATTATAATAATCTCGCACCGTGATCATCCCTATTTCTGGGTGAATTTTAATAAATTTTTCCTTTTTGGACTTAATTTTATTTTTAGAAACATAAAATGAATATATATATATATAAAAGATGTATTTTTAAAAAGGAGAAAAAGTACATATTATACGCAGTTTCTTCTGCTACTTTTATACAGTGGTGTGAGGCACTATAAAGGCCCATAAAACAGAACAGTGTTGAGCCAGTGGGCTTTAGTCAGCATGCCTCTCTTCCTCTTTATGCAAACTTAGCTACCCAAAGTCTTCTCAATGTAAGCTCTTGCACAAATTGGCAGCCCAGTTTTTCAAATCCTTCCATCTTTCACCAAATTTACTCTTTAGTCCCTACAAAATACCATATTAAAATTTGCTAAGTTGCCAAGAATTAAGAGCAGAAAACTAATAACTCTTTAACAAAAATGGTCCTCAACCTTTGGATCTGTACTAAATTAACAGTCTAAATTGAGAATTAAAAACTAACAATGACCACAAGAAACAATCACCTAATAGATTCATTTTAAAAACAAAACTACAAAATAAGATAGATCTTTTTTTATTAATAAGTACAAAAATATAGAAATGCCTATTTTTTGTCTACAAGTTTTAGCCCATATATACAGTTGAGTGAGGTGGAAATTTGTCTAGATGTTGTTCTTTTTAATATGAAATTAATTGTTTTTATTGAATTCTTATAACTCTTTTACATTTATTATCAAAAGATGGGATGGGATGACAGATGTTTCTTCTCTTTTAACTAGATATTTCAAATTAACTATTAGAAATTAAGCATTTTTAAATACTTGTAGGGAGAAGTTTATCTATCTTTATAGATCTGCCAATACGAAATCGGATTAACCGGAAAGTGGATTTTGGATAGTGTATGGTTATACCAAACATCTCTTACATCCCGTACAGGTTGAGACCATGAAATGTCTTGATACGTAAATCAAGGTTTGCAGGGTAGAGAGCTTGAAACTCAGTCTAAGTTTGCTCGTCTTCAAAGCCATCATAATGAATTTCTTCTAAGTAAGAGCCAGTTGCTTATTTATGTGCTCCACAAGTTGCTTCCCAGTATCCATTATTTGTTCTGCAAGTTTCTTTTATCATCCCCCAAATAACAAAATAAAGCCACAATCAAATGAGTTCGCTATTGTCAGAAAATTAATAATATGTTATACCATTTAATCTTTGAATAACAACGTCAACACAAGATACTAGGTTTATGATGTTTAATTTAAGTTATTCAATTAGACGTATGAACAGTAGGGTATTATTAAATTTTTGGTGCCCATACTACGCACTTGATAGTATAGGTGGAGCATTAAATATCAGTTAAGATTATCTCTAATATGATATGTAATGGGTGATTCTGCAGTTTTGATATAAAATATTTTTAAATACTTGAAAAGAAGAAATAGAGCATTTTGACCTATTTTATAAATTTTAGATAACTCAATAATCGTACGTACCAAAATTAAAATATGAATGAAGAGTATATTGATGAGGGGCTTAAAATGCCTGCATGTACCAAACGGGTGAAACCCTGACAAATGTAATAAAGATACTAATAAAAGAGTCATAACCTCGAACACTAATAAAGCTCTAGGCAGTCGGCAACATTAAAATCCGAAAGGACCTTCAAAGAAAAGAGACATGAAATGAATGAAAAAGCCAAAATTCCTTAAAATTAATTGCTACCACCTCCTAAACGTACTTCCCACTTCACAAGAACACAAGAGACGTTAAGAAAACAGTCCAACATTGTCCTAATTAAATTCACATGAACCTCTTTACATATATAAGTTATAACATGTGAACATAAGCACGGGTCCTCTCTCTTGTTCCTATAGGCTCTTAACCACTGTTTCTCTTGTGACTGACCCACCTCTCTCTTTCTCCCTACCTTCTTCCTTCTCCATTTCTTTCTCTTTTTCTTTGTTCTTAAAACTCTTACTACCCAACTTACACAAACTCAACAACTTTCTGTGTTCATTTCTTTCATATATTGCATAGAATTTTAAGCAACATGCGAGACTTGGGTTTCCTGGTTTCATTTCTTCTCATATGCCCTTTGGCTTTTCCTTACGGTATTTTTGTTCTTACAATTGCTATTATTTGTTGGGGTTTTAGTTTAAATCATCTTTTTATAATTGGGATTGGTGATTGGTGCAGATGAGCCTTTATTATATGACTACACTGCTTATACGGAGGTAATTATATATTATATTTGTTAATTGTGTATGTATATGCATAAAAAAAACAGTGAAAAATATTTGATTGGCAGTGTAAAGAAGTAGCAGAAGAGCCACTTTATCATGGAGGGATTCTCAAAAACCACAATTCAGCTGTTAAAAGTAATAATGCAGAAGAATTTTCAAGTGTCTATAATCCAGCTTTAATCCTCCCCAATCTCACTCAAGCCACTATTTACTGTTTCTCCAGTTGAGTCCTTTTCTACTTTATTAATTTCATTACTTAAATTTTCTATTTTTGTTTCTTAGGGAGAGTTTCTTCATAATCCAACCTTATTTTTTACAGTAATTCATTAATAAAATGATTTCCATTAAGTATTTAGAAATGACTGTTTTATCCCTTTTATAAACGTGCCCGATATAAATTCTAAATAATGGAGCAAGTGAAATTCACATAGTGAATAATTTATGCAATATATATATATATATATATATATATATATATATATAGTGATTTTGTTTTTACAGGTCCCCTGATAAGATATAAAATTCTTACAATAATTCGATATGACTCAACGATCAAATCAGTTGAGATACAAAGAATTTTTAGAAAAAAAAAAAAAAGTAACTCTAAAGACTAATTACTCATCCATAAATGCATATTACCGTTATAGTAGGTGAATCGTTGATAACGAAATGTTTATATTCCCTTAAACAACTTTTTAATGCGAGGCTACCCGATTACAGAAGTTGGGTATTTCGAACTCCTAAATCAGATACTGATCTCTAGAAAACTAGCTCCATTATAAGTTATTGCCCTCTTTCCATTCCCTCAAATAATTTACAGCCCTTGGAACAAAAACAAATCAATTATCCTTGTCTCTCCAAATTCACTCACTTCTAGCACACCTTAGATAATGTTTATTTATGAGTTTGTAAATTCAATTAATTCATCCATAAATCGATAGTAGCAGCTCGAAACTTGAAAATGAATCATTATGATCCATCAAATATTACTTGTTTTTTTTTTTTTCTTAAAGTATTATTCTGAAATTATTTGGGTCGGATGAAAAAACAGCATGGGTGAAAATAGAAGGAGCAGAGTCAAGTCTTATAACAGCAAGTCTAACTACAGATAATGATGAGAATTATGAGTGTGTGGGCAGTGTTTTTGCTAAGACTGGATGTTGGTCTTTTCTCAAAGGTGGTTTCATTCTTGATGCACCTTCTAATTCATCACGCATTTATTTTCAGGTGAAAATAACACAACATGATCTAATTTCTTATATAAATTATTTAATTAATTTTAAATTTATTGGAATTATTATTTTTGGCTGTGCAGAATATGGGTGACAAAAATATCAGTATTACAATTGCAAGTGCTTCTCTGCAACCATTTAGCAGTCATCAATGGAGAGCAAATCAAGACTACATAATTAACAAAGTAAAAAAATTCACCTAATTCTTTAGTTTAAATAAAAGCATAGTTATTAGGAGCGTAATTATTAATTAATATAGATTAAGACTAAGAATATGGTTTCAGGTGAGGAAGCGTGCAGTGACAATCCATGTATCAAATAAACAAGGAAGTAAATTACCAGGAGCAACCATTACAATTAATCAAATCTCCAAAGATTTCCCTTTTGGTTCAGCAATAGCAAAAACAATTCTAGGAAACTTGCCTTACCAGGTAACGTTACACCTCCAACAATATTTTACCTACTTTTCCTTTTTGGATAACTACAGATTAACCCTATAGCGTTAGAGTGTTAACAATTAGATCGTAAGATAACTTTCTTAATAATTAAGCCTCAAACATTTAATTCTTTTGACAATCTGGGCACTTAATAAGAATTTTCGTTAAATATAATAGGAAAATGTTGTCATGCATTAAAAGTCAACAAAATTATTAAGACAGATTTGGGTCATTAATTTATAGGGGTGAGAGAAAAAAACCGAAAATATGGTTAATCGTAAAATCGATCCGAAACTGAATCAATTTTTACGGTTAACCGATCCGATGGACTAATTGGTTACGATTTTTAATTTTTACATTTTTAGTTAATTGTTACGGTTTGCATTTTTAAGTATCGGTTAACCGTTAGTCCATAGTTAACCAGTTCATACATATATATATATATATATATATATATATATATATATATATATATATATATATATATATATATATATATATATATATATATATATATATATATATATATATATATATATATATATATATCTTCAATTTTTTCTATTTTTCTTTAAAATTTACAAAAAATAATATTTTGAAATATATTTAAATTATATTTTTATTTTTATACCTTAATTTTTTATATTTTTCTATAAAATTTGTATAATATTTTAAACTAAATTTATATTATATCATTCTCTTTAAATATATAACAATATTTATATATAGTATACAATTAACTTTTATATATATATATATTGGTATTCATATTTTACTTAATAGCATTTAATTACATTATTATCCAAAATTTTATTTGACTTCAAATCAAACATAGTAATTTTTGATAAATATCAAATCTATTTTATAATATTAGCTATTAATTTATAAAACATGAATTTTGGCTAGTAAATTATATTTATTTTGTAATTTTTATATTAAATTACTTTACACATTGAAAATTGAATTAAACTTTGTCTAATTTTTTTATATAATTATGTTATAAATTTTAATATTTAACCAAAAAATCGAAACCAATGAACTGATTAACCGAATGTAATGAAGTGATTAATGGTTAGTGATTTTGAAAAATCGATATTAATAGACTGGTTAATTTTTTTGTTTAGGGATCAGTTAACCGGTTCATGTTCATTCCTATTAATTTCGGTTCGGATTTGCAATTTTGGGTCTGGTTCACTTTTCTCAATTTTAGATTTTATGAGAATTCAAATGAACGATAAAATTGAAATTCATATTTGAACCAAATTAAATGAAGTGAAAATCAAAAAACCCAAATCAAACATACTTAATTATTGTCCATAGTTCAAATTAACTTTTGTTCTGGTTCGATTTTGCACAATTTTATATACATAACTATATTTAGATTATATATAATATGTTATAAATTTTAAATTATATAATTATATATTCAGATTTTAAAATTGAAATTGTATAAATATATTATTTATCTTTTGAGCAAAAGATATAATAATAGCATTAATATATGATATTACAAAAGAAAATCGAGTGAGGTTGCCCTCTGGTGGACCCTTAGCCGACTTTTAATTTTCGAGTCGGATTAGGTTAAGTTTGTACTTAGGTCACTTTTTTCGAACATGTTAGGGTCATATTTGGAGTCAAAATTAAAAATTGAAAAGTCTAATTTTAACCGTACTATACAAATTTAATGGTGAATTATTTATTATTGTATACAATGTATGTAGAATATTAAATCTGATCATGGAATATTATGTTATCTAATATTAATGTTTTGAAAAAATTTTAATTTGCATTAACTTGTACTATATTTTGCTATTTTACGTGTTAATCAGTGATCTAAATGTGATCAGAAAAAAAAAACACTAAATGTGCCTTTAGTAAAACAATTGATCATCTCTTTACATTTTTTTCAACAATTTAAACTCTCTTTTCATCTCTCTCCTTTATTTTTTATTTTTTAACAAATTCATTTAAGATTATTTAATGCTTAATCAATTCATTCAATATTTTCTATTCATTTTCTATTGAATTTTTTTATGATGAATATTTTACATTAGAATTCAATTTAAAGTTTATAGAAAAAATTTTAAAATATATTGTTTATTTGTTTACGATTCATTTTAAGAATTTTGTGATTGTATAAATTTTAGATTAAAAAATTATTTTAATTTTATATATCAAAATAATTGAAAATAAAATAAATGGTAATGAAATCTATTTCAATTTTATGAATCAAATCAAAATAATTATAAATAAAATAAATGAGGCCCTTTCTATTATATTTGAAGAAAATTCCGATAGAGGCGCCAAATCATTAAAAAATTGAACACTTGAGGACTTAATTGTTAAAGATATTTACAAATACATTGCTCCATCTTTTTAATAATTTTATGTGTTTTTTTAAATATTTTAAAAATTGATAAAATAATTATGCAGTCTCAATTAAAAAAAAATTAAATCATTTCATTAATTAAGAGAAATGTGGTATTAAAAGAAATAAAAGGGTAGAATTAATTAAATAACAAGAAAACAAGTGCAAAATTGAAAAAAAAAAGCATTTACTACTTAATTTGAAAAAAAATAAGGAATAATCACAGTATCTACCCAATTTATCACCATAAATTCAATTAGACTCCCCAATATACAAAATTAAATAAATCAACTCCCAACTTTTCATAACAGATTCAATTTGAATCGTTCATTACTATGGATGGGTAAATGAATGGAGGGTTCATATATTGAAACTAAACCTGGCAAAATTGACCCAAACCCATGGATCGACCCAAATTTATCAAAAAAAATTGACCCAAACCCAACCCAATTCATATAAATACTCATTGGGTCAACCCAAAATTGACCTATTTTATTTTCAACCCAACCCAACCCAACCCAATACCCATTGGGTCAACCCAAAATTGATCCATCTCACTTTCCAACCCATTGGGTCATTGAGTATTAACCCAATGGGTATTTTCAAGATTCAAACATCTTGATCCATTGGGTATATAATGACATCAACACCGGGCCAGCCCTAAATAGTACTTTTCGACAGTGAAGAGTATTTTTCGGGTTCGAAATGACACCCGAAAGTCAAAAATATTTTATTGGACCATTTGAAAGGAATAGTCAAGGTGAGCCTATGGTTGAAATTTGAAGTGAATTTGAGGTCAAATAGGCTTCCAAAAGTCAAAAATACGAAAAAGATAGCGAATCAACAATACGAAAAATATATTTTAAATAATTTACTTTAATGTTAAAAATGGACAAAAAAAGAAAAAAAAAAAGAAAAAATTGATACAAAAAATAATCATATTTCAAATAAATAATTTAAAGATCTCATTATATATATACATAATAACAATTCTTTTTCTTTTATTTTATTTTTTTGAATAATAACAATTATTAAAATAAGCATTAAAAGTTAATAGCATTAAAAAATTAAATTATAATCGAAATATTACTCTTTATAATGACCAACTGTTATGCAGTATAGTATATTCTAATCATTTAATTCAACATAACGAAATATTAAATAAAAACTTTCAATATGTTTACGATTGGATATGTTTTTAAAAATAAATATTTAAAATTAATCCAAACCCATGGGTCGACCCATTAATGATCCAATCCATTAATGATCCATATTTTTTGACCCATTAATGACCCATCCATTAATGACCCAACCCAAACCCATCCAACCCGTCCATTTGCCACCTCTAATTGAAACTGTCATGAAGATTGGGAGTTCATTTGTTCGATTTTATACGGTTGGGTCTAATTGAAATTCAGATGATAAATTGTGGGTGTTTGTAATTTACCTCAAAAAAATCTAAAAGGATATATATAAATAATCAGAGTTTTGAAAAGATTGGAAGTATTATTGAGACAAAATTCATTAATCGATATATAGTATACATATATTTTTGTTTATTGAAGTAAATGTTTGTTTTTTACTGTAAGAAATGGTTTGTGGAGCGATTCAATGCAGCAGTTTTTGAGAATGAACTAAAGTGGTATGCTACAGAACCAGAACAAGGAACGGTGAACTATACAATAGCAGACAAAATGTTAGAATTTATAAGAGCTAACCAGATAATTGGAAGAGGACACAACATATTCTGGGAAGATCCAAAGTACACTCCATCATGGGTTCGTAATCTTTCTGTTTCAGCTCTAAAATCAGCAGTAAACTCTCGAATCCAAAGCCTAATGAGCAAATATAAACAAGAATTTGTGCACTGGGACGTCAGCAATGAAATGCTTCACTTTGATTTTTACGAGGAAAGGCTTGGCCCTAATGCTACTTTGCATTTCTATGAGACAGCTCACAAAGCAGACCCATTGGCCACTTTGTTTATGAATGAATTTAACGTTGTGGAGACTTGCAGTGATCTGAATTCAACTGTAGATTCTTACATTTCAAGGCTAAGAGAGCTTCAAAATGGAGGAGTTTTCATGGATGGGATTGGCCTTGAGAGTCACTTTTCTAAGCCAAATCTTCCTCTAATTAGAGCTATCCTCGATAAACTTGCTACACTTTCCCTTCCCATTTGGCTCACCGAAGTTGATATCAGCCAACATTTTGATTACAATACTCAGGTTCGCCTCTCCGTTTTCGTTTATATGTAGAGCTTAATTACTAAAATTCCATTTTCATTTTGGCCCCAACTTATAAAAGAGACCAAATCGAGTCCTAATCTTTCAAAAAAATTTCAATTCGAATCCTCTGTTAATTCTTCTGTCCATAACTAATTGGAATATTGAGTTGTCAGTATTGTGTGAGGGTGTTGATTTGTTCGGTTTTATAGTTGAGAGTCTAATTGAATTTTTGGTGATAGATTGTGGAGATATTTGTTGTTATTCCTACAGTTAGTTGGACTTTCTGTTAGTTATGGACAGTAATTGTAAAGAGGGTTTGATTTGAATATATATGAACAACTGAGAACCGATTTGGTCTGCTTTAAAATTTAGGGACCAAAATGAAAAGTAGGTCATAGATTGGAGAGATTTTAGGAAGTAACCCTAGCATCAATAGTTCACGAATCTAGTAACATTTCCACGTCAAAATTTAATTCCAAAAAGAAAACTGAAATTGAAGGGTTATATTGAAAATGAATAAAAAAAACTTTGGGTGTATTTGTAATTTATATAAATTGTTGGGTTTGGCAGGCAATTTATCTGGAAGAAGTAGTAAGAGAAGGATATTCACATCCAGGAGTAAATGGGATAATGCTGTGGAGTGCACTTCATCCAAATGGATGCTATCAAATGTGCCTTACAGATAACAATTTAAAAAACCTACCAGCTGGAGATGTTGTTGACAATTTACTGAAACAATGGCAAACTGGGGAAGTAAATGGCAGCTCAGATGAAAATGGTTCCTTTTCTTTCTTCGGGTTCTTAGGCGAATATCAAATTAGTGTTCAATATGCAAATTCTACTGCTAACTCAACTTTCTCACTCTCTAGAGCTGATGAAACTAAGCATTTTAATATTCAACTATGACCCAAACTTACCCTTTAATCACGTTCATTCATTAATTAATTCTTCTTACAATACAACTCATGCTTTAAATGTGTTTCATAACCAAAATAAAATATCTGATTGTTCCAATTATCTAATTAACTTACTCACTTGCATAAAGTTAAGACTTTAAATTTCAAATAAACCTCAAATAGTTACAAAATTTCAAATCCTAACTATGATTAATCCTTCTGTCAATAAATAAGGTGATGACGCAAAACTTTTCTTGCCATGTCCTGTTGCCACTATTTGAATGCCAAAATTGATGCACTCGTCTAATTAAAATATTAATCTTCTTCACAAAAAAAAAAAAAAAACCACGGCAGTGGAATTATTTATTTATTTAATTGGTAAATTGAAGATCTAATTGAAATTTAAATAAAATTTGAAGGAATTTTTGTAATTAATTTTTTTTTCTTAACATGGTCACGACATTAGTAGTTTTGGCAAATCTGGATACTTTGAGCAATCTTCTCCACTGATATAGTTTTGTAACGTTTTTAGTTTGTTTTTCTTCTTATTTTAGAATTCTTCTTAATTTAGAATTCTTCTTTTTTTTATCAATCATTATTATTGGTTGTAAACATCTATATATAGAGGTCAATAACAATATCTTTCTACTCATGTTAAGAACAGTGAAGTAGAAGTTTTTCAAACAAATATTATTTAGTTTATTTTTTCCTTATTGTATCAGAGCCTCTTGTGAGATAAGAGAGTTCTAACCTTTATCAATGGCCTCCACAATTTCCCTAAATGTTGCCAATTTTGTTACCCTCAAACTCACACCAGACAACTATCCCCTCTAGCATGAACAGATGCTTGCATTAACTGAAAGTCAAGACATGGTCGAGCTTCTCACAGGTGAAAAAAAGAAATCTGCCATGTACACCAATGTCACAGCATAAAAGATATCAACAAACAACGAAGAAGAAAAATAGATCTCAGCAGATTTTCTCAAATGGAAAAAAGAAGATCGTCTTTTACGTGGATGGATCATTGGAACACTTATAAAAGAAGCTTTGGGTTTGGTCATTGGTCTTGACTCATCTCAATTAGTTTGGAATGCCTTGATAGAAGCATATGCCCAAGACTCACAAGAAAGGGAGTTTACTCTACGACAACAACTTACATATCTTAAAAAGGAACCACATCAATCCTTAGCAAAACATTTGAGAAAATTCAAAAGTATATGTGATAGCCTAGCAGCCCTAGGCAATCCTATACCTAACAAAACAAAAGTTTATTCCTTATTAGCAAACCTTGGCCCCAAATATGAATCCTTCACAACAATGATGCTTAAACCTCTAATGCCATCTTACTCGGAAGTTGTTTCACTCTTATAAGGCTTTGAACAGCAAAATTCTCCATCGTATGCATTCTATGGAGAACGTAACCAGCGTCAGCAGCAACAAAATTGCAATAATCGAAATCATCAAAATAATCAGTTCACTTCAAAAGGAAGAGGATTTCAGGCTACAAATAACAATTTTCAATATTCAAATTTTGCAGTAATCACTCACAATCATAACAATCATCTCAAAGGAGTAACAGTCGTGTCTCTCAACCACCACCACCTGGTTAAAGACGAATGACCATTACAGAAAGAGAGATGCACAAAAATGAGTACTGTCAGCTCTATGGAAAGCAAGGACACATCCCCAAAATCTGTTGGAGTTTACCAGAACCATCAAACTATGATGAACTTCCTCAAGCACTTGCAACTCTCACCATGGACACCTCTATTGCTGATACTGAATGGACTACGGATACTGGTGCTTCAAACCACATGACTGCAAATTCAGGTATGCTTTCTAATCTCAAAAAATATGTTGGTAGTGATTCTATATTTCTTGGTAATGGTTCTCCTCTGAAGATAGATGCAATTGGTGACACTTTAGTATCTGATGGTAAAAATGAATTAATGTTACGTGATGTTCTATTAGTCCCGGAGTTAACAAGGAACTTACTCTCCATTAGTCAATTGACAACGCAATATCTCTTGAATTGTGAATTTACTAATGACCTATTTTGTGTTAAGGAACGGGAAACAGGACGGATCTTATTGGTGGGTCAGCGTAAAGGAGATCTTTATGTGTTATCTAAGATGAAGGAAGCAAACTTCTCAACTAGACAAAATTTAGGAACAGAGGAGTTATGGCACCAACGTCTTGGACATCTGCAAAGTTCTGCTGTCAAGATGTTACGCACAAAGAAGTTAATTGATGTTGATCCAAATAAAAAATTTGATGCTATGTGTGAAAGTTGTCAACTGGGAAAACTCAGCAAATTACCTTTTAATTCATCTAGTTCCGTTAGTACTAAAATTTTTGAAAAAATTCATTGTGATATTTGGGGACCAGCTCCCATTTTATCTCTTGAAAAATTTCGATTCTATGCATGTTTTGTTGATGATTATTCTCATTATATGTGGGTAATTCCTTTTTGTGCTAAATCTGAATTTTTTGATGTTTACTTGGCATTTGAAAATTATGTGCAGCGACAATTTAACACGTAAATAAAAATTTTTCATATTGATAGAGGTGGAGAGTTTGTGAATAACAAACTACAATCCCATTTTCAGCAACAAGGAATCATACATCAGCTTTCATGTCCTTATACTCCTGAACAGATAGGAATTGTTGAATGTCGACATCGCACTATTAGAGAGCTTGGCATGACTATGATTTTTTATAGTGGTGTGCCTAAGTTTTTATGGGTTGAAGCCTTCACTACAACAACCTTTTTAATCAATCGATTGCCTTCTTCTTCACTAGCTTTTGATACACCTTATTTTCGATTATGTAGTTCTCATCCTCAATATTCTATTTTACGTGTGTTTGGATCTAGATGCTATCCGTATACTTGAAATATGAAGAAAAACAAATTTGACACTAAAACTATACCTTGTATTTTTGTAGGTTATAGTAACCAACATAAAGGGTATCGTTGTCTTGATCTAAAAAAAAATAAGATTTTTGTTTCGAGACATGTAGTGTTTAATGAAAACCATTTCCCCTGTAGGACGAAAATGCCTCCGTCTACAAGTCTTACTGATTTTTTGGATCCTTTCCTATCCTCAGACACGGATCAAAGTGTTGTTTCAGCAGTGGATGCACCTCCATCTATTCCAATGCCGTGTAATACCTTGCATACCTCTCCGGCTACCTATGCTCCTGTAGTTGAAGATGTTATCTCTGACTCTTCCTCTATTTGTGATCATGGCCAAATTACTACGCTTTCATCACCATATGCTACAGAATCGTTGACACCTCATAATGACCATCTCGAAACATTACCTCCATCTCCTACCGATGACATACTACCTAGCATAGGTAATTCCTCACCTACATCTTCTTCCTTATATTCTGATTCTCCTTTAAATGTTGATCAGGTGCAACTAAAGTCCCATCCTATGATCACTCGAGCTCAACATGGCATATCCAAACCCAATCCTCGTTATGCTCTTCTTCATGACTGTGGTGACATTCCTAAAGAACCACGTACTGTCAAAATAGCTCTATAACATGCTGGTTGGAAACAAGCAATGCTTGAGGAACTTAATGCACTCCATAAAAATCAGACATGGACCTTGGTACCTCGGGAACCTCACATGAATGTTGTCGGTTCCAAATGGGTGTTAAACCTAAATTGAATGCAAATGGTACCCTTGATCGACTAAAGGCACGGTTAGTTACAAAAGGGTATCATCAGGTTGATGGCCTTGACTATACTGAAACCTTTTCTCCAGTCATCAAACCAGGTATGATATGTTTAGTTCTTAGCCTAGCCTTAGTTCGAAAATGGGATATTCAAAAACTTGATGTCAAAAATGCTTTTCTACATGGCTTCATAAGCGAAGATATTTTTATAGATCAACCTCCCGGTATGCATGATTCACTTTTTCCATCTCATGTTTGTAAACTAAACAAAGCTCTTTACGATCTTAAGCAAGCACGAAGAGTTTGGTTTGATCATTTTAGCTCTTTTTTGCTTGCTAATGGGTTTTTTGTGGTTTGGCTGATCCATCACTTTTTATTTTGCACTCATCTCTTGGTACATTAATTTTACTGCTTTATGTTGATGACATGCTATTGACAGGATCCAATTCCAAGTTACTTCATGATTTTGTTCAGCTATTGCATTCTGAATTTGCTATGAAAGATCTTGGTTCCATACATCATTTTCTTAGGATTGAGATTAAGCGAGATAATAGTTCTTTACATATTTCTTAGATGCACTATGCTTATTCACTTCTCGATAAGTCCCAAATGCTTGATTGCAAACCAATGCATACTCCAATGGAATCTAAGACTAAAGGGCTTAATGCTACCATACCCTATCCAGATCCTTCCTTTTATCGCAGCATTGTTGGTGCCCTACAATACTTGACTCTTACTCGAACTGATCTTTCTTTCTCAGTTAATTATGTTTCTCAATTTATGCACTCACCTTCTATTGCTAACATGAAAATGGTTCGTCGCATCCTGAGATATGTCAAAGGCACTATTCATCTTGGTTTACATTTAACTGGTGATACTACAATTGATCTTTGTGGTTTCTCTAATGCAAATTGGGCAGGTTGTCCAACTACAAGAAGATCCACAACTGGGTTTTATACCTTCTTAGGGCGCAATATTATCTCATGGTACGCAAAAAAGCAACCAACCATTTCTCGCTTTAGTACTGAGGCTGAGTATCGTGCTATGGCCAACACCGCTGCAGAATTAACTTCGCTTACCTTTCTCTTACGTGACCTTCATGTTCCTCAATCACAACCACCAACTCCTTTTTGTAACAATTTAAGTGCATTACATATAACTATTAATCCTGTTTTCCATGCTCGCAGTAAGCACATTGAATTGGATTATCATTTTGTTCGTGAACAGGTCTTAATGGGACTTCTTATTACTCGACATGTTTCCTCTGCTTTCCAACTTGCCGATATCTTTACAAAGCCTCTATGTAAAGCTTCCTTACATCACTTTCGCAACAAACTCTGCCTCCAACCTTGGCATAGTTTGAGGGAGGGTATTAAACATAACAACCATCTTGAGTCTACAGTGTGGAGTGATAAGGATAAGAATTGGAGTGATAAAGAAGTAAATCAAGCTGTGGTTATCCTTCCTAAAATAGGAGAATCGTGAAGAGTAATTCAATGAGTCTTGTTGAAATCCAATCACTGCATAATGGGAACCCTTTGAGCAATCTACTCCGTTGATTTAGTTATGTGTGATGTGTTATCATGTCATACACGGCTACGTGTTTCTTTACCTCATACCATGCACGGCCGCGCATCCCACTCATGCCATACACGGCCGCGTGTTTCTTCACTTCATACCATGCACAGCCGCTCATCCCACTAAGTTTGGCATGCACGGCTGCCTGTCTCACTAGTTTGTTTCTTGCATGGCTGCATTTGGCAAATTTGGATACTTTGAGCAATCTTCTCCACTGATATAGTTTTGTAACGTTTCTAGTTTGTTTTTCTTCTTATTTTAGAATTCTTCTTAATTTAGAATTCTTCCTTTTCTGTCAATCATTATTATTGGTTGTAAATATATATATATATATTGAGGTCAATAACAGTATCTCTCTACTCACGTCAAGAATAGTGGAGTATAAGTTTTTCAAACAAATATTATTTACTTTATTTTTTCTTTAAGTAGGCCTACAGTATCAAGACAAGTATAAATTAGCATGCAATTCATATAAATATTTTAATGGGATCAAAATACCCATAACTAAGGATATACGAAGAAGCAATTTTGCTTAATTAATAAATAAGTCCAAAACCCAAATCAAAATTTGTGATAATTAACCGATTCATAGATTTTTTTTATCGAAAAAGGGTTAACGATCACTACAAAAAAATTACAGATTAGCGACGGAAAATTTCGTCGCTAAATACCAATTTTTCGTCGCTAATTAAAATTAGCGACACCACGATGAACAGCCAGTCGCAAATATATTAGCGACGGATTTCAAATTCAGTCGCTAATTTAGCGATGAAATATTTCGTCGCAAATTTTTTTTCGTCGCTAATTTATATTCCTAATTAGTCGCTGAATTATAATAATAATATTTAGCGACTAAAGTTCCGTCGCTAAATAAAATTTAGTGTAAACTTTAGCGACGAAATATGTGTCGCTAATTTGGTCGCTAATTTAGTGACAGTTTTTCTTTCGCAAATCTGTCGCTAAATTATTAATTGAATTTTTCTTTTGCTGTATTTTAAAATTTTAATCCTGTATACAAAGATCGTTATTTATTTATTTCCAACCTGTAAACAGCAATGATCTCACAGATATAAATATATATTGATTCCAAATCAAAATATGTTCCAAAATACACATATATAGATAATAATTTTAAACATTACATAATATTATCCTTAATCTGTCATGAAACAATAAAATAACAAATATTATTGAAAATAATTGCAATGGAAAGTTACAAATTAGAACCCGAAAAGAACAATATATCATTGCTTACACCATCTAAATTCCTTATGTCCTTCATTGCTCCATCTAGATCAATAAGGGCCTTAACAACTGGACTCAAGGCAAGTGCCAGAGCATTTCTTGCTTTATCATATGTCTGCAGTTTAACAATAATGAAGAGAGAATGAAACAGAACATTGCAATGAAAAAAGAAATCAGGCACTAATTCAAACACTGTAATTAGAAAAAGAAAGTGAAAAAACAATTTTCACTTTTGCACTTTTCGCTATTGATGCAAAGTTGAAAGCCAAAACTATGATCTGTAGGCTCCAATTCATTATGTGGACATATCAGTATGTATAAGTTACCAATGCATGTGGGTGATAGAGTCAAACGAAGAAGCAACAGCCTTAATGGCAGGAACTAGTAAGAGATTGGGAAAAAATTGATGATATTGATAGCAATGCAGCAATTATCATGTGAGTAATGGCCAAGAAGGAGATGTTTATGCCAGTTACTTGGTATGAACTGAGCTGGAGGATAGAAATATTTAGCATCTGGTGGATGTTGGTACATTGATAATTAAGTGAATACTGGAGTCAACCAAATCCCAACCTAGTAGAGGTCACAGTACGAAAGGACATATTGATAAAAATTAAGGACAGTCTAGATATAGGCAGAATTACGTTAAGCTGATTTGTAGACAAAAATGCTTGAATCCCATGCAAAGGAGCTCCAATTGGAAACCTGAAATCAAGCTCTGCAATAAAATGAAACTTATTCAGCAATTTAACAATACTAAAACATAATTTGACTATGAGAAAAGGAGAGAATAAAAGAGAGAATGCTTTTAAATCAATAAGGAGAAAATATCTCAAGCAATGGCACAAAAATATTATAAAACATAATGTAATCATATAACAAAATCAAGAATTAAACCATACCACCAACATCACCCCCCTTGTTCATAAATGTGTGAGTATGATCCTTCACAAGTAGATTCTTATCCGCACCTACCTACATTCATGCAGATATTTGAAAAAGAGGGATATTATACACCATATAAATCCCAGCAAATAAAGACATATATCAAAATTTCAAAAATCGATAAAGGATGAGACCTTATCAAACATGAACTCTCAGAAGAAAATGTGATAGAATGACATCAGAGGAACTCCTGATTCAGCACATCAACTATTCATAAATAGAAACAAATATTTTTTTTTACAAATCAGATAAAAGAGACAATTAGCCAACAAGACATGGAAAGATAATCCAGTTATATTATGACAGTAATTTATCCAGTAGGCTTTATAACACATATTACACAATAAGCAAAACTACCATGCCCATACACTATTATACACACACACACACACACACACAGAGCAGCAGCATATCATCATAATAGGCAGCATTAAACAAATAATTTAGAAAAGGTTCACAAGCACAATAAGGAATAAATTAAGTGCCTCAGCTCCTAACTGAAGCAGGTCAATCAGGATAGCAAAGTCAAGAAACAAGAGCTTTCAAGTTAAATTCATTCCAATAAGTCATATGCAACCAATGAAACATTCTTCACCTTCTTCATCAAACAGAAAATATTATTATAGCAGCCAAAGAAAACATGAAGTCCCATTTCAATGTGATTTCCACGTCTGTCAACAAATGAACCCATTTTACCACCGACAAAAGTCCTTGATTCATATATATCCACCTGAGAGAAAACAAACAAACAAACAAAAATTTTCATGCTCAAATTACTGAACTGGACCAACTTCTGAGTAGAATTAAATTATAGAAGCAGATTTTAATGTTGGCTTGTAAGAAATGGGAAATGCTTAAATATGTTTATGCTATGTATTGTAGGAACTCTAATTTAATTTCAATAAATCAAGATAACATATTTAGAAAGAAAGAAAGAAGAGATAATCACTAATATCAGAAGGCCACAGAGAGCAAGATAACTCTAATGTAAGAACTCTAATTTAATTTCTCCACTTATAAAAGAGGAAATAACATCTCATGTTTGGCAACTTCAATCAAAACCAGAAACTGAAATAGCTATTCTGTCAATAATCAGACAACAATTCAGTAGGTTATCTCAAAGCCTAAAGTCACAGACAACTCCACTTAAAAACCTAAGTACAAGGGAATGGATTACTGAAATATTATGCAAATCTAGTTTGAAAATCCACTGTTTATTAATCTAACTATTATAAAAAATATTAATCTAACTAAAAAATTCTCATGTATATAGCAACAATCTTAAAAAATAAAAATAAAAAAACTAATAGCTAATTCACTTCCATGATAACATCGTTTTGTGAAAGAAAACAGGTAATACTTTCTCCATATTTTTGTTTTTCCTTTTTGAATTTTTTTTGACTACTGCCACTGGGAAAACAAAAAATATATGCATAGAAACAAAATGAATTTGAAATTATCATTATCTAATGGGCGTAATCTGCATCAGCTTTAAATCTGAATTGAGCAACAAATAAATTAAAAATCATGATGACCATACAAAAATTTAATCATTCTAACAGAGCAACAAACAAATTAAAAATCATGATGACCATACAAAAATTTAATCATTCTAACAGAGCAACAAACAAATTAAAAATCATTGGAAACATCATATTTTTAAATTCACTTAGCTTATAATCTCAGTATCAAAGTGCAGGGCAGATATCAAATTCTCAGTATCAAAGTGCAGGGGAGATATCAAATCCCTATAGAAGAAAATCAATTCATAAATTATGCAGAACAACCACTTCTGTCCAGAATTATTACATGAAAGCTGATAACTTGATAAACCAAATGACCTAATTATGCTAATAAAGAAATAAATAAATGAAGCAAAAGATACAGCACACCTTTTTGGTCCTGAAACACATGGTTCAACATCAGCTAGGTCCAAATGCAGATAGGAGGTATACAGTCTCTCTTGTTGAGGCTGTGCCAAAAACCTAGCTCCATAAAATACCCTACTTTAAATATAATTCTTCAGCAGTGAAATAAAGAAAGAATAGTACCTCATTCCAATTTTCCCTCAAATTCCAAAATCCACAAAAATTCCTCAATAATTAATGAGTAATTCAACAATTAAAACTATTTTAGGCAATTAATCAACTAGATATTGATCTAATTACCATAAATTAAACTTTCCCCAAATTAGTAAAAATCCCTAGATCTAAAATTATGCAAGCTTTCCTCCAATTATCACCATCATCCATTGATTAGAGGCAAGGAGAAGCTTACCCAACTCATGGAGAGAAAGCTTAGCACCAAGGGAGGCCGGAGGAGAGAGAACCGAGCTAAGGAGGAGGGGAGAAAAAGGGTTGCTGCTGCTGCCGTGAGGAGAAGAAGAAGAAGAAGAAGAAGAAGAAAGGGGCGGTGGCTGCTGGCGGCATCGGTGAGGGAGGCGGCGGTGGTGGCCGGACCGAACAAAGAAGAAGAAAAAGAAAGAGGAGGAGGGAGGGGCTGCCGGGTTCACTTGGGCAGAAAAATAAAGGAACCAACCGGTTCCTTAAATTAAAAGAGAAGTAGTTTTGGTCAATGTCCAAATTAGTCCCCTAAGTTTGCTCTATTTACAAATTAACCCCAAATCTTTTCAATTCTTTTCAATAATACCCAATTTCAATTATAATTTCACCTATAATTATTTTATACTTATAATATCATCAACTATCTATATATACTTCGGGTTAAATGAAAAATCGGGGTGTTACAATTAAATTTTTTAGAATTATTTTAAATGAGATAATAAATTTTATATTATTATTTTACAAATCTTTATTTTTATTAATCTGCATAATGTAATTATAAAATAAATATAACAATTAATTTATTATTATTATTAAAAATAAATATAACAATCTTATTCACCTTCTTCTTTTCACATATTGAACTCACTTCAAATCTCTCTCGATTCTGCTCTACTGAAAAATACATCATTGGTATAATAATCCATGTTTTAGATTAACAAAAATTCAAAAATCTCTTTTTTTGCAACAAAAACTGAACTTACAGACCTTAAAAACTAATATTCACCGTTCAAAATTAACAACAAAGAGTTTTGAGCGTACTCACAAAAAATTAGGCCGATCTAACGGCAAATGATTTTTCAATCGTCTTCACATACAAAATTGGTCATCATGTAAAAAATCCAGAAAATAGCCTTTTTTTTTTGCAACAAAAACTGAACTTACAGATCTTAAAAACTAATCTTCACCGTTCAAAATTAACAAGGAGTTTTGAATGTACTCACCAAAAATTAGGCCAATCTAAAGGCAAATGATTTTTCGATCGTCTTCGTATACAAAACTGGTCATTACTTAAAAAATTCAGAAAATAACCTATTTTTTGCAACAAAAACTGAACTTACATAACTTAAAAACTAATCTTCACCATTCAAAATTAACAACAAGGATTTTTGAACGTAGTCACCAAAAATCAGGCCGATCTAATGAAAAATGATTTTTCGATCGTCTTCACATACAAAATTGGTCATTATGTAGTAAATCCAGAAAATAGCATCTTTTTTGCAACAAAAACTGAACTTACAGATCTTAAAAACTAATCTTCACCGTCCAAAATTAACAACAAGAAGTTTCGAATATACTCACCAAAAATCAAGCCAATCTAACGGCAAATAATTTTTCGGTCGTTTTCGTATACAAAACTGATCATTAAGTAAAAAATTTAGAAAATAGCCTCTTTTTTACAATAAAAACCAAACTTACAGACCTTAAAAACTAATCTTCACCGTTCAAAATTAACAACAAGGAGTTTCGAACGTACTCACCAAAAATCAGGCCGATCTAACGGCAAATACTTAACCGTTGAATCTTTATTTATACTATTCCGTATAAAAAGCTGTTCAATTTGTATTTGAAGATCCAACCAAACCGTAAACATGCAGATTCAAATGGACTATATATTTGGATTTATCAGATAATATCTTAACTTATTTATTAATCTGGTCATGTTTAGAATTTTAAAGTCATTTCTCTTTTTTCAAATCAGTAAGTTTTCTCAGTCTTCCATACCACTTAATTAGGTAACCGCAGTAGTGAAGTTAAATGGTAAGGATGAGTTTAGATGGAGCTTTGAATATTTAGAAAAATAATAGAAATAAAATTGAAAAGTATGTGTGTGTGTATATATATATATTAAAAAATTTATTCATTTAGAAAAATAATAGAAATTAAATTAGAAAAAAAATTATTTCTTAAATTTATTTGCGACGGATTAGCGACTAAATAGCTCCGTCACTAATTGAATTACTGTAACAAATTACTATTAGCGACAGACAATTTCCGTCGCTAAACCGTCGCAAAAAAGGCGCTATATTTTCCCTCCAACAATAGCGACTAAAATGACTGTCGCTAAATTTTCTGGAACTAATTTCATGAATAAAAAATTATAAAATTCTGTCGCAAAAAATGGCACGTATGCTTCCTGCCAATAATTAGCGACTATTTACTAATTCCGTCGCTATTTGGTCGCAAAAAAATAGAAAATATCCTTCCCATGACGGAATTGTAAAACAGTCACGAATCCGTCGCTAAAATTGCGACGAAAATCATGCCGTTGCTAATTGACAGTTTTGTTGTAGTGGATAATTTTTTGCTTCTGTAGTTTTCTTATTGGTTAGAAAATACTTTTAATATCTTTTTTGGATAGTTTTTATCCTTGGAAATATTAAAATATTTAATTTTTGTCTCTAAATATATTGAAACAGTCAGCTTTTACCACTAAAATATTAAAATTGTCTATTTTTAATAATTTTTGGAGCAAAAATTTCCGTCTGCTAACTGAATTGACAATATTTAGTAAAAAGATAACAAATCAATAGTTATATGGATAAAAAAAATCTATGAAAATTTTAATATATATTATGTGTCTATTATTTGATGTATGTAAATATTAATTTGTCGTTTTGCATCGAACGTAGTTTCTTCTTTTAGTTGACTAGAATTTTCGCCTTTCGAAAAAAATGATTATTTTAATATTTTTAGTAACAAAAAATTAATTATTTATATATTTCAATGAAAAACTTGGCATTTTAATATTTTTAAAAGTAAAAACTGAAAAAAAAAAGTATTTTCTGATTAAGAGAAAAATTATAGGTCCGAAAAATTACTCGTACTTGCATAAAAGTTATCTCAAGATGGATGTCAATAGGACTGGACTCACATGGCCTAGAGGAAGACCCATCACAGCTCACACCAAGGTATAAGAAAATTAGAATATATTCTTCGTGTTTTTGACAACTCAACAAATTCATGTTTATGTATAGATTAAAAATATATTGTTTCTTATTAGATTTGTATTTTACCAAAATTTGATGATAATCAAAATTATCAAAAATAAAATTCTACTTTCTAAAATAAATAAACTTAATATTAGTGAATAGGATTGAATTCATAAAAATTGGCAAAAATTAATTCTTTTAAGACAAATAATTAAAGAGAATTTGAATTACAATACACAAGAAATTAAAACTGAATAAATAAATTAAGATAGTTAAATAAAGTAAAATCATTTGAGTAAACAACTCCAACCAATTGTATAATCTTGGTTTCGATTTATAAATTGATCATAGATTTAAAGATAAATCTATATACTTTTGTAAATCAATTCTAGTTGTTGAAAAAATTTCTAATAACCAAGATAAATCTATATATTTTTTTAAATCAATTTTAGTATTTTTGACTATTTAGTCACTTTTTCTTTTCTATTACTTTTTTTTTCAGTCTTTTTCCTTTTAGATTATTTTTTTCTTTTCTATCACTTTTTTGTGAATTATTCTACAATAATTCACTATGAACATTCAATACTTTTCAGATTTTTAACTTTTGCAAATACTTTTTTTTTTCGAAACAATACTTTTTGTCATTCAATTTATTTTTCAGTATCTTTTTAACTTTTAATTATTTTCTTACTTTTATAATAATGCGATACAATCATTTTACTATACTTTTTTTTCGAAAATTCATCAATTAACTTTTTCATTTTTTTATATAGGGTGTAAATTAATTTACATTGATTTACTTCTTTTACTTGTTTATTGAATTATTTTTCACTAATTCAATATTTTTAATTTAACATATTCAATATTTTATCTCAAAAATATTCTAATGGCTCATATAAATTCCATAAAAATTTGTATGCATATTATTTTATAATTACTATCATTTTTCACTTATTTTATGAATTATTTCACAATAATTCACCATTTTCACTTAATACATACACATATAGCAACTTAAAATTTTTGAATAAATTCCATAAATTTCTCTAAAAATTCATGGACATATATTTCATGCTTAATCATTATTCTATGGCCTAATTTCATTCAAATACTTAGTGTACATATTATTTTCCTTTAGGGATGAATTTCAGCCAACAAGAGTTTTCCTTGAAAAATTTGTTGCAATTTAATTAAGCTTACATTTAAGCTTAATTAAGGTCCAATTGCATTAAATTAAGGAAAATTTCAATATACCTATATTTTTCCAATTTTTCCTTAATTACATATTCAATAATTATTCCAAAAATATTCAAATAATTCCTATAAATTTCATAAAAAATTATGGATACATTAATTCACATTTACTATCAAATTAAGGCTTAAAACACTAAATTGTCCAAATTACACTTAGATTTCCTTAAGGGAGAATATCGGCCATCACTATGAAATTATTCCAAAATTTTCATTAATTCAAATTAAGCATTATACTAAGCTTAATTAAGGTCTAATTATACTATTATATCATCAATTTCAAATTAAATCAATTATACTAAATTTTTCTTAATAAATCCTAAGTAAAAATCATGAAATTAAATGGAAAATACTAAGATTTAGTAATCACTAACCTTCTTATTGCACTTAACCTTACACAAACTTTATTTTCCAAGCCTTGAACCCATGAAAATCATTTATCTTCAAAACTCCCTTCCATGGTTGAATTTTCCACCTCAAAACTCATCAACATAAACACATTTTTAGCTCAAATCAACCTCAAAAATATACTCTAGGCACCTAAATCTAGCTATAGGTGACATAAAACCAAATTAAAACCAAACAAATTTTTTACCTCATATTGACCTTCATGCCTTTAACATTTATTTTTCTTAATTTTTCTCCTTTAAATCTCTGGTTTGAGGTTGGATCCAGCAACTAGAGAGGCTGGTGATCACTTTTGGTGTTTGGATCAAAGGGAAAAGATGAAAGAAAAGTGAAGAAATCTTAATATAAGAGGACGAAATAGTTTTCGGCCATGGAGGAGAAGATGATGGCCAATTTTCTGGAAATATCTCACGATTCCCATGGTTCATCCCTCCTATTTACAGTGTTGATCATGGGCTTGGGTTAATAGGCTTGGGTTGGGCTAATTTAATTAAATCAAAGTCCATTAATTATCCAATATTGATTCTAATTTTTCATAAACAGAGTATAGATTCATGCATGACTTTTCAGTTAATAGGCTTGGGTTGGGCTAATTTAATTAAATCTAATTTTTCATAAACAAAGCATAGATTCATAGCATAGCTCTAGATAGAGAAAATAGCAATTAAAGGCATAAAACCCATCCAAACTCATAAATAGAGCATAGATTCATGCATAACTTTTCAAAACACACACAAATATGCCAATGATAAGATATTTGCACAAAGAACACAATAAATCAATATACACAAAATATGTATAGAGAAGCAAATAAGAACAGAGTGCTTAAAGCTCAAGAGAAACAAAAACCAAATAAATTTTTAATAAAATGAAAATCAAGGTGTGTTTGAGAGCTGGAATTTAGCCTCTTACATTACCTTCAGTATAATTGTATTCTAAAATCAGTAAGAGTGCTCTTGTTCTCTTTTTTTTTTTTTTTTTTTGCTTCTTACGTGATCTTCCTTCAAAACCAAAGTCTTAAAACTAGAGTTTTTTTTTCTTTTTTTTTCAAAAACTAGTCTTTTCTCTCTCTTATTTGTTAGCTAATGATTATTATTCCTTAATCCTAAGAAAAACACCCCATCCTCTCTTAATTATTTTTGGATTAAGATAAAGGAAAATCTGAAGGTTTTTTCCCCTGAAATTATCCCTATTTCGTAAGGTGAGAAGCTAGAATTTTGGCTAAAAAAACCCAGTCACGGTCTTGACTAGCGAGTCATGGACCATGGCTCATAAGCTTAACTTAGTAGATCCTAAAACCACTTTTAGTAAAAAAAATGATGAGTCACGGACCAAAAATAGTGACTCATTGATGCATCACGGGCTTGAGTCCGTGACTCATAACGAGTTTGACCTATGATTCGAGTACGTGACTCACCCCTGAGTTAGCCAATAGCCTCAATTATGATGACTTCCCTCCATTAAATGAAAGAAACAAAAATATGCCTTTTAAAAGAATATTTTTTCCTTTAAAATCTGTTAAAAATATTTTCTTGAAATGAATACTGGTACTGAAAAAGAGAGAGCACTACTATTTCATGATTATCTTCATAACAACATTATCATTATTAGATAATCCTGAAAGAAGCTGACTCAGGCCTAGTGTCTACAATGTCTAGGCTGCATTTTAGAGATAAATTTGATAAAATATATTACAATTGCATGAAATAAATAGTACTCACATTGTAAACTGTTATGTCATTATCATCATATAATATCTGTTGCCCCCTTTCTTCTTTTGACTAACTTGACCTTCGATAGAATTACCTTTTTTTGTCTCTTAAAATGGCATTAGTTTTTTTGGAACCATATGCTTCATCTACCATATTTGTTCCCTCATTTTCCTGCACATTTGTACCTTGCTCTTGTTGAATTATTATCTCCTCTACATATTCATCTTGTAAGTTGGCAATGTTGTTATTAACATCAGTAGGGTTGTTGCCCTCTTTAAATGAAAATTCATCTTACAAGTTAGGTTATCCAGGATCTTATAATATTAAAAAAAAAGTATCATTATCCATATATCTATATATTATATTGCATGTTAAATGTATTGTAAAGTTAGCGAATTTACCCTTGTACACTTTCGTTTGTTGTGGCCTAACTATCCATATCTACCACAAGTCTATTTTGTTCCTTTTTTTGATATCTCTCGATGACTAGTCCTCTTTTTGATTGTGATGGTTGAGTTGGTATTTCATTGCCTGCATGTCCCTTTTTACTCTCCATTTTATCCTTTTTTCTTGATTTTTTAAGTCTACCAAGCATCTTTGGAATATGCTCCTTTGTTTCGGTTCCCATCGTGTGTGAAGCCTTGTAGAAATCCAATCTCTATACAAAACTAACCCATATAAAAGCCAAAGTTCTCATATTTAGACGATATCAACTTTCCTCTTCATCAAAATTTTACTTCCTTTTTAGTAGTTTTTTCTGTAATTTATATTAAACTCATGTTTTTAAGCTGAGAACATGTTGACGGCCAATATCAAATCTATTCTTCTGTTATTTTGAATAATTATTCAAAAGCTAGCGATTTTCAAGATTTTAAGTTTTCAACAAGTATTTTGAATTATTCTCCTTCTATTTTTTTATTGATTATTCAAATGATTAGTGAGTAGTTTTATTATTGTTAAGGGATTTATAAACCCCTATATCTCCTGTGTTTGACTTTATTCTTTAATTATAATATAAATTTAATTATTTTATTTTCCATTGTTAATCTCTATAGCTAAATATTTGTTTGATTTAGCTTCAATTTTAATTTAAATTGAATGTTAGATTTAAATGAATAATTAGCATGTATATTCTCTATTCATATGTTGTCTGCATCTTAAATTCCATAATGATTCTAGAATGGAGATTTTGTGATTTATTGTGCAGATGATATTTGATTCAATCTAGATGAAAAATAAATAGGCTTTCAAGTAAATAGCTCCAAAAAGGAATTTATTTGATTCATAGGATTTAGTAACCTGGGTTTAAACTAATAGATAGCTAGTTCCGAAATGAGAAGTTTGTTGATTAGAATAGTGGCTTCGTAATAAAAACTTAGGTTTAGATAAGTTGCCCACAATTTGAATTTATTAATTTAATTAGAGTCAGATACAAAAGGGTATAGTGAGGATTAAATTCCTTGGCAATCTTTGTTATTGATTAAATTTTGTGTTCCTTTTAGTTTTACTCTTTTAAATTGCTTTTTACCGTTACTTTCTATGTTAAATTATTTTAGTTTTCATTTGTTAAATTTGAGGTAAAAAAAATCAAAACTAAACATGGTAGTTCTTTAGCATGATATCTTCTTTCAAAATCTAGATTTCACAATTCTTTAGTTATACAATATTTGTGGATTTTAAATTTATTTTTCCATATTACTAGCTGATTTAGTACATTTGCTATAAATCGGTCAATATCATAGGTATAATAGCTAGTAATTTTAGTTTTTAGGTGATTATAACAACTATTTAGTATGAAAATTCAAAAGAAAAGTTTATTTTCATGAAAGCTCTATCTGATTTATTTTTATGAAAGCTCTATGTGATTTATCCCATCATGGGTGAGTGGGAGATGTTGGAATATATGGACCCATATCCAATAACTAACCCAAAGTAGTTATTTCCTACAATAACTATTTAAGGGAGTTGCGGGTTAGTTCTTTATCCTAGATAACTTCCTAAGAGAAATTAATTATACGGAATTAGGGGAAAAAATACAAGTAGAGGAAGGACAAGAGCATAGAAAAAAATTGCATAATTAAATTATGTATCTTAAGAACAAGTATTTTTGGATTGAAATATGTAGTTGTTAGTGGACCATTCTCAAAGTTCCTTTTGGTGATTTTGTAAGAAACTCCAAGTCAATTATGGTGAGAGCAACATAAGGTAAATTCCGTGATAAGATACACAATAATTTTGCATAAATTTCCAAATGCATATTCCATCAATTGATAAAGTATAATCTATTCAATTAGACATAAAACTGCTGCTTAGAATTGTTACATTTGTCTTGTAATACAGTTAGTTGTATGCAATAGGAAAAACACATCATGTGATTGCTGAATTTTAATATTTTTTCACATTAGATAACTGTATTTTAAAAGGTTTATATTGAATTTTTTATAATTTTTGAATCACTTATATTAAGTTTAATTTAGATGAAATTAACCGAATTGAAATGCATTGTCTGTTAATCTCGTATGTGATCAATTTAAAATAATATTATGATTTATCAAAATATAAAAAATTGAAAAAAAATTAATAACCTTTTATGTGTGTGAAATAATTATATATTTTTTTAATTTTTTAATATTTTATTAAATTCCACAAATATTTTAATTTGAACTCACGTGAAAATAACAGATCATATATTTTAATTTTATCAATTTTATTTAAATTGAATTTAATGTAAGTAATTTAAAAAAAACACAGAGATTCAATTTTAATTTTTTAAAATACAAAAAATAAAATATAGAGAAATATTAAAATTAAAAATCTAATAATGCATTTTTCCTATGCAATAGATATTGATCCGATGTAAGCCTCTTATTTTAGTGCATACAGCTAACTATAATTGTATAATTGTAGCGCCTGTTTAAATTGAGACTTTTTTAGTGGCAAATATAAAATTTCTCCAAAACAGAATGTTAAAATATTTTTGAAAGATTAGATGGACAACAACCTCTAAAAGTCAGTATGAAGAATACCCAATTTCAAGAAAATGTCAAAGTTTGAATTGTTTATTAGGCAGGGACAGGACAGGTATTGGACAAATATATCTGAAGCTGGTGATCACTTTACGAAATTTTAAGGGTTAAATTATGCACTATTGTTTTGAATGGATTATTATGTTGGCTCTTTTGCGGGAAATAATTATAAAGCGATCAGATTTTACGTTGAAAACGCTGTGCAAGTAACATGCCTCGTTACACAGTAAAAGAGAAGGAAGAAAGGTTGGTTGGGTCGTTGCCAAAAATATGATCAACTGATATGTTTGAGTAGGACCCCCACCGCAAATAATGGAGTCCCTACATAGCCCATAGTTTTAATAGTGTACATGTAAACCATCCGATCAATGTATCCTCCGATACGCCCCCAACAAAGGTAGGAGATTCATTGGATACCTTAAAAAAATACGAACTACTGCCATGCTAGTGAAGGCAGCTAATAATGGAAATTAGGATAGGGATCCCACTAACATTCACTAATTCAACTTAAAAATGATGCTACTCAATTTGCATTTTAGCTTTTGGCCCAAATTAATGATTATGTCAACCTGTATATTTTCAAATATGTTTTATATTTTAATAAAGGTTTTTAACTTCAAATAAAAAATTTAATTAAAGCTTCAAAGGGAAATATATTTTCTTCTATACTAAACCCTATAAAACTTGCAATTTCCGCAAAGTGATCTATCTCCGTTTACCAGCACACAATCCTTCTCACCTTTTCACATTAAACCATCTCACTTTTTTACAACGAATGAATAAACCAAAAACAAAAGACAATTGAAAGAACAAAATCAAGAAAGAAAGAAGTAGGTTTGAACTCCGAAATTGAAAAATAAAATAAATAATAATAATAATATAAACAAACACTCCTTTTTAGCTATATAACTTGGAAGATCTTGAGGTGAGTGGTTCACAATCTGGAAGATGATGAGTGGAATCTCTGTCAGCTTTCCTAACAAAAGCAAAATCTGTAAAAGAATTCACATTGATCGCTTGAAAACGCCAATAAAACCAGAATCCAAGAAAATCTTACTACAACTCAACAAAATATTTAATCAGAAATATTGCTGTAGCAGAAGCAATAATTGCAAATTGAACAAATGTACGTGAAGCTGTCCTTTCAGAGTCCCCCATGGCTAAACCAGCTAGCCATGACCCATCTGCTAGCATGGTTTCTCCAGAACCACCGGTTCCAGTTCCTGATACCGATCCGGAGCCAACCTCTGGAACCGTACCCGCACCCGAATACTCTACCCCAGTTCCTGTTCCTGTCCCTGGTGGTGTTGTGGCTGCTGCCATTGGTGTTGAGTAGCTTGAAGATTTTTGACTGCACATCATGAATGTTAACAGAAAGCTTAATAAGATTCTTTGGTATAAATAAAATAAATAGCAACCCAACGCCAGTGGTTTTAATTATACAATTAAGAAGCAAAGCTCAAAAAATACTAATGATAAGGGAAAGGAATCTTTGGCATCATTGGCCTCACCAATAATTAAAGTGAGATAAAAAGTTGAGAAAAATTCTTTCACCAACATTATCTAATCAAAATTCTGTTGTCCACCACATGGCTACATGAAGAAAAAACACTATACATGGACACATAAGCCGTTGCAAATTTTGAATTAAATTGCTAGGGATGCTAAGTTTATAATTTCTTCAATGGCATATAAAAACTAGACACAGAAATTTACTCCATTACTCAAAGTTAAGGGTTAGTAAAAGTACCAGAAATATCTCCACTAACAATAAAGGTTTAACTCAACAAAGTATGTCAAAAGAATATAAAGAATTTCAATTCCAATTGTTAAGACAAGAACAAGAAGGTATTAAAAAAAACAAAGAAGCAAATGTTCTAAAGTATTAGGCAAGTCTGTGACAAGATTTATCTTTAGAATTAGACCACATCTAAAATACAACACCAAGAATAAAACAATTCAACATTCTTGAAAAAAGAAAAATAAATAAATAAAAATCTTAGCTAACAAGAGAGTTTTTTTTTACCTTGGGGAAGACGGGCAAAACGTTACCGTATAATCGGCACCGGTACAGGTGAAAGTACTGGTAGCATCATCGTAAGCGTAACTATACGATCTAGGACAGGCGGACTTAAACATCTCCGAATAAACCGATGGCTTGCAAGTCGCAGGTGTGTTAAACACGCCGCTGCAACAGTACTCTGGGCTTCCAAAGGCTTCGCACGCGCTCTTGCACGCGTCACCGCCACCGACTCTCAGCTCTGCTGGGCACTGTCTGTTCAGATCCGTCGAGCAACCCGTAGAAGCGCACGTACCCGACCCACCACTTCCTTCAACGAGCATAGGGACGTTGTAGCCGTCAACAAGGCTGACGTCGTAGAAATCTTGTCCACCCGACCCGAGTGTGAACTCTGCAAGAGTAGCAGGCGGGGCGGCTCCAAGGCCGTTGCACTCAACTTGACCCGACCCGCAATCTCCGGTGACACAAGCCCCGGATCCGCTGTCGTCGAAAGTGCAACCTGTTCTGGCCCAGAATCGGCCGGACCAACCGGTTGGGGCTTGAAATGAACGGGAACTGTCCTGTGGGAGCTCGAACCCGGTGCTGTCGAGTCTAGGAATACCGGCATTGGCCAAAATTCCAGGCCAAACAGTGTACTCGCATTTGTTAACAAAAGTGAATGTAGCACCAAATGCACCTATCGTCAAAACAGAAAAATAAACCCATCAAGAATTTTGATTAAAGAAAATAGCGAAATCCCCATTAAAAATACTTCCCTTTACGTTTGGCATGCAAATGCTCGAAGAAGAACTAATGATCACCCAGCAAAAAAAAGCAAATGTTTTGTTCAATGTGAGTCTTCCTTATCATGCAAAGTTACCTCTGGAAGTAGAGAGCAGAAGAACAAGGTTGAAGATGAGACTGGAGAAGCGGCAAGAGGAGTGATCCATTTAGATTTCTGTTTTGCCCCTTTACTTTCTTGTTTTATCCTTCTTTAATCCTGCTTCCTTAAAAGAATGAGTTAGATTTTGGAATAACAGTGGTTTGTTGAGATTGTAGTGGAAGAGAAGGGGAGGACAACGCAGAGGGCTGACATCCGGAGAACATGCAACAGTAGGGAGAAAGGGCGAGTGAAGAAAGGAGCTCAACACCCATAAACCGACAAAAGGGTTTCTAAAAAACAACAAGTGAGAGAAAGAGATGAAGACAAGTACAAATTATGTTGCGCAGATAAAATCATATAATAATACTGCTTCTCACTCGGCGAGAGAGTTCCAGCCCCACTCTCTCTTCCTGGCCCTCTCTGTTGCATGTCTTCCTGTGGATCATAACATGAATTATTTAATTAAGAATGTTATTAAATTTTTTTTTCTCAATACAAATGGAGACAGGATAGAATGTGATTTGGGATGGCTGTGCACGTATTTTGATCTTTTAATCCTGGGCTCGGAATCTTACGGTTCAGATTTGTGCTAGCCAATAGATAAAAATGTTGAAAAATCGAAAATTTAATTAATTATAAAATAGATTTAAAATCAAAATAAATTTGTTAATCAATTGTCCGATGAATACAATTTTATTTTTAATATTTTTTATTTTAATTTTAATTTTTAAATACCGATTAATTATTAGTTCATGTTTTATAATTTGATTTATATTATATTTAATTTTTATCCCTTAATTTTTTTTTATTTTTCTTTAAAATTTATATAAAATTATACTTTAAAATATATTTAAATTTTACATCATTCTGTTTATTTTTATAGAGTTTATATTTATATAAAATAACCGGTTAATTTTTGTGATGAGTACTATAAATTGCATTATACTAATTTCTAACTTGATTCTTGTCAATATAGTTGGAATTGGTTTATTGGCTCTATATTTTGATTTGGACAAATTATTGATACTTGAACGAGGAGGATGGGAATTTTGGTGATTTAGCAATCATTTGAAATTTTGTTATGCAACTAGAGCTCATATAAGAGTTTTGGGCATAACTTTGTGTGAGGCCACAACTTTGATCCTAGTTGAATTATGCAAAATTAATGGAGATTATGGTTAAAATAATATTTAATTAAATTAAATGATGAATTAAGTTAAAGCCTAGAGGGGTAAATTGGTAATTTTACTATATATGCTTTATATGTGGTTAATTAAAGGACTAACATATGATATGGGTGTAATTGTAATTGAAGGAAGTAAAGTTAGGGTTAATTTATAAAGAAAAGAAATTTGTGGGCCTAATTCATTAAAAGAAGAAGAATGAATGGTTAAGTGAATTTTGTCCTCCGCTTATACACTCTCTAAAAACTCACGTGACAAGAGTATGTAAGGGGTGAGTTAGTGAAGAGTGGCTTGGCAATTGGAAAAGAAAATACAGATTTTTAGGATGCGTTTATTTACAGAAAATAATTTTCTATTTTCTAAAAAAATTTGAATATTTATTTTTTATAGAAAATTTAGAAATCGCGTTCATTTATCAACAAATGAAAAACTGAAGTATTTATTTTCTATATATATATATGTGTGTGTGTGTGTATGTACATATATATGTATGTGTATATATATAAATACATACATATATACATGTATGTGTATGTGTGTATATATATATGTGTGTGTATGTGCGCGCGCGCGCATAAATATATATGTGTATATTTATGTCTGTATGTATGTATGTGCATACATACATATGTATGAGTATATATGCACATATATATACATACATATTCATATGTATGTATATACATACACATACATATACATATACACATACACACACGAGCATATATATATGTGTGTGTGTGTGTGTGTGTGCACGCGCGCTCGTGCGCGTGTATGTGTGTGTGTGTGTATTAAGATTATTTAAAAAATTTAAAAAACATCTTTTATTAGTTTTCTAATTTTTTCTTTATTTTGAAAAACTGAAAAATTTATTTTCTGTTTTTCATTTTAGAAAACTAACCAAAATAAACATGATATCTATTTTTTGTTTTCTATAAAAAATTTTTCTGAAAAACTGGAGTAGTTTTCTGTAAGTGAACAAGCCCTTAAATTCTCTTCTTCTCTCTCTAAAATTGAAGCTTCTCTCCTTAGTTCCTTTAAGCTCTGCAATTGGGGTTATTGTAATGGAGTTTGAAGTTGGTTTTAAGGTATTTAGGTTCAGCAATTATAACTTTACACCTTCATCTTCTTCATTTAATGGTAATGTATGAAAATTATATTATTTAAGAAAGTGATGGATTTTTATAAGAGGAGATACTAGTAAGACAAAGGAAAGGAAGTTTTAAAGGAGTGAAGGGTTTGAGCTTCAGTATCTAGTATGGGAATTATGTTTAAAATTGAGTTTGCATGTATCGAATTTAGTATAGAATGTAGATGATCTCCTATATGTCATATAGATAGCAAGATACCTGATTTTTCATGGTTTTTTTTTAGATTGTACTATTTTATGGGAAAGTTAATGTTGTAGAATTTAAGTTTAAAATTATAAGGTGTTTACTGTATACTTAAAGGAATGTAGGATCTCATCTATAAATGAGATTAAGGTTGATTTGGTTTTATTAAAGTAAGGAAAGACTCGGTTGAAGAATGAACTTAGTTTCCTTTTACCGATTGAAGTGCAAGGCTTTGTTTTATGAAATTATATGAATTTAAATTTTATAATGGAATGGATTGAGAACTAAAGATGTTTACAGTAGAGTTTAGTATAAGTTAATAAGCAGACATGGCATGAAAATTAATTTACTATAAATAAAATCTTTCATGCATGATTAGTTTTAGGATTAAAATTAGGTTGCAGTTCAGCTTCCAGTAGAGTAGAGAAGAGTCCTTCGGTTGAGGCGGACTTACCTCTCCCGAGGTAAGCCTCCCTCTTTCGTGGTGGACTTACCTCTCTTAAGGTGAACCTACCTCAGTTGAGATAGAATTACCTCTCCTGAGGTGAACCTACCTCGGTTGAGGTGGAATTACCTCTTTCGAGTTGGTGGTGATGATATTGGCATGTTAAAGCTCCCTTCATGTAATAAAAACTCATGTTTATTATATGCATGTTAAATTATTTTTGAAAGAGCCTTGTGTGTATCATATAAACTGTAGTTTTTTAGTTAATGAAGCTTAAATGCGATGGCATAAGATTGTATGGTTTTAAAGTGAATTAATAGTGGAAAATTCAAAAAATTTATATCACAATACTAATCTATTTAAGAGCTTGATTAGCAAGTTTAATGGAAATACTTATTAATGGTTATCTTTATGGTTTATGAAGGAGAAAGTAAAAATTTTAAAATAAAATGAACAATGAAAATTCAGTTAGCAATGTAATACAAACAAGTAGGGAGATGAAAGTACCATGTTACGAAATTAAATATAAATATATAAGAACATGGTTATATAGCACAAGTATGAATAATCATATTGATTTTTATTTGTTAAAATGACATGTTTATGCCTACATGTTCATGTATATGTGTGTGTGTGTGTGTGTGCATGTGCGCGCGCGTGTGTGTATTGCTATATGAAAGCATATGACTATAGTGATGTATGTATATATCTATAGTTACTTGTGTTCATGTCTAAGATTGAATATTCATGGATATATTAACATGTGTACAAGATTCGATAGTAAAGGCATAAGCAAGATAATTGATATATAGATGAACATAATTAATACCTATAATTAGAGTTTAGCTATGGATAGATAGGCATGTCTATAGGGATATCGTTGCAACTATTATAGTTCGACCCCATTTGGATCTATAGTTCATCCCCATATGGGACCATTGTTCGATCCCATTTGGATCTATAAATTCGATATCATTCGATATTTATAGTGATTGATACCTATAGGTATTTATATGTTCGATACATATTGGTATCCATCGTTCCTGTTATCCATTCTTAGAACTTAGGAGGGCAAATAAAGTAAAGTAAAGATCTTAAAAGTAAAATTATACAATTTCTTTTAATAATTCATATGTGTACCTTAAATGGATATAATTATCGAGTTTTGCTTTAGTTCTTTAATTATGTATTTTGTTACTTAATTATTATTATAATTGTTATATAAAATATTATATTATAATTTGATAATTACTGAGTGTGTTTGTTGACAACTACTGTGAGTGTTCATTTATAATGAATTTGTTCCCCACTAAGCTATATAGTTTAACATAGGTTGTTTTATTCTTGTAGGTTTTGCAATTGGACTTTTACATAGGGATTTAACTTCTGCATCAGGTGGCCAGTATAAGTCCATCAAATAATTTTGATGTAGGAGGTTTTTGCTTAATATTTTGTATCATTTTGTATTAAGGTTAACATATATGAAAGATGTATATGATATGGAAATTGTAAATTGTAATAGGCTCATTTTTTAAGTTAAGCAGTATATGCAAGTGTAAACACTGGATCGTGAGGAATCTTTTGTCAGGATTACCTAATGAGGAAAGCTACTCCTTTAAAGACATTGAATCAATGATGGTGGATCTTACTGGTGTTGAAAAATATTTTTTTTAAAAAAATATTTTAAGGTACTTTGTATTTGAATTAAGTAGCTAAGTGGCATAAAAGGTTAACCGAATAGAAATGCCTTTGATCAGGGGCTTGAAATCAAGTTACGTAGGTTTATAAGCCTTGTGCACCCATGCATTTGTGACTTATACACCCTTGAGCTCAAAAATATCATCATTTAAGCAGAAAGTGGATTTTGGCATTTAGCTCTTCAGGTTTTCCAACTTTCTCTTGATTGTTTCAACACAATAAGAGTCAGATATTCGATGGTTTAATTAAGTACACTGAAAAAAATATAAAAAGTCTCTTCTATTAGATCTGGTTTGCTGACAGTATAAAGTTTATACATTTACCATCTTAAATATTGTAAACATTATTTGCTGATTTATATATCACAGTCTATCGTATATTTATTTCTATATAGTTTTAGGTTATGAAACCATTTTAAATATTGCTATGTGGTAGAAATTATTAGGTTATTTTTGTAAAATCCCTTTATTCTTGTTTTGGTTGTGTTTTCTCGAAAAGATTTGGTTTGAAAGTCATTTTTTTCTTGCATTTAGTCTTCCTTTTTGCTGCGTTCTGGATCTATTGTTGACAGGGATTTTATTTAAAAAAAAAGAAAGAAAATTAGCTATTATTAGGCCAATACGACTGTGTAGCACTTAATGCACACCCGTGCGTTAAGTAATGCATGGTCTAAAATATATTTTCTTACTTTTTAAGGTGAAAGAATCGACCATATATAGTTAAAAGTGCCCTTGTGCATTTTCGACATACTCATTGGTTCCTCGTTCTTCCTTTCATTTATTTATCTCAAATTCTTTTTTATATTTTTTTTATCTTTTATTCATTTTAATTATTGCAGTTATCATTATTATTATGATGTTTAACCTCTTTGCGAGTACAGCCAGGCGAGCGTTACAGGTAAGTTCACAATCCCTCTTGTAAAAAGGTTTTTTCAACTGCAGATGAAAAATGTCACAAAAATATTTATAGTAAATATTTAGGATATGTCATTAATAAAATCAGATCAATGTCCATGTTTTTGCCTAGGAAATTTATAGGTATAAATTTAGTTTTTAATAATGTAAATGATTTTTATACAAAATTAAATAATTTAGGACATTTCTTAAATAAAACTTGGACTGAAAAGTCCCTATCTTTGAACCATCACAATGAAATACTTCTTCATTAATCCAAATGATAGAACCAATGTCCTCACCAAAAAGGTTATAATAAATTACCCAATTTATGGATGCCTTTATTGCTTTAACTTTATGCCATGATTTACCGCTTTCTTATGTGATTGGGTATGCCTTTAATTTTTATATTTGGTCTAATCTTGCATGAAAGAAAAGGGACAACATGATTAATCTGAAAGCCATTATGTCACATTTATCAAAGATAAAAATAAGAGCGGAGTTTCAAATCATCTTTGAGTTTTTGGCCTCACAAGGTCGGAATATCCCTTTTCCTAATGTTCTATTGGGTCGCGACTTCTTACTATTGGCCTTGTGATGCCCAACTAGATGCCTCATGATCATCAGTCATTAGTGATGAGATAGGGATACCTAGGCATGACACCTTATACCTCTTGATGTCTAAGATTTGGCAAAGCAAGTTGGGTCCTTTTCTTATTGCGAAGTGACCGTCGGCCTAGGAAAGGAACCTTAACCTAGTTTAACCCTAAAAGTGGGATTAAACCACTAAAGATCAGAGGTTTCCTAACTCGAGCTCGACGATCCCTTAGTTTCGGGGGTGAAATTGAGTCTTCTGGAAAAAAAAGGGTGCACATCATAACATGCATGTATGGTTTGAAAGTAATTTGTATTGTATATGATAAGCATGGATGAGATTAATTAAGTTATATATGTATGTATGCCTGATAGAGCTAGAAGAAATAATATGTGAACAATATAAGTAACACCGTGATAGATATATGTGTTACGGCTTTAATAATTTGATGCCTTAAGTATGCATGCTTAATGTATATGTAAAGATGTTAAAGTTAGATCATTAGCTAGAGAGTGTTACACTTAGTTCACAACTACTTGGAGCTATTATCTTAATGATGGAGCTTATGGTTTAAATTGTGGGCACAACTTAACTCATAAGAAATGTCGGAGTCATGCCAATTTTTAAAGTTTGGATAAAGTTGAATTATTTCTTCATTTTTAAAAGATGATTAATTTCGAGATTTAGAATAGAAAATTATATTTTAATGAGGAAATTAAGATTATAATTATTTTAAAATATTTTTTATTTTTATATTTCCTCTTTTTATTTAGTATTCTCTTTTAGGTTAAAGGAAGAAAACATCTTGTGGCAACCTGGATTATGCTTTCTGAAATGTAGGCTTCTTGTCTTCTTTGTTTTGCTTTTTTTTTTTTATATAGAAATGTGTGGTTAATTTCCTTAATCTCAGTTTAAGGATAACTAAATTTCACTTCAAATCACTTATGAAATCTAGACGTGTTTATTGTTCCTTTACTGCTTTCAGTATGTATTTTATTCAAGCGATCTAATATCATTATAATTCCTTGGATTTGTTCAATAAGCACCATTGTACTTTTTTAGGAACTATATATTTCCATGTAGATTAATTAGATATATAATTATCTCTTTAATCTATTATTTTATAACAAAAAAGTTTAAACTACCAAAAAATGGATATTCTAATCAGCAACGCATGTATTACTGGATGAGTCAACCTACATGTCATTTGATATGCTATGTAAGTGAGTGGATGGATCCCACATGGCATAAGAAGTCAAAAAATTTTAAAAAGGGAAAAAATTTAAAATAAAAAGAAAAAAACTTCAGATTTTTTTAACGCTCTCTAAAATCATGCTCCCTCTCATTCACCATTTGCTCTCTCTCCATCAACTTCTCTTCCTCATATTTTGCCCTAAAATCAATAGTCTTATACATTTTATTCTTCCATGACTTCTTATACTTCTTCACCAAAAATTAGAAACCATTCTAGTCACAGAGAAAGAAGAGGAATTATTATACCTTATTGTGGTTGCCATGTTGAAGTCGTAATGAAGACTTGCAAGACTAAAGATAATCTAATGAGGAGATTTTTCACTTGCCATCTTACTCGGGTAAACTATATAATGATATTCCTTAACTTGATTTTTTGTTAACATAGATTTTTCACTTATCATATAAATGGATTTTTGCTTTTTTTTCAAATTAATGTAGGATAATGAGGTTGCGGATTTTTTAGATGGTATGATGCTCTATTACCTAATAAGATAAATCATATAATAAATCATCTGTTAAGAAAAATTGGAAGATTGGAAAGAGAGTTGGCTATAAAGAATAAAAAGGGATATGGCAAGTCCAATATCTACTACTTTATCTGCTGGAGCATTATTGTTTTTGTTTTATTTTTTATTGTAACATATCTTATCTAGGTTTAGGAAAATGGAGAATGCTATTAAGTGTGGAATGTGAGGTTGATAGTTTGGCTTTGTTGTATTTTTTGTGACATTATAGTTTTTTGTTGACCTAATGTAATACAATGACATAAATTTAGATATTTGATCTTTAATTTGATCCTTGATATAGATTGTTTAAATTATATAATAAACAAAATAACAGTGCAATAACAAATATGATAATACTACAATAACATTAAAAAAATAGAAGTTCATATCAATTCATTGTACATAATTTATAACAAGTTCAGTTCAAAAAGAAAATTTACTCCTAATACAAAATCATCATGTAACCCAAATTGAGTTTTACACCTATTACATAAAAGCAACACCATAATATCCTTTTTTTTCCAAATAGAACTACATTATTAATAGCTATTAAAAAAGATAAAAAAAAAAAGAAAAACAAAACATTAAAGACAACATATTCAACTATAATCTTATATTGCACATTCTCCATGTGCACAATTCTCATATTAGGTTGAACTCTGTCCGTTGTACCTTGATTGAACCACTATGCCTTTCTTCACACTGTTATGTTTTCTTAGATACATTTTCCTCTTCCTAACTTATTCATTAGCAACATTTAAAACAACACTTAACCAGGCTGGTTGAGACAAAGTTTCCTATAATTGTTTAAGAAAATCAGCAAATACAAATAAATGATATATGATATACAAATTGAATCAACAAAATATAAGATGAACAATGAACTAAATATTTCAATTCAATACCTGATTACTTGTATTGGTTGCATCAATTGTTGAATTAGGTTAGGTATTTGCACCCACAGTTGTTGACCTTGAATTCTGATTTGCCTTCTTAGGTTGAACACAATGTCTTCTAGCATTATATCCAACCTCACCATATAGCCTACACTTAATGGTTATACTACCTTTTTGAATAACTTTTAGGTTCCTACATTTTCATAAATACTCATAGCTTTTTTTTGCTAAGCCTTTTTTATTTCTTAGCTGCTCTAGTTTCTCAGGCTCCTTTTCTTTGCCTTAGATTTTCTCCCTCTTTTTATTTTTTTAGGCTTGAGAGGGATAACATCAGTTCCATAAGATACTTTAGGCTAATAGTCTTGAGGGTTAGTTAATTAAATGGGAGAAGACTTTATTGAATGTGTTAACACTGTAGTACTCACTAATATAACTATAAGGGTCATCATTATTTATAATGAGGCTAGTAGTTATATGGTCATCATTATTTATAATGAGGCTAGTAGTTATATGGTCATCATTATTTATAATGAGGCTAGTAGTTATATATGTACATGGCAACCTTGCCAACTCCCATGTCTTATGACTATAAGTTAAAGCAATTAGGCCAGCCATATAAGGCCTATCTAGACCATTCATTTGGACTTTTACACAACTTATTTCTCAACCTTAAAGTAACCAACAACTTTTTTAAATTTTCTTAAAATTCTTTTCAACTTATGGACAAATTCTACCAGTATATTTTTAATCCATTCACTCTTCTTGTACAACCTCTTCATCAACTTGGATTTGATCATTTCTAACATTATGATAATTAGCATATCCCTTTCTTCTACAATTTACCTTTATAAACAAATCATGAAAGAATTAAGTCCATAATTTACACTCTCATATGGAATAAATGAAATACATATATAAAGCCAACTTGATGCAAGAACATACACTTAACTATTAAGTGCTCATTACAAATTATTCAAAAGCATATAATACTTGGTTTGTGTCTTGAATAATGATCTTGTCCAACTATGGTACAGCCTATCAAAGTGCTCTAGCAAATTAAATGCCTATAGATTCTCATTCTTGACATAAGTTATTACTTTTTTTTGAATTAGGGTGCATTATTGGCCCTGGCTACATTCCAAATTAGATCCTTTAAGGTTTTTCCATTGAATTTCTCTCTGAAGTTTTGTTACATATGTTTAACACAATTTATATGCTCAAACTCTGGAAAAAGATATTGAATTGCAATGATAAGTCCCTAAAGTTTCATGAACATTAGTATAAATTGTTATAAGTCATAAATATTACAAAAACTTATTTTTTAAATAAATTTGCAAAATAAATATATCTTTTTCCTATCTAACATCTAATAAATCTTGCTATTATCAATGATTTCAAGGTCATAAGATAATGTACTAGGAACCAATTTTATGTGTCAATTGTTTCAACTCCATCATATGCTATAGGTAAAATGCAATCATCGGAATCAATCCTAACTGTTGTCAACAAATTTTCCCCAACTATACCCTTTAGCCAACATGCATTAATGCTTACAATTGGTATACATCCAACTTTTAAAGCTTTATTTAATAGCCCCAAACAAATATAAAAGTCCTTAAAATTTTCCTTTTTCTTTTCATATGACCACAGTAAAACCATGATTTGTATCCATAAGTTCAGCCTAGTAACTTAACAATGAACTAAATTGTAAATTCTTATCTCTATAAATTCATTTTAAAGCCATGTCTTTTTATCTCTATACCTTTATTCTTGAGATTGTATATCCCAAATCATCATTCATTTGTTTCTTAACACCTTTTAAGCTCCAAGTTGAATCTACTATAAATTTGTTATACTATATACTTGCTTTCCATTAGGGATCTAAGATTTATATTTTTAAAAATTTAAATTATAGGATCATCCTTGCTAACCTTTGAAGCATATAATCTGAAATTGCACAATGAATGTTTGCATATGCAAATACACCTCACTTTATCTTTTGTTGGGAATCACAACTCTCACTTACTATTTATGCCCAAATTTCTGCAAACCCTTTTGAATTGTTCAAAATTCTAAAACTTCATTCCATGAAATATAACATGCTTGTCCATATGTTATTCTTTATTAAATTCAAGGTACTTAATCCTTTCACCTACTTTCTCATCACTATCGCATTTTAATTCTAATTCTTTACAGTCATAGTATTATGATTCATCTTCAAAAGCTACCCTAGGTATATGAATTTCATTTTTATATTGTCTAGATATAGTGCCAATTAGGTTGCCTCTCTTAATATCTTATTTTTGTTCATTTACAAAATCTTGAAAGTCATGATCATCCAATGAATATTGTAATTAAGATCACTAGACATTTCATTTTCAGGTTCAACTTGCTTGTCATTTAGTAGAACATTACCACCTTCAACTTGTACCTCATTTATATTGACATCAGTATTAATTATCTTATATTTAGTACTATCATCTTCAACTTTTACTTCACCATATTTTTCTCCATCCTCATCCATAAATTATAATTCACTCTCTCCATCATAATCTACTTATCCTACCTCATCAGCATTAACATCACCTTCTCATACATCCTCATCTGTACCTTCACTATCACTGGAACTACAATCAGAACTATGAACTGAAGATGGTCCTACTTCAACATTATTATTAATTAAAGCAAAAGTTCTCTCCATTTCTTCCTTTATATCCTTCAGATTAGTCTCACTCTGATTCTTCTCTACCCCAACTCTAATAGGTGATTGATTGTCAACATAATCTTTCAATCTAACCTAAACTCATCTTTGGTTACACTAGACATAAGTGTACAATTACCTATATAGTATTCCTTCTCTTCCAAATCTGGTAGCATATCTTTCTATGAAATGCTTGACGTACACATCTATCTTCTTATTTTTCTTATCATCTATTAAATACATTTTAAACACCTTATTGGCCTTATGTAATGGCCTCAAAGAACACCTATAAATATATCTGAGAGGCTATAATATTATTTAACATTTCCATCAGCATATAGTCTTTGCATCCATTTATCTATTACAATAAGACTAATTGAATCAATACAACACCAATCAAAATATATAACTCCACCTGCATTCTTTCTATCCATGCATATTACTACCTTATAGTGTAAAATGATAGTAAAATGGTCCTTCTAATCATCTGTTTGGAAAAAAAAGTAATTAATAATTAAGGTATCTTACCTATAAATTTCGTAATTCTATAAATAGAATCTACATGTCTATAAAATTAGAAACCTTAAACCAAATCAAAACCCAACAATCTCCAAAAACATCAAATAAAATATAACCAATACAACCCTAATTTGAAACCCTAAATATGAAATTGATTATTAAATATAATAGAGATAATAAAATAAGAAAATTACAAACATATGTAACCAAGTGTTATTCATTAAATTATTGGTATTAAACAAAAACATGTCATTTGATATAGAAATTGGATGCTTTACATACCATATTATGGTGGTCCAGTGTTATGTGGTCTTTGAACAGGATGGACCATATTTGATTTATCACTATCTTTCCTTTTCTTTTTTTTTTCAAATATATTTTTTACTTTACTTTAACAAGTAGATAACAATTGTTACTTGTATCACTAGATAAACCATTTTATTTAGATCAATCTTACTATTAAAGATGGCTAAGTGAAGGTGTCTTACCCGTAAAGGCTAATTGTTTTGCAATGGTGAATAAACTTGATCCAATTTGTCGAGTTTCAAACCTAAAAAAAGCTATTAAATAGCATTTTAATTCTAGTATCTTATTTTTCGCGATCAACCTCAAGATATGTTTTTTGGCATCACAAAGTAGGTAAAATGAAGTTGCCATCCGATAGAACATTGGGACAATAGTTCGGCCTTGTGGACCTTTACATTAATGATTATAATTCTCTTCTCACATGTATATCATAGTAATAGAAATTAAAGTGCACTATTTCAAATTGGAAAGCAATAAGGTATGGCAATCAATAGAAACCTTAGACTAGTATGGGATTCATATACATCAAAATGAGCTATTTATTAAACTCATTTGGGAAGGACATTAGTCCTCGCATATGATTATGAAGAGGTCATTATTGTGAGCTTTATTAGTTAAAATTCGAGACTCTAGTCCAATTTATTAGTAAAATCCTAATTAATTAATCATGTATACAATCTTTTACATTATCAAATCTTATAATTTATATGTGATTTTTGGGATAAAGTAGCACATTGGTCCATTTTTTATTAATAAAAACCTCAATTACTTAATAAAAACACTTTTATATGCCATTTTCATTAATCAAGCAAAACTTTTAAATTTATACTATACAAGTAAAAAAGGTAAATAAATATAGAAGATTATAGCTATTCTACTCCACCGGCCATACAGCACACATAGGGGCACTAACTATGAATAAGAGAATAAGAAATGCAAAAGAGATCAAAGAAAACAAAACAAAATAGAAAAGAATTTGAAAAAGGAGGAAATTGAAATATGGGTTATGACCAGCTAGTCATGCCCAAAAGTCGAGTCATGCACGTGACTTGAAGTCACAAACTCACACCTATAACATTTTGAGGGAGAAAGAATTATTTTTGGCCCTAACTTTGTAAGTTATGGCAATGAATCACTTCAAAATAATAACTATTTTTCTTTTTTATTTGTTTTGCTTATTGCCCTTTTACGGGTTTTAAACTCAAAAAAACCAAGAAAATCCAAGGAGAATGAAGCACACTTAAATAAACCTCTTTCTACTAGCTCTAAGCTAAAAATAACTCAAAAAAAGCAAACTTTTAATCCAAAGTCTAAATGTTTTTACAACACTGGTAACTACCCAAAGTGGATTTCACAAACTAAATCTATTCAAAATATAAAAAAATAACAAAAAACGCCTAAAATGACAAATACACAATATTCAAGAATGAATGCATAAGCTTATCCTAAAAGAAAACTATGCCAAGAGGAAGAAAAGTTTTAAAATAGTACCTCCAGTGTTCTTTTCTTTGGTAAACAACTTAACTTCAAGCTTTAAGATCTCTCATTGATCGAGAGGTTGAAAATATAAACTTGAAAGTTGGTATTTAGAGTGTTGAAGCTTAAAAAACTAGAAAATAAGGCAAAAGGTCATATAAATTTTCCAACCCCAGTCCACCTTTCTCTTAACCTGTTATAGCTTTTTTTTTGGGAAAAGGCCATGTCATGACTATGAGCTATGAGTCACGACCATAATTTTAATTATGATTATGAATTCAATTCACAGTTATGACAGGAGTCCGGTCACCCTAAAACTTACACCAAGCAATTTGAGGGGCCTGGAGATCTAAAATCGTTTTGAAACATACAAGAAACATAGAGAGACTTTGAACCTCTCTATTCCTTTTCCTTTTAAGATAAATGTTTTCCTTATTAGGTAACCTAGCAAAAGCTACATTATAACCCAATATCTATAGCAATACTATAAATAAATTATTTTATTTCTAAGTTTTGTCCCTTCAAAGTTAAGCGGGAAACTTCCTATTCTCACTCCTTTCTTATAAAATGACTCTTGAGCTAGTCGAAAGAGAGTAGATGATGAAGGAGAGAGAACACAATGTATAGAAAGAGTTAAAAAAAATATGAAGTTTCTTTTTTTATCCATTTTTCCCTTTTAAAAGTTTTTGTCTTCTTATGCTATGTAGGATCTGTGCAATCTCTTATGTGGCATCTTAACTAATGTGTAATGTTAACTCAGCCAAAAATACATGTGTCATTAACCAGAATGGCCATTTTTTGGCATATTTAACTTTTTTGTTATAAAATAATAGTTACAAATCATAAAATAGTGATCATAGCATTACAATATCCAATGTTTAGTGATTATGGATGAAATTAAGCCATAAATAAGTGGTAGATTGGGGTAATCGAATATGACTGGGTTTTTAATTCATTCTAACGAATAATATAATTTAACATAAATAAACCAATAGTCTGGCATTTGTTAATTAGGATAAAGTCTTTTTATATCTTAATCCAATTATTAGATTAAATTCTAAGACATCTTATATGGTTTTCAGTAATTAGGACTAGTTAATGAGCATCTCTTAATTAGTTTACATATAAAGAAAGATTGGTTGTTAAAAGTATTTTCAACAACTATAATTAACTTATTGAGAAATGTTTAGAATTTATCCTTAAATCTGTGATCAAGTGTTGATTAGATATTAAGATTATACCTTTGACAATAAGTGTTTGCTACTAATTTTTCTTTAAAAATTTATTTTTATTTAAATTGTTTTGTTAATTTAATTTCTATAATTGAAATCCCATTTTATTTATTTATATTCTTTTACAAAAGAACTGAATTCTTTCTAGTTTCTATGTGATCGACCATACTTTTAACTACTACAAATTTAGTCTTAAGAAGTATATTATTATTTTTTATGGTTTTGATGCTCATCAATTTTTGGTGTCATTAGCAGTAATGAGTCATCTAACTTATCTTTAAAAGAGCCAAATTGTAACATCATTAAAAGGTGAAATTAAGGAAAATCTCTCGAAAGACCCTTAAGCCATAACAACCAATACTTTGGCCCAATCATCTAGGTTGGCATCGTAATTTATGCCTTATACAAATGGGAGAACATGTAAGGGAATACATAAAAACTTAGTATGCCAACAAGATAAGATGGGGAGGCAAAAATATGTTGGGTTGTTGCAGCCATTATCCATCCCTTACCATCCATTGGAAAGTGTGTCTACATTTCATCATTATCCATCCCTTACCATCCATTAGAAATCATGTTTTCGTAGGTGATTACCAATGGAAATGTAATTCCATAGGTAAATTCCATGCGGGATCATTTTTTCGTAGGCAAATTAGCGATGAAAATGTTTTCCATCGGTAATTTACCTACGAAAAAATAATTTCATCGGTAACTTTTGTGTCCTATTAAACTGAAAAAAATTGATGCCAATTTAATGATGAAATTTTTCAGTTCCATCGCTAATTTCCGTCGGTAAAGTTTGACAGGAAAATTTTCCTCCTTTATTTGCGACAGATTTGTTATTCCACCGCAATACATATATTTTCTTGATAATTTTACCTACGAAAAGATTTTTCCATCGGTAATTACCTACTGAAACATTTTTTCCATCAGCAATTACCTACGAAAAATATTTATCGATAAATTTCCATTGGGATTGGAATTTTTCTTGTGGTGTATTATATAGTATGCTTGTTTTGATTGATATCAAATATTAAGTAGAAGTATTTTGTATTAACTTTATAAATTTTAAAAATAACTTAAAAGAAAAAAATTCATAAAAAAGGAAATTGAATAGAGGTGATAACATAAAATGAAAAAATTAAGGAAACACGAAAAGTTTATTATTTTTAATATATATATCCATTAAAAGTTAACATAACATTGTGATTTTTTTGTCTTTTACAAAATTTAAAGTTCAAATCATATATAATATTTAAATTATTAATATAATATCATAATATAATATTAGACTTTCTTTACACCCTCAGTTCTTCGGGTTAATTTTCATAAGCTATTTATGAAAATTCTAATTAAAGCAAATATAATTGCTCATAATTTTAAAACGTTAAAATTATATGATTATGTTGTTACTAAGGTTCTTCGCGTAAATAATCTTAGTTTATTGGGGAATATTTTAATTTTTAACTAATAAGTAAATTTTGTAGATTTTGAAGAGTCATTTTAACACAAATATTTTCATCGAAGTATTATGTTATTTTAAAATTTCAAAAAAGTTATCCTTAGGTGCATATCCATAGCATGTAACGAATGATTTCTATGTACATAGCATGCAGTGGCAAAACTAGGATTTATAATTAAGGGAAAAAATATAAGTTATACTTAAACTTAAGAAACAAGTTAAGGAGAAACGAATCAAAATAAAATTTTGAGAGAGCAAAACTGTTTATTGAACACACACACACACATATATAATATAAAAATTTCAAAAGATAAGGGGGCCAATTGCCCCCCTTCCTCCCTATGTGGTCGCGCCACTGATAGCACGTAATGATTTTTTTTTCATAATTTGAAATTACAAATAAAAAATACATTAGAAAATAAATAATTAGAATTTTTTAAGCAACACCTTAAAAATTTATTGTAATTTCTCCAATTTATCCACATAAAGTTAGTAGTATTTCAATGTTTGTGCATCTGTACCATGCAAATGATAGTGCATATACAATCAGATAGTTTAGCTACGAGTATGTCCCATAAAAGTTATTTGTATACACTTTGTGATATATGAGCACATTTAGTATAATGTATTGTATTAGCCTGTATAGTGTAAGCCAATACAATGTTAACTTGTATTATATTATATAGTATTTATTACAAAATTGTATTAGCCGGTTATATTTTATATTGTGTTTGGTGCATAATGATGTACTGTATTATTATTTTTAAATAAAAAATATGTAAAATTAAATTATTTTTAATGTTACCAATTTAGATAAAAAAAATTAATTATAAAATATAATTTTTCGTACATAAATCATTTTTTTTAAAATGCACAAATTTCTTGAAGTATGAATGTATATTAGTAAAAAAATTAACAATCAAACAAACAACTTAATTAATAGCATTTAATTATATAGGCAAAATATATTACCAAATGTGCTACTATTAATAATTTTATACATGTCCAATAACAAATCAAAATATATAAACTTTATCATTATTATTTTAGACATGATCCAAATAATCAATGAATACAAAAAATTCATATATTATTGTGAAAGATGCAACCTAATTAAAAATATAAGCAATTCATTTAATATTCTCTCAATCACCATTTATTTGTCTAAGTAATTTTGAACAAATATCTCCCTAATTTCGGATTTCAGTGATTTGAATGATGCCATATGTTGAGATTTATCTATTATTGCTTGAAAAACATCAAGATGATGCTTAAGAGAAAGATCCATTGCCTCTAGGTCATTGAAAATGTCAGAACAGTCATTGTTTGCTCTAACAAATTTTTCAGTAATAGTAGCAATTTGTTCAACACTTTCTTTGAAAATTTCTCTAAATAATTCCATACTTTTGGCATCAGATTCATCACCTACCTTGCTTTTCTTTGTCTTTATAGTTCGAGATGTATTGGCAGATACATTTGGAACTGACATTGGTGAAGTCTCATAAATATCAATCCCTTGCATACTATCATTATTAATGTTACCTAAATTTTCACATTCAGGGTCAAATGCATTTGCTAAATTAGCTAGTGTTTCTACTCCTTTACCAGTTGCTCTATCTTTCCTAAATATATTAGCAAGGCGATCAAATATAAGAAAGTGTTTTCCTCTCCATCCCACTACATCAGTATTATGCTACAAAAATACATAAAGTATAATAAATTAGATTTAAGTTCTATGAAAAACTAAATACACGAATAATAAAGTTTTAAACCTGGATATAGGCTTGTTATGCCTCATCGCTATCAATCTCAATACATTTGATTATGTCATTCTAAGCAAAATCACTATTGTTCATCATGTCATAGACTATTGGATGATTTTTTTTTTCCATTTTCTCATCTTTGAATCTATATAGGGATTAACTTTTAACCCACAATCTGGATGTAACTTTTGCATCTTTTTTTCAATGGCTTTCATGGTTCCATATTTGAAGGTACCATTTTCACATTCACCACTATTGGCAACTATTTCTTCAAGAATTTTTAATAGTGACTTTTCTTCATTCTTATTCCACATTCGTCACGTTCCTTTAGATTGAGAACTTTGTCCAATATCCATTCCTAATTGACAATTTTAAATACATAAAATATTATTCATATATAATGCATGCATAAAGAGGATTTAAAGTAAAATATTCTAATATAAACACATAATAAATTTTCAACTAAATAAAAACATAATCCATTTAGTAAAAGTATATAATCTAATCATCAAATTTACAAAATGACATTACATGAATCAATGTAATAAATTTATAAAGCACCACTGATGTTATCTATGTGTTATCCACTCATCATACATCTTCATAGCCAAATTAATCCTCCAGACAGTCCATTGATAAGATGATTTAGTTGTACTTAAGAAATCAACTTCATGATTTTCTTCATCATTATCTAATTTTTTTATTGTTTGCTCTAATTGATCAATATTCATTTCACCTCTAATAAGGTTATGAAGTAAACAACAACCAGTAATGATTTGACATTATATCTTAGTAAGATAAAAATATGGACTTCTTAATATAGCCCACTGCATTTTAAGCAACCTAAAACATCTTTCTATTACATTTCTAGATGAGGCATGTTTCATATTAAAATATTCTTCACAATTAGTAGGTTGACTTCCTTCTCTTTACTCTGATAAATGATAATAGGTACCTCTATACAGTGCAAGAAATCCCTCTCCATTTGTGTACCCACTATCAACAAGATAATAGTTTCCTAAATCAAAAATAAATATATTATTAAATAAAATTTCTTTTTAATATAATTTAAATATGGATTTTTATTTACCTAGAAGAACCTTAAATTCATTTTGTCTATTTAATTCATCTCAAAGTACTCTAAAATCACATCTAGATCATTCCCAGCCAGGTGAAACAAATATAAACTTTATATAACATGAACAAACATCGAGTACATTAGTTGCAATCTCTTCTTTTCTAGTACGATATCTAGGTTTGTCATTTTCATCCATGCGAACCTTAATATAAGTCCTATCCAATGCTCCTATATAGTTCTACTTTATTTAAAGGGAACAATCAACAAATACATGCCAACTATTAGTGATGATTAAAAAAATTTTGGACTATAAATTAATGTACGTAGTTAATTTTTATTAACTAACCTTAAACCATTTCCACCTATCAACAGTACGATTGTCTTGGATAAGTTCTAAAACATGGAGTAAAATGCTCTATAGTCATAAAACTCCTTTTAAAATACAATTAAAATTTCAACTAATAGTTTTACTTGACCTTAAAAATCTAGAGATAATTGTAAGATTTTTCACTTGGTAGGCATGAATGTGTAAAAATATTCATACTTGCTCCTCTAATCATACCAATCCATCATCTTTAATCTTTCTAGAAGTTCAAAGTAGATCACATAATATTCGAAATGTTCTTTTATCCATTCTTAATTGATTAATACAATGTAAGTCATTATCCCCAATTATGCTATATACGTAAGTAAAACAAACCAGATATCTATCAATGCTTTTATTTATAAACATTTTCCTCTTCCTAATTCTCCATTTCTTCATATTTTTTATTTGAATCATCATTGGTGATAATGACTTATAAATAAAATGGAGAATTTTTAGGGTCTAATATCTTGATTGATTTCTCGGAGGGCCATTTTTAGGGTCCAAGATCGAATGAAAGGCTTACTACAACTCAAAAATTGGCCACTTCATAGTAAAAAGGGAATGAGACCTAATTTATTATTGGCAGTGCTCATTACAACTCAAAAATTGGCCACTTCATAGTAAAAAGGGATTGAGACCTAATTTATTATTGGTAGTTAACTCTCGAAGGTATCTACTATAGTCTGAAAGAGGCAGGTGTCATGAAGTCGCCACCCAACAAAATATTGAAAAATAAATCTCGACCTTCTAATGCCCTAATAGAGATTGGTGTTCGAGATATCACTCTTACTTGGCACCTTGGTTGTGCATTATTTTATAATTTAGTTTTAAACATTAATCTACTCCCCTCTCACACACAATACGTTGTGATAAAATTAAGTAAACACACCAATCAAATAATAAAAGCAATAAATAAATTAAATCAACTATTAAATTATTACAAAATCAAATCGTCTAAAGAGAAAAGTAAAGTATCATACATAAATTCGGGTATTTATTTAAGTTGAAAACATTGGTTCCATCATGTATATTTTACAAAAAAACTCTTTTATTTATTATGTGATTTTTAGGGTGGAAATTGGATATTGGTTCATTTTACTAAAAAAATCCCAAATTAATTGGTAGAAATGATTTTAAGTGACTTTGCAAAAGATGATTTTATTGCTACCTATTACATCCTCAAAATGAATACATCCAAAATGGATAAAATCAAACAAAATATAGCAAATTAATAAATAAAATAAATGCTAAATAAAATAAAATAAACAAAGAGGGAAATGAACTAATTACTCACATAAAATCATTAAAAAATCAATCAATTAGTATTGTAAAAGGAATATACAATAAAAAATAAATTAAAATGATATACATAACATTAATGCCAAGATTTAAACATGCATACAAAAGCAAAAAAATATTTACATAAAGACATAAAAATATATGTTAAGCATCAAATATCAATATAAGAATATAAAGAACAATAAAAATGATGGAAAACATATCAAAATAAGCATAATTCTGGCTAAGGATACCCCTAGAAGGTGGCAGATGCCCATGACTAAAAGAGGGATGGGTGAGAAGAAAATAGTGCGATGTTTAATCTATCATATTGATAGATGACCATCTATGGTACTTTTTTCCCATCTGTCAGTCGAAGGACAAATGCAAAAAGCTAAAAGCTAAACACAAAAATCACCAATACCTCAAATAACCCTAAGTATTTGAGTATGTGTATCTAAAGCAAGCCAAACCTAAAAGACTAGCCCTAAATCACATTTTGATCAAATAATAACAAAAATAACAACTAAGATAATGTTTTTAGAGAAAGGTACAAAACATGCATTCATGAAGGAGAACATGCCAAGATATACTATTCTAACACACATATAGATTCAGATCAATATGGCATTCAACTAAACATGCAAATCCAGATGAACAACATAAAAAATAGACTTATACTACCATTATATAGCATATATAAATATAAGAAAAAACCAAAGAAAGAAAGAGAGGAAAAACCTAGAATATTTTCCTCAGGAGATATTCTAATTATGTTGATTTTGAAGTCTGGATCTCTGCTCCAATTCTTGGTTTTTTTTGTGTTTAAGAAAATAAAATGGTTTTTATGTGTTTCTATTGGATCAAAAGTATGTATTGAACCTTTAGCCTTTGAGAGAAAAGGGATTGATTTCTTTCTCTCCAAGAACACTATTCTTTTTCTTAAGAAAAGGCTTTCCCCTTGAAAAACCTTAATTTTTGTGTTTTATATCTAAGTAGGAATTGGAGTCCTCTTCTAACTCTAACTCTCCAGGTATAGAATGATTTGATCACTTTAAATTCGAGCTAAATCCTAAAAAATCCTTATATTTTTAGTTTTGAAAACTAAAAAATGTGAAAATTCTAGAAATGCCACCACAGATGGGCATCCCTAATGACAGACAACCATCCCTCACATAAAAATTTTAAAATTACAAAAATATCTATAGTTTGACCTGGATAGAAGGAAAGTGGTCACAAATAACTATCCATCATATGATAGACATCTGTTTATCATAGCTGAGGGCCAGAATCAAGGTTTTTTTATGCATTTTTGTTAAAATCTCCAAAAACACTTCAAAAATCATAAACTTTTCATGAAAAATGTGAAAAATCCAAGTTAAAGATTTGAGATCCATGTTCTTTATTAGAAATATACTATTTTCTCATCATCGAGTAACCTTGATCTAGGCTACTTCAGTTCACGGTGTCTATAAATATCCCTAATTTTGGGAAACTGGTGCACTAGTGCCAAAGTAAGCCAAAATTCTAGGTGAAGGAAAAAGATGTGTACCTAAGGCAGTGAATCTCTAGTTGATTGATTTTTAAAACACATACCATCTAAGATAATGAATCTTTTAGTCGGGTAGTTACTATCAGCTTATCGGCATGTTAATCCTTGATTTGGTAGTTAACATCAATTTATTAATGTGCTTAACCCTTTGGTTGGGGTAGTTACCATTAGTTTATCGATGTGTTAACCCTTGATTGACTGTCTGATTAGCACCAGCTTGTCAGCATGCAAAATCAGATGAGTTAATTGTATCTGATCAGTACCAACATATTGGCTTATAGAATTAGATTGGTCTATTGCATTTGATTAGCATCAGCCTGTCAGCATATAGAATCAAATAAGACCATTGAATGATCGGTCCCATATGTAGGCATACCTAGCCTTGTAGCTGTGGTGGTTGACGCCGTCTGTAGGCATATCTGCCCCCTTAGAACAATACTCTTACTGGATAATTTTTGGCAAATATGCATTTATGAGGGAAGTCACTGATCGTGTTTGAAAGCTAAAATAACTTTATAATTCTTTTCCTAATCATTGGAAGCTAAAATAACCTTCTGGACCATAGGTTTATCTTGAAGACACTACAATATAATTCTTTCCCTTATTATTGAAAGTCAAAACAGACCTTCTGGACTATAGGTTCATCTTGAAGACACTACAACATAATTCTTTCCCCTTATTATTGGGAAGTTAAAACCAACCTTCTGGACTATAGGGTCTAACGTGAAGACACTATAGCATAATTCTTCCTTCATTATTAAAAATCAAAATAACCTTTTCGGACTATGGCTCTTTTAGTGTGCTTCAATTTTATACTGTGATCTTGGCTTCAACCATGTGCATCAATTACTGGTGAAGTGTCCCATCAGTTCAATAATTCATTTGTTCAAAAGAGGGATAGGGATGACTTTTGACCACTTTCTTTGACCTTCTAAAGTCTAAAAATATATGCACTTCTCGTTATTATGCATCTCTCTTTTATTTTTAACCTATTAAAGTGGCTTCTAGTAGCTCAATGGATACCTTGGGACTTCAACTAGAGAGAAGGGTTACAATAGGTCCTTCCATTCCCATTCATAAATACTTTATTATTTTAATCTAGTTTAGTGTAGGTATTATGCCATTCTGTAGTGCAATTAGGAAGTATATCTCTTTTGAATCCTTTGATCTGTGTACCTTTTAATAAGTTTTTGAGTACCTATGATAAAGGATGTGACATTAGTGCTTTGCTCATCAAACTTAGTTTCTCTTTTAATTATTTTTTCAATACTTTTTTACTTTTTTCAGTTATGGGTGGTTTATCTTTCTATCTTGTCATTTTTATTTTTATTTGTCAATCTATTATTTTAATCATACATCTTCTGTGCCAATTTTATAGTGTCATTTTTTTGGTTTCAGATATATTAAAAATAAACATAAACATAAAGTAAACAGAAATATAAAAAGAATGCATAAATTAAGTACATGTCATAATTTATATACATAAAAATGTCCAAAATTTTTAAAACTCCCTGAATATAAAAACAATGGGGCTACTGAGATGGCCCTAGGAGGTCTGGCTAGTGCCATTGCTTGTGGTGTTACTAGTGGTTGCTCTTCTTGCTCCCTGAACTTGAACTAAAACTCAGGTAGTCGCAGCAGGTAATGGCAGCAGGATCTATGTTATCACCTTAGCTAAGTGCTCTAAACTCTGGCCTACCTTAAAGACTGCTTTAGAATGTTACTCCAAATACCTCATCAAATCATTCTTCAAGTCCCTAATGTACCTCCTAACCTACTCATCTATCTTAATCATCACCTGTCTTCCTCTAGAAACCTCAGTCTTAATGCAGCCTCCCTGCTCCCTAATCTAGGTGAGTGACTGATCAACTACTTATAGGGTTACCTTAAATCTCTATCCTACGATCACTGGATTAGCTCTGATACCTTGCACCTCAGTATGTAAAGATTAAACTATATTCGACATCGACTGTAAGGTTTGGTCCAATCTCCTCCACAGTAGATAGCCTCCTTAAGATATTATTAGATAAAGGAGCTGATGTCAGCTGCACTGGTGGTAGAGCTATGGATGTAGATGCCCCAGGGTGTCCAGGATGGCAAAAGGAGCAGTGGAAGTGGATGCCTCCAGATGTCCATATAATAAGAACTTGCTTAATCTCCTAGTTATTGATTACTGGTGTCTAATCGGTGATCTGGGGATGCATCGTAGGAGTGGGTGACCTGCTAAGATGCTCATCTAGGTCAAACTACATGTCCATCTCATAATCTGAATCTATATCTCTCATATGGGGCTCATGTGGCTCCTTCCTCTGGTCATCTTACTGTACTAGATGTGGTGGGAGCTGTCTGAGTTGGCTGAGGTTAATGTGGCTAAGGTGGCTATGGCCGATCATGACTATCTCCCTCTGCTGGTGGCTTTAGCACAATAGGGTCCAGTCTGTACCTCTCTCCAGCCTCAAGAATTTTCAATAGTCTGTACTGGCCCTCTTGCCTTTATATTAGACTTTACCATCCTTATGGTGATAGCAGCCTGCATGTTAACAAATATATCCTTTTAGACTGGGCATCCAAATGTCCCCTCATTTGCCCTTAGAGCTAATAGCAATCGAGTCATTTCTCCCCCAATGCATACCTATGTACGTGAGCTAGGTGGTGACTCTGAGTAGGGTGGTGATGATCTCATACATGATATCAATCCTCCTATATGTATTCATCGCCGATAGATAAGTTATGTTGACCATATTGATCGACCTAGGACAACCGATGCGACAGAGGTATGATGTAGACCTTGAGTAGCCAACATCATACTTTTGGCCATGTCCAATTGGTACACGACCCCTACAAGCATGATGGCTGCCCATCGTGCCCAGTCAACTATCCTCTTTAGGGTCAGAACATCCAACCCTATTAGAAGTTCTATGGCCTCTACGAACCATTGGCAGCTAATACTATAGTGGATGTCTTCTAACCTAAATTTTACTACTTCCTCCTTGGTGTTTCGACCTCTGATACCCCCAATATTGTAGACTAGCTAAAAACTCTCAAGTCACATCAGGGTAGGTCTGGAAAGCTAAAGTAAGGAATGTTGTCCACCCTACTATAGCTAATAAACCATCGATCTCCTCACCCAACCCTATAGTCTGTAGAAACTAACTGGACATGAAGCGACAAGATCTAAACTGGACCTAAGACAAGGCTCGATATTTGTTGGCCTATCGACGAGTCATCCATGCTGGTGTGCATAGAGCTAGTGTAGCATAAGTGTCTCTACGTGGCATCCTATATAAATTAAGTGTCAGTTCCCTATGGTTGACTTAGGTCGCAAGCAAACTAAAATTTAAATCACTAAAAATTATGGCAAAATTTTTGCAATATGCCGGCTTAAATTAGAGTTAGCCAACCTACATAAAAATATATGCTAAGAGTTGCAATATAATTCACAATAACCTAAAACTCGCTATTGGGCAATCTAGGAAATATGCATGAAAAAAGAGGTAAAATACAAACTCTAACTATCTACAAAATTTCTAATGAAAATTCGGCAGCATTCTAGCTAGGAATATGCTTATCTCCTGCACAAAAAAAAAAAGCATTCCAACAATTCCACAGGCCATCATTGGCCGCCAAGCAATTAATGCAAGTTATCTTGCATCAATACAACATGCATATTATACATACTAATTTGAAATTATTCTTAACTATGTTGGTGTAAATGTTGATTTAATCACAATTTACTTTAAAGTACAGACCTAAGGGAAAGCTATTTACATTGGCTACTATTTATAGATTCATTCCTTAAAGGCTTGCTTTGCTAACTAGAGTGTCATGCAATCAAAGGTTCACAAGTTCAAGTCTAACTCCTATAGGCATTACAAGGTAATACTACAAGTCATTTATCATATAAATTAATCCTATCATTGATACAAGAAAATTTAAAGCATAAACAACACAAATAGAAAGATAAAAGGTGAGAAAATACTTACTTGAAATGGAAAGGATGGAGGAATAAAAAATAAAAAGAAGGGAGAATAAATACTATCTCGACATACACAGCAATTCATGATGAATTTCTACATGAATGGCATAAAAATCGAAGAAAAATGAGAAAGAAAAGGAAGAAAATTTGAGAGAAATTAGAGAGGAAGCGTTAATGACGGTTATGGTGAAATGAGGAGGAGGAAGAAGAAAAAGAATAGTTTTCATTTTTTAAATTTTCGAGTAATAGACGGGAAGGCCTCCGTCTCTAACAACCAATAGCTACTTCATATGTCTTGTCTATCACACCTTTTTCACATTTTCATCCTTATGTTAATTTTTATCTTCTACTTTATCACATTACTTGTTATCATACACCTCATTTTTCATCTTATTTATTATACACATACGCATTACATATTTACATACATACACACTACATATTTACATACATACACACATTCCTTACTTATTTGTCTTTTTATTTTCTCCTTTTTTATTATTTATTATACATATATACACTCATACATTACTTATTATATATACTTCCTAAAATTTTAGGTGTTTTTTTATTTTTCAAAATTTTCCATTCCTATAATCTTCTAAACCTTTCACACAGTCCATAAGTCTTTTGAGTTTCCTACAAAATGAAAACAAGGAAGGATGCAAAATATGTACATGCAATGCATAAGACATATATATGAGATTCATTTGGGTAGTCCAAGGATGACAAATGGGCTTGCCATGGCTTGCTTTGCTAGGGATGATCATCTGTTATACTTTTTTATAAATAGTGCAAATTTTTTTCTTGGTTTTTGTGCCTTTTGATCTCTTCTTTTCCAATAAGCTTCATTCTAGGTATTTTTCTTTTCTTCCCCTTTCTTTTTTAGTTTTCTCTTGATCATTTTTCTTCAGTTATTTATTTTTCTTTATTATTTTGCATTTAGAGCACTTGACTATTTTTGTCAAGTCGACCTCAGCTCTTGCAAAATTACACCAGCTACTAGATGACATGGAAACTTAGAAGGATCCACTTTTGGCTCTATATTCCAACCTGAGATTTTTTAAGAGAGTATCAATCGATAGGAACTTGATCTTTGCTATTATACAACACTCGGACCCAAGGTTCCATATTTTTAGGTTCACACATCAGAAGTTATACCCTTTGTCTGAGGAGTTTGCTGAGATTATCGGTGTGAGGTCTGCACTTGATACTCGAACATATTTACCCTTCATTATTCCTAACTACCCCAGAGAGGTAGTCTATGCCTTGGGTATCCTCTCTTTTAAAGTTGGGGACATAGTACTTCGAGACTGAACTTTTTCATTGGAGCCATTAACTGATGTCTTAGCTGACTTTGATGATGTGCCTACTTTTTAGTCTGGCATAATCTTACTTTATTTCTTTACTCGATGCTTGCTAATGCATTCAAATGCTTTGATGATCAAAGACTCAAGATTATTCAGCGCTATAGATGGCATGTGCAAGGGGGCATAACCTATTTCCCTTGATTTTAGCAGAGATTATGTAACACCCTTACTATAACAGTTTTACTAATTTAAATGATTGGCTGGAAATTTTTTTTTCTTTTCTAATCTTAAAAATCATATTCTTAACTACAATAATTCCTTAATTATCAATGCTTATCCATTATTCATTCTTTAAGTCCAATTTATCACTGACCTATAACTGTCTAATTTTCCTATTCATTTTTCAAAAATCCAACAATATAATGGCTATAAACTTAACTAGCCTCCCTGAAACACAAATAATTTTCACAGCCCCTTAAGGGCACAATAGTTTATAAATAATATATATCATCCATATACTTAATTTCGTTTCAAACATACACATTGCATTCACTACCAGCCAACCGTATATTTACACATATACAGAAGTTGTATCATTACAACCCAATTCTTTTACTCCAACTATATATAAAAAATATACATGCCAATACAAAAAAAAATCATTCATATTCCTTCAAAATTCTTCATCCTTACATGTTGAGCATTAAATATGTCCAGTGGTGACTAACAATCATAGTATTTCCCAACATGAATAATTATACTAATTATGCTAAATTTCCAATTTTTCTTATCAAAATAAAATTTTCATCATTTTTAACAGTCTTTTATTCAATACTAATATTTTGGTAAACTTTTCGTTTTAGTTCTTTATTTTTCATTTTATTACAAATACCATTTTTACACTTTAATTACAAAATTGCCATTAACTTTCTTATTTTTCACTTCACATTTGAGTTTTGGCAGTCAAAACTTCCAATTAGTCCTTGTTTTAACATTTTATATAAAATTACATTTTAATTTCTGAACTTTACAAAAGTTCATTTTGGAACTGTTTGATCATTAAATTACCATTTTACCCTTTTAAATCATTTCCAAATTACTTATTAAATACGATTTTTAGGAAAATTATCGTTTTACCCCTAAACTTTTTATTTCTTTTCAATTAGGTCCCTTTTCACTTTAAACTTCACTTTTAGCTTTCTTTTTGTACTTTTAAATTATTCTTATCATTATGCCCCTAGTAAAATTCTGACAAAAATTCTTAGTCCAGATATATGGGACGTGAACCCTGCATGACCACATACAAACTGAGAAATGACCCCTAAGGACCATTTCTAATAGAACAGATATCAGAACAGATAGATACTCTGAGAGATCAGTGATCCTACCATAACAAAGCAAGTCATCATGACTTGCATCATGTTATAAGTATCCCTATGGCTAGCCATTTATATCCCAAGCTAGATTTGACTACCTAACTATTGCTAAGGGCAAAAGTTCTTTTAATTTCAAATTATTTTTCAGATTTTTAAGAGTTTCAATTACTTTTTCAATTGAGTACTTTATCAGTTAACTTTTTCAGTACTTTTTGCACAGTTTGTGAATTAATTCACCATTTTCTCATCAAATTATGAATTATTTCACAATAATTCAATATTTTCACTTAGTACATAATCAAATTTCCTTTCAAAAATATTCAATTAATTTTCATAAATTCTACAAAAATTTATGGACATGTTAACTTATCTCTACAATCATTTTATTTTATGGCTTAATTCCATCAAAATACACAAAATAAAAGTTAATTCCCCTAAGGCAACCATTCGGCCTACATGAGAAGTCCACCATAAATATTTTTTTAAAATTAAATTAAGCATTCTAATAAGCTTATTCAAGGTCCAATTTTAATAATCTAAGGTTAATTGAAATTACATAGATTTTTCTTAAATTTTTCCTAAGTTACATAAAGAAAAATCATTCAAAATTAAGGAAAATATGAGGATTTGTTAGTCATTAACCTTGTTTTTTGACTTATGCCTGCCTAAACTTCCTTTTCTTTCCCTTTAGCTTTGGAAGCTTGTCCCTTACCAAAGGAACCTACCATGGCCGAATTTCTCTTCATGAGAAACATTAATTTTTTTATCTTAAATGTTTAAAATAACATAAAAAATGAACTCTAAATACCCTAAAATACATATAAGCACCTTAAAATCAATTTAAATCATGAATTTTACTTTCCTCCAAATGACACCTAAAGCTTTACCACTTAATTTTTCTAGATTATCTTCCTCTAATCAAAAGATAGAGGCTTGAATAAACAACTAGAGATGCAGAATATGAGCTAGAGCTATTGGATTTAGAGAGAAAAAGAGAGAAAATTGAAGAAATTTTAAGAGAGAGAAAGCTTAACGAATTCAACCAACAGAAAAGAGGAAAGAGGCTTATGAAGATGAAGATGATTCACCCAAAATATGTGCCTCCTACTTTTATATGTGGGACAAAGTGGGTTGGGCTTTGGTTCAATCAAAGCCCACTCACTTAAGGCCCAAAAATTGAAACTAAGCCCATTTTGCCATTATCCTATAATTCTCTCACTTTCCAACTCTAAATCACTTCAAAATTGATTCCATCATTCTTATTATATCAAATATAGGCTATAGATAAAATTTCAGCCCAATTGAAGTTAGATACTAATCTGATTCAATTAGATCGATCCAATTCAAACCATTATCGATATTATCGAAAAATTTACTTTTTGCAACCAAAATATTCTACACATCATTTTCGGTAGGTATGCAATCTTTGGAAATTGTTAGACTTTATTTGCTATTTTTAATGACTCTATCAAACCTATATCAACCTAGTTAGTATTCAAACCGAACCGCCTCATTTTTTGTATTTTTGACTTTTGGAAGCCTATTTAACCTCAAATTCACTTCAAATTTCAACTCCAAACTACCCATGACCAATATTTTTTATAGTTAAATAAAGTATTTTTCACCTCCGGTTGTACTTTTCAGCCCGAAAATATAATTCACTATCAGAAAATACTATTCGTGGTTAACCCGACATTCAGGCCATTACAGACTATCCTTGGCCTGGATGATGTTCAGAATAACTTTTTTGCTCACCTTTCGGTAGTCTCAGATAGCTCTGGGTTTGTCGTTGCTTTAAAGTAATACACCCTTTGTGGGTTTTCACACTAGCTTTTCTTATTAGAAAATGTGCCCTTTCGGATTTTCACGTATTTCTTCACCTTTTTTTTGCCTAAGATGAACCCAACTCACCCCGGTGGCTTTTTTTTCAAATATGGCTATATGAGAAACTAAAGTTATGGTCAGAGCCATCACCTTGAGTTAAGACCATAAGAACTTATCCTATAAGATATGTTATTCTCTAACATATGCAATGCGAGTTCCTCTCGATTCAATAAGGAATTGACTAGTTGGCTCAGTTGATAGATGATCACATTATATTCAGGTATGCTTGGCTACCCATTCCTTCTATAGTTTGGCATATAGCTTTTGAATGTGCGGGCCAGCTTTTACATCACTACCCATTGTGCTCGCTAGTTTAAGGACCGTCAGGATATTATTAGGTCCCCATTAGGTTTTTGAGGTGGTATACTTTCTGCTCTTTTTCTGTGAAACTACTACCAAAAGATTTGGACTCAGCTTCCTATGAAGACTGTTATTCCTAAGATTATTGCTTGTGACTTCACCACATCCACCTCGTACAAGCAATAGATCACGAGTTCGACAGCTGATAATAAGATTTCTCACCTTAAGCACCTAGATGGAGAGAGCAACGTGATACAGATAGACTAGATTAGATATTGTCATAGACCATATTTTTGCTTTTATTAAACTTTTTAAATTTTGAACACATGAAAAGAAATGAACTACTTTTGGATATATTAATAATGTTTTTGGATATATGTATGGTATTTCTTTCTTATTTCAGTACACATAATCATTATTCGATATTATTTCAATGACACATATCACTTAATCTCAAAAATGAAACTTTATAAGCATCATAACTCATGTTATCAATCGACCCTCTTGAGTTTTATTGATTAATTATTTTCTCTCGACTTTTAATTTTTGCCTAAGATGCCTTTTTTTGATTTTCACCTAAATAAGGTGCCCAATTTTAATAAGGCTGTCAGTTTTTTTCCCTATTTTTGACCCACGAGGCTTTTACTCTCTTCTTTTTCTCTTTTTAGTCTTAGCCATAGAACCTCTTCAATTTGTCTACATTTATCGAATCTCTAGACTCATTGCCATCACTATATGATAAAATAGTAGCTAATTTGGAAAACAACTTCTTTAGAACAAAATGTCCCTCCTAAGTAGGCCTAAACTTGCCTCGAATATCTGGAATTTCAGGTCGTATCATTTAAACACCAAATCTCCCTCCTTCAAAGGATACTTCCTAACCTTTTTTTTCAAATGAATGAGCTAGTCTCTTCTAATAAACCTAATTATGATACTAAGCATGCTTATTTTCTCCATCTAGCAAGTTGAGCTGCAACAATTTCTATCTAGCCCACTTCGTTCCTTGTAATTCAACTTCTAAGACCACCCTCAAAGATTGATGCTCAATTTTCACTAGCAGTATATATTTCATCTTATAGACCAAGGAAAATAGAGTAGCTCCTGTTGAAGTTCTAGCTAGAGTTTTGTAGCTCCATAATGCAAAAGGTAGCTTATCGGCCTAATATTTATAAGTTTGAACCATTTTAGACAGAATTTTTTTGACATTCTTGTTGGCTGCCTTAACTGCCCCATTTGCTTAAGGTTGATAAAGAGAAGACTTATGGTGTTTGATAAGTGTGAATTATATATAGTTTTGATATGTTTTTAGTTGTGTTATTTAGTTATTTTGGTTTTATTTAGGTCAAATTAGAGTTAATTTGTTAATATTTATGTTTTTGTGGTTTATTCTGTGTTTTGTGTGATTTTCAGGGTAAAATTGATATAAAAGGGCTTAAAGTATAAAAAGTGCAAAGTTTAGGGCCATAAGTGCAAATATGAAGAAGTTAGGCGAGAAGATGAGTTTCCAGTCTAGAGCCTTGAGATGTGACCACGTGAAAACATTGAAGCATAAGACACGTGACCACGTGAAGAAGCTTTTGTGAGGAACCGTGGCCATGTGATGAGAAGTGAAGAAACAAAGTGAAGACATATGACCACGTGGATTCCAGTGAAGGACCACACGTGGCCACGTGTGGAGGAAGAACAAATGGAGCCGTGGTCACGTGTAGAGAAAGCATGTTAAGGGGCGTGACCACGTGATCCAGTTTTTCCACATTGCGAAGGATTTTCGAGCTTCCTGTTTTAGTAGAATTTGATTCCTATTATGTGACTGGAGTTTAACAAGGAGTCTACTATAATTTTTGCCTATAAATAGTAGTCCAAAACACAGAAGAAGAAAATCAATCCTTAGAATTAAGCTTTATTTTCTTAGTTGTTTTTCTACGTTCTTTGTTTACTGTTTTTTTTCAAAAACGTTGTTTTAATTTTAAGAATGGTTTGTGAGTAGTTTTCTTTAACTTTTGCTAAAGGATACTTGAATCCTTAAACTTGTATTGTTATGACTTAAGTTGTTCTTCAATTTAAATACAAGTTGATTATTTCTTGGTTCTTAAACATAGTCTTGTCTTTTCTTAATTTTAAGTTGATTATTAACTTGATTAAGCATTGGTTAATTAATTGATTTAAGTTAACTCATGACTTGCATGCTCTTAGGGTAATTTAGTTGGATTAATGCATGATTATAATCTGAATAAGCTATAATTGTGTGTTGATTTGATTAAGTTAAGATTAAGAAGAGAGTAACCAAGAATAGGTGAAAGTTAAATCTCTTGAGAAAGGCTTTAATAAACATTTAAGAAACTTAATTCAGTTCTTTATGCTAAGTGTTAAGTTTATTTGAATAAGAAAATTTGATGCTTGGAATGGTAATCTTGAATAAAGTTATCTGGTTTTATTAAACTGAATTCTCCATAATCACTTGTATGTTTTCTTTTATTTAAGTCATAGCAATACTTGTTAAGGTGGATAGTCCTTTAGTGAAAGTTGTCTTTAATATTGATTTTTAACTCATTCAATTTACTTGCTTTCAATAGATTTCTCCTTTACTTTAGCTTTTCAGATTTTTTTACTTTGGTTTTAAATTATTGTTTTTAGTTTTAATTATTCACTCATCATAAATTTGGGATTTCTCTTCTCTCTTTTGCACACGAAAATTGGCTTTGAAATTACAATAGCACATACAAACACAAGTTTCCCTTGGGTTCGATATTGTGGGTCATAATCTTATTTCCCTATATTACTAGCCAATCTAGTACACTTGCTAGAATCCGGTCAGTGTTAAATCGCATATTTTTAAGCATCTGTGTAGTTCTTTTCGATGAATTTAGCCATATCCCTAGCATCTATTTTCTTGAAGGACTTTGCTTTTATCCACTTGGTGAAGTAATAAATGACCACTATAATAAACCTATGCCCATTCGAAGGTGGTGGATGGATCATACCCATGATGTTTATGCCCTATATGGCAAACGGCTAAGGCGATGTAAGATTACACAACTCAAAAATTGGCAAATATCTTAAGTTTGAATACTGTTGGCATAACTGACATTCTTTGACATGCTTAGAACAATTAGTGGCCATTATAAGCCAAAAGAACCCTTGATCCATAATCTTCTTTGCTAATGCCAAGCCATTCATATGAGCTCCACACACACTTGCATGTACCTCTTTCATAACCTTTTTAGCCTCTTTCTCATTCAAACACCTCAGTTGGATGTCGCCAAACTGTCTCTTGTAAAGCACTCTACCTACTATAATAAATCGAGTTGATAGTTTACGGATCATTATTTGGTCCTTTTCAGTAGCTTCCTAAAAAAATACTGACCTTTCTAAGTAATTCTAAATGTCATAGTACCATGGCTTCCCATCATACACTTTGATGTACATAATCTGCTTAGTTTCAAAGTATGGATTATCAAAACTCGAAATTAACACCAACTTTATGCTTAAACCTTTTAGGTTATCCCACATTGATACCAAAGTGGCCAAGGCATATGCCAATTGGTTCTCATCTCTAGGCACATACCTAAAACTACAAACCTTAAATTGGCTACTAAAAGCTTTAAGACATTTGAGGTAGGGCAGTAATTGTTCTTCTTTCACTGCCTATTCACCCCACCTGATGCACTACTAAGGATATCCTATAGCCACCAAGGCTTCCAACCCGAAGATGCAAGCTTCATATCAGTTTCGTTATTTGTGGCTCTATACCTTAGTTTCTTAGCTAAAGGCATTTTCTCTCCCTTTAGGGTTCCTAAGATTACTCCTACTTTGACCCCTTTATTATTCATAGCTCCATCAAAGTACATTTGCCAAGCCTAATCTATTATGGATGCAATATCCTCATTAGGAAACTTGTATGTTATCTCTTCTCCCATCTAACAGTTGATCAGCTAGAAACTCTGCTACAATCTTTCCTTTAATAGTCTTTCTAGTGATGTGTTCTATGTTAAACTCTTGTAGGAGGATTAACCACCTTTCTATCTTCCTTAGGAGCGAGGGTGCTTTATATAAGTACCAAAGAGGGTTTTGCTTAGCCATTGCTTATACTTTGTAGGAATAGAAGTAATGTCTTAGTTTCTTTAAAGCCTAAATGATTACTAGACAAATATTCTTAACTTCTATGTACTTAGCCTCATATGAAAGTTTCTTTTTAAGGTAGTACGTTGCACAATCAATCCCAAACTTATCATTTTGAGCCATCATTGCCCCTATTGAACTATCCTATATGGCCAAACACAAGATCAAAGGTTTACCTACTTATGGCGGTTTCAACACTAGTGGATGCAGAAGGTATTCCCTAATGGTATTGAATGCCTTTTAATAGTCTTCATTCCAAACCACTGGCAAATCCTTTCTAAGTAGTTTGAATATTGGTTCGCAAACTGAAGTCAACTTGGCTATGAACCTGCTTATATACTGAATCTAACCTAGAAATCCCCTAACCTCCTTTTCCTTTTGAGGCACATGCACTAAGACCAAATATGCACTTCTTTAGGTTAAGGAGAAGATTATACTTATCGATCCTCTAAAAGAACATCTCTAATTCCTAGAATGACCTTCATGAATAGCAAAATTGATCATCATGTCGCCATACACACCTCTATTTCTTTGTGGATCAAGTCATCTAGAATCCTAGTTACCATCCTATGATAGGTGGTATCTACATTCTTAAGCCCAAAAAGTATGACTTCGTACCCATAAGTACCTCATTCGGTGATACAGGTTGTCTTAATCTGATCTACTATCTTATTCAAAATCTTATTATACCCGGCATACCTAACTACAAAGTTGTACATGGCATAGGTAGTTACACTATCAACTAGCACATCTATGTGAGGCAAGGAAAAGTAATCTTTTAGGCAGGCTTTATTCAAGTCCCTATAATCCATATAGATCTTAACTCTTTCATCCTTCTTTGCCATAGGGACCGCATTTGCCAACCATGTAGGATATTGAACTTCCATTAGTAATTTGGTCTCTATTTGCTTCCCGACCTCATATTTAACCTTTTCAACCCATTATGGCCTAAGTCTTCTAAGCTTTTGCTTAACTGGCTTATACCCTGGATAGGTTGGGATGGTATGTTCAGCATGTCTTCATAAGCCAGGCAAAGACTTTTTCATATTTTTTCAATATTTTCTCAATCTCTCTTTAGGAGTTATATCTAATGCTAATAAAATTTTTATTGTGTTTTCTTTTATTTTGAGATTAAATGAACATGTACTTATTGAGTTAATTTCAAATTTGAATGATTTATGATCATGCTTATGCATATTGAAATCATAAGAAACATCACACAAATAGGCAAAATTGTTCATTTTATTAATATAATAAAAAAATGAATCATTGTTCTCATTAAAAATTTTTGGAACATAAACAATATCAATGAAAGTATCTTCTTTAATTTTGGTAGCATCAGATGTCTCTCTAGCCTCTAGGTTAGCCTTGTGTGGATCGTCAACCTCCATCTTCTCATTGCCCTTTACCTGAATAGCAAGGAGTTTTTCTATTATGATCTCCTCATGCACTTTTTTATCCTAAGTTGAATGGTTTATAAGGATCTCTTAATCCTAAAAATCCTTAACTACCTTGATAATTCCTCATTCCCAACCAAAGATATCATTGAACAGCTCAAATTTTGACATTACATCTCCTTCTATCACCTAAGGCTCATTCTCTCCATAGTAAAGGCAGACTTCTAATGTAGGCATAAAGTTGTGAGAAATATAGGGCATCCCTTTTATTGCTTCTATCTTCTAATTTTTCTAATCAGGACTGGTGAAGCCTAACCCCTTCCTATCCTTTTGACCTTTGGTAATGATGGCACTTCGAGGCCCCTGAGAATTCTTACTTGAACTAGCTTTAGGTATGAAATGCATCTTCTTCAATATATTGATCACTTATGGGTTATTAACAAAGCTACCTTTATCATTTTCATCACTGATTATAGACACATGGAACCCACTAAAAGGCTATTTATCTATCTTCAACACAGATACTTGGTTTTCCCTAGCAGCTTTGATAGTTACCACCTGATAATCATAAGGTATTTTGATCATCTAATGTAGTGTAGAGGGCACTCCACCTAACTTATGAAACCATGGTATTCTTAGCAGCAAAAAAAAGTTGGCAGGAATTGGCAGCACCACAAACTCAACCTTGGTTTTAATAGGTCATGTCTACACTACAGCTTTGAAGGTCCTAGCAACTTGCCTCTTTGATTTGTCATAGGAAAAAATGTTCAAATCAGAATTGTTCAACATGCTTTCGTTTAGCCCAAAAGTAGAATTTCCACAAAAGGATAAACATTTATAGAAGACTCATCATCCACCATCACACATGCCGTGTATTTACCATTCACTTAAGCCTTGATATAGAGAGGGTGATTGTGGTTTCTGCCTTCAGTAGGTAAATAAGCATTAGAATACACAAAATTCTCTTTTATGCCTCCCTTAACCAAATCTAACAACTTAAAAGGAAAAATGATAGTGTTAACAGTAAACTCACTCAAAGCTTCCACCAACTTATACCTGTGTGATGGAGATTGTCTCAAGAAATCCCAAATAAAAATCTAGGCTTTTGTCTTCTTTAGTTGCTTTATTATCTAATCTTCCTCAAATTTTTTCTCTATGGGCACTATAGTAAAAGCTGGCTGCTTTTCAATTTTTGAAGCCTCCTTTTCGCTTCTAGTGACTGCCTTTACTTTTTTCTCCCACTTCTTTATAACTTTCACTGGCTAAACTCCAAATATATTATGGGTAGCATAATCTCTTCATCCTCACTTTCAATAGGGGAATCCCAATAGCTAATTATTAAAATTAGCCAATTTTCTTCACTTGGCTTTGTTACTTTAGGGGTGGAATAAGTAACGGCCAAGTATCATTCATATACAAGTCTTTTATGCCATACCACTCAGGCAAATTAGACCCAATCATAAACACCGGAGGTGGTACAACATTGTATCCTCCTTTCTTCTTCTTATCCCTCTTTTTAGGATCTAAAATCTATTTGTTGTCTATAAGATCCTAAATTTTATACCTTAGGGTGCAATAATAATTGTTAAAATGCCTAGTATATTAGTGGTAAGTGCAGCACTGATCTTCCCTATGATGGGGCAACCCTTGACTCTTCATAGGCCTCAATGGCAATGGATGAAACTTTATTTCCTTGCTCAGTCAATCCAACATCTAAGATAATAACTTACCGAGGTTGGAATAGTGCCTCTAATTAAACTTTATAGCAAAAACTTCAGTTATTTTTCTAGTTCTATTCACTCTATTGTTATTCCTAACTGCTTTGTTATTGCCAAAGATCCTTCTCATACCTTGACTATTGGCCCTTCTAGCCAAATACTCTCCTTTAACCTCTATTACTATATCCTTTAAGAACTTCCAATCCTTTAAACCTTTCATCTTCAAGCTATCCTTCAAGTAGGAACTTGCATTTTGAATGAAAAACCTAATCTGGTCGGTTGTATTAGGCTTCCTCTTTATCTTTATCACTCAATTTTTCCATCTCGTGAAAGGACTCATCATGCTTCTGTTGGAGCAATTCAAGGTCCTTCAGAGTGACCTCCATCCTGGTGCTAAAAATATATTGTTTGAACAAATTCTCAATTAGCAAATCTCAATCCTCTTTAGTGCACCTATCCAATTCGTGATACCAGTTAATCATAGGCCCTATTAAGCTCAAACAAAAATATTCCACCTTCTGCTTCCTAGTTAGGGTGGTTCTTTTCATGATCAGCATGTATTGCTTGACATACACTAAAGGGTCTAAAGTACCATCAAATCTTAGCAAGTCAAGCACCTAGAACCTTTGAGGAAATGGCTCATCTCCATCTAGATCCCTATCATTGGGGTTCACTCCCCTACTAGCAGATAATAACCTAGACATTGCTTTGACTTTCTCTTCCATCTTCTTCAAAGCTACATCTTTAGCACTAGGATCTCTACTCCTGATATTCATCAATGGGGGAATATAATCTTCAACTTTTTTCTTAATGTATTTATTCTCTAGCTCATGCCTCATTTCCCTCTTTGGTGGATCTCAAAGCATAGTAGCATCTATTATGGTAGAATCCCTAATATGAGTTGGCTTTACTATCTCGCGAACAGGTGCTGCAAGCTGAGTTCTAGCATTTAGTGTTATAAAAACCACCAATCCACCAATCATAGCCATCATTCTCTCTTAAAACTCTTGAAGCCTTCTATCTAATCTCTTATCTAAGTCATCTCATACCATCGAGGGTCCTAAAATAAGGGCATTCAACTTTTCTCTAAAAAAGGAAAACCTTACTGTCTCATCTTTAACTTTCTTAGTCTTATTCAACTGCTCGTCATCCATTTCTAATCTCATTTCTTAACTACTTTATGACAACTGGCTTAGGTTCAACCTAGAATTAACTTTTTATCCCAACCCTAAACTTGAGCTTGACCTTGGCAACTCATATGTCGATCTCTGAGCAAGGTAACCATCTGACCCACTAGACCACCTATGATGGCTACAAAAATCAAACATTAGGAGTGAAGCATAAGTATGGTATATGTATGATGCATGAATGCTTTCATTAGACATCAATCACAATCACACATATGTATAACAATAACCTTCTAACCTAGTTACTCCTACACATGAGGTCATACGATCTATTTTTTAGATGGGTTTAGCCTATGGGTTAATAGGATACCCGATGGATATGTATAGTGTACAGTGGAAAACTGGCAACATAACCTCTCTTAATTGAAAGCACAAGCATATGGGTTTTGATCATTATGTATTTTGACTAAATCCTACAAATGGGGTAGGGCCCATCGGGGCACGACGGCCTTTGACTTGTATCCTTCTAACTTGTTTAAGTTTGGTCAATATATAAAGGTCCACATAGCAGGCAAACATTATTATGGTTATACAACCTAAGGGAAGTACTATTATCATTTTATAGGCTTGAGTTAAGCATGATGAAACTTTAGGACTACCCAAGCATGATCCCTGTCAATAGATTTAGCTTATCACAAGCATAACGACTGATGGGTTACCATTTTATGTACCAATTGGTACAAAACTTAGGCTAGTAGGTCTTTTTGATACCTCTCTATATTAAGTGAACGTTAGGCATGCTTTAGGATATCAACAGGGCTAAAATAGGGATGCCTAACTTAAATATAAAGCTTTAAGATGTATGCAATTTTAAAAAGAGATAAGATCAATAGAAAAAAAAAACCCAATTATAAATAACTTAACCAAAATACTTTTAGGAGCAAGATCTCTTTAGTCTCCAATGGAGTCACCACTATGATACGAGCCGGAGCCATGCTTATTTTCTGGTTGATTTCTCGGGGGCATTTTTAAGGTTTAAGATCGGATGAGAGGCTCATTACAACACAAAAATTTGCCACTTGACAATTAAAAGGAATTGATGTCTAATTTATTATTAGTAGTGAACTCCTGAAGGCATCCACTATAGGCTCAAAGAGGTAGGTGTCATCAAGTCACCACCCAACAGAACGTTGGAAAATGAATCTCGACCCTACGATGCCCTAACAAAGATTGGTGTTTGGGACATCACTCTTAATTAGAATCTCAATTATGCATTATTTTATAATTAGATTTTAAATATTAATCCACTGCCCCCTCTCACATGATGTATTGCAATAAAATTAAGTAAATATGTCAATCAAATAATAAAAGCGGCAAATAAGTAAATAAATTAAATCAATTACTTAAATTATTCCAGAAGCAAATTGTCCAAAGAAAAAAGTAAAGTATCCTACATAAATCGAGGTGTTTATTTAAGTTGGGAACATTGGTTCCTTCATCCATATTTTACAAAGAAACTCTTTTATTTATTATGTGATTTTTAGGGTGAAAATTAGACATTGTCCATTTTACTAAAAATAATTCCAAATTAATAGGTATAAATGATTTTAAGTGACTTTTCCATTTGTATGTGCAAAAGATGATTTCATTACAACCTATAACATCCCTAAAATGGATAAATCCAAAGTGGATAAAATTAAACTAAATAAAGCAAAATAATAAATAAAATAAATGCAAAATGAAATAAAATAAATGAAGAGGGAAATGAACCAATTAGGGGCATGACTCCCAAAGCGTAATCATCTCACATGATACTTCAAATACATATCGGATCAATTACTCACGTAAAACTAGTCAATTAAAATTGTAAAAGGAACATACAATAAAAAAGCAAATTAAAATGATATAAATAACATTAATACCAAGATTTAAACATGCATACAGAAGAAAAAAATATTTACAAAAAGATATAAAGAATGAGTTAAGCATCAGGTATCAATATAAGAATATAAAGAACAATAAAAAAAGATGGAAAACACATCAAAGTAAGCACAATTTTTGCCACGGATGCCCATGACCAAAAGAGGGATGAGATGGCAAGAAAACACTGTAATGTTCCATTTGTCAACGGCTGTCTATCACTTGAAGGACAAATGCAGAAAGCTAAAAGTTAAACACAAAAATACCAATACCTCAAATAACCCTAAGTATTTGAGTATGTGTATCTAAAGCATGCCAAACCTAAAACACTAGCCTTAAATCACATTTTAATCAAATAATAACAAAAGTAACAACTAAGATAATATTTTAGAGTAAGGTACAAAAATATACATTCATAGAGGAGAACATGCCAAGATATACTATTTTAACACACATACAAATTCATATTAACATGGCATTCAACTCAACAAGAAAATCTAGATAATACAACAAAACAGACTTATACTACCATTAAACAACATATATGAATATAAGAATGAACCAGAGAAATAAAGAGATAGAGAACCTAGAATATTACCTTCAGGAGATATTTTGATTATGTTGATCTTGAAGTCTGGATCTCTACTTCGATTCTCGATTTTTTATGTGTTTAAGAAAACAAAATGATTTTTATGTGTTTATGTTGGATCAAAAGTATGTATTAAACCTTTAACCTTAGAAAGAAAAAGAATTGATTTTCTCCTCTCCAAAAACATTGTTCTTTTTCTAAAGAAAAGGTTCCCCTTTGAAAAACTTTAATGTTTGTGTTTTATACCTTAGGAGGAGTTGGATTCCTGTTTTGACTCTAACTTCCCAGGTATATAATGATATTATCCCTTCAAATTTGGAATAAATCCCTAAAAATACTTATCTTTCCAATTTTGAAAACCAAAAAATGCAAAAATTCTGAAAATACCAGTACCACAGATAAATGTCCCTAATAATATATGATCATCCCATACATGAAACTTTTAAAATTATAAAAATGCTCCTGGCCTAACCTAGATAGGAGAAAAATGGTCATAGACGACCGTTCTTCACATGATAGACATCCATGTGTCATGGCTGAGGGCTATAATTAAGGTTTTTATGCTCTTTTGCTAAAACCTCCAAAAATAGATGGAAAATCATAAAATTTTCAAGAAAATATGAAAAATCAAAGTTAGAGCTTTGAAATTCGTGTTCTCTATCAGAAATATATTATTTTATCATCATCAGGTAACCCTGATCTAAGTTTCCTCTGGTCATGGTATCTACAACCACATCATGTTCAAATGCCATATTCTTATGGTTATGTAAAACATAATATTTTTTTGATCCATATCTATTCAAACAATCAAAACATGAAAAGCATTAGTTATAATAAATAGATTGGAAAAATAAGATCAATACACGGATAATTTAAATAAAGCCAAACAACAAAGTGGACAATGAAATGCCACAAGAAACAAAAACAAACATTTCAATAAAGATTATTCAGTTCAACTTTTTCAATTCAGTTGGAAATTTTCATACGCCAAGGTTAAGCATTTTGATGTGAAATTATATTTCTCAATCAATAAGTAATAACATGTGCAATTTATTTACTTGATATGAGAAATTTACCTAGATTGGTGCTCATTTTCATATGTTTGTGTGCATGAAAAAGAGAGACATAATTTATGTAACTGTTGCCAACTTTTAACAGTAAACAATGGAAAGTTAAATGCACTAATAGACTAAAAATACCATTATTTTATTTAGTGTTACCCACTTAATTAAGATAGGAGATAATAGGTAAAAATAAAATTTTAAAAAATTTAAAAATAATTAATGATGCTAAATCTGAAAAAAATAATACTTCTAACAACTTTTGAATATGAGAGATATTTTAAGGAAAAAAACTAAAAGGATATACATTATGTAAAGGAGGTAATATTCCAGTATGTCTTGTTGTCTGTACCTCAAAGACACAGCAAAAGAATGAACAATTCAAGATACTCTAGTTGAAGACTCAAAGTCTGGAAATATTACCCATTTTAGCTTAGTTGATAGTGAATAAGTAAGCATTAGAAGTTAGAAGTTAGAATTTATAAATATTAATGAATCTTCATATTACCTATCATAAAAGCACACAACATCATGTGGAGAATTGGAAAAGTCATTGAGAACGGCATTGGAGGTCCACCACCTTCATTTTGATTATTTTCTATAATTAAGAAATAAAAGCAATACAATACATTTCTTTAATCCCTAAGGTAGTCATATACCCACAGTTCAATCATTAAAAATAAACATATATAGTTATTTTCTGATTTTATCAAAACAATTAGTACTTAGTAGCCTTTTGAACCAAACATTATTAATTCAACAATAGGAGTGAAGATCACCAAGGTGTAGTTAATGCAAAAAGTCACGAAGAAATCAAGCCATGGATCAATGATGGCTTTAACATAATCAAAAAGCAGAGAAGCTAAGTTATACTTAGAAAAAGAGAATGAAAATTGAATTAGTATGATAATCAAAGCTTAAGCTAACCATCTTTATAGAGTTTACTAATTAACTCACTAACTAAAACAACCACCTCTACTAAATGAAACATGATGAATCTATCAATGGATCATTTGAAAATTTCCATATGGCCACCCAAAACTACAAATGATGAAACATTTTGTCTTTATTTATAGATTATCAGAAACATAATAAATTTTTTTCTCTATCTATCATTTTTACTGTTATTGCATGACATTACTGAATAAAGAATGATTTACTACTAAATCTACACTCATCAACTAGAAAGTTCAGACAATTAGATAGAACATTTAGGGAAGAAAACATAGAGCTAAATAAATACAATGGTAAGATTTTTATAAAAAAATGCATTATAATTTTATGCTAGAAGGTACAAGATCAAACTTCAGCTTCAATTTCAACAGGCCTTAATTCATTCTCAAAAAAATATAGAACCAAAGAGAATTAGAGATTAAATGGAAGAGTGTAAGTCCCTTTACGTTCATTATTTGCATGATGGCTTTTGGTGTAACTTCTGTATGAAAGTACTTTCCAATGATCTAGCAGTCTAATAAAGAAAAATTAAGACATGAGCAATTAAGCTTTCTTATACAAATATCATCCCAATCACCGAGTGAACAAGTACAAGCTTAAAATTTACATTAAAAAAAAGGAAATCTAAGTTTGGTTCTTTGTCTATTTACTAATTAATTAATTAGTTAAGCTTAAAACTCTACCTATCTAGTACTTAGCTACCTACAAGATTTGGCATTATCTTCTACAAGTTCTGATGATAGAAAAAGGTTGTAATAGCTTAATGGCTGGTGCTTAATTAGTACACTTATTTTTTTATGAAAAGAATTTAAGACTAATTGCATTGAACTAATTTGCTAGTTGTGAACTATAAAAACTTATTTATTAGAAAGCATTTGTGAGAGAGATTTATAGGTAAGACCTCTATATCCCAAATTTCAATTTCTTCTTTTCCTTTTTTTTATCATTGGCTTGCATTTGGAATATAAAGGAAAAAGAATCGGATACACAAATAATAGAAAATAAGAGATAGAAAATGTAAAAAAATAGCATTATACATACTAAAAAAAAAAAATTTGGTCAGCAAAGGATGATATAATCAATGGTCAACCACAAAAACTCCAATAGTGGTGGTTAAGTGAGAGAAGAATAGAGGCAGATAAGAAAGAACATAAATTAAGCAACAGAGGTTTGGGGCTTTTAATTTTATTATTTTTCTTTAATAAACTTAAAATCTGTTGGATAGGACTAGAGATGAGGATAAGATTGGCTGGAGATGATGAGGATGATCAATAATAGTGATGTCAAAATTGATGCCAGTATAATACGGTGTTTACAATATTATACAAACCTAAAGGATACTGGTGTATTATTTTGTCCTATGTATTAGGGATAAAATATCTGACTCTATATTATTTAATCTATGTATTAATTTTTTGAAAAAATAACCAAATATCATATATTGTATTACACTGTATTATATTATACTGTCCTATGCCTAATACATAAAACTAAACATGGCCTATAATCTCTAAGAAAAATGATAGAGTTTGGATGTGCCCACGACTTTTTTGGTTTTTATCCTAATCAGTTTAGGATAATCGATCCCTAATTCAAAAAGGAATAAGACTTCAACTAGGGTTATAACATTAGAACACTGATATATAAAGGGGATCAGAAAACCTATTTGAATTTACTGAAACTATGATAAAATATTTGTTTATGTATCATAATTCTCTTCTCCCGCTCTAACTTTCTTAATATCTCCAAGGGGCTTTTAGACTGTAGATTCATTGTCTTTTTCTCGGCATAACAACTTGTGGTTAAAGGCCTAGACAATGATGCAAAAATAAAAGATCATATGCTTTTGCTTTTTCTCAACAGTTTTTGTGCTATAAGAGGAAAAAATGTTTACTCTCGTTTATTGAATTAATGTATATTTGATCACTAGATTGCTTACATTGGCATCAGAGTCTTTATTTTTGCATTTTGATTTGGATCTATAATTTATATGTAAATTAGTAGATATAAATAGATTGCATAAACGCCCATATAACTGTTATATTATGTGTTCTTGATATATTTTCGAATATATAATTTTTTCGTGTATGTGTACATAAAAAATTAGGTAAAAAGTTCATAACGATAAATTAAAAGTCGATATTTTTGAATTTTTACCTCACCTTCAGATTCTTGGACCCCAAAAACCCCCTACCGAATGAAAATTGTTTGTCAAAAAATGCCTCTAGGGTGACACATGGTGTGCACATACCCCTTACACTAGGAGTGTATCCCTCACGCGAGTGGCCACATGTCAGAGTGAAACATCACTCTAACACGTGGAATAATAGAGGAAAAACACATGGACCATTGTGGTGGCACTACGTGTAAGGATGATGTGTCATTCTAAAACATAGGCTAATAAGGGGTAAACATATGGACCATTAAGGTGGTGCCACATGTCATGCATACATGTCATTTGTTGAGACATGGCCCATTCAAAGTTTACCATATAGCTGTTCGTGTTTATTCCATATGGCATATATAGGTCCATTTGGATGTTATGTGGACACCATATGGACAAATGGGTGACTGCCACATGTCAGACAAAAGTCCGACATGGTGACATGTGGCCCTATAAGGTCACACCATATGGCAGTAGCCTTCAACCGGTGCGTGTTTATACGTGTCATGTATGGGTATGTGAGTCCCACCTTCATCGATGTGTAAAGGCTCTTCCGACCAATAATTCAGCTTTAATTTTTAAAAAATTAATTTTCTAATTTTTTTGATTTTTTGGTCAAACTTAACTTAATTAAGTTAAATCTTAGTTCAGCAAACCTATAATATCCACAGTTAAGTTTGAGAACTTAATGTCAACAATTTTGATTTACTATGCATGAAATTTTAACTTGTAAGGTTAGACATTAGGACTTAGAGGCTACTTGGATACTATAAGTAATATTTTCGAATTTGGGCTTAATAGATAGCTTTATTAGGTTATTATTTCAGATACATAGTAAATTACATGTATTACCTGTTCTCCTTTAATAATATACAATAATTATTTCATTAGTGATAAGAGGATCCAAATGGTTATTGCTTCCAAATTTGGAGTATGAAAATCTAGTATGTGTTTGAAAAATATAGAGGCTCTAGAAATCTTAAGTCTGATTTTTGCTGAACCTAATGATGGTACCATAGCCTAGAATAGGAGGGACCAAAATGCCTATATAACATGAAAAACAATAGGAATTCCATTGCTCATATCATATTGCTAAGTGTAATGGATGATGACATCACTAAGTAATTTCGTAGGTATCAAAATGTAATAGATCTATAGATTGCCTTGTAAGAGAAGTTTAAAGGTGTGTCTCTGACTAAACTTTGATCACTAACGATTGAGTTTGATACTTATCAGAAAAAGCCTGATCATACAATGCAAAAACATTTAAGAGAGATGGAAAACATGATATGTGAACTTAATAAAATTGGTCATAAGTTGACCAAATGAGTAGTAAGTCCAAGCTATTTTTCATTTTTTACCCAAGAGTTAGGAGCATATGAAGATGTAACTAACTCACATGGATAGTATAAGGATTTTGAGGATGTCATTTGTCATTTAAAGCTTGAAAATGGCCATTTGGCACTGATTAAGGTCAATGTTAAAGTACATATGGCATAGTCCTATTCTGGTGGAATGATTTCTAACTAAAAAAAGAAAAAAAAAAGCTTCAAAAGTAAGGATAAAGAAAGGGCTCGAGAGCTTTAAAAAAAGAAGAAGGTGAAATAGAATATCAATAGGTCCTAAGGCAAAAAGAAGATAAAAATTTCAAGAGTGAAATATTTCAACTGCCAACAGAAAGTGAACTATGTAAGGGACTACAATGTGTCCCAATATATTCACTATCTTGATTCAAAAGTGAGTAAAATTTGTGTATCTAGTTCAGTATTTCTAACTGAAGCTCATCCTTCATGGATGGTGGATTCAAGAACAATGGATCACATGACAAAGGATCAAAATACCTTTGTCAAATTTTGACAATTGAAGCTAAGTGGATTTATATGGAAAATAATGCCAGAATGGTAGTTCAAAGGATTGGCATGTGTATATTAGTCTTACATGAAGGCCAAACTTTACTCCTACATGATGTACTCTATGCCACAGGTATTAGTAGGAATTTAGTTTCTATCTTAGCATTAATGAAACTTGATTTTGATCTAATTTTTAAAGGATGACAATGTATACTTATGTTTGGATAACATTTATTATGGTTCCATTTTTATTTTGAATAGTTTTATTGTTATGGATTTTGATCCTGACTATTCATATAAAACTAATTTTTTTTCTTTTATATCTTCTTCTTCACATATTTATAAGGATAATGTGAAATTATGGCATGCAAGGTTAAATCACATCGGCCGAGATCGAATGAATCAATTAGCCAAAGCAGGATCAGGAGGCAACTTAAATAAGGTTGAATTATCTACTTATGGGCATTCTTTAAAAGGAAACCTGGTTAGAAAATTGTTTAAAAATAGAAATAAAGCATATTTCCATTGTAATTAATTGATTCTGACGTTTGTGGTCCAATGATTGTGAGGGCTAGGTACGGGACCTACTATTTCATCACTTTTATCGATGATTATACTAGGTATTATCATTTCTATTTGATTTCTCATAAGTCAGAAGCATTGAGTTGCTTTGAAACTTATTATATAGAAAAATTAAAGCTTTAAGAACTGACTAAGATTGAAAATATCTTTCTGATGAATTTAAAGCTTTATGTGATGAAAAAGAAATTAAACATCAATTGTTTATTCCTAAAACTCGACAACAAAATGGTGCTACAAAAAGAAGAAATGAGACTCTTTTAAACATGGTAAGATCTATGTTGACAACCTGACTTAAGTCGTTTATAAACTTGGGGTTGTGCTGCTCATGTCTATGATATCTTAAGTAAATTTGGCAAAATTGGGACTAAAAAGGTAAAAAGAATATCTTTGTTGGATATTATAAAGTATCAAAAGGATACATATTTACGGATGAGTAAGAAAATGGAACAGTGACAGAATTTGAATCACGAGATGTCATTTTTTTAGAGAATGAATTTTCAAAGTTAGGCAAAGTGAGTCAAGACTTCACTTTCTACGAAACTTAAAAAGAAGAACCATCGGGACCACTCTATCTGAGTGGGAGGTAATTAAATGAAAAAGGTCAAGACCCTCTTCCCAATGATCTAGATGTTTAAGATCCTTACTCTAGTGAAAGTATTCTTTACTCCAATGGTAGTATGAAAATTCAAGATCATAACTTGAATGGGAGTGTTGCTGGCTCCAGTGGGAGCATAGAGCTTAATACCAATAGGAGCATTCCAAATTACGATGAATATATGAGATATATTTATGAAGAATCGAAAATGTAAAAAACTAAAAAGAAAAGTGTTCCATGCCAATGATTTGAGATCGAAGGATCAAACGAGGCCTTTTTTATGACCTCATAAGATTAAAAAGAGCCTAAAAATGTAAAAGAAGCTCTTTCATGCCCAGCTAAGGAAAAATGGATTAAAGCAATGGAAGAAGAAATGAAATCTATAAGATCAAACCAAGTTTGGGAACTGGTTGATCTATCGGAAGAATACAAAATAATTGGAAATTAATGGATTCTCAAAATAAAGCAAAAAGCTTATTAGGGTATCAAAAGATACAAAGCTTGACTAGTTGTTAAGGGGTTTACACAATAGAAAAGGGTTAACTATGAGAAGACTTTCTCACCTATTGTAAGATTTATGTCCATAAGGTTAATTATAGCCATAGTGACTAGTTTGAACCCAGAGCTACAACAAATAGATATGAAGACTGCTTTCTTCAATGGAGGATTAGATGATAAAATCTATATCAAACAACCTATAGGTTTCATTGAAATAGGCAGCGAATGTAATGTTTGCCGATTGGAAAGATCAATCTATTACCTTAAATAGTCTTCAAGACAATGGTATTTGAGATTTCATGAAACAACCATGTCGAATAGGTTCAACATGATTGATAAATACCATTGTGTTTATAAAAAGCTCTAAAAATAAATTTGACATTTTGACATTATATGTAGACAACATACTAATAGCAGGAAATGACAAAGAATATGTAAATGAAATCAAAGATTGGTTGTCCTTCAAATTTGAAATGAAAGATATGGATCAAGCAAACTACATTTTTGGAATTAAAATTTCAAGAGTTTTTTTAAGTTTCACAAGAGACATATATCAACAAAGTTCTTGAATGATTTAATATGCAAAATTGCAACTCATTGATAACCCCATTGCCAAGAATCAATTTCTTAGCAAGAGTATGATCCTAAAATACCAGAAAAAACGAGACGAATAAGGAAAGTTCCATATGCCAGTGTCGTGGATAGTTTAATGTTTGTAATATTGTGTACCAGAACTGATATATGCTATGTAATGGATATGGTGAGTAGATATCAGTCCAACCCAGGTGAAGCATATTGGAAAGTAGTGAAAAGGATACTTAGATACCTCAAAGGTACTGCAGACTATTCTCTTTGTTATCAAAGAAATGATATGCAATTGAAAGGATATCCAGATGTTGATTGGAGAGGTGATATGGATGAGAGGAAATTCACATTAGGTTATGTATTCTTGCTTAGCAAGAATGCCATCTTGTAAAGTAGCAAGAAGCAAAACTGTGTAGCTCTATCTACAATGGAAGCAGAACTTGTTGTTTCCTTAGCTACAGTACAAAAGGTAGTTTGGCTAAAATAGTTTATAAATCATTTAAGAGTAACTGCTTAGAGGAACCAGCAACAGTCGATCTTTGTTAGCTTACATTAAAGATCCAAAATTTCATAGTAATCCTCAACATATCGACATATCAATATACAAAAGACATTTTTGCATAAAGAGAAGTGAACTTATAGTACAATTACTCATTGGATATGATTACAAATCCATTGACAAAACATATAAGAGAGACACATTAGATCTCAGGATTTATGCATGATTTCATTTGTACTGTTCATATGTAATCCTTTGACATTATTATTTATGAATAATAATAAAATTTATTATTTGGCAATACATGAGTGTGAATATTTATATGTGAACATTTATTGTTATTTATTATATGATTGAACATGTCAGATAGATAAGTAGCCTCCTAACACGGGGTGTTTACCTTGGTTTTGATAATGAGTTAACAAAGACTAAGATGAGATAATTTTTGAACATATGGTGAACTCAAGAGCTTGTTTAAAATAATAGTGTCATCCTGCAAAAAATACATGATTAGTCTTATTAAGATACAAGATAAAGATATACATGAGGTTGTATCTTTGGATTAAGATCCAAATTTGGATTATATGTGATCCCATGGTGAGTTAAATTCAACTACCATATTCTATCTAAAAGCCAGTAGTCATAAAGTGGGAGGACTAAAGTTGGATGTTTTAGTGCATCACAACCTTATAATTTTGCATGGTGTTAAAAATATATTTTGCAAGACATGCTCTCTTTAAAGGAAAGGAAAGAACACCATAACAAATATTTCATACCATGTGCGCTCAAGTGATCAAGGGATGGGAATTTCATAAATAAATGATCTCAACTTTTCTGAGTGTGAGACCCTATTGAATATCGACCCTTAGAACCCTTAACTAATCCCTAAAATATTGCTTAGTGTGGCTAGTTTAGTTAGTATCCAAGAGATCATGAGATAAATTTGGCTTAGTGGATCTAATTAGAAAAGCGAGTTGAATCATGATGGATATTATATAGTAAGAGGGGAAGATAGCATTTTGATCACATTTAATGGTTTTGTATTTTAAATGCATGCCTATTATAGTCTCTATGGGTACATACATAATAATGAACACGAAAACTGTTTTATGAGATCATGAGTTAAAACAGTAAATGTGAGAAGGTAATTTAGGGCTAGGCATATGTAATAAAAAAGATCTTATTTTTTTAAGATGCTATACATCCCTAACAGGTGTGTAGCACTAGTGCGCTCAATATATACTAGTCACATGATCTATCTGCCTATATGATTGAAGATATTGACTAGAAAGTATTTTGTCATATATAAGTGGAAGATGATATACCTATGACACTATTGGTTTTTATCCTAATGAGTTTAGGATAATCAATTCCTAATTTAAAAAAGAATAAGACTTCAACTAGGGTTATGACTTTAGAACACTGACATATAAAGGGGATTAGAAAACCTATTTGAGATTACTGAAACTAACGTAAAATTTTGATTTACGTATCATAATTCTCTTCTTCCATTCTATCGTTCTCGATATCTACAAGGGGCTTTTAGACTGTAAATTCGTTGTCTTTTTTTCGACATAAAGCTTGTGGTTAAAGGTCTAGCCAGTGCCGTAAAAATAAAAGATCGTGTGCTTTCGCTTTTTCTCAACGATTTCTACACTATAAGAGATAAATATGTTTAATTTCATTTATTAAATTAATGTATAGTTGAGCTCTAGATTTCTTACAAAAAATAATAAAACCGTTAAAATTTGTTGTTTTCAATTACTTACAAAAATGATTTTTTATGTTTAGGATATCAAAATGAAATGTTTTAATTAATAACTCTATTTAAATATGTATATTTATATGCAAACTTAAATTGAACCAAAATTGAAGAAAATCTGATTTTCACTTCATGATAGTAAAAATCGGTATTGAAATTTGACTGTAATTGTTATTTTGTCTTCATGAACAGTCTGTGGTTTTTCTTGAATATCTAAAGATTTATAGGTCCTATTGAGATGATTTTTGGTGTTTTGGAAACTAGAAATATAGGCCTACAACTTTTTTGAGGCCATTTTGTCTAAAATAGTTATTTTACAGGTTAAAATGGTATAGATATTGAGACTTGAAATCGGTCTCGAGGCGGTTTAGGGCTCACGATTACCATGAATATCATAGTAACCGTGAGGTGCTAAATCTTCAGTCCAGACCAAAAGTGTAACCTGGCTCATGGTTACTAAGGTTTCATAGTAATTGTGACCCATCCTCGTAGCATTACTTCACAGTTACTACCCTAGGCTTAGTAACCGTGAGGTAGTGAACTTTTGGTCCAGAAGCAAAACCTATGCCATCTCACGGTTACTAAGGAATTTATAGTAACCGTGACCCGAGCTCGTAACCCTACTTCACGGTTATCACTAAAAGCTTGGTAACCATAAGGTAGTTCAATTTTAGTCCAGAACTAAAGGGCATTGTGGCTCACGGCTACTAATAAACTGGTAGTAATCGTAACCCCTATTATATGTCTGAGCTCATGGTTACCATGAATTTCATAGTAACCGTGACCCTTCCCTGTTCTTTGATACTTGGGTTTTTGTGACCCCATTTGGTGTCTAGACTTGTCTAAGCCCTTCCTAAGCTTATAAATCATCCTAAACTACAGTTATATAGTAAATGTATCTCTTTAATTGCAAGGTTTGCTTAATAATGCAAAGGTGAGTTTCTATTACTCAAAAATAGAATATACATGAGTTACTTCTCTACAATGACAGTATATGATTATTCTTATACTATGAGATAACAATGCATGATATTAAAGTACTTTGCATTCATTAATGCTATATTGGATTATGTGAATACAATTTCACAATATATGAAATATAATTTATTATGCATGCACTTAAAGACTTGGTTGTGGATAGATAGGCATGCCTATAGGGTTACAATCGTAGCTGTTATAGTCTGACTCTTATAAGTCCACAGTTTGTCTCTAAATGAGACCATAGTTCTGACCCAATGGGTCTACAGATTTAATACCTTTGGGTCTTCACAGATTTGATACCTTATGGTATCCACAGCACCCATTATCCACACCCACAAGAAATTAGGCAGGCAAATTTATAAGATGAATGATATACATATACAGTTTATAATCTCTCATTCTATGATTTAATGAAACAACCATTCCTTCCAATAGTGCATTTTGTTATTCATTATTACTTTATTCAATAAAATATATGTGAACTTATTTTATACTATTATTGCATGCTTGGTGATAATCACTGTGAGTGATTATCAGCATATTAGTTTGTTCCCCACTAACCTTTATAGCTTAGCATGGGTGTTTATTCATTTTGGTTCACAGGGTAGAACTTTTGTCCAGAGACAAAGCCAACAATCTCCCAAGCCGATATCAGAATAGAAGTAGCATTTTTGATGTATGAAATAAATTTTGCATCTCTTTTGGTTACATCTAATATATTTGTATTTAAAGGCTTGTAATTATTAAGTTAGGTAAAGAATGACCAACAGTATATGAAAGTATCACCCTTAATCATAAATGACTAGTATAGTATGAATGTATGTATGCTCATATATGCATCATTAACAGATAAATCACAAGATTAATAGGATCAATAAATGTAATTAGTAACAGTAATCAGGATTATTTAGTATAGTCATTACATTTTTGGTATCAGAGTGCCATGGTTTAGACAGTTCTGGCCGATACGAATTTAAAGGTCCTTAGTTACAAACTTCTTGTTGATGTTGGCTGATTGTGGTTGTCCCTGTGTTTCTTTGATATAGTTATAGATGGAAGGACATCGTGAAGTGATAGATGAGTCGACTGAGAGCAATCTACCAGGTCGATCGAATCCTTTTCAGTCAAAATCTTCTGTATCTACTAGAGGTGGTGCAGCTGCTACTGAGTCTGGGGAAGCCTTGTTGAAGATTTCCCACAACATGGCTCAGATTTTGCAAAGGATGACTGCACCAAAGGCTCCAATTTCTGAGATCAGAAAGCATGGTACAGAAGAGTTTCTAGGCTCTACTTGGGAAGAGTCTGAGAAAGCCGAGTGGTGGCTTGAAAGATTGGAGTGGGTTTTTACAGAAGTTCAATGCCCCGCCAATCAAAAGGTGACTTGTGCTGTGTCCTTGCTTCAGGGAGCAGCCTATGACTGGTGGAAACTAGTTCAAATACAACCTCAGCTACCTGATTCCCTCTCTTGGGAATTCTTTGTAGCAGAGTTTAAAAAGAGGTATGTGATTGAAGCTTATAAAGATGAAAGGTTGAAGCAGTTTATGAATCTAAAGTAGAGAGGTATGTCAGTGGCTGAATATGAGGCAAAATTCAGTCGCTTGAGCAAGTATACACCAAAATCGATGCTGATTGGGACTTTCAAGTGTCGCCAGTTCGAAGATGGATTGAATGACCAGATCCGGGATCATTTGATAGGGCCTATTTCCTTGCATCCTATTGATTATCATCAGCTAGTTCAAGTAGCTATCCGGGTTTAGAAAGAAGAGAATGTCAAAAGAGAAAGAGAGCAAAGAAGAAGAAGTTTTTCTCGAGGTGGTTCTTCATCAGGGAAAAGATTGAGGTTGACTTCAGGAGATCAATCAATGGCATCTGGTAATCGCCCTGCATCTAGGGGTAGACAGCAGGGGACTTTTTCTCCAGCCGGATCTGGTAGAGGTATTGCATCAGGACAGGGCAGAGGTCAAGCTCCAAAATGTACCTATTGTTTTAGGTGACATTGGGGCACTTGTAGAATGCTCACAGGTGGTTGCTTCAGATGTGGCAGTATGGAGCATTTTATGGCAAATTGTCCTATAATACAGGAGCAAGCCTTCAGTTAACAAAGTGATCGAGGAGCTTCTCATGCACCCTCTTCAGGTAGAGGTCATGGTAGAGATAGAGGTGGATCGAGTCAGTTTAGAGCCTAGTCTAGGAATGTTTCTGAGACAGTGGATCGACTTTTTGCTCCGACATCTCCTACCGGAGCTTATGCTATGAAAGGTCGATAAGATATTGATGCTTCTGAGGTCATAGCTGGTACATTCTCCCTCTTTGATACTGATGTGTATGTGCTTATAGACTCGGGATCTACACATTCATATATTTGTAATGGGGAGCTAGGTAGAAATGTATCCATTGTTGATCATTTAAACTATGATATATGTGTAGTCAGTCCTTTAGGCCACAGTATACATGTAAATGAAGTTTATAGAAATTGCCCTATTAGAATTCAAGAGAGAGTTCCCAGCTGACCTAATTGTTTTACCTTTCTATGAATTTGATGTAATCCTGGGTATGAATTGGTTGTCTAGATACCAAGCCATAGTGAATTGTAAAGCTAAAATAATAGTAGTTAAGGATGGTGAAGAAGTAGAGACATTGATTCAGGGTATTAAGTCTAAATCCTTAACTAATGTTATCTCTGCTATGAAAGCAAAAAGATCCCTTAGAAAAGGATGTGAAGCATACTTGGCTTTGGTTCTTGATTCTAAGAGGGAGATGGTTAATCTTCAAGATATTCCTGTGATTAATGAGTTTCCTGATGTTTTTCCCGAGGAACTTTTGGGTTTGCCACCAAAGAGAGAAGTCGAGTTATCTATTGAAATTTTGCCTGGAACTACTCCTATTTCAAGAGCACCTTATAGAATGGCACCAACATAACTAAAGGAGTTAAAGATTCAGTTACAAGAATTATTAGATAGAGGCTTCATCAAGCCCAATATGTCACCTTGGGGCATACCAGTGTTATTTGTCAAGAAGAAGGATGGCACTTTGAGAATGTGTATAGACTACAGACAGCTCAACAGGGTAATTATAAAGAACAAATATCCCTTACCTCGGATTGAAGATCTTTTTGATCAGTTGCGGGATGCTGGAGTGTTTTCAAAAATTGATCTGAGGTCGGGATACTATCAACTTTGGGTCAAGGATATTGATGTGCAGAATACTGCTTTTAATACTCGATATGGTCATTATGAATTCTTAGTAATGCCTTTCGGGTTAACTAATGCACCCGCAGCCTTCATGAACCTAATGAATAGGGTGTTCAGACCCTATTTAGATCAATTTGTCATGGTGTTTATAGATGACATCCTTGTCTATTCTCGTAATGAGGCAGAGCATGCAAAGCATTTGATAATAGTATTGCAAACTTTGCGAGAACAACAGTTATATGCAAAGTTAAGCAAATGTGAGTTCTAGCTTAAAGAAGTTTCTTTCCTTGGGCACGTGGTGTCTTCAGAAGGCATCAGGGTGGACCCTAAAAAGATTGAGGTTATAGTAAATTGGAGGTCGCCTAGGAATGTGCCAGAAGTCCGAAGTTTCTTGGGCTTAGCCGACTATTATAGGCGGTTTGTGAAAGGCTTTTCAGTTATTTCCTTTCCGCTCACTAAGTTACTTCGGAAAGAAGCCAGATTTGAATGGATAGATCGTTGTCAAGCCAGTTTTGAATAGTTAAAGAAGATGTTAACGGAAGCCCCTGTTCTTACCCAGCCAGTAGCGGATAAGGAATATGGTATATATAGTGATGCATCGAGAAATGGATCGGGATGTGTATTAATGCAAGTGGGTAAGGTAATAGCTTATACATCAAGGCAGTTAAAGCCTCATGAACATAATTATCCGACTCATGATTTAGAATTGGCAGCAGATGTGTTTGCTTTAAATATTTGTCGATATTACCTTTATGGTGAGAAGTGCAGAATCTATACAGATCACAAGAGTCTTAAATACTTGTTTACTCAGCGAGATCTCAACTTAAGACAGCGTAGATGGCTAGAATTGTTCAAAGACTATGATTGTATAGTTGACTATCACCCAGGAAAGGCAAACGTGGTGGTTGATGCTTTGAGCTAAAATATGATGGCAACCTTGTTATTACAAGATTGTAAATGGAAGTTTGCTTCCAATGGGGTTTTGTTAGCTTAATTGTGAGCTCGCCCTGATTTAAGACAGGCAGTACTAGATGCACAGTCAGATGATGTAAAGCTACAACAGTTGACTCAACTAAAAAAACTAATTATTTTAATTTAAAGTTTTTTTCTTAATATCCTCTCTACTAATGTCTAGTTATTTATTAATTATGTATGTTACATAAACAAAACTATTGGTTGAAAAAATTATAAAAATAAAATATTTTTTAACTGATAAAAATAGAGTGGGATTCAAAAAAATTTCATTACAATTTACATATATTTAAAATATTTTAATAAATAAAAATAAAAAATATTAAAAATTAATAAAGTTGTTAATTATAGAGTAATTAAACAAAGGGATATTAGATAATTCAAGTGTTCTTTATAATTGTAAAAAAATGAAAAAAAGAACTATATTGAGCAACAAATTAAAATGAAAAATAAATTTATTTCTACGAAATCAAGCAGTATTTATTTTTTAATCGGTAGTATATTATTGTTATCTCTGACCAAAGGACAAAAGATATAATACATAAGGCATGAAGGTGTTCACGCAATGATATTGTTTCCATCCATTAAAAGAAGTAAAAAAGATGGTAAATATCGAGTTTTAGCATCAGAGTTTTAGCCTTGCACACATTTTATGCTCATCATTTGGAAGCAATTCAGCAATAACATGCACAATTTCCTATAAAAACATTTATAAAATACATAATAAATGAACATAAAATAATATATAATTAACTCACAATTAAACTAAAAAATGGAGAAGAATATATAATTACCTTTATCATATTTGATGTAACTATCAAACCTTTATCCTCTTCTTTAATAAAATTCAACTCCACATGTCTTTTGATTGTTTATCAATGACTGCCTAACATATTTAGTACATTTGTTAGTTACTAACTTTTCCAACATATGCGATCGGACTCTAGTAAGTATACTAGATCGGCTAATAATATAGATAAATATATTTAATGTAACGCCCTTCATTATACCCTAGTAGAATTATCACTAATTAATTATTAGTGCCTATGTTTAATTAAGTATAAATGTATAGAGAAAGACCTAATTGCATATCTAAAGAGTAAGTTTTGGGGTAGAATTTGAAATAAAGGAAAGTTAAAGGACTAAATAACAAGTTTTACTTAAATATGACATTTGGACCAATTGAGTTTGAGGAAGAGGGAGATATTTTAATGGGAGTGCCAGCCAAGTAAAGGGTCATCTTCCTCCATTCTCCTCTCCCCACAAACCCTAAACTCTCTCTCATTCTCTCTCTCTAGATTTCTTGGTTTCTTTGGTGAAAAGGAAAGAAATTTTACTTGGTTTTGATAGTAAGGTAATTATGTTTCTTCTTTGATGTATATGGTACATGGAATAGTTTGATGGATTTTCATAAAAGTGTCTTATTTTATAGAAGGTGAAACAAGCAAGAGAAAGGGGAAAGAGACTACTCAAGGTTGAAGAAAACTTAGAGCTTAACAAGGTATGGGAATTAGATTTTATATGTGTATATTTGATGGTTTGTCATGAGAGAGATCTTGAGTGCTTCTCTCATGTGTTTTATGATTGATTTTGAGCTTGGAAGTGGCTTAGAGATGAAAAACGCAAACTTTGTTACATGATATGAAAAATCTATTTTTAAAGATCAAAAGACTAGTTGGTACTATTTTGCTCATATCTTGAGATATAGATGTCCAAATGATGAAATTCTAGTTGGTATAGAAACTAGATTTGTATACCTTGATTTTGTTAGAAGAAACCAAAATCTGATTTTCTTTGCATGATAGTGAAAATCGGTATTGAAATCTGACTGTAATTGTTATTTTGTCTTCATGAACAGTCTGTGGTTTTTCTTAAATATCTAAAGATTTACAGGTCCTATTGAGATGATTTTTGGTGTTTTGGAAACTAAAAATATAGGCCTACACCTTTGTTGGGCCATTTTGTCTAAAATAGCTATTTTACAGGTGAAAAATGGTATAGAAGTCAAGATTAGAAATTGGTCTCGAGGCGGTTTAGGGCTCACGGTTACCATGAATATCATAGTAACCATGAGGTGCCTAAATCTTCAGTCTAGACCAAAAGTGTAACCTGGCTCACGGTTACTAAGGTTTTATAGTAATCGTGACCCATCCTCGTAGCATTACTTCATGGTTACTAACCTAGGCTTAGTAATCGTGAGGTAGTGAACTTTTGGTCCGGAAGCAAAACCTATGCCATCTCACGATTACTAAGGAATTTATAGTAACCGTGACCCGAGCTCATAACCCTACTTCAAGGTTATCACTAAAAGCTTGGTAACCGTGAGGTAGTTCAATTTTAGTCCAGAACTAAAGGGCATTGTGGCTCACGGTTACTAATAAACTGGTAGTAACCGTGACCCCTATTATATGTCTGAGCTCACGGTTACCATAAATTTTATAGTAACCGTGACCCTTCCCTGTTCTTTGATACTTGGGTTTTTGTGACCCCATTTGGTGTCTAGACTTGTCTAAGCCCTTCCTAAGCTTATAAATCATCCTAAACTACAGTTATATAGTAAATGTATCTCTTTAATTGCAAGGCTTGCTTAATAATGCAAAGGTGAGTTTTTATTACTCAAAAATATAATATACATGAGTTACTTCTCTACAATGACAGTATATGATAGCATATGATTGTTCTTATATTATGAGATAGCAATGCATGATATTAAAGTACTTTGCATTCATTAATGCTATATTGGATTATGTGAATACAATTTCACAATATATGAAATATAATTTATTATGCCTTCACTTAAAGACTTGGTTGTGGATAGATAGGCATGCCTATAGGGTTACAGTCGTAGCTGCTATAGTCTAACTTTTATGAGTCCACAGTTTGTCTCTAAATGAGACCATAGTTCTGACCCAATGGGTCCTCAGATTTAATACCTTCGAGTATTCACAGATTTGATACCTTATGATATCCACAGCACCCGTTATCCACACCCACAGGAAATTAGGCAAGCAAATTTATAAGATGAATGATATACATATACAGTTTATAATCTCTCAGTCTATGATTTAATGAAACAACCATTCCTTCTAATAGTGCATTTTGTTATTCATTATTACTTTATTCAATAAAATATATGTGAACTTATTTTATACTATTATTGCATACTTGGTGATAATCACTGTGAGTGATTATCAACATATTAGTTTGTTCCCCACTAAGCTTTATAGCTTAGCACGGGTGTTTATGTAACACCCTTCTCGGAACAGTCCTTATCGAAACGAGACTTAACTGAAGACAGTAAGTTTTTTTTTTTCGAACAATTCGAAGCACTTAAAACTACTTTTTCATTAATTCTAGAATCAAACAACAGTCTTATAAACAATTAAAACAAACATCACCCATCACACCAAAAACTTGCTTTGTCTACTCATCCATTAACAATTAAAATATAATCAAAATACAATACAATCTTTTACCTTAATAGTCTAAGTATATACATGCCAAAATCTTATACTAACTAATACAAAAATCTTCTCTTCCGATCTGGACCTTCAATGTACTGTGCTCTCGCAATACTTCAGAACCTGCACGCAGTAAACACTACGTGCTGAGCATTAAATATGTCCAGTGGTGACTACTAATCCAAGAATTTCCCAAGAATAAGCATAATTACATAATTTATGCTACTATTATTCTTATTTCATTAACACTTTCCCTTACTTTTATTAACGTTAGTCATGTTATTAACTCGTATTTTGGTAATCATTGTTCTTTGTTTCCAAACTTTCAACTTTATCTTACAGTATCTTCTTAGGTAGATCAATATCAGATTTACCTTTTTTCTTTACGTTAATCTTTACTATAACTTTTACTTTTTATCAGTACTTTCATTTTATCTTTTAGCCATAGCAATTTAATTATTATTTCATTTAGCGATGTGTATTGGTACTCGTATCTTTACTAATACCAAAATAAACTACTTTTAATACTTGTTTTACTGGTCAATTATTCAATCTATATTTTGACTTCACTTTTTACTATTTATTCTATTACTTTACTTTAACTTTGATCTAATAATTACATTACTGTTTAAAGGCTTATAAGCTTCATCGCAAAGCGATATAGCTATTTTGGAGTACTTTGCAATCAAAACTTTCTTTTCTTCTTTTATACATTTACCCATATTTTATTATCTAATTAAAACTTATATCTTTTACTTTTCTCTCATTACATAATTCTATGCATTTATATCGTTTTACTTTTCAGGTAATTTATCTTTCAGAAAAGCGTTACCTAAGCATTAAGTTCACTTTTTGTCACTATCATCACTTTTTAACTTTAAGCAGGAAAATTAATATTATTTTCCAGACTTGTCATTATCTTTACAGTGGTAAAAGGTACAAGAATTACTAATCAATTAAAATTATCTTTTTCACGTGAAACAAGGTATATTTGAATTTCTTATAAAAGCTTAACTAAACATTGATTTAATACTTTATTCTTATAAAATCTTTCTTTTTCTTTTTAAGTACACTTGTCAAAAACCTTACGGATTTATTTCAACTTTGCATTCTCTTTCAAACGAATCGTTTGTCGATATAATTTTTATATCTTTATATTCAGTTTAATTAAACAGTACTAATTTATTCACTTCGATGTGCCCCTAGTGTAATATAAAAGGTTTTCCACAAAGGATACTCGGGACTGGACCCGAAGGTCCCACAGAACAGATAGAGAAATGATCTCGAAATATCAAGTCTCACAGAGCAGAAACAGATACATTTTCACTTTTACATAAGCTATGGAGATCAAAGATCCCGCCCATAGCTAAGCAAGTCGCCATGACTTGCATCGTGGTACAGAGGTGTCCCTATGGCTAGCCAATTATATCCAAAACAAGAATCATAATACCTGTCTATCGCTAAGGGCAAACATAATCAGTCACATTTGTAAATGTTTTTGAACATTTAAAACTCTTTAATTTCTTTCTTTTATTTGTTACTATACTTTATTCTGATCAAATGCACTCTTTTGTGCCTTTGACTAATCAATAGCTTTTTATCCTTTTATTCACTTTCTCTTTTCCAGTCACTTTTGCGAATTATTCTTCGATAATTCGTTCAGATACTTAAACTTTTCAATCTTTTATACAGATTATAAATTATGAATTATGGCATTATAATTCACAATTTCCTTTTATTCTTTTTATATAATTCTTTACGAATTATTTTTCCAATACTTTGAAGCTTGACTGATTACACTTTGTTTTTTGTCCAAAACGTTTAATTATTCGCTTAACTGACTTTTATATCGCTAGCAAAATATTTTATACTTTTATACTCTTTTACTGCTTTTTATTGACTAATTTATTTCGATAAATTAGTCACACCTTTATTTACTACATTTCGCACAATTAGAAATTCCATTAATATAATTTATTATTTTATGTCACAAAAATACATAATTTGACTTTTTCTATTGGATTATTCATTTCAAATACATAATTATAATTTTGCCATTATAATCATTTATTTCTATTTTTATTATACCATTTCTTCCATTATTCATTGCGTATTATTTCTTTTACCATTTTCGAGTAAAATTATATTTTAGTCCTCATACCATGGAAACTTTATCTTTTAATATAGTTAAATCTCCAAAATTATCATTTTACCCTTGGTAAGTATTTCTTACTTATTTTTACGCGTTAATTACCTATTTTGGCAAAATTACCATTTTGTCCCAAAACTTTTATTTCTTTTTCATTTAAGTCCTTTTTTTATTTAAAATTCATTTTATCTTTCTTTTATTTACGTATTAATTTATTTCCATCATTTTTATTTATTTATGAATTATTTTTCAATAATTCATTATTCTTATTATTTTTACGACCTAATAATTATTTCGAAAAATCCGTCGGTTGACTTTTTATTTATCGTCATTGACATTAATTTATTTTTCATATTTATTTATCACTTTAGTCATTTTTATACCATTATGCATTGCTATTTCAATTATTTTCATTATACATATACACATAAAATTCCAATAAAATCCTAATAAATTCCAATAAAATTTATTTAGGCATTCTTTATTGGTTATTATCATTTTTCATCAAAATAATCACTTTATTCACACTAAATCACAATTTTCATTCAATATATACCCTATACATAACCTTTAAAATTTTCAAATAATTTTTAAATATTCTCTAAAAATTTATAGACATTAATTATCATGTCTACAATTATTTTAAGCCAACATACATCATTTACATGCAAATTTCTCACCATTTTTCCTTATTATCATTTTCGGCCACAATAATTTTCTTCCTAAATATTTTTATTTCTTTCATTTTCACTTTCCATTCATCATTTCTCTAATTCAACTGCAATTATCCTAACATAATTGCATCAATTAACAATTTTACATATTTTTAGTTTAGTTACATAATCAAGAAAAATTCATATTAAATGGAAAATTAAGGGATTTTGTAGTCACTTATCTTTTTCCATGCTTTAGCTTCCTTAAGCTTCACTTTTCTTCACTTGGTACCAAGCACAACTCCATCCCTCCATAAATACATCTTTGGCGAATTTTCAAGCCTTCCTAACACCAAATTTTTGTCCTCAAATTAAAAATCCAATCTCATAATTAGCTTAGACACCTCAAAAACTATAAGAACACATCAAAAACTCAATTAAAACTACTTGGATTTTTAAGTTTCATCTTACCTCTTTTTCTTTCTTCACTTGATTTCTTATCTTTCCTTGCTCAAATAATTTGCTTAAGGCCACTAGGGTGACCTAGAGAGAGAGAACTTCATCTTTTATGTTGAGATTTAAGAGAGATTTGGGATAGAAGAAGAAGAAATCAAAGAGAGAGAGGGAGAGAGGGTGGTTCGGCCACCAAAGAGGATGAAGATGCTGGAGTTTTTTGGAGCAATTCTTCAAATTTTTAGCCTTATTCATACTCTTTTGATGGGCCAAAACTGAGCTTAAATGAGTGGGCTTTGTCCACTTAAACATTAAGGCCTATTTAGGACTTTTTAAAGCCCAATTCAATTTCTCTTCAAATCACTTTAATTTTTATTCAATAATTCTTAAAACATTAAAAATAGGTAGGACGTAAATTTTTGACTCAATCGGAGTCCGTTATCGGTCCGATTCAAACTTATCGATCCGATTCGACAACTGCCGGAGTCACCGAAAAATTCCATTCTCATCACCAAAATATTCTACATAAAAATTCATGTAGGCACGCAAAATCTGGCGATATTCGGAGTTCGTTTACTATTTTTAATTATTTAAGCAAAATTAAGTCTCCTTCCCTACCAGGAAATTGACTCGCTTTTCGTATTTTTGACTTTTAAAAACCCATTTGACCTCAAATTCATTTCAAATTTTAACCATAGGCTCATCATGACTATTCCTTCCAAATGGTCCAATAAAATATTTTCAACTTTTGGGTGTCCTTTCGGGCTCAGAAAATACTATTCACTGCCGGAAGGTACTATTTACGGCTAACCCGGTGTTGAGGCCATTACAGTTTATCCATGTAGGTTCGCAGGTTAGAACTTTTGTCCAGGGACAAAACCAACAATCTCCCAAACCGACATCAGAATAGAAGTAGCATTTTGATGTATGAAATAAATTTTGCATCTCTTTTGGTTACATCCAATATATTTGTATTTAAAGGCTTGTAATTATTAAGTTAGGTAAAGAATGACCAACAGTATGTGAAAGTATCACCCTCAATCATACATGACTAGTATAGTATGAATGTATGTATGCTCATATATGCATCATTAACAGATAAATTACAGGATTAATAGGATCAATAAATATAATTAGTAACAGTAATCAGGATTATCTAGTATAGTCATTACATTTAAGACGTCAAAAATATCGAATACAAGGGAATATAGATTTCTAAATAAAATATCTATAATTGATTTGAATTAATCTGAGATTATTTTTCAAATTTTTGTATTGAAAGCAAGAACTAAGCTAATCAACAATTAAGCAAATGAAAAACTAAGACTAGACTAATACAGAGAAACACTTAAATAATGAATAACATCTATGGCTAAAACACTTCTGCTAAGAGACTATCCATCTCAACTTCTATTGCAATGACTTAATTAAAAGTAACACAAGTCATTATGAAAAATCAGTAATATAAAAATGGATATCTTATTCAGAATATCATTCGAGAATATTAAATCCTCTATTTAGGAATAATCTAATACCTAGCATGCAAATCCGATTCTAAACTCCTAAACCTTCATTAAATCCTCTTTCGAGAGATCTAACTCTAGCCCATTCTCAATTCAGAATTCTTAAATTTAAATCAACTCATAAACAACAAATCATTGTCTCAATTCTCATAATGCAACAATACATCAACATAATTGAAATAACCTAAGAATATGCAAATCATTGATCAAAGATTAAATTAACAATTAATCATCTATTCGATACGTCAATCATTAATCCAACCATAATCAAAAATAAGATTCATCCCAGGAATTAAGAAAGAACAAACTTGCATTAAAATCAAGCTCAAATCAAAGTCATTACAATAAAAGTTGAGGGTTCAAGTTTTTCTCAGCAAAAGTAAAGAAAACTACTCACCGTACATAATTAAAATGAATGAAAAATTAAAATAAAGAGATACAATACTCATGAAGCTTCAAACTTATTCTTGATATCTTTTCAGAATATGCAGCAGAAAGCTTGAATCTTTAAAAGAATTGAAAACTAAGAAGAAAAGAAAAACTATGTCTAAAAACTAGTAATATAATTAACTAAAGAAAACTGGGGCTAAACTAAAGAAAAATTCGTCTCTCTAAAACTACTCCCCAATTATGATATTTGAGGTTGCTTAAATACATTGAAAAGAAGAAATAAACTGCAACTTAACTTCCTAATCAAGAGCAAAATAGAGTTTGATCATGAGTTAGACACATCCCCTCGGTAGAGGGACTTCAATTCCTTTTCTTCCTTATGTCTTCCCTTGGTTGAGGGCCATTTTCCTTAGGTAAAGGGCTTCATCCCCTCGGTAGAGGGAAATTCCTCTAGTTAGAGGGACTTGCTTTTGTAACAAACGTGAATTTCTCTTCAATCATTCCTTAATTGCTCCAATTTCTTCCTTTTTTTCAAACGACTTCCTTTTTTCTTCAATTTAGCACCTAAAAATACAAAAATGAGATTAAATCTACATAAATCAAAATTTATAAAATTAAACACACAATTAACCAAATTAACAATTTAAACACCTAAAAATATACTAATAACATAGCTATAATTCACAATTATCAACATGCAAGAATCTCACATTTGAATAAACCCTTCAAGAATGTTGAATTAAAACCTACATTTTTCCTACACCCTTCTAAACACCCTATTTTCAGAGCATGCAAACAAACATATATTCCTATAAAAACTTCCTTTCTAGGTTTAATATAATAGGATATTCATATAAAAATAGTATTGTCAGGATTTATGGCTTTAAATGTATGTATAGTCGTATGACCTAGCAAACTTGGCTTTATAATCTCCTATAAATTCCCCAAGAATTGCATTTTAGCTTCCAAAAAACATTATTTCCTACATACACTCTATAATCATTCTTTACTAAATCTTGCAATTTCCAAATTCTTATTTCAAGTTGGCTTATTATCTTTTCTTTTTAGTTCCTTGCTATAAAAAAAGTGTCACAAGCTTTGCTTTTATAGCACTTACGGACAAGTGTGTAAGTTTTAACAAAAAAGCCACCACTTTTTCCCTCTATACTTGCTTATATCACCTAAAGACATGCCTCATTCATATAAGTAACCCTATCTCTATTCTTCAATTTAATTCCAACCCATTATCTATTGTATAATTTTGTAAAGTGCATCTAAATTAAACAACATTCTAAGACACCATATATAACTAAAAAATAATTACCTATCAATTTATGTCATAGTTACTTTTTGCCCGAACTTTATTAGAGGCAGTTCACCTACTTCATCTCCAGAAAAATTGCTATTATCCCCACTTTTCTCACTTTCAATATCTGAGCTATCAAAGTACTGCTCATTACCACCTAAATTTTTATCATAATTATCTTAGTTGTTATTAGCTAGTTATATCTTTAAAAAAAATATCAATACCTATAAATGGAATTTCATCAACACTAGTATTTGTTGCCTTTTATTTTCTCTTGTAGCTTCTTTAACAACTAAGATTTCATCATCAACATCATTATACTCTTCGGCAAAATTTTCATCTAAGTCATACAAAGACTCATCAGAATGTATCCCTTCATAAGCAAACTCACAATCATTTTCTAAATTAGACTCTATAATGAAGAAATTTAAATTACTCTCAATAACTTATTCAAAAACATTTTCCTTCCCCTTTCCTTTTTCCATACCCTTTCCCTTTACACCCTCTTCATGCCTCTCTCTACTATTGTTTCTGCTAGATCCAAACCTTACAACTATATGTTTCATCTTATCTTTATTCTTGCCCCTAACCATATTTAGCTATAATAACCCCATTGCTTATACCATTCTCAATTATACCTACATTCTTTGAGCCATATGTTTCCTTATCATCCTTTTAATAACATGCTTTATCTTCTATTTCACCTTTGATAGGTCCTACATATGCAGATTATTCCTCCAGTGTTGAGATTCCTGACTAATTGTTAGTTTATCAATAGAATGAAAAACATAAATATGTAATTCCTTTTAAGTACTTGGGTACTTGTTTATTATCAAAGTTCCCATCATGATGCCATGGCAATCTCATAAATGTTGCTAACATTTCAACCGTTCAGTAAAGTAAAGATAAAAACAAACAAACAAAATTATTACTTTAGAAAAGAAATCCGTTAAAATAGCGAATCTATAATCATGTAGTTAATGATCTTACATAATACCCTAATTTTATACCAAAAATAACATTTCAATCACTCAAAATTGAAAGTTTAATGTTGGATTAAAAATTGATGAATTATCAATTAAGAATT